>CM057845.1:246508771-246529232 GCA_030068395.1 Apalone spinifera | reverse complement strand
AAGACATGCTACACAGGTATCTGTCAAACACAAGCAATTTATTTTCTGACAGCTTTCAGCTGTGCCCCTTAACTAAAAGAACAACATGTTAGGAAAAGCAGCATTCTTACATCCCTTCTGCTACCTAGGGAACCCTGTTTTGGCTGCAGATGAAGTGGGAGACTGTCTCACCTTCCAAGGTGCTGGTACCCAAACCCCATTGGTGAGGTCCAAATTGCTGTGCTCTGGTGCAGCTTTAAATACTGTGTCACTACCTTGTTTGTGGCAGTTTGGAAATTTCCAGGGGTTACTCATTGCTTGTTACAGTATGGCTCAACTGTACTGCTTGTCCTTTGACTTTGTTTACATGATCAGTACATTTAGGTAAACAAGATTGTTATGTTCCCGCCCTTATCTACAATTCATTCTTGCTACAATGGCATATGTTCCTAGAGTCTTGCTTCTGGCTCATCAGTAGTAGGGAAGGGGGGGAGAGGATGGGAAAAAAGGGGGGGATGCAGGCCTCAACACCCTTATACGTCACACAGAGTTCTTCCGCAATTGACCCCTACACTGCTGTGTCCAGGCTGGAGTGACCCTCACCCACGATGGGCCCTGCTGGGCTGGAACAACCCTCTGCCCACATTGGGCAGGAGGGCTGCTCCAGCCCCCTCTGGTTAACCAATTAACCATTCACATCCCCACTTAAGTCTTCTGGTGCAACTGAATGATCATTAGACATTTTATTGTCTATCTCCTGTTCCCAGTGATAGTATGAGTTTGTTGCCCCACACTTGTTAACTTGATGGATCTGTATATGCAATATGTAAATACAGTCTCATTGTCTTCCAAAGTACTGTGGAAGTGACTCCTATTTGGGGAAACCGCACTCCTTTCACCTCAGTGTAGTAACTTCTACTCAGCTGGAAAATACAATATAAAAATTATAATTTCAGTTTATATACATACATTTTCTTCAGTTGTTTGCACTTACATTAGGCAATGCTATTACTAATAAAAGAGTCATGACTTTGTCATTGATACCTTGGATGACATTTAGAGATGCTTCATAACATGAAAGAACTGGGATACAGCCGAACTGATTAAACCAGCCGAAATTCATTACCAGCTATCATGGTGCCTCTTGCCCTCTATCCTAGAGCTATTCTTAATGTCACCCTCTCCCAACAAAAAAGATTTCTTTAGTGCAATGGGATCTACACAACTTGGACTGCTGGTCATCAAGGACCAGATTCTATCATTCTTACACTGAGTAGTACCTTAAATCCACACACAAACCCAATGGAATTAAAGGGATTACTCTCTTTGTAAAGGTAGCAAAGTTAGCTCTCACTAAGCAGGACTCTTCAATCCTCTGAGACAGATAACCTGAAATACACATTCAATAAGATAGCCCTTGTGCATGCATCTACACACAGGTTCCCACCATTTAAAGGTTGGGGCATTTTCCATTGCTACAGTCTCTGAATTGTAAATAATTTCCTTTATTAGTAGCAGTATATATATTTTCCTTTTGTTTTGATTTGATAATGTGGTCTCTAAAAACTTGCACTGGCATCATCTCATTTTGTCTTGATTTCATAACCATAGCCTTGGCATCTCCACAGTCTAATTTACTAAAGTTTTGACATTATAATGTGGTCTGTCGTAGACTTGCATTGACATCTTCTTGGGATTTTTTTTGATGGTTTTAGATCCCACAGAAGTAAATGGTGAAATAGTAACACCACACAAATGTAGTTGACTTTTGTGCAGAGGCGTTGATAAGCTATCTTAAATACCACTATGCATTCAAGAGACTTTTTATTTTTAAAATTAATACATTGTAGTCTTTGAGAATGATCTACTTAATATTTCCAAGTCCCATTTATGCATTTATGTTCATAGTCTATAAAAAATCTAGAGTGCACTCTGTTTTTGTCATGACAGAGTTAAAGAGTGGCTTAATATTGATAAAAGTCAATGTTTAGAAAAAGATTTTGCAAGCAAACTGTCAGTTTCCCAATATGATTTGAAAGGAGTGTTGCTTCATGATTAATGCATAGGACTAGAAGTCAAGACTCCTTTGTTTTATTTCTCATTCTGCCACTTGCTTACTGTATGAATTTAGGACAGACACTTCACTCATGTTCAGATTATCCACCTTTAAATTGGTTATACTAACACTCTCCTGCTTCACAGCAGTGTTTTGGGGATTATTAAATAAATGTTTATAATGCATTTTCAGATCATTGGATCAAAGTCACTATAGAATGAAAATTATATTAAACCCAGGACCAGCTACTGAAAACCCCCCACCTGAGGGCTGCATGAAATGATATATAGTTCAGTACATTTGCAATAACTATTAACAAATGTATATAAACTGATATGCAAAGTTACTCATGGGTGAGGGCTGCAGCAAAATTACTTGCAAAGGAGCATTTCATTAAATTAGCTCTTTTATTCCAAAATATGGTGGACATGGAATGGTGCACTGATATAGGCATCCTGATGTAGAGTTCATTTTATTTATTTGTGGTATATAGATGCCTATTAATTCACCTATATATTAGGGACAGATTCGGCCATTTCTTGTAGATATAGGGTAAATCTACACTGCAGCATTTTTCCAGAATAATGGCCTTTATTCTGGAAAAACAATACTTGCATCCACACTACAATTGTGTTCTTTTGACAAAGAGTTGAAAGAATGAAGTGCTTTTTCCTACAGTGATAAACCTCATTCTACGAGGAATAAAGCTTTTTCTGAGAAACTTTTTCAGAAAAAGGCATGTGTGGATGCTGAAGAGGCAGTTGTTTTTACAAAAAAGGCCTCCAGGAAATAACACAGGTGCCCTGATGGCCACTTGGTCCACACATCACAAGTCTATAGTTCAGTGGCCCCAACTTTTCGGGGCTGCCGTGCGCTCTGCACCCAGGACTGGCACCGCACATGTGCCACGTGCCTGGGGCCAGCACCACACATGTGCCGTGCACCCGGGGCAGGGGCTGCCCACGCCCCTTGCGCCCGGGGCCGGCACGGCACATGTGCTGTGTACCCAGGGCAGGGGCCGCCCACGCACCGCGCGCCTGGGGCCGTCACCGTGCATGTTCATGCGGCGGGGGAGGGGCTGGCCCAGATGATTCGGCAGGCACACATAAATGCCCCAGCGGGCCCCATGGCCCCCGCGGGCACTGCATTGGGGACCACTGCTATAGTTCCTGTTTCCCAGCAGTTCTTAAAGCTGCAGACACCCGGAACAGGTCTTATGGCAGGAAGCTGGGCCTAGGAGCTGCAACTCACCATGCGGCTGCCACTGCCAAACTCTCGGCACTATGTCCCAGTCACAAGCCCCCAAGAGCCCAGGGATCATGCCCAGGGCTCCCAGAAGTCTGCCAGAGACAGGAAAAGGCTTGCACCATCCTGGTCTGGGGCAGAGATCCTGGTCCTCCTGGAGATGTGAGGTGAGAAGGAGACCCTCCAGGATCTCTGCTGCAGATGGTACAATGCCAATATATCTGGCTAGATGGCTGACAGCTTGGCCACTAGGGACCACCACCGAACTCTGGAAAAGGTCCAGAGCTAGATTAAAAAGCTCCGGCAGGGCTATGCCAGGGCCAGGGAGCGCAGCTTTCTCTCTGGGGCAGGACCCCACTCTTGCCCCTACTACAGCGAATTGCACTGCATCCTGGGGGGCAGTGCAGCCCCTTCCCCACCCCTGGTTGTGGACTAGGGGCTAGAGATGCCTGGATGTCTCCCAGGCATCCTTCAAGGCTGGGGAGGGATCATGAGGTGAGTGCTCTTAGTTTTTCACATACACAAGCTCCCGCACTCCCTCCCCTCCCCACACAGACACCCTAGCAACCACCCCGTACAAAGCTCCCCCCACAGGGCTGTGTGAGGGTGGGACTGCAGAACCCCCCAGGGATGGGGCTTCCCCCCACCCCCAGCCCACCCCCTGCATCTCCAATCCCCCTTTCCCTAGGGTCCCACTTTCCTGTACTCCCTCCATCTCCAGGGACTTCAGCTCAAGAATGCCTTACCTCCAGGAGGAGGATCCCAATGGTGGACTTTCTCATGCCAAACTGGTTGCCCACAAATCAGTAACTGTCTGGTGCGGCAAGCTTCCAGATGGCGATAGTGACCCACTTCTCCAGGGGGATAGCAGGTCACATCTGGGTATCACATTGACGAAGGGCAGGGGCAAACCAGGTACACAGCTCCATGAACATCTCCTTCCTCATGCAGAAGTTATGGAGCCACTGCTGGTCATCCCACCGCTCCATCACCAGCCTGTTCCACCAGTCAGAACCTGTGTTCAGCCTCCAGAACTGTCTCTCTACTTTGGGGGTGAGGTTGCAAGGACATTGCTCCTGTACACAGGCAGAGGTTCACAGATATGAGCTCTGAGTTGAGCTCATGAAGGACCATGAAGGCAACCTGCAGAAACTGCTGCAGAAACTATAGCATGGCAGTGTGGGGCCATTGCGTGCTCAGAGGCAGCTCTGGCTCCATGGTAGGGAAAGCTGGGAAACCAGATCACACACACTGTAAATGCTTTGCTGTCCCTCAGAGAGGTAGGCAAACAAGTAGAAGAAGCTGAGAAACAGCTATCTGGAGGGTCCCTTTAAGCAGGCATCTCAGATAACCTTAGGCAACAGTACCCGGAAGCAACTGCTGACCTAATGCCCTGCCTTAACTGGTCCCGGGTGGCCTTAAATGTGAGATAACATCCACATTGATTGGATGCTATCTTCTGAAATAGCACACTGCTTTTTCATTTCACTTTTTTGTGTGTAGATGCTCTATTTAGAAATTTTTCTGGAAGATTCTTCCGGAAAAGCTTATCCGGAAAGAAGCTTGCAGTCTAGACATAGCCTTAGGGACTTGCTCTACAAAGACACATTAATTTCAATGGTCATTTGTAGATTTTGTGGGATGTTTACCCAGGAACCCTGATTTTCTGTTTATGTGCTATCCTTTGAAGGGTCAGGGACCTATTGAGCAAGGCACTAGAAAGACAATATAATATAGAAACTAGTTGCTGCTTTAAAAGAGCATACACTTTAGCAATCAGAAAGAATACAACAGGTAAATGAAACAGAAAATGGGTTGTGGGTTATGAAGTAATACTAGTAGTAGAGTTACAAAATCAGGAGTCTTAGCTCAACTAATGCTGGAAGACATTGATTTGTAGGCATCATAACAGAAGTGGGCATTAAGGAGGGGGGACTAAAAAGAGAATAAAGTAGAAGCTTTACAAATTTTGTTGAGGATTTTGTTGGGGATTTTATCCTCCCTTAGACATAGGGGAAACATCTGAAAAGTTTGAAGATACCCAAGGAAAAACAGGGTGGGGATCAAGTCTGGCACCATCAGAAGTGTGATAGTTAGTGGGTTGGTAATCTAGCACATTTTAGAATGGGAAAGGATAAATTATGAGGAGACTTAATGGCCTTAAACAAGGAGCTTTGGGTTGGTGTATTTGAAAAGGAGGAGGTTAATGTGTTTGGTATTACACAGTGCTTTGAATGGTTGTGGCAACATGACTGGTACAATATCAAGGTCAAATGGGACAAGATTACAGAAACCAAGACACAAGATGGCAAGGGCCTGAATAAGAGCCAAGACAGTCTGGGCAGCTAGAAACAGCTGGATATTTAAAAGGTAAAAGAGAGAAGCAGCAAGATTTGGACATAGCTGGGACATGTAGATCTAGGGAGAGGGACATATCAAAGGGGATGCCCAGATGTGCGACATGACTAGAAGTTTGTATATATTTCTATATATAAAAATAGCACTATTGAGAGCTTCAGTGTACGAGTGGGAGACCCCTTCCCCCCTCATGTTCCTCTAGTTCGGGGTAAAGTTTTATCGGTCTGTCAATTCCACCCGAAGACAGGCGTGGGATTCTTCTGCGACGCCTGGTCTGCGGGGATAGGGGGGTCCGGGCCCACCATTTCTCCCGGACCCCAGCCCAGGGCCCTAAGGGCAGGTCGGCTGCGACCTACCTAGCCGGTGGGGTCAACGCCCGAAGCTCACCGGCTCACCGGCTCCACGCCCCGCCCTGGGCTACTTCCTATCCCGCTGCCTCCCCGCGGGACCCTGCTCGCTGAGGGCTTGCAGCCCCCGGATGCCATTGCCTCTCTCTCCCCCCTTCCCCCCCCGGCCTCCTCTGCCTCAGTGGCTGCTGCTTCCCCAGCCTCCGCCGGCTTGCAGTCCTCCGCTCCCCCAGCCTCTGCTGGCTCTCCTGCCTCTGCTCCCCCAGCCTCCACTGACCTTCCTCCTCCACTCCCCCAGCCTCTGCTGGCTCTCCTCCCCTGCTCCCCCAGCCTTCGCTGCTCAAAACCCCCACGCCGGCGTCCTCGCAGCATGACGTCCGTCGCCGCGCATGCCGTCTCCCTCCCCCAGCCTATCCAGGACCACCATGCCCGCGCGCGCCCTGCCCCGGCCCCGCCCCCACCTCTCAGCTGAGCAGCAGTGGCGGTGCAGGGGCCGCAAGCCGCCGGCATGCCCCGGGCCGCGCCCAGGAGCATGAGGGTGACTGTGGGTTCGATGTGGGGCATGCCCATCTCCGTAGGGTGGAGGCGGTAATTTGTACATTTGAAATATATGTTTATCCTGTGTTTCAAATTTAAATTGCCTCCTCGTTGTCCAGTCTATTCTATTTTTTTGTGATGCTTCATTTGGACATATCCATAAAAACATTCCCTGATTTATATTGCTGAAAGATGTTCAAGATATTTCCCTTCTGAAATCTAGAAGAACTGATCGAGATGAGTCTGTTTATTCTGCTGCCACCTAATGCTGGTCTCATGGGAGAACCCAGCCAGAAGTTAAATGTATGGTATCAGAAATGTTGGCTACATAGGACAGCAAAATACTGACAAAATCTGCAACTAGGCAGGGGTGTATTTCTGAACAGGACACCTCCTTGCAAACTTGATACTGATGTGTCAGTTCAATTATTTTGATTCACACATAAATCTCATGTTTACTATCATATTATTTGCTACGAGTATGACCTCAATAAATTGTCGACTTTTCACACCAGAAGTCTTTGGAGGATCCTCCATATTTTGTGGACAAGAATAATTTCAAATCAGGACCTGCTTGCACGGTGTAAACAAGATGACAAAGCTACCATCATTATGAAAAGATGTTGGAGATGGATTGTGCACATATTCAGGAAAAATGGAAGCTCCATCACAAAAATTGCTATACACTGGACCCCTGAAGGGAAGCAGAAACAAGAATGACCAAAGACAACATGGTGCCAAAACATTGAAGTGGAAATGAAGAGCATGAATTACACTTGGAGCACTATTGAGAGGCTGGCCAGAGACAGACAGAAGTGGGGGACCTTTGTTGCTGCCTTATACGCCAGTGGGGGTGAAGAATGATGACTGAATGATTTGTGACACGGTCAATATAATAGCACACTAAATGCCCAACCAAAGTTCTAGCCATATGCATTATTCTCTAAATAGGCAAAACACGCTAACCACGGGATAAAGGAAATAGTCCCATTTTCTCATTGGTAATTGTGGTAGAGAATTGGGCAAGTGTCTTGCCCAAAACTGTGCAGCTAAGGGAGAAATGAACTGAATTTAGAACTTCTAAGTACCACTCTTTAACCACAAAGCCATACTTTAAGCCTTTTGATATGCCTTGTCTTATGCCAAAACAGCAAATTACATCATTCATCCTGGTGGTCCCACACATTTGTGCTTTCTTGCTTATTAATTGATCAATGCAGACCAGCAGAACATTTACTACTATTGCTCTCTTGTTGTTTGTAATATACCTGAGGAACATGTAGCCAATGATTGTAGTTTATTTTAATTCAGTTTATTACCACAACATTACCAAATTCACTTTAAATAAAGGCTCTAGTCTATATGTGGACCTGATCCAACATCAATGAAGTAATTGATTTTAACAAGAATTAAATGGAAGGAAAATTTTTCAAATGTATTAGTGCTCAATACCACTTTCAAAAGTGACTAAAATATATTGGAGCCTGGGTTTCATTGCAAGTCAATGGGATTTAAGGTCCTAGAATATTGTAGGTGCTTTTGAAAATTGCATTTTGTATCCTTACAGTTCAAGTGTCATCTCATTTATTATTGGTTCCAATGGGTGTTGGTTTTCACAAGTAGCTATTTTGAGCTTCTTAGCTATCTCTTCAGTGACATCTACTTTGTAATTCCCTCTCCTAGTGAAGTATTATTTTTCAGAGTTAGCAGAATCCCATGTTTCAGTTCTGTCTACACTAGAAAAATTGAAGCTTTCAACAGGGTAAGCTAATTAGCTCTGAGTTACAATTCCTCTTAGGACTACTTGTGAGATGATGTTGAAATATGACTTCTCTTATTCAGCTCCTGATATAAAAATATAATCAAGTCATTTAATTGTACTTTAAGAGATGAATCTTTGGTTTTTACATAAAAATGAGCAATATCCAACTGAGCCAATCAAAACCAGGTAACTCTATGACACAACAACTGTTTAATCATCATAGCACTGTGAAAATTGTAGATAATTAGGAGGTAGAGATCTGATTAACATGAGTTTTCCTCCTGCTGCAGATAAATGCGGACATACCAGAGTGAAATTTAGAAAGGGCTGTCCAATATGAAACCAAGAGCCATGGCCTGCTGTGCCTTCCATTCAACAAAAGAACTCAGATAATTTCCATCTAGTATAACCTTGCTAGAGAAACCATAGGAATCTTTTAGCTCCAGTTTTCAATAGTCACAAATATTAGTAGAAGATTTTAGAAGAAATACTTGGTGACAAGAAATAAACTAAACAGGAAGACCAAAGCAAAATCCAAGGGCTGATAGAAATGTTAGTACTTATTCTATAAGCGATTTCTTTTCAATCTATAATTCAGCATGCTCTTAGTAAACCCTGAGCTCTGTGGAAGTTGCTGTCTTTCAAATCAGACATTAGCCTTCACTACTTGTGGTAATTAAAGACCCTTGTCTTTATTATACTCGTCACTTACTTGGCCAAATTCCAAACCCAGCAATTACACGGAACCTATCTAAAAAGTCCCTCTTTAATTTTAATCACATATAGAATTCTTCATTTCCTGCTCCCCAGGTTTGTGTATTGAGATTTGTCACTGTCATACAACTATACTACTTTCTGGTAGAGGTGGCTGCATTTGGAATGAAATGTTCTGTGCCTGCTGAGATCCTCTGGATGAAGAATTTTTAAAATATATTTCAGATTTCTTCCCTGATTTATACAGTGTTTTCAGCCAAAGAGAGCAAATAACATATGACCAATATTTTACCCCCCCCCCCCCCCCCCCCAGGTCTTACTGTAACATACCACCGAACTGAGAAGCTTAAAAAAGTGGGCTTTTTATAATCATCCTTCCCCTCTTTTAAAAAAAAGTCATTTATCGCCCTTTCTCCTTTACACTGCTGACACTAACCTTATCCTCACACTTGTATACAGGTTGAATTTCTTTGGTCTGGGACTCTCTGGTCCAGCAATATCCAGGACTATGGATGCTGTAGACCAGAGCATCGCTGGACCAGAGAACTCCAGCAGCTGAGAGTCTGGCAGGAGCAGGACCAAGAAGCTGGCAACTGGAAGAAGTCCTGGGAATCTGGTGCTGAGCTGTCAGTGCAGCTCAGCTGGGGAAATGGAGCTTGGCCACCAGTGCCAGGGCTGGACTGGCAGCAGCCTGGCTGGACTGGTTGGAGGTCTAACAGTCTGGTGGCTGGGTCTGGAATGGCAGCAGAACCCGTCTGATGGCTGGGGCCAGAACCAGACCAGCAGTGAAGCCTGACTGGAGGCACAGAGCCTGGTGGCCAGGGCTGGGGCCAAACTGGCAGCAGATATCACCTGGAGCCAGTGGCCAAGGAGTGCCTGATAACCGGGCCATCAGCCTGGGATGGCAGCAGAGCCTGGCTGGCAGCCAGGAGGAAAGCTGGACCAGCAGCCTAGTGTTCCGATTGCAAGCATATGTATGCAGTGCCTAGCACAATAAGAACTGACTCAAATATCTGGGTACTAACAATGTAAACAATAAAAAAATCAAGGACCTGAGCCAATGGACATGGGCATGTAATATACAGTTTTGGACCATTTAAGTTTTTTCCATTCATGGAAGTGTCATTATTTTCAGTCCAAATTCTCACAGCTTCACAGGTCTACAAAGGGAACCTTTTGGGAAGTGGAGATTGAGACTCCACCTGAAGTCCAACATACACTTCCCTGGAGGGACCTATACTACATCCTTACCACTACATTAGGTAAGCCAAAGTTAGCTAACAGCTTTTATTATGACTACCTTTGAACTCCACATAGTTGAACTCAGTGTAACTCTGGCATCTTGACTTATAGGTGCATAGATAGCAAACAGTTCCTAAATATATTTAAAAAAATAATATAATATACAATATAGATGAACAATATATAATAATATACTATATAATATAATAAATAATAGATTAACAAAGGAACACTGTATGGAGTTGCTATCATATGGACATTATAAGCCCACCCAAGCTGCAATTGGGGAGGACAGCAAAGTTAGCACTCAGACCCTTACAAATACCAGGATTATTTTAATTTTGTTTTAAACCCTGTAAGAATCCAGATTTGGGGAATTTATATCTTACCACAATGACAATATCATTTCTTCTAAAAATGTGTTGCAGAAATTGTTTAGTACTGCCTAAAAAGGGGAGGGGCGACTATTATGACCACTTGAATTATTAGCACTACTTTCTACAATATTAAAAAAGCATTAACTCTGCCCACGGCTGTCTCTATCCTTACCCCAAACCCACAGCTGCACAGGGAACCACAAAATTTGGGGCACCAAATTGTCCCAAATTTCATGGTCCCCAGGCAGCTGTATGCTGCAGATGAACTCCAGCCATGCCCATCTCCATTCCCTGGCTGCTTGCTCCCAGCTCAGTGCTGGTCTGGCCACACCCCAGACCCATCTCCCAGCCCTATCTGGCTCATTGCTTGTCTGACTGCCCCTGCCCTGTCACCAAGCAACTCTCAGGACTCAGAGCCTAGGCCTCACTCACTGGGAGGCAGAGAGAAACCCTCATGGGCTGGAAGAGTCAGATGGAGCAGGAAGCAGCCACTCAGTCCTTAAAAAGTACCACTTCTCTCCAGCCAGCTGTGTGGCTGCCTGCTGCTACTCCAGGCTACATCTACACTATGAGCCTCTTCCACAAGAGGAAATGCAAAAGGAATGCTCATTTGCATATGTCACACTTTCATTTGCATTTCCTACTTGGAGCCCTTTTGCGCAAGAGGTTTTTGTGCAAAAAAGCTCTGTGTAGATGTAGCGATCGAGTCCTCTGGCTCATGCGTCTCTCATGGCCAACTCTCCAAGAGTGGATGCTGCCAGGGCTGTGCTCCACTCTGGCACTCCGAGTGCAGAAGATGAGGACCCACGAGAGAGCTTAAAAACCTTGCCTCTACAGGCTCTGGTTATCAAATGCCGTAAAATCTTGAGTATAATGCGCACTGATGTATAATGCGCACCCTGACTTTTGAATCTTAGCATAATGAAAAAATCTGAACTCCTATATATAATGCTCACCTACACTGCTCCTATATCTCTATACCGCTATATAGCTTGTGCACGGCCCGCATCCAGGAGCTGACCTGCCAGCACCAAGACCAGCTCTCCCACTTCCCGGAGCCAGTCCCGGGCTGCAGGAGAACGGGAGGGAGGGATGCGCCACTCCCACCTGCAGGCTCGCCCGGGAAATGTGTGCACAGCCCGGGGAGCCAGCAGTGGAGTTTGGAACCTGCCCCTGGCTTCCCACCAGACAGCTGCCTGCACGCAGCGCCAAGCTCGCACCTGCCGCAGTCTGAAGGAGCACCGGGCAGGCAGCGAGCTAGGGTGCTGCAGCCGGGAGGCGCCACCAGCTCCTCGCCTTGTCCGTGAGCCTGGCGGGGCAGCGGGAAAGTTTCTGTGCAGAGGAGAGGGGGAGTTCCCCAGCTCAGGGCTACTTACAGATTCATCGTCTTAAAACTTAAAAAAATAACTCCTATATATAATGCGCACTCTGACTTTGACCCCCCAAAAATCAGGAAAAAATTGCGCATTATACTCGAGATTTTATGGTAAACTTCCCCCCAGAATCACAATTGTGTTGGGTTTGAGAGTGCAAGCTCCTTCTCCCGATTGGAAAATGGGGCCCAGTGAGCCCACTGCCTAGACTTTCCCACGGGGGGTGGGTTTGCGGGCATGAGCTCCATCCCTCCAGCTGGAGGGTGGGGCCCAGTGAGCCCACCATCTTAAGTATCTCATGGGCTCTTCGGGGTCCTTCAGCCCCTAAATCACGAACTCCTCCCCCCCCCCCAGGGTCCAGATAGTGGTGGCCGCTGGCTGCTAGGCTGCTAGGCCTGCAGTCAAGGCAAAGGAACTTGAGCTTGTGGTGAGGTGGAGGGGGAAGTTAGGGGGACACGGACTCACCTTCTCCACCCAGGGCCCTAAGGGTTCAGGGTGATTGACCCCTACCTGGCTGATGGGGTTCCACCCCGAAGTGCGTCATCTCATGGGCGCCAAAAGCTCTCTGTCCTGGGCTGCTTCCTATCCCCCTCATGGATAGAGACCTCCCTGTATTTGTTCAAGGGTCCTACCGGCTTATTGTCTTCTCCCAGTCCTCGGTCTCCACATCTGGTTCCTGAGGGATGCTGGCCGTTCCTCCAGCGAGGTGGAATCAGTCGTTTCCTGAGAGGTGCCTGGCAACTCTTGGCCCGGGCACCCCTCTTCTGCCTCCTCCTCTGGGCCTTTTCAAAAGGCCTGCTGACGGCCGTTGCGGCACATCACCCCACCGTGAGCCTTTGTGTCCCACCACTCTGGGTCGTCACTGGGTTGTGCCAGGGTCCCTCCCCTGTGCACTGTGGCCGTCTTCGGGCATCCTTGCTTTCACGGGGGCCAGCCTCCACTTACTAGCGTTGCGTCACCCCACCCCTTTTCCAGCTGAGCAGCTGGAGTCTCAACAGTTTCAGTGCAGGCCTCGGCAGGCCCATCACAACAATATACAGCTTTGGGGGAATTGCTGTCACCATCAAGTGATTTTATTCCTAAACCAGGGGTTAACACTTGAACCCACCCCCAGAGGTTCCCCAAATTCTTTTGCCCCCAAAAGAGCTTGAAAAAAGAAAAGCAAAAAACAAGCTTCAATCTCTGGTAGCTGACCTCCCAGTGTGAGACATGCAGATACACACAGACAGACCTTCCAGGACACAAGAATCAAATCATCACCTTAAAAAATGTTTTTTTATTACAAAACAAAAGATAAACTTGATAAGCATATTTGGTTGCTAGATGTTACAGAACAACTAAGGAAAACAAATTAAAACAGAGAAAAGTCTCTGGGCACAGTGCTAGATGGTAAATGGGGAGGGGAGGCGTAGATTCACACAGAGAAGTTCAAACCAAATCACAAAATAAAGAAAAATACCCTGATCATGACTAGATCCATTTTTTCTTTACTTACTTCCAATTTTTTTTTTGTTCAGTCCATTCCCATACCCCAAATTCCTTGGATGCCTGGTAGTCCTGCCTGGGTTTAAATCATTCTTTCTCTCTCAACTCTTGCTTTTTCTCTCCCATACAAAGAGGAAGGGAAGGCAAGGAATCTTATACAATTCAAATTTCTCTCAATTGATTCTCTATTTCGATTGATTTTCCCGGCCCTCTGGCCAATACCTTTGCTAGCTATCTGAGTGTAATCCATTAGTCACCAGGTGCTGGTCAGCCCTCCTCATGTCCATTACAGATGCATAAGATGTCACTGCAGTAATTGGTTTCTGGTCCATCTGGTCCAGAAGAGTTGGCAACCCCTTTCCTCCCAGGTTCAGCCCTTTTCCCCGCTCCCCAGTGCAGAATGGCCACTCTCCTTGGGGGAAAAGGGTACCAGTGTTGGGCTGCATAGAGCACCAGCACTGATAGGGACAGCCCTGATTCTGCCCAGACATGCTTAATTTGATAAGCTGTGAGAGGATCAACATTTTGTGGTGGTTCAAAGGCAGATCACTGAACAGTTTACTAAATGGGAAGATATATATAATTCAGGTTAAAAAAAAGTCCATTCCTATATTTCTTCACCAAATGATTTTTTCAAAAATATAATTTTAAGTAGAAAATGGGTTTATTTATTAAATAAGAGCCTTTCAGATCCACAGGTCTTCCAGTTTACCCTGAATATGCTGCCTTTTAGATTTAGACGGTGCTGCAAGCCTGGTGAGTTTTGGAAGTTAACACACGGTCAGGTTTTACCACAGCAGGCTCACCAAGTTTAAATGAAGAAGCAAATTTTAATTCTAATTGCTGCATGCTTTTAATCAAAACCTAAATATATTGTCCTAATATTCACTAATATTCATGTTTATATAATGTTCCATGGCAGATTATATTCATATATTCAATAAAGATACATTAAAAATATCTCTTACCAAAAAAAAAAAAAAAAAACCCAAACCCTAAGGCAGCTACAAGATGTTCAAGGAAAACAATGCTTAAAACAAGTGAAGATTTGAAAGAAAAAAAACCCCCAAACCTGAGAATACTCCTCCCAATAACACACACTTTAAATTATACAATCCTAAAAAACAGCAAAAACAGCAAACACCGCTGAGACGCAAAGAAAAAAATTGACACATGTACGTGAAGAGAATGCTAAAATTAAAAGGCTTTACTTCCCACCTTTAAGTACATTCTGTACAGAGGCTCAAATTTCCCATTTTCATATTACTACAGAAGATAGGGTGACAGACATTCCCTCATTTTTCTCTTTCTAAATATTTATTGACAGACAAATAATGAAGTATCTAGGGGTGTGTCTCCACAGAAAATTATTTCGGTCGCTATTCTGAAATTACTTTGCGAGCATCTACACAGTAAAACTGCTATTTCAAACTAATTTCCAAATAATGGCCACCTTATTTCGAGTTCTGTAAACCTCATTCTACGAGGAATAGTGCCTATTCCAAAATAGCTATTTTTGGAATAGGGGCTGTGTAGCCAGGGAATAGGGTCTATTTTGAAATAGGGGGCCTCCAGCTCTTCCCAGGATGCCCTGCTGGCCTTTCTGTCCACACACAGGAAAAGTCTATCCCACCCTCCTCCCATGAAACCCTTAAAACTGCAGACTCTGCAGACAGGTTTTGTGGCTCATAGCAGGCCTGACAGCCCTGAGCCACCCTGCAGGTGGTCTGGTGCAGAAGGTCTGGTGCAGAAGTCCTGGACCTTATTGAGATTTGGGGGGATGAGACAAACCTCCATGATCTCCGCACCAGATGCAGGAATGAGGACAACTATGGCTGCATGGCAGACAGCCTGGCATCTAAAGCCCACATCTGCATCCAAGAACATGTGCGGATAAAGGTCAAGGAGCTCCGCCAGGCTTATGCCGGGGCCAAGGAGGGCAGCTCCCGATCCAGGGCAGAGCCCTACACCAGCCCTTATTTTAAGGAGCTCGACTGCATCCTGGGGGATGGAGCAGTTCCTTCCCTCCAACCCCTCCCCCCCCATTATAGACTCAGGACTGGAAATGCCCATCGTTGTCCTTGCTGGGGGGAGAGATAGTGGCAAGGAGGAGGAGGAGGGCCAGGACCTGGACAAGGCCAGCCTCAGCACGCAGCTGACCCAGGAGCCTCAAAGCCTCTCTGTGAATGTGTCCCAGGCATCATCAGAGGCCACGGAAGGAACATTGTATGAGTGCCATCACTTTCCATTCATGCACGGGTGGAGGGGATGGCCCGGTGGGGGGGAACTGGGCATTCCACACTTGGCCGTTGCTGGACATGGTTCACACAGCAACCTGTGCATGTGGGAGCATGTGCCATGACACTCCTGGGCATGTGGCCCCAGCAGGCTGTGACAGAGGACCCTTGGGCTATTGGCTACAGGATGTCTGGAGAGGCCTCCCATGCTCCTGTCCCTGGAGTGGGACACCCTCCCTGCACAAGCCACTGCTAGAAGGAGGCAGGGGACATCTACACTGCAGAGGTAAGTCTACACAGCACCAAATTTCAGAAAAAAGTCCTGTTTCAACACATCCTTTCTTCCTTGTAAAACGAGGTTTACAGAGATGGTGAAAGAGCACGTCCGCTTTTTTGAAAAAAATTCTGAAAAAGCAAATGCGTTCCTTGGACATGGTATTGCTTTTCCGAGATACCGCTAATATCCCGGAAAAGCACTGCAGTCTAGACATAGCCTTAGTTTCTGTGTCTCTGTCTCTTACCTGTATTCTTTATCTCTTAGGAGTGTTGCAAACAAACAGAATAAAATTGCAAGGCACTCAGATATTTTGGTAATGGGGACCAATAAGTACTTAAAGACATAGAATCTATATAAATCCAATGATGTATTATATCTTCTCGTAAATAGCAGAAGGGAGCAAATTCACTGGAAAACATTCAGCCAATACAGAGAAAACCTTGGAGCTGCCCTGCTGCTACATTTTGCAATACCTGTAGAAAACCTCTTATTTGCAAGGATGATTCCAAATGAAGTGTATTGGAATAATATAGTCTGAACATCATGAAACCAAATGAAATTTCAGAGCTGCTAAGGAGAAAATGAGTTCAGCTCCCCTGTAAATAATATGAACAATATTAGAGATAGATATATGCTATCTCAGATTAAGTGTTACTTACATTTCATTGTAACAACAAGCATACACTAGTAGGTGCTAGGAACTTCTCAGTTCCAATCTTGGGTCTGATACAGAGTCATTTATCTTCTGTCTCAGCGTCCAGTATAAAAAAGCATAATAATAGTATCTGAGTTATTGACAGGGTTACACTACTCAAGCAGTTTCATTAACCTTACTAGGACTACACACATAAGGCCCACTCAGATACATAAAGGTTGTCAGGATAAATCCCAATTAGTGCAGGCTGAAAAACAAGTTGAAATTTTCATTCAAATATTTTCTTTTCAGCAAAATGTGTTGATACCATTCTAGTGCTAATGTGAAGAATGTAATGAAATGTGTATATTCTGTGCTTTTTTTTGTAGAAAATCTAAATTTCAAGTACATATTTTCTCAAAATAGGAATTTTGATATGTTTCAACTAGCCCTGCTCCCAGTATTTGAAAAGTGCTAACGATTATAAAAATGATCAGTAAAGGACACCGACAATGACAAAAAGAAGGTTAAGGGGTGAATTGATTCCTGTCTACAAGAATCTAGAGGGGAACACTATTTAATAGCGAGGATCTTCAATCTAGTGGAGAAAGGTATAACACAATCTAATGTCTGGAAGAAGAAGGTAGACAACTTCTGCCTGGAAATGAGGCATATGTTTTTGACAGTATGGACCACTGGAACAATTTACTAAGAGTCAGGGTGGATTCATCACCCCTGATAATTTTTAACTCAAATCCGCATGTTTTTCTAAAAGCTCTGCTCTAAGATCATCTTGGGGAAGTCCTATGGCCTGTGCTATATGGGTCAGATAAAATAATCCCAACAGTACTTTAGGCCTTAGAATACATGAATTAGATAAGGGTCAGAGAGGCACATGCTGACAGTGAATAAGGATATGGAAAAGCTCTCATAGGAGAAGACTGGGATTGTTTACTGTAGAAAAAAGACAAATAAGAGGGAAATGAGAAAAATACATAACACGAGTAATATAGAGATGGTGAACTGGAAGAAAAGTAGTTCCCAGTCTCAGAACAAAAGAACAAGGGAACAGTCAATGAAAATAAAGGATGTAAATTTAGAAACTGGAAAAAGGAGATACTTTTTGCATACAGTCTGTCATTAGACTCTAAGTTCACTAGCACTGGAATTCATAGAGGCCAAGAACTTCACAAGATACAAAAGATATTTATATAGATAACAATAACCAGATGTTCTTCTAAGAAACAATAACAATTATTGAAGGAATATTAAACCTCAAAATTCAGGATATGAACTGATATCAGAGATCAGGAAGACTGCACAGTGTATATCATGTCTGCCTGCTGAGTGTATCTTACACCTTACTCTGAAGCTATGGTCAAAGGCAGGATACTGAACTAACTGGACTTTTGATCTGATCCAGTCTGGCAATTCCTATATTACTATTATCTGCAGAAATCAAAGCACTTTACAAGAGTCAGTTAACTATTCCTATATTTTATAATCATTGTGTGGAGAAACTAAATGAGACTCGGAGGAGCCACATCAATTGCAGAAATATGAATAAAACATCAGGGACTTTCCTACTGCCCGTCTGGTGCACTATTCACTAGATGCTGTTACTCCCACCTTTGTTACATTTAATGGAATTGTTTCACATAAAAAGTTTGGTTAACTTAAAATATTTGGCCTCCTTTGCACTTAGATTTCTTTTGGAAACAGAGGTATTTCAAAACTGCAAAAGACCATGTCACTATCTTTCTGCACATGAAACAAGAAAATCCCAGAAATAATGACGAGGTTTAGATTTCACAGCAAGATTCCCAGATAAAAATTTTGGGTAAACTAGAGTGTTTAAAAAAAATATAACCTCAGTGGCAAGATGTCATGAAAAAGCAGGAGGGATGATGCATGAATAATTTATATTTAATGAACTTGCAAGCCACATATAAAATCTCATTGTCTGTAATAGCCAAAAGGGGGGGCAGAATGGATTTGATACATTTTTGCATTCAGCATAGGAGTTAGTCACTGATTTTACAACACTGTGATAACACACAGCTATGTTTTGTTTTGACATGGAGTATGTTTTCTGATACAGTCCATGGGGGGTCAGGCTGTGAGCAGAGGAGGATCTGGAGTTCAGGAGGAAAAGAACAACTAATCACATTGATTATCTAATATGCTACTTGTTTGTAAATAAATCGTGTCAATTTACACAGTGCTAGGTATTCACCTGGCTAATTAACCTCTGTTTAAAGGCATTCTACATTCCTCCCATTCAAACTTGATGCTTATTTACTTAGCTGAATAAAGAATTTTAGTGTTACTGCATCAATTCTGATTGCTGGATCCAGTGTTGGACTCTTGCTACATACTGTTAGATTTCTTACCCTTGACTAGCTTCTTACATGTCTATTATCTATAATTAGTCATTTTCTTGTGACCAAAAGGTGAATATGTATCTTCTGTTGCTGGAAAGGGGGGAAAATGTTACTGCTTGCTAGTGTAGCAACTTCCCCACAGTGTGGCTCAAACTTTCTCACACTGGCTTGCTACATCAAGTGGCTTGCAACCTCTCTTCAGTTTCACCCTGGTTCATTTCTAATGCCTAGTGTCTCCACCCAAGGTGACACCTCACTCTGTCCAAGACACAAGAAATGCTGCCCTTAGGAAAATCAAGAATGTGGCTAATGAGCAAGGATTATCAGAAACCAGAACACAAGAAAACGAAATATATTAACACAACTTCAGTAAAGAAATGAATTACCCCCAAATAAATAACTATATAACAAAAACAAGACATTACTAAGAAGGATGAAAATAGGATGTGGGGAAGGGAAATGTGGTTAACTAACAAGTACCCAACATTAACAAAAAGAAATTGCCTACCTCCCAGTGCTCATAATCCTTCCCAGCTCTCAAATCCCTCCCTGGCATCATCCTGGGCAGATGGTTTGCTGAGGTTGAGGCCTGAGATGAGGGCTTTGAAAGTTGACCAGCTAAAACAAAAAGGATGTCTTTAAAATGTCTTTACTCAAGTGTAGTAGCATCCTCTCATGACTCCCACATCTATTGTCTTATGATGTCTCATATGGCTTTGCCACTCTGGATGAATGTTTCTGAAGGGCTAGAACAATTTGACCCACACAACTTTCCCTCAGCTGTTCAAAAACTCTTTTTGTTAATCGGAGACTCCCTGAGCTGTTCTGCATCTCCCTCACCTCCTACGCTTAAAAAAATAATTCTGAAACTAAAACTAGTCTCTGTCTACAAGTGTGGCCCCTCCCACTGAGGGGCTGGTACAGCCTTGACCCACATTAGTCCAGCAAACTGTCTAAATCATACCATACAAATGCCTCTTATTGCCTTCAGCAGAAGTTTCTAGTCCGTTTTATCTCTACTCCAAACATGCTGGGAAATAGAATCTGAGTGCTCTGCTGCCCATTACTGCTGTACTCCATAAGGTAGGACTCCCTGGTGTCTCTGCTGACATATTCCAAGGTGATGTTATAGTGGGTACTTGAAAGTATACACAAACATTGTAAACCTATGTATTGAAACACTGTTATAATAATAGCACTAAAATAATGGTAAATAAGATACATGGATAAACATTTCAGAAGATATTATGGCTTAACAATTGTATTTGGATTAAAGTCCTGCGTGGGAGCAAATATGGGTTAGTGTTTGATATCTGTGGGTCATCACATTTGTTTCATGTTGGGAACGTTCTTTCCTCCTAGATGCTTGAGTCATAAATGTTCAGAGGCGGAAATGTTCAGAGGCACACAACAGGTGTGTTGTGAGCAAGACACAAGAAGTCATTCTTCCGCTC
>CM057845.1:246463919-246476182 GCA_030068395.1 Apalone spinifera | reverse complement strand
AAAAAAAAAAAAAAAAAGCAAACATGATTCCATGATTCTGGGATGCATTAACAGCAGTCATTCCTTTACTCTCCCCTGTACTGATTAGGCTTCAGTTGGAGTATTGTGTCCAGTTCTGGTCACCACATTTCAAGAAAGATGTGGAGAAATTTGATTAGGTCCAGAGAAGAGCAAGAAGAATTATTAAAGGTCTAGAGAACATGAGATAGAATCATAGAATCATAGAGCTGAAGAGGCCTCAGGAGGTCATCAAGTCCAGCCCCGTAAACAAGGCAGGAACAATCCCAACTAAATCAACCCAGCCAGGCCTTTGTCAAACCAAGACTTAAAAAACTCTAGGGATGGAAATTCCACCACCTCCCTAGGTAACCCATTCCAGTACTTCACCACCCTCCTAGTGAAATAGTTTTTCCTAATGTTCAATCTAGACCTCTCCCACTGTAACTTGAGACCATTGCTCCTTGTTCTGCCATCCGTCACTACAGTGAACAGCCTCTCTCCATCCTCTTTGGAACCTCCCTTCTGTAAATTGAAGGCTGCTATCAAATCCTCCCTCACTCTTCTCTTCTGAAGACTAAACAAACCCAAATCCCTGTCTCTCCTCATAAATCATGTGCTCCAGCCCCCTAATTATTTTGGCCACCCTCCACTGGACCTTCTCCATGCATCCGCATCCTTTCTATAGTGGGGGGTCCCAGAACTGGACACAATACTCCAGGTGTGGCCTCACCAGAGCTGAATAAAGGAGAATAATCACTTCTCAAGATCTGCTGACAATGCTCCTCCTAATGCACCTTAATATGCCATTAGCCTTCTTGGCTACAAGGGCACACTGTTGACTCATATCCAGCTTCTCATCCACTGTAATCCCCAGGTCCTTTTCTGCAGAACTGCTACTTAGCCATTCGATCCCCAACCTGTAACAATGCTTGGGATTCTTCGGTCCCAAGTGTAGGACTCTACACTTGTCCTTGTTGAACCTCATCAGATTTCATTTGGCCCAATCCTCTAATCTGTCTAGGTCACTTTGGACCCTATTCCTGCCCTTCAGAGTATCTATCTCTCCCCCTAACTTAGTGTCATCTGTGAACTTGCTGAGGGTGCAATCCATCCCCTCATCCAGGTCATTAATAAAAATGTTGAACAAAACTGGTCCTAGAACAGATCCTTGGGGTACTCTGCTAGTAACTGACCGTCAATCTGATATCTAGCCATTGATCACTACCTGTTGGGCCCTACAGTCTTGCCATCTTTCTATCCATCTTACAGTCCATTTATCCAATCCATACTCCCTTAATTTGGTGGCAAGAATATTGTGGGAGACCATATCAAAAGTCAAGGTATATCACATCCACTGACTTTCTCATATCCACAGAGCCAGTTACCTCATCATAGAAACTAATCAGATTGGTCAGGCACGACTTGCCCTTGGTGAATCCATGTTGACTATTCCTGATCACTTTCCCTTCTTCCAAGTGCCTTAAAATGGATTCCTTGAGGTTCCCTTCCATGATTTTTCCAGGGACTGAAGTAAGGCTGACTGGTCTCTAGTTCCCAGATCCTTCTTCCCTTTTTAAAAGATGGGCACTAGATTTGCCTTTTTCCAATCATCCAGGATCTTTCCCGATCTCTACGCGTTTTCAAAGATAATGGCCAAAGGCTCTGCAATGGCATTTGCCAACTCTCTCAGTACCCTCGGATACAATAACTCTGGACCCATGGATATGAGGGAAGACTGAAAGAATTGGGCTTGTTTAGTTTGGAAAGGAGAAGACTGAGAGGGGACATGATAGCAGCTTTCAAGTATCTAAAAGGGAGAAGGATGAAAAATTGTTCTCCTTGGCCTTTGAGGATAGGTCAAGAAGAAATGGGATTAAACTGCAGCAAGTTGGGCATTAGGAAAAACATCCTAATGTTTTAGACATTAGGTTGGACATTAGGAAAAATGTTCTAACTGTGTGGGTGGTTAAACAGTGGAATTAGTTGCCTAGAGAGGTTGTAGAATCGCCAGCTCTGGAGATATTTAAGAGCAGGTTAGATAGACATCTATTAAGGAGGGCCTAGAAGGTGCTTGGTCCTGCCGTGAGGGCAGGGGACTGGACTCAATGACCTCTCAAGGTCCCTTCCAGTTCTAGTATTCTATGATTCTGTGATCTGTGGATATGTGAAAAAGAAAGATCAATATGCTGATCTGAGGCTGGATTTATATGGCTGGCAGTTAGAAAACATTTTACAGATTTACTCACTCCTGCAATACAAAAGTAAACAACAATTTTCACTTATGAAATGCTGGAAACCACTTTTTTCAGCATTCATTAGACTCACACTGAACGATCCATTTCATTATTCTTGCTCAGGTAGATAGTTCCCTGAATGTTAACAGTATGCAACAGAAATAAATAGTCCAGGCTTAAGGATCTTCTGCAAGCTGAAATAAGTGCTCTCCTAAGCCTTAAAATCCTTCTCCTCTCACAGGAAAGATTTATTTTTTTCACTGAAACTCTATTTTCAGTGGATCCCTCCGACAAGACCTATGTGGAGTTATAAAACTTCCTATGAGCATATAAAAACTTCCATGAGCCAGGCTCTCCTAAATATGAGTCTGGCTAAATATCCTGATTTTTAAAAAAATCGGAGTTCTTTTTACTTGTCTGATGATTTTTGACTCTTTCAAAGATTTTCTTGGCAACCAAGCACTAAAAACATAGTTGTATTTTTGGTGCTTGTATTCATTTATTTTTTCCTAAAGCCCCAGTACCTAAGCCATTCTATGAGAATATCAGCTTACTTTTAAAAAAAAAAGTATGAAGAGACAATAAATTCATGAGAGTTGGCAACTCTGAGGACTGTCAGAAATATGTGTCTTCATTTTCATAAGCATTAGTTTCTTCTCTTTAGTGATACACAACTTTTTTTTCTCACTTCCATGTCTAAAACATACTTGAGACAGATTTACCAATCAACAAGAATTGGCTAATTTTGATGAAGAAAAGTGAACAAAGTTTGATTTTTGTTCTCAACTACTTCGGCTGGCTCTAGTTATATCTACTCTACAAACTAGGGATGTGACTCCCTGATCAATAGCATACATATGTGTGCTATTGTAACCCACAAACATATTGGGTGTGGTTCACTGTCACATGTAGTGGCATTCAGACCACTTACAGAGATAGACTGAGAATAAGTTTACTCTACAGATTTAGCTGAGAACCAGCTGGCTTTTAGTTCAAGATGTAGAGGCTCGTGCACTAAGCTCCAGAAGTCCCAGGTTTGGTTTGGCTGGGCTAGAATATACACCAGGATAGCTGCAGTAGCATGGGTAGCAGCAAAGGAGGCACAGCTGAGCCAGGCCAAGTATATACTCATGTGTTTCAGGCAGAAATAACTGATATTGTAGTCTTCTGGATTCATGTCACTCTTGGGGAGTAGAGTTAACAGGATGTATTTGGATGAAAAAATTTATAAACTCAGGGATGTATTGTTATGACCAATTTCAGACATCATACATATTCCCCTTTTCCCATTTCTAACAGATTGTCATCAAATAATATAGCATCAATTGCTATATGGACTGTAGCATAGTGACCTCTTTATTCTCCCCACTATACTTGGGCCCTGCTCAACCAGGAGACTTTAGCTACCAGAGTCCTGTTCATAGGTGCTACAACCAGGAATAAGGGGTGGGGGGAGGGAGGGCTGCAGCACCTCCTGGCTTGGAGTGGTTTTCATTATATAGAGGGTTTATAGTGTGGTTCAATGACTCTCAGCACCCTGGGTCATTCTAAGCCTCTACTTTGAACTAATAGTTAGAAAAATATCAGTGAATGACCCATAAATATTGAACACAGTGAACAAGAAAATTGGTTTGGGCCTTCAGCATATGCGGTCAGACATTTGTTTTAAAAGGATTTCATTAAACAATGATGTAGTAATGATATCACACTTATGGAATCCGTTTCCTTTAGTCTATCTCCATTGGGAATTAGCTTAATAGGAGAAGAGGAAGGTAATGTGATTAACCTTCTTATGAATAATTAAGATACTAAGATGATGAAATAAACAAGTGATGCTTGGGATTTCTGATAAAAATATAATCGATTTCCAGGTTGAGTAACCTGGTATATGCCAGAGTAAAAAGGTTAATGCCATTGTTACAATGGCAATGAGTGACATTTATCAATTCCAGTAATTACAGTTACGGAGTGTCAGAAATGCCTATGATATGTAGATTACAAGTACTCTTATACATTTCCTCCTCCTTCTCAGTAATTTTAAGCCAAATAAGCTGGATATAGCTCATCAGTTAATTATAATGCTGAAAAATCATTGTTACAGAATGATATTTTTCTTTGCAACTTTTCTACCAATTTTGTAATTATGTCTTTTTCTAATCCCTGGGAGTTTACAGCTTCTAACACAGAAATAGCTTCAGGTCTTGTAATAGTATTTTGACCATTTTGCATTTTGTATGCAGATCATAGGATGGTGTCTGCCATAATTGATTGCCCTTCCAAAATTTCTTCCAAAGTAGGTTATAGTATCTGATAGGCAATAAATTATAAACACCTGAGAATATTTGCATCTGTAACCTCTGTCACTATTACTGAATTCACAAGCTCTTAGATTTCTCTAAGGGGAACTTTATATGGCAAGACACTTATCCAAGAAAGCATTACCTGAGGTGGAAGATGACTGATATGAATTGGTGAAGCTTTCCTCACAAGTATTTCTTTCTGAGTTAGCTAGTTTGAAATTATTTCATTATGTAGAAGTAAAATTGAATTGTAATTGTGTACTTGATTTTTAAAAGAAACTGAACATTATTTTGCATCAGACAATTAAATTAAGCAGAACAACGCATTGTGATCCAAAATGTGATTCCCTTATAGGGATGAAATATTACTTTAGAATAAATACATAAGAAGCCATTTATGCACTGATATCCATCTCAGTAAATTTAAGAGCTGAACTCACAAAAGTTGGGGGAAAGGGAATTATGTAGAGTAAGCAGTTTCTAATTCTCACCTTCTCAGTTCTACAATATTTTTAGTGTTCATTTTGTATTAGCTGTTCTAATTAAGTAAATATTCCTTCTGAAGGCACCAATAAACACAATTTGAAAATATTTACGATCAAATATTGGCATATGGTATATTCCCTTTTAAAGAAAAGAATCAACATTGAGTTTGCTTGCCCAGCTTTTTCTCGTTGGAAAATAAAAGAAAAGCCTTCTCAAGTTGAGAATCTGAAATAAATGTTTCATCAAAGGGAACATATTATGCCATAGAGTTGTACACTTTTAAAAATAGATATCCGATTCTTCTCTCATGTTGATATAACTCAGGAATAACTTCACTGCTCTGACATATTGCAGTTGTACTGGTATAAAATTAATATGCATATGATAAGATAATAAAAGGGCCATTAGAACTAGAACTAGGTGAATAACTGATTTTTCACTTTGCTGGCAATTCAAAAAAAAATCAGTTCAGATTGAACCAATGTGAAAAATTCCAAAAATATTCAGTGATTTTAAAAAAATCATTATGAACTAAACAAAAATGTTTTGGTCAACCAAATATTGTTTCTAGGTGTTTTTAAAGGGTTAGATTAAGAAAACAGCTGGGGAGAGCCAGTTGGGGAGAAGTTAGCAATATTCTTATAAACTTTACTCTAGCGGTTAAAGCATTGGACTGGAATTTGAGAGACTTCTTGCTCAAGATGTTTTACAGTGTATAGATTAATAGTCATTGGTGTAGGGAATTGAACTTGGGTCACTTTTTTCCAGAGTATAGAATTCACTGTCCAATTGGTACAGCTTCATTAGGAGAGAGACCCATATCAGAATATTCCATAGTCAGATGGTTAAGGCATTGCCTATAAAGTGGGAGATGTCAGGCAGAGGGAATAATTGAACCCACATCCCAGTTGAGTGTCCTTACAGCCCAGTTAAATGCCTGAACCTCTGGTACAAAATTTATGAGGGAGATTGTCATGGGCAGCCAGTATGTTAGGCAGGGGAAAGCACAGCCTTCTCGAAATGCCAGCCTGGTTTTGCCCACATTCCACCCCCAGAATATCTGCTGTAGACATTCTGGGGCAGAGTGTTGCTGACTCCAGCGACTGCCCTCCCCGTTATCCAGGACTGGAGATGCTCAGGCTGACCTCTTTCTCCAATGCTCTGGACTGAGGAGGCTGGGCCACGTACCTACCCATCCTCCTCCCCATGGAGGTGGGAGCGCACAAGGCGCTGCCCCACCTCTCTGTGATAAAGGGGACAGGGAGGCAACTTGGCTCCCATGGAGGGTGGGGCTCAGCAGAAGGGGCAGGACTGGGATGGGACTGAGGGATTGCCTCCCCCAGCCCTAACTTCACCAACCACCCATGAAGGTGGCATCTTCTTCCCCCATCATATATAACAGTTACAAGATCATATAGATTTTTTTGCACAAGACCTCTGCTTCATTTAATGAGCACAAGAGATGTACAAGGGTGAAGAATGAAAGTAAGACAAGCAATTAAGAATGTACACGCATTCTTGATTTTTGCTAGTTTTCTAAAGATTAGCTTTCTTTTTGCTGGTTTTCTAAAGATTAATATTATAAATACTTGAGACTAGGATAAATGATGAATGTGTCCTTTCATTTTTTTCTCTCTCACTAAGGAAGTAATATATTTCTGATGTCCAAACAGCCTTTGTGGGTTTTTTAAAAGCCATGGCAACTGCAGAGTTTCAACACCAGCTCCCACTCTGCAGTCTGAGGGATTGGAGAATGCATGCAAGCACAGGCAGTGAGCCAGTAGCAGCAAGGTTCTTTTTAAAAACATGCTGCCAAGCATAGGCACTGCATTTCTCTTCTCCCCCATCTTCATCCCCAACGCCCCACCCACTTCTACCCAAACAGTTCCACCTCCTTCTTTGAGTGCACCACTTCCTTGCTCCTCTACTTCCCCCTCAGTGCCTCTTGCACAGTGTGGAACAGCTGATTGAAGTTGAGGGGAGGAGTTGGGAGACAGGGGGAAGAGTTGATTGGTGGAAGTACAGGCACACAGGAGACAGTGGAGAGAGGAGAAGGGGATCTGGTTGCTGGCTAAGCATTCACTAACTTTGTGCTGGAGCTCCCATGGAGTCAGTGCTTATGCTGACAATGGGCAAGGACCCAAAAAGCCTCAATCCCCTACAAGATTTCAGCCCAGATTTCATATAATCTGAGCATTTGTTAATCCATAACCAACCACAGAGCTGTCAAAACTCTCCTTGTAATGATATGAACAATCAAGAATTAACATTTTCCCTCTTTCTGCACATTTATCCAACCAAGGGTTTATTCTACCTCCTTGTCACTGAATTTAAAACACGGTAAAAGCAGCTGAACTCATTGTCCAGGACAGTGACATTGAAAGGATCTTGTGGTTAAGAACATGAAGGGAACATGAAGCAAAACAGCTGAGTTTCTGTCAAGCTTTTAGGATATGAAATTATAGTCATCTTTACTGAAAACCAGCCATTGTCGTGCAGATGCTGTGAAACACACTAAATCCAAATGAGAGAGTAATTGGAAAGATGGAGCAGAGATACAGCATCTGTCAACTATTTCCTACATCTGGTCTGCTGATATAATAATTGGCTCTACAGATTTACCGTAATTGTGTGTTCAGCTTTAAAAAGTAAGTGAAAATTCATAAAATGTCAAAGTAATCTATAACAACAAATGCTGATTAGGATAAGGTATAAAAGGGAGACAGAAAGACTGAATTAGTTTAAATAAAAAGGCTTGCTGATATAATTCAAAAACTGTGTTAAGATAATGCCTAGTAAGCAAAAGAAGTATGGGACCAAATGAGTGAAGCAAAACTGGTGAGCCAGAAATTTGATCTAATTGGTTAACAAAATAATCAAGGGACAGACTAATCCACCTGGCACTTCCTTTTGAGATCTTTAAAAGAAAAGACTTTGGAGGGGATAATTAGGAAAGGAAGCAAATGAGAACAATTGCTGGCCAGAGAAAGCATAGAAGTGAATCTTGGGGTTGTTAATTTCAATCCTTTCTCCCATGTGCAACACGTAACAAAATAAAAGACAGGTCTTTACTGTGCACTATTAAAGAAGAATGATTATTTACCAGAGTTCCCCTTGCCTCTTCAGGAATGATGGTACCAGACTTCTGGGACTGGCCAGACTGCTCTGGAATCAAAAAGAAGTCCTCACTCTCCATTCCACTGGACAAGCCTGTCACCTTTCCAATATCCTCCTCCAACTTGACCTCCTTGTTCACCTCTTTATCCCGGGGATTGACTCCACTGGCTGTTTCCTCTAATCTCCTTGAAGTATCTATGAGGTTCTTGGTGATGGAGATGAAGTTGTAACAGATGATGGCATGCACCTCGCTGTAGAAGTAGCATGCTTTTTGCTTCACAGCAGAGCAACAGCTGGCCTCCCTTGCCTTCAAGTGTGTGTCTCCCTCTGCTCCTTGATCTTAGCATGGCACTGCCATGTGTCCCTTTTGTGAACCTTTTCATCTATGCCATGAACAATCTTCTTAGGTGTCAAAGTTCCTATGGCTGGACTGGTATTGTAGTTACACAGTCTCCTCTCCCCACAAACCCAGGAGATGCAGAAGCTCTGGTGTACTCCATGCAGGAGCCCCTTTGCTGTGGAAAGCTGGAATGCTCAGCTGGGAAGATACAATATAATCTGTGCACACCAAGCAAACGGAAAGTGGAATTTAAAAAGTTTCCAGGATTTAAAAAGGGAGGTGTGCATGCCAGTGTACCTGGCTGCAGTGCAGTGGAATAGAAACTATCACTTTGGTCATGATGGTCATTATGGAAAATGTCCTAGATGACACTTAAGGTGAGATAAACAAGTGTCTACATTGCTCTAACTTTGTCACAAAATTATCTATGCTATGTGTTGATTAGTTTTATTATGCCAATAAAACAGAAGAGTTAAATCAGCAGGAGAAATATTTTTGTGCATACACCTCCATTGGTTTGTCTTCATTTATTGGCAAAACTGTGCAACATACGCAAAGTCTATCTCAGAGTGTCACAGCTAAATACAAGGTGGAGAAGATTGTTTAGCATTAGTAGTTAAAATATATTTTAAAGGAACATTAAAGGTGAAGTGGCCCATTAAAATCCACACCAGCACCAACTTCCTAGACACTATAAATAGCTTCAGCAATGGAACCCAGACCTTACAAAGAATTGGGTGTAAACTCAAAAAACTTGTCTCTCAGCAAGAGAAGTTGGTTCAACATCAGATACTACATCACCAATCTTGTCTCTCTAACATTATGGGGCCACCATGACTGCAATGCTGCATACAACAAAATAATTTCTAGTCTGAAATTACTTTATTCTCAAAATAAATGACATCTGTGGAACACAATTTTTCAATTGACCCAAGCCCAACTTATTGTTTTATTTTCAGTTTGTGAATAATTTTGTTTGTTTTTTCACCTCAACTCTGGACAGGATATCTTTTTCCTTAATATCATGAAATGTTCACAGAATCAGAAAAAAATTCCAGCCCTGTTCTAGTAATAATGTTCTGATCTTAAGCCTCTATTGAGATATTTTCATGATGTTCATCACCATAATAACTATAATTTGTTACCCAAATTCCTATGACCTAAGAAAATAACTTCACTTTACTACTGGTAGTGGCTTATGTTATATCTACCAAACAGAAATCCTAAATCTTTGTCTGACCTTCAGCAGGAAATCCTTCCTCAGTACCAGATTTAACTGAGTCATTAAACCAAGGGTGGGGAACCTCCAGCATACTGACCACACAGGATTCATCAGGGTTAGCCTATGAGACACTTTGTTTTCCTGAGAGTCCTCAGTCATGGCCACTTGCAGCTCCCAATGGCCACAGTTTGCTGTCCGTGGCCAGTGGGAGTTACAGGAAGCAGTGCTGGCTGGGCCACCGCTTCTCACAGCTTCCATTGGCCCAGAATGATGGACCTTGAGGGACCTATTATGGACCTATTATGCTTGTGGACACTCAGGTAAACAAACCATCTAGCAGTCTGCCAGTGGCTAACCCTGGTGAACCACATGTGGCCAGCCAGCCCCCTTGCATCAAGCATTAGCAAAAATTGAAAGACGAGAGCTTTTATAGATAGAACAGGTTATCCTACTTACAATAATAATATAATAAAATTACATGCGACTAAATAAAATAAAATCTTCTGTGATATTTGCAGAATTTCAAAATAGCCTTATATAACATACCAGAAAAATTGTTTGGAATGATTTTCCAATTATAGTTTGCTAATGAAAGTACCATTGTAATTAGTAATTAAAATTATTTATGGTTCTTTCCGTTTTTCTGCTTATTTTAAAATCAATAGCTGTACTTTCAAATCCCTTGCTGTAGTCACACTATCTACAGTGAGCTATATGGAAATTGTAATTATAGGGCCAAACTTTGCTCTCCCTTGCACCCAAGCACTGCCTTTGAAATCAATATATTTCATGGCCCAATTGCTATTTGGGAAGTTTAAATAAAGTGCTTCCAGCTGTTCTCCCAGACAGTAGCAGAGAGCCATGCTTCTCAAATGGAGAACCGCAGCCCTTCTGAGTCCTTTCCTGGGGCTGCAGAACCCTATAACTGGAACTCAGAGCCTGAGCCTTGTTGCTCCCCCACCATGGGTCTGAAACCCTGACCTCTGATACTCCCCACTCCTCACCCTAGGGCTGAAACCAGGAATCAAAGAGGGGAGCCACGGTGCTGAAGCCCTCAGTAGTGGTTGCCCAGCCTGCCCAGAGTGTCCACAGTGCCAGAGCAGATCTATTCCAAGGGCAGCTCCACACACCCATTCTTTCTCCTCTCCCCACCTCCAAGAGTAGGTTGGAGCAGGGAAACAAGAGCTGGGCAATCTGGGCATGTGCTGCTCTGCTCTGGCGACTGCTCTGGCAACCACAGCATTCTTTCTCCTGCTGCTGGTGCCTGGGGTTTTGGCTGCTCTTCAACCCACGCAGCTATGAAAACCACCTAGGCAGGGGACCCAACTCTGTTGCCAAAAGAGACCTTGAGGAGCAGTGACCATAGGGAAGTCCTCCTGGCACACAGTCCCTAGCTACTCTCACTGCATCCTGAGCTACTTCTGCCCCCACAAAGCCCTTATCTCCTCCCACCCCACATACACACAGTCCCTAGCTATCCCTTCCCTTTCCCCAGAGCTGCCTCCTGTCTACACAGCCAGGATACCCCCTGAGATACCCCTTTTCCCACTCACAACATTAGATACCCCTGCCTACACACTGCCCCCAGCTACCCACTCCCTATGCCCTGAGCTCCTCTCCTACCCACCCACAAGCCTAGATAGCCCTAGTTCACAAAAACACCTAGATATCTCCCTTTGTATTCTGAGAGCTGTTTGGACTTTTTGAGTCTAACCCACATCACACATAAACCAGGCAGGCTGGGGGGAGTCGAGGAGGGGATGGCACTGCCTCCTTAGATTCTGCCATGGGGAGATGGCCCAAGACCTGCCAGGCACAATCCCAAAATAGAAGTCAAACTATGCCTATGCCCAAAGGCCTACTGCCATCCTGGAGCCTTGAGTGCCCCTCCCTCTCTTCCCCAGCTAGGCCCTGAGTTATAGCATTTTTAGGGGGACCTAAGAGAACAGTTTAAAAAAAAACCGCGTATGGAGTTTGGGAGATCTTTGAATGCAGAAACTGCCTACTTCTTCTGTGTTTCAGAAAAACAAACTGCCTGTGAAGAAAAGATCAGCAGCCAAACTGACAAGCAGAGGAACCGATTGCTTTTCCCAGAGAGGTTTCATATAATTTTGATATATAATTTATAAATGAGCTGACCCTGGATGACAGACACACCCCACAACTGGGAGCAGGAGCAAGATAATGAAGAATTATAGGGCAAGAGCAAGTTTGACCTATGCACGTGATCACCTGCATCCCCAGAAAGTCTGCATGTGACAGTACTATTCCATCATGTGCATTGCACCTCTCGGTTGCAAGAGAACTGGCTGAATGTATCCGGGTTACAAGAACTGGAGAAAAAGCAGCTCCAGAGTTGCTCCCATTTCGTATGTCTCGGCCATATGGATTGGCGTTTACTTACAGACCCCAGCTCTACCAAAGAGAGATTGAGCTCCACCATTCACTTTGTCTGGGAGGGCTGACTGTCAGTTGTGCTTGGTAGGCCATCACATTAGACATCAGGGGGTGGCCAGAGCTTGTAGCTATCAGAGACCCATTTCCCCCAAAAGGGAGAGCTATTT
>CM057845.1:246440171-246452307 GCA_030068395.1 Apalone spinifera | reverse complement strand
GAAAATACCTGAAATAGGGGAAAAGGGGGAGAGATAGTGTGGGGAGGTGCTGGATGCTGCTTCTTTTCTAATTAAGCTTCATATGATTGGGTGAAGTTTCAGTCAGAACTAAAACAAACTTCAAACATATGAATTTGTTTCAGATCAAGATTATTTACATTTCACTTAATGATTTGTTATAGAGTGTTGTAACTCACATGCAGCACACTGAAGTATGAGGTGCTCAGAGAAATCTCCTGTGATTCTCTCCTCTTGTCTCCCATAGTGATTCGTCTCTCTATCTGGACTTGTGCAATAGTAGAAAGAGGAAAGGATTTGATCCCTTTTGTTTATGATTGTTCTGCAGCTACTAGCTCTTATGAATTCTATTGTAAGTACATTTCACTTCTTCCACTGCAAACCAGAATTAAGCAATACTTTCAAAAGAGCATACCAGAGCAAAAATAGCTACAGGTGCAGGGAAGAAAGGGAATCTTCAAATTGGAGGCACTGGTACAGAATTTTTTTCTAAAACCTGACAGCTTTTGAGACAGCCTGGACAGAGGTGAAAGTCTGCAGGATACTACTGCATGTGTGATCATTGTGGCAGTAGGTGATCAGTCTTATTGTCCAGATAACAAAAGCTCCTTCCGGTTCTGAATATGTGCCATGTAATAGAAATACAATATTGGTCTATATGACATTGACTCACTTTTCATAATGCAGGACAGAGCCATGTAATGCTGACATTTATTTTAATGTAACATATTTATTAAAGTAAAAGTGTTTTGAAAATTCTGTTTTGTTTTGACGCAAAGACCTTCCTCAGGAGAAGTATATCTCTTTTCTTAAATGAATAATATGCAGTAAGTATACTAAAATTATACCTATTTCCCACCCTCCATCAGAAATTTAAACCCACACAGTTTACATTTATATGAAAAAGTAAATGCCAAGTATCTGTTTTCACTTGTCCAGGGAAAGTTTTAATTCTGTTTCTTTTAATTCTTCCTTGAAATCTTGATTTCTGTTCTTACAGCCTGTGGCTAAGTGCCCTAACTCCACCTCAGACTGTTACTCCCCGCCAGACTCACACCCATATATCACAACCTGACCCCAACCTCCATCTTATATAAGCAGTATGTCTGCGCCTCTGCACTGGAGTAACTATCTGCCTCCCTTTCCTTCTGCTGTGCCTGTTGCAATTCTTTGATTTTTTTTAACTTAGCACTGCTGTGTGTTCCTTTCACATCCCTTTTCCTCCATGTCTGGAGCAAGTTCCTGCAGTTGGAATAGAGCTATGCCTGCATAGCCTCTTCTTCCCAGACCCAAGAGATTCACCACCTCCCATGTACTCCAGGAAAGAGTTTATTTTTTGCAAGGAGCCACTCACTCAGCTTCTATGTGAGCTCTCCAGTCTGAAAAGAAACAGGAAGAAAAAATTCAAAACTTCTTAGATCTTTAAAAGGAGAGGAGCACATACTGTGTTCCTCGGTCCAGGGCAGCAGAGTTCAAAAAGGAGATCAGAGCAGTTATGGTGGGCTTTGTGAGGCCACCTAGGGTAACATAAGAAGCTCTATAAATACATCACTCTAAGTGCTATGCATCTCATTAAGGTGCTTTTATTATGTAGGTGTAGCAGAACAGTTAGGTGGAAGGAACATTGAAGTATTAATATTTCCATAGTTAAATTGATCTAAGATGCCTTATGTCCACTTAACTTTGTAATGCAGATGAGCCCAAAATTCCACTGAGATCAATAAAATACTGAAACATTCACCAACATAACAGGATGATTCAGTCTAAACATACTTTAGACTTTCCAGAGTAATTAAATGGTAAAAGCAACTACAAATGTGATAGATGGACAATATATTTCTTGTTTCAAGGTGTGACATAGGATATGGTAACCTGGAAGACTAATAATATTGTACCAGTTTTATAAATTGTATGTATTTTATAAGCTAGCAGATGTATTCTGGCCCAAATGAAGAGTTACAGGGTTTCCTACAGGAGATAAAGTCAACTTTCCAGTTGAACTGAATATATATTGACACTTTGAGCTGGAAGCATAATGTACATGTCGGATAGACAAACTCCTGCTAGCTTTAATTGGACTTGCATGCTAAAAATATCAGTGTCACTGTAATGGGCAGGGCTAGCTGCTCCAAGGACAATCCTCCCTTGGAGCTTAAGTAGCCAGTGTCAATGTTCCTATTTTTAGCATGCTAGCTTCATCAAAATTATCATATCAAATGTGGATGTACCTTTAGACCTGCTAAGGTGACTACAGTGAATTGCAGGAGGAATTGCAGTCTACCTTCCCCATCTAGAGGAAAAAAGTAGTAGGATTTGGCTCTGAGAAAGGTGGAATCTTGAGTCTGTGTGCCCTCATGGAGGCTACATAGAGATCTTTGCATTGCAAAGATCCAATATTGTGAGTAAACAGAGCTAGTGTCTTTTCACTTGACCAAAACACATTCAACAATCATTCTGCATCTGTAAAGGTGGCCAGTATATGGCTTGGTGAGTCAGTGGTTCAAGAGGTTGACTGGTTTCCCCAGAATCATTATTGGCATTTCAGCACTGCTGGTGAAGATCCACTAGTCAGGGATGAAAGTCCCTGCTTACAGCTTTTTTGAAAAGTCCTGAACGCTTAAACATGTGTCATGCACCTTCCCTGACCAAGCCACAGTGATATTGGTATAATAATGGGATATGGAAAGTATTATGGGAGAAAGAAAATAGCATTGTGAGAACCTGACTCCTTCCTGTCAGGACCCCAGTTATAGGGGGTTGAGGTTGGGACCTTGATTGGAAGGCAAATTGTCCAAGTTCAAGCTAGAGGGTCAAGTAGCAGAGCATACTATGTTCATGCTTTAAGATCAGCTCAGAGTTGTGGTTGATATGCCACACCATGGGTACAACTACACTGCAAGCTTCTTTTGGAATATGCTTTTCTGGAAGATATCTTCTGGAAAAGCTTATTTCGAAGTAGAGCATCCACACTACAGGGAAGCCTCAAAATTAGTCCGAGGAAGGTTCTCTGAATGTGGACATGCTTTCTTGACTCAGAGACCCAGGAAACACTGGGGAGGAATAACTTTAGAATGGTCCTGGTGAGGAGCTGTTTTGACATAGCAGCAAGGAAGTGTCCACACACACCCTCTTCTGAAAAAGCTTTTTTGAAAAGGGGCTTATTCCTCATGAAATGAGGTTTATCGCCATCAGAAAAGGCCGTCTGTTATTTCAACTTTCTGTCGAAATAATGCAATTGCTGTGTGGACACTAGTATAATTTTCAGAATAATGGCCATTATTCCAGAAGAGACTGTGCAGTATAGAAGCACTCCAGGTTAAAACCAAGTGAATCAGCTGGAGTTGGGCTAGTGGCAAAGAGGCAAGGTGAGGAGTCATGAGCAGAGCAGAGGGCCAAGAACCAGAAGTGAGGCCAAGTAGCAGAATTAAGGCTGGGACAGCAACAAGGGAAAGTATTATGAATGGGCAGCAGAGCCAGTCTGCAACAACAAGCAAAGGAACTGCTTAATGGCCATACAGCCTACATGTTTCCCCTATGCCTAAAATAGAATGTCTGGGCCAGTCAAAGAATGTACTAAGCTCTGTTAGTCAGAACTTCCATAGGTGGGGCATCTAGTTCAAAGAAGAGAATTTGGGTTTAGAGGCTGCTGTTCCCCCACAGCTGTAGGAGGGTCTTATGGACACAGCAGCCACTCAGAGCCAGCAGAGCTAGGTTCCAGGCCCCTGAATCCTTATTCTATCTCCCAGAAATCCTTGGCTGAATTGATGGTATCTTGCAAAGTCCTGAGAAAGGGTCCGGCAAGCGGCATTGAGCCAAATCTCAGCATGGTGCACACCAGGATATCTATCCATGGTTTGCCACATTATATACTGACATATATGCATTGTATACTGACAAAGGAGTATGCCAACGCAAGAAGCCACATCTGCATGCTCCCATGCAATATACCAATGTGGCTGTTCAAAGGTGCAACTTACATCAACCAAACATTGTTATGTTGACAGGGCCTAAAAATATCTCTGAGCAGCAGCTACACTAAAATCAGTATTGTAATTATAGGCATTTTCTAAGTGCTATTCTTATTCAATTTCCTTTTTTCAATCATAAAATAAAATTACATAAATACTATATGTTCTTACAATTCAACATCAGATAAAGTAGAGCTATGTTATACTAATGGGATATGAGGCTAAGGATCAGTAAGATATAACAAATTAAGAATCTATTCCAAAATATGATCTATTTTCAACTTTTGGTTTTTTATGCAATAGTTAATGTTCTTTATTGCATGACATTGTGTCCAAAGATGCAAGATATTAGGTATATTTAGGATATATAGGTGAAATAGAAGGATCAATTAGTATTTTAATACAGGGCCTATAGGCCTGAAACATGTAAAATGTTTTGTTTAGCAAAATTAGGATTTAAGGCTTTGGATAAGTAAGGCAGTAGCAAGCCAGCTGAATTTGCATCTATTTATTATATCTGGGGGTTTTGAAAATAACTGTTGATTTTGAATGATATCTCTAATAGATCAACAGACATCATTGGTAGTTCAGGTAAAATGTTAGAGAGAATTTTTTGAAGTAACTGCCTGTTTTTATATCACTATAAAGTGATAAATGCTAATGGGGAAAATTAACAAATTTGCCTATAAAAAACTGACAACCCCAAAAGTAGTGGAGTGTGGACATTCAAATAAGGAAAAGGGGTTAAAGCCTTCATAAATATATATGAGTCCTAGTGAATCTCTTATACATAATCACAACCATATCGTGGCCTTTGTGCTTTGATCTGAATGTGAGGGTTGGGGGGCAGAGAGATGCCAGCATGATGACCTCTGGTGGTGCTGGTGGTGATAGTGTTGAGGATTAATTGTGGGTTTTTCCACAAGGTCTGATGGGAATGATGCAAATACTATGGATTCTGTTCTAGTCCCTTCTTCCCTTACCAGATCCCAGTGTGAGTATTGTTTAGTTGGTTAATAAAAGTAATTATTATAGAGAAAACTCTATGCAGTCTTCTTTTGAAACATGCAGTCCTCTTGCTATTGATAAACTCTCTAATATAGTCAGCCTTAGAGGCTGAACTCTCACAGATTAAAGCAGGTGGCATAAACCCTCACTGTGGGGTAAGCAATTGGTGAAGTAACCTCTAACTATAAATAAGGCTATGATAAGTAGTTGCTACTGCCAAATGAAAATTCCCATTGGCTAACAATGAAAAAGAATGGGAACAGGATTTTCTAACTTTTAAAAAACTGTTAGTTAAATACCATAATTTACATAATGGTCAGCAAGGATGTGTTTGGCTCTCAGTGTAGCTTTGCACCACCTTCAATTCCTCGACAACTACTAGTAAAGAGGGACAAAAGGGTGAATCTCTAATCTAACATGCACAGTTGTGCTTTTGAGAATTACTTACATGTAACCAGAATTAACAATCTCTGTAGTCACATTTACACTAGTTCACAAGCAGAAGAGGTCTGCAAGTTAGATACTAAGAAGAGGCAAATGTAATATTCCACAGTTGTTTATGTAGGTGACAACAGGAGAATAATAACAAACATTGTCTGCTCTGAATAGGACAGCAGAATCTCAATAGTTAGCCCTGTGGATAAAGTGTAGTTAAAAATGTATTCTTTCACAATAAAGTAGAATGAAATATTGTATAGACTACAAATCTCTAAATAAATCCCAACCAATCCATTGCCTTTTCTGGTAACAAAAGAGTCCCATCAATAATCAGATTTTGTGATCAATGGTTTCAAACATGAAATCCATATAAAAACCCACTAACAAACTCAGTTCTGGAGTTAGTTTTGGACTGCTGTGATAATGGCTGCTAACTTTATTAATTTGGGGACTGTAGCAGATATAATTAAAGAAAGTGACTGTGGAGTGTTGATCCTCCAATATATATTTATTTCCCATGAGCCACAAAGAGTGAAGACTACAAATGAGTATTTTAAATTGCCATGGATTTATCACAAAAACAGGGTTTTGTGAATCTTAATAAAAAAAGAGTAATGTAAATGTCAACTTCCTTAATTTTCTTTTCAGAACCATAATTTTTTTCAAGTTAAAAATGTATTTGAACACATTATCTAAAATGATAGTTCCAGCTGAAACTTTTCCTCACGTCGTATTAATCTTATTGCAAAGCACCACCTACTGTATATTTGCTATATTTAGTGGCAAATAGTTTTTACTGGCTACAATTAAGTGGTTTATTGGTGGTTCTAAAATAAGATACTTAGGCTGTTATCTTATTGTGAAGAGATATTTGATTTTAACTTAGGGAATGTCAATCACTGCAGCAGGTAGTGCCCCTTCATGGATGAAACTGCCATGTACTTCCTATTATAAACACCCTTTCAGTTTTCAGAGTTGCCAGATTGAAACCATTCAGGATGAAAATGATCATGCCAGATTTCAGCTGCAGGCTGGATTTGTTTGTAAATATTTATACAAAATGATGCAGACATTTTTGAGAATGTGATTATTGTCCATTTAAAAAAAAATCTTACAACTGTCTCACTGAAGATCTAGCACACCTATGTTTTAGAGTGGAACTTGACATTTGGCAGAGGAGTCATTCCGGTGCTTATGAACTGCCTTTTGCTATCCCAGGAAAACCATATCCAAAATTAGTTAGGCCTTTGGAAAATCTCAGTTTACATTTGTTAGTGCATGTCATGTAACTATTCCAGCCATTCCTTCTGCACTGAGCATGCCCCTCTACCTCACAACTGCCCACTGGACAATGTATGTGCCATCTTCACAGAGCAAAATTAGCCACCTTTGCCATCTAGGGATTTAGGGGCTGAACAAGACTTTTCTTTCTATTCCTTCTTCGAATTGCTGCAGCACTAGGCATTGGAATTCAGACCATCTCTCCCATTCTCACTGTTATCCTGCTGTTTCCCTGCAGCCTGGAAGAGGAAGGAGCACAGTCGCCCAAATACAGAGAGAAAAGAAGGGTGGACGTGTAGGAAATAGTAGAGAGGGACATGCAGGGACAAGAAGTCATGGCGAAATAGAGGGAATGAGGGGTAATATAGAAGAAATGAGGGAGAAAACAGGAGGTTGAACAGGAATCAAAGTGTTGGAAGTAGGCAGGAGATAAGAGTGACCAGAAGCCCTAATTTTATAGAGAGTTCTGATATTCAGAGTTTTGTCTTATAAGGACACTTATTACTAGGGCCCTACCAAATTTTTGGCCACTGTGAAATCTGGTCTCCCACATGAAATCTGGTATTTTGTGTACTGTTATCTTCCAATATACAGATTCCATGGGGTAAATCAGTGTTTCTTCAGTTGAGGGTCCTGACCCAAGAAGGAGTCTTACAGGGTCAGCAGGTTATTTTATGGGGGTTGTGGTATTGCCACCCTTAATATTAGGCTGCCTTCAGAGCTAGGTGGCAAGAGAAGGGCGACTGGTGACTGGGCATCTAGCTCTAAAGGCAGTTCCCTGCCAACAGCAGTGGTACTGCTACCTTCAAAGCTATGCAGGCAGCAGCACAGAAGTGAGAGTACAATACAATACTGTGCCATCCCTGCTTTTGAGTATTTCTGGCCATGGTTCTGCCTTCAGAGCTGGGATCTTGGCCAGCAACTGCTGCTCTCCAGCTGCCCAGCTCTGAAGGGAGAGCTGGAGCCAGCAGCAGCACCAAAGAAATGCTAGCAGTACCATAACCCCACATACAGTAACCCAGCAATCTCCCCAACACACACAGAGCTCCTTTTCAATCCGGACCTCTACAAATATAATACCATGAAATTTCAGTTTTAAATAAATGAAATCATGGCATTTACAATTTTTAAAAACTTATGTCTGTGAAATTGATCAAAATGAACCATGAATTTGGTAGGTCCCTAACTATTACCCCACACCTCCGGTCCCTTTGTTTTCCATGCTTGCTATCTGGTGTAGCCAATTATTTTCATTCATTATTCTTTTATTGTGTGTGTTATGATTATGTTATAGCATATGTATTCATTGCATGTCTATTGGAGTTACTTTGTAGGATTATACACATATAAGGTATATAAGGTAGTTCTTCTAAGCATAATGCTGACAGGTGGAACTGAATCTGAGGAGCTCTGGCACTTAGTGCATGAGCCTCTACAGCTTGAGCTAAAAGCCAGCTGGCTCTCAGCTAAGAATTTAGGGTACACTGGGGCTATGTCTACACTGCAGAATTTTTGTGCAAAAACTCACGGAGTGTCCACACTACAAGCACATTTTTGCACAAGAAAAAGTACAGTAGATCATCAGAAGACAGGGCTTTTTGTGCAAGAGTTATTCCTGTTTCTACGAGGAATAAGCTTCTTTGTGCAAGAGCTCTTGCACAAAAAGGCATGTGTGGATGGACAACAGGGGTTTGTGCAAGAAACCCTTATCGGAAAAAGCACAGGTGCTCTGATCATAGCTTGTTTTTGCAAGAGCGTCCATGGCAGTGTGGACACTCTCTTGTGCAAAAGCAAATGGCAGTGTGGATGTGCTCTTGCGCAAGAACTTTTTGCGGAAGATCTCATCCGCAAAAAGTTCTTGCGCATGAAGCCTGCAGTATAGACATAGCCTCATTCTTTTTCTCTGTAAATAATCTGAGTACCACTACATGGGACAGTGAATCATACCCAGATGGTCTGTGGGTTACATAAGTACTAACCTATGTACTGGAAATGGGTAAGACAAACTGAAACACAAGAATTTGAAGGTTAATCTCTTGAAAACTTTAACTTAGCTATTTAGGCCTTGAAGTCAAGAAATGATGACATAAATTACCTGAAAATAGCCCCATGCCCTATGATTATGGGAAAAGACGTATCAAGTGATAATATTGTAGAGAATTACCCACAAGATTAATATTAGGTTATAAAATGCCACAAAGGCACATTTGTCTCAGATGTTGTCTTAATCATAGCATACAGGTTGTGCATCAATGCTAATGATAATAAAAGAAACTTACCTAGCCTATAGAAAATTGGGGGTCCCTTAAGTTTCCAAATAAGAGAAAAAAGGATAAACACTTTTATGGACATGCAGAAAATGTAGGTGTAGACAGTATCATAGTATAAAAAGGGGATGCCCCGTATGGGAAAACTGAGCTCCTTTTGGGAGACTCCAGCAGGAATCTTTCCCGTATTGACAATTAATGCATGTGAGAATCAGCAGACTTTGAGATTGTTGACACTTTAAAACTGCCTATGAGGATGTGAGTGTGTCTACAGTTATAGTTAGGGTTCAGCTTTTTTGGAATTATATATGCTGCTCCATTTTATAACTTTCTTGCCAGTTTTATTAAAACTACCGAAGAATAGATGATCTTCAGATTGTATGTATTATTTGCCTACAAGTTCTTGTGTTCCTAGGGGCAGTAGGTTTAGAAATAACAGAAACAACTTTGGTGAACTTGAAGCTGAAGCTGCCAGAGTGAAACTGAAGGAAGTATGATTAACTATAAATAGAATAAAAGGCTATGCTTGTCACTCTAACAGTAGAGGAAGGGGAGGAGGGCAGAGTCAAGGCATAGAGGGGTCTGAATGAATAGGTGCAGGTGGAAGGGGACACAAACTGGGGGAAAGGGTAAGAGCAGAGAGGAAGAGTAGCTGATGGGTGGGGGCTGGATAGGAACAGAAGCTGGAGGTTTGGGTGTCAGTAGGAGGAGAGGGGATGGGGATAGCCTGGGGCACAAGGTCAGAGTGGTCAAATCACTAGAGTATGCTCCCTTTCAAATTCTGGAACTGAACTCAAAAGTTCTGAATCTGTACGTTCCTCTTTAGTCAGCAAGTATATTATAGAAATAAAACTCACCACTGGCAAAAGGTATATTTTTTCCTCTTCTAGTGCCTGGTCCACATAGGAGATAATTACCTTTTGTTGCTAATAGTTACTCTGTCAGCTCAAGAGCTAGAGGTCTTGTATGGGTCAAAAGGTCCTAACCCTACTGACAACTGAAGTTTGGGGTCAATATGACTGTACATTGTCACAGTTCAAGCCATGCCTTAGAGCCCTTTCTTCCCCCCACCCTTTCAATGGTACCACACTGGTTGCAGATCTGGCTTCCCGCGCCTCACTCAAGTTGGAACGAAACAGTAATCACCCAGGCTTGGTCTCTGGGCTGCAATCCCCTTGATTGGCAAAGGTGTTAACTAAGGAGGCCTACCTGGGTTTGATACCTCTAAACCCTTTCCTCCAGGGTCCTGTGACAGTGCCTGATTAAAGTGACTCAAACTTTTTTTTTCAAAAGAAAGCATTATTTATTCTTTCACCCAAATGTTCACAGCACTCAATGCAAGTAGATAATAAATGGAAGAGGCTTGTATGTATATTTCCCCTTACCTATATCTTAATCATTCATTGTAATCATTTGTAATTTTCCATCAGCATAGCTAGACCCCATCTCTGGCTGGGAGAAGCAGCCTCCTGCTCTCAGAATCATTTCTCTGAGTCCTCGCTTGCTTGCCAATTCTCACTGATATACCCGAGGCATCCCCCTAAAAGCACACACACCACCTCTCTTTTATAGGCCCCAGACTGTAAAATGGCTTTTCATCCTTCTTTGAGCCAAGGTTTAACCTCTAAAAGAGTAAAACCATTCTTAAACATCTTCTCAATTGTTTCCTCAATTATTCTTATCTGTATCATTATTTTTACTTGCTTTATTGCTTCCTTTCGCAAGCCCTTTGATTTAACTCTATTCATTAAGGCAAGAAAATATCACAAAGGTAATCCAAGGGATATATTGCATTTATTTAAAAAACCCACTCAACTCCCTCCCTCTTCTCATACATGGGGGGATTTTTTTAATTTGTTGCTTTAAAATAAAATAAAATAAACCAAGAAGCCACACTAAAAGAATGAGCATTACGTTTGCAAATCAAGCACTCAGAAGTTAGGAAATGAAGTTTATTGCCATTTCAACATAACTTTGCCCTCCCTCATCCTTTCTGAGCCTGTGAATTGTGATGCAACATTTAGTTACTGATTCACATACTATTTTTCCAAATGACAACCTAGATTCTGGCATTTACTAATTTTTGGGTGTCTGATTTTGCATCTGTAACATCTTTGTAACAGTTGTTTTAGATATAATTTATATTATATTGATGAACATTCTTGGAATTTTAATGTCAAAATACCAAAAGGAGCTCATAAAAACAGGGTGCAAATGAAACTGGAAAGAGGGGGAAGACTGATTAATAACTAAGAACCAGACAGAGAAAATCCAATTTGAAGAGTGCAACTATACTTTTTATTCTTTTTATAAGAAAATGGGGCTTAGCCACCCCTATGGTAACTAATTACTATTCTGGATGAGGAGAAACCAGGAGTGACACATACTTTTTATTCCTCTCTCTTATCCTAAGATTATCTAGCCTCAGGGATATTAGGGGCACCTGCAGCCAAGGAATGTCAGAGATCCTAGGGAAGCACTAGGAAGCAGAGAGAGTGGATCAGTCAAAGGTCTCAATGCAGATTGCCCTGGTCTCTCAACACTGTTCTCCAGAAATGTAGGAGTTTGTCCCAAAATCTAGCTGTGTGGCAGAATTTTGCAAGAGATTTTTCATGGTAAAAAATTGAACAGCTGCCTTTATCATCTTTTAAAATGGGCAGGGACATTTTAAAAGATGACAGACCTCATTATACATTGCATTCTATTGTAAAAATTTAAAAAATATATTGTGGGTCTAGATTTTGGCTACTGTATTTTCCATTGTATTTGAACCAGTTTATCCATACCAATCATCTATGATGTAAAAAATGGTTTCCTGCCTTTCAATAACCTAAATAGTGTAGAAAAAGGATCAAGTGGAATTAATATAATCTGTGACTTGTTACTTAAGTGACTTGTGACTTTAGTTTGCAATTGTATGGTTTTAGACTGTTGTTTTATCATCAGAGGGCCAAGTTATAATCCTGCCTTACTACTATGTACATATTATCAGAATATGACTCTCTTCTCTCAGATACAGCACAGAAAAGGAAGAGTATATCAGTTGCCCTAAACAGAGTAACTCTAGATTTAAACCTGTGCAACTAAGAAGAGAATTTGGTTCACTCTTGGGGTATGTCTACACTAGCCCCCTAGTTCGAACTAGGGAGGCTAATG
>CM057845.1:246385877-246415030 GCA_030068395.1 Apalone spinifera | reverse complement strand
TACTTACATTTCCAGGAAAGCCTTTGACAAAGTCCCTCACCAAAGACTCTTAAGTAAAGTAAGTCATCATGGGATGACAGCAAAGGTCTTTTTGTGGATTGATAACTGGTTTAAAGACAGGAAACAAAGGATAGGAATAAATGGTAAGTTTTCTGAGTGAAGAGAGGTAACTAGTGGTGTCCCCCAAAGATCTGTCCTGGGACCAAACTGCTCAAAATAGTTAAGACCAAAGCAGATTGTGAAGAACTTCAAAAAGATCTCACCAAACTAAGTGATTGGGCAATAAAATGGCAAATTAAATTTAATGTTGAGAAATTTAAAGTAATGCACCTTGGAAAAAATAATTCCAACTATATATTCACTATGATGTGACTTATTTGGCTACAACTACTCAAGAGAGAGATCTTCGAGTCATTGTGGATAGTTCTCTGAAAACATCCACTCACTGTGCAGCGGCAGTCAAAAAAGCAAATAGAATGTAAAGAGTCATTAAAAAAGGCTTAGAGAATAATACAGAAAATATCTTATTGTCTCTATATAAAACCAGGGTACACCCATATCTTGAATACTGAGTACAGATGTGGTCACCTCATCTCAAAACAGATATCTTGGCATTGGAAAAGTGTCAGAAAAGGGCAAGAAAATGATTAGGGGTTTGGAACGGGTCTCACATGAAGAGAGATTAAAAAGACTTCAGCTAAGAAAAGAGGAGACTAAAGGGGGTATGATAGAGGTCTATAAAATCATGACTGGTATGGAAAAAGTGATTAAGGAAAAGTTATTTACTTATTCCCACAATAAAAGAACTAGGGGCCACCAGAGGAAATGAACAGGCAGCAGATTTAAAACAAACAAAAGGAAGTTTTTCTTCACTCAGTGCACAGTCAACCTGTGGTACTCCTTGCCAGAGGATGCAGTGAAGGGTAGAACTTTAATACGGTTCAAAAAAGAGCTAGATAGATTCATGGAGGTTAGGTCCATCAATTGCTATTATCCAGGATGGGTAGGAATGGTATCCCTAGCCTCTGTTTCTTTGGAGGTGGGTGACAGGGGAGGGATCACGTGAGGATTACCTGTTGTGATCCCTCCCTCTGGGGCATGTGGTATCGGCCACTATTGGCAGACAGGATACTGGGCTAGACGGACCTTTGGTCTGACCTAGTATGCCCATTCTTATGTTCTTATATTCTTAATTCTGCAAGCACAAACACATTTAACTTGCTACCCTAATCCCATTGATTTCACCAATTCAGGGTAGTAATATTAAGCATTTGCATGTTTTCAGGTTTGGGGCTTTAGTTCTTTTCTTCTTCAGATCTATTTTTTCTTGCCCCCAATTCTAACGCACTTGAAAGTGAACATTGGAGTGACCCACATCACACAATCAGTGTTTAAGGGGAAACTTCTGACTGATTTCAGTTGGAAATGTATCTTATGAATGATATCAAATCTAACTCCCAATTTTCTTCTTTCTGAAGATTAGTTTAGCCATCTCCAAACTTCTTTGATGGGGCTTAGGAACATAATGCTCTCTAGGAAGTGGTATGGAATTCAGTAGTGCTAGGCCACTTTATTCCAGCAAAAGACCCTTAGAGAGTTCTTTCTTTACAAGGTCATACTAATTCTTCTCTCATTGTACCCTGGAAAAATAAAGATTGTGGAACACTTTTTCTTTTGTCCTACATGGAAGAAACCGGCCTCTTCCTGCTGTATAAGCTCTGGGGTTATAGAAGGAGGTAGCCTGGGCATTTCAAAATAGACAAATATTTCTTTAAGCAATACATTCTGAAATAGAATATTTAGAACTGTTCATTGTTATACCTTCAGAATATAGCTTTGCTGTGGGAGCTGCATCTTTAATAAAGAAGCCAATAGCAATTGAAAGAAGAAGCAAATTAGTTGGGCTGCCAATATTCAGAATTATTTTACAGATCACAATGGAAGATTAAATTATGCCTGGTCAGTTAGAGAAAGAAAGCTAAGGGAAAAGGTTGGAGGAGAGAAGTGACCCATAGAGTTAAGCTTCTTTGATATTTTGAGATTATACATTGCCTTTCTGCTCTATCTACTTGTTTCCTTTACATGAGGAGGCAGGGGATTCAAGGACTCAGAGGGCATCATCTGGAAAACTTCAGTGAGCATTGTGTATATGAATTTCCAGAGCTTATTTGTCATTTTATGTGGCATATTTCAGTTCTCCACCTAGTAATATGAAAAATTAAGCTGAGTGACAGTACAAGGAGATGATGGGGTACTGATTGAAACCAAAATCCCAGATCTTATTTTAAACTCATTGGTCTTGAAAGTTTCAAACCATCCCTCTATTCAGCTAGATGTAGATATATATATATAGATAGATACTAGTATTTTTTCAGTCATGATGCAGTTGCTGGGGATATATATCTATATAACCGTGGACAGATTCCCAGCAAATGTATCATGAGTGTAAAAATACTGATTGCTTCAGTCAGATGGCAGATATTAGGACTGGTTTCTTCTGCATAATATTCATTTGACAACAAAGATTTGCAGGCATTGCAGAATTCTGCTCTCACATAATACTAGAATGAAACTAATAAAGCTCCATTAAGGCAATTGAAGTTCATAGTAATATGCAAATAGGATAAGACTGACTATCATGAATTGCTGGGAGTGCACGTGATGACCAGGAAAAGCTAGTAAGTTGTAGTGTAGGTATGAACAGTGAAGATGTAAACTACAACCTCAGCTTTTATTTTTCAATCCTTTGCTCGACAGAAGTATTTGCTTTATTTTATCCATATTTGTAAATCAGAAAGTATTCATACTAGTCTAATAATTAAAGTATAAAGGTATATATAGCTAAAATATTTTGTTACACTAGTATAAATCTAGAATAACGCCATAGGTATCAATGTAATTATTCCAGATTTAAACATGAATATAAAGAAAAATCCCATTTTCAGGGTCTTAGCAAGAATTGTTGTCATATCACTCTATATTTTGGCTCTGCAGACTCACAGTTAACCAGCCCAAACACTTGGGATCAATATTAAAAGAAAATAACCAACACCAACAATTGCTGAGGAATACAAGCTATGTAGCTCCCTCTTTCAAATTCCTGGGCCATAGCAATTTTCATGCCCCCTCTGAAGACCACCAATGTCAGTGATTACCAGTGTCTCTTATTATTGTGTCACTGAAGTTATCCTTTATTAAATGACATCATTACTGATAACCCATCATGACTGCTTGAGTGCTTGACAACAGAAGACATCAGATGGCTATTGAATCAAGACCAGCACTTTGGTAGGTAATGTTTGCTCTCTAAACTTTGTTACAAATTTTGGGCCAGCTATTCAGCTGGTATGGCCCCATTGATTTAATTTACCAGCTAAGAATCTGTTAGTTTTAGTTTTAGAGGCATCTTTACAAATCAAATAATAATAATTGGAAATGATTAATCGTTATATATTTGTTAGGTGTTCCATATCCAAAATGGCCAACGTGATAAAATACCTAAACATAGTAATATCAAGAAAAAAGCAATATGGCCTGATAGTAACCAGGGAAAAGTTACAGGAAGTTCATTAAACATATATTAGCAAACATGCATGAAACAAACATATGCAATTCTTTCAAAAAAAGGACATCTAGTAGGGAAACAATCTTGAATGTCACTTGAAACTGTGCCATGGTTATACAGTAATATGCACATAAGGAGAACATGACATGGTTCTGGGATCCTGATGGAAAAGGCCCTACTGTTTGTCCCTTCGAGACTACAATTTTTAATCCTACCTGACACATGATCAGAGATTAGAGGTCCTGAAACAAATCTCTCAGAATAGCCTTGAAAAGTGGGGACATTTGGATTCCAATCCAAACATCACAAACCAATCTCTGGCAGAGATTAGATATATATTTCCTTTAGTTCTCTTAAGTTTCCATGGTTAATTGATCTGGCAATCACAAGAAATTCAGAAATAAAACAAGTTTATTAAAATTTGGGATTCTTTAGATGGATAAAACTCAAATTAGTCTGAATGTCTAAATGAGTTCACATGATTATTCTTTATGTTTAAATAACTTAGCTTATTGTTGTCATTGCTATTATCAGAAGTTATTTGCTTAATTTGTGATGAAGTGCCAAAGCTCAAGGAATTAGGTGTTGGGTCTCAAGCTATTTTTTTACATTTGTAATTGATGCAGCAGGCCTATGAATGACCAAGCCTACAGATGCTGGGATTCAGCTCTGGCAAGCGCTGTTGCAAATTAGGCATTCTTATTATTAGCAAAACAATTTTTTATCATGGATGTTTAAAACATGGCCTTTCAAGAAGGCAGACTAGCAAACTCAGAGAGCTGGTTGGTAGAAATCTATGGGAAGCAAGTCTAAGTGAAAAAATTTCAAGAGAGTTGGGAGATTTTCAAAATGAAAATATTAGAGGCATAAGGGAAATTATCCCACTGCACAGAAAAGATAGGCAGTATGGCAAGAGACCATCCTAGCCTAAGCAGGAGATCTTGAATGTTCTAAATATAAAAAAAGATTCCTACAAAAAGTGGAAACTAGGTCATATTGCAAAGGGTTAATTTAAACAAATAACATAAGTATGTAGGAATAAAATAAGAGAAACCAGAGCACAAAACAAGTTCATACTAGCTGGAGACCTAAAGGATAAGAAGAAAATATTCTATAAATATATTGGAAGCGAGGGAAAGACCAAAGATGGGGCGGGGCAGGGCAGAGTGGAGGAGTAATAATAGAATTATATGTGGAAATGGCAGAGGCACTTAATGACTGTTTTGGTTTTCACCAGAAAGGGTGGTGGCTATTAGACATCCACAATAGTGAATGCCAGTGAAAATGAGGTAGGATCAGAAGCTAAAACAGGAAAAGAATGTGTGAAAAATGTCTTAGACAAAAAAGATGTCTTAAAGCCACCACAGCCTGATTAATCGAATCCTAGAATAATTAAGAAACTAATTGAGAAAATATCTGAGCTACTAGCTATTAGCTATGGAAAAGATTCCAGAAGACTAAAAGAGGGCAAATTTAGTGCCTATCCATAAAAAAGGGAAATGAGAACACCTGGGAATTATACACCAGGCAGTGTTACTTCAATCTGGAACACTAATGGAGCAAATAATTAAGTAATCAATTTGCAAACATCTGGAAGATAACACAAAGATAAGTAAAAACATGGATTTGTCAAAAATTCAGTCAAACCATATTAATAGCTTTCTTTGTTTCATAAACAAGTTTGGGAAATGCATCCTCAATGAAGCTATAAGATGTGTGCAAAACTGGTTGGAAAACCATTTCCAAAGAGTAGTTATCAATGGTTCACAGTCATGCTGGAAGGGCACAATGAGTCAGATCCCATAGGGATCAGTTTTGGGTCAGGTTCTGGTCAATATCTGCCTCAGTTATTTAGATAATCACATAGCGAGTGCACTTGTAAAGTCTGCAGATGATACCAAACTGGGAAAATGTATAAGTTCTTTGATGGACAGGATTAAAATTCAAACTGGAGAAATTGTCTGAGATAAATAGGATGAAAAAGTGGGAAATGCTTGCCTAGGAAGGAATACTACAAGAAGGGATGAGGGGGTCATAGTGGACCACAACCTAAATATAAGTCAACAGCGCAATACTGTTACAAAAAAAGCAAACATCATTCTGGGATGTATTAACAGGATTGTCTTAAGCAAGACACAAGAAGTCATTCTTTCAGGGTGTGCCTACACTGCATCCGTAGCTCAAAATAAGCTATGCAATTTGAACTATGACAATTGTATAGCTTATTTTGAGTCAATTTCAAAATAGTTTACTTCAAAATTTGGCGCTCTCTACACAGCAGTTATTTCAAAACGTCCCCCACTCCTTGTGGAATGAGGTTTACAGGGACGTTGGAATAGTGAGCATATTGTATTTTGAAATAACAGGTGTGCTCAAAAGACGTGAAATAGCTATTTCAGTATACCTCAGGTATCCCAAAATAGCGCTGAAGTGTAGATGTAACCCCACTATACTTCATGTTGATTAGGCCTCAGCTGAATTATGGTGTCTAGTTCTGGTCATCACATTTCAGGAAAGATGTGGACAGATCATTTAATCAAAAATGATTAAAGGTCTGGAAGACATGACCTATGAGGGAAGATAAATTAATTGAGTTTGTTTAGTCTGAAAAGAAAAGATTGAGAAGGGGACATGAAAACTGTTTTCCAGTACATGAAAGGTTGTTAAAAGGAGGAGGGAGAAAAATGTTCTTTTTATCCTCTGAGGCTAGGACAAGAAGCAATGGGCTTAAATTACAGCAAGGGAGATTTAGGTTGAGTAGTAGGAAAGCTTCCTTCTAACTGTCAGGGTGGATAACCACTGACATAAATTGCCCAGGGAGGTAGTGGAATCTGCATCACTGGAGATTTTTAAGAGCTGGTTAGACATACACCTGTCATGGATGGTCTAGATCAGGGGTTCCCAACCTTTTTCGGTCCCTGTACCCCCTTGGCTTTTAGTAAACCTTCCTGTACCCCCTATTCAATATGAAAGGAAATAAATTCTAAACTCTAGAATCCACAACTTTTTTCACTAACACTACTACTTTTGGAATATTTCAATTAGGATAACCTAGTTATTTACCAAACATTCCCCGTACCCCCTTGATAAGCTTCTTGTAGCCCCTGGGGGTATGCGTACCCCAGGTTGGGAACCTCTGGTCTAAATAATACTTTGTCCAGCAAAAGTTCAGGGGACTGGACTAAATGACTTCTAGAGTTCCATTTTCTGATGGGTTGGATCACAGAGACCCCAACAAGACTGTCACTTGATGGTCTGATCATACTACTGAGCCCACCTATCTGTCATATGTGGCACTTTACCATCCTGTTCTGCTAAGCCAGAAGCTCTGGTCTCCCTCAGAAAAGGCACAGCATTTAGGTAATGCAGACACTGATAATAGCTCAATTTTGGGAGGGATCATTTACAGGAACTTGACAGCATACAGGAGAACAGCCCTAATAGGACCAACAACCCAAATAAATCCGTCTTACTCTGTATAAAAGTTTTACACAGAGAAAGTTCATAAATTGTTTGCCCCCTTTATGATAAAAAAGAGAGATGGCCAATTGTTCATTCTCCCTCCCCACTCCTCGCCCCCCTCCCCCCCCGACTAGGTAACAATTATTTACACTACATTTGATAATAAACAAAAGTGATTGTATTAAGTAAAAAAGGTAGGATTAAAGTGGTTGCAAATGATGACAGACAGATCAAAATAAGTTATTAAGTTAAAAAATCCACCAGCTAAGCCTGAATTACTAAGAAAAAATGTTTCAAATCATAATTTATCACACTAGTCCTTATTTCAGGTAAAGTTCTGCAGGCCAGAACTGATCTTTTCCCTGCCCTGGGTCAAATAGCTCATCTTCACCCTTATTGTTAGATTTATTTGTTTTCCAGTGCTTTCATATATCCTTTCAGAGTCTGTAGTAATCTGTGAAGCTACATGAAGACAGTCATTGTTTTCTTCCCATCCCTTAAATAGAATTTCCTGGGGAAGAACTCTCTTCAGGTCTAGAGCACCAGGCCATTATGTCCCTTAAGTACCACTAATGACTTTTATTACAAGTCTTAGATTAATAAATAGGTTTGCATTTTATATTTCTAACTTCAAATGCAGGTAAGATTCATCCACACAAATAGAATATCCATATTCAGGAGGTTACAAGCCCTTGAATAATAGGTAACTTGCCCTGTTTTGCATAAAGCATACTCAAGTTATGTGTATTCATATTTAAAACATATTTCCATACCAAATATGGGAGCACATTATCATGCCTTCTAGTTCTATAATTCTATGTTTCTAGTCTATGATTCTGTGGTCTGTATTTTACATGTGCCAGAGTAAACTGAAAGTGTCCCAACTTATCTTTTACCATTTTAAAACTATAGTGAGATTGGACTCAGGCACCATATATTTAATTAGAAAAGTTAATAACTTAACATTCTGTTTTGCCTTTGCTTAAAGATAATGCCATTTATTACTGAATTGCAAACAACGGTATTTAAAAATCCATAATGCAGAAGTATTTAAGCAACAGGACATGAAGTTTTTATTAAATTAAATATTGTATAAGTGTTATTCTAATGCACAAAATGTGTCATTCAAAAACTGGTATATGAACATAAAAAGAAAAAAAATATTAATTTCATATAAAATCAGTTTCTGTAAATTTTAGCAATTAACAGGAGGACCAGATTCTTCTTACAGCTTGATACGTGTAAATCAGTCACTTCAGTTGCATTAATCTGGATTTATACTGGTGTCACTGATAGCAAAATCTCTCTTAGTAAATCAAAATTATACAAGCAGCGGCAGTTCCTTTATTCCAAATAAATGGATAATTTACTAATTTAGGTTTCTAAAATAATTTTACCCATATAGATGTACTGAAAGATTTACCATATTTGCTAGGTATAAAAATGTTTACCATTACTGTACTTTGAACTCATAACTAAATGGCCTATGTTTAATTCTGTGTTCCATGGCTTTCTGCTTCAGAGGTGCTTAAAGAGACTTCACTTCCGTTTTCAATCTGATGATATAACAGGCCAAACAAATCTCAGAATATAGCCTCCCCCACACTACCCCAGAAGGTGCAGCTAAGTGACAAAATGCTTGACTTCAAGGATGGCAAGTGGTTAAACAACAGCAGCTCTTTCCATTCACTTCCCCCTTCCTCCGACAAGGTGCAGCATAATCAAGATCTCAGAAAGGAGAATCAATTTATTCGAGAGGAGAATCAAGTCCTCCGGGAAGAGAACAAGACTTTCCGCGTGGAGAATAAGGTCCTCCACAAAGAGAATCAAGAACTTCAAGACGAGAACACAGTTCTTTCAGAGGAGAACAAGATCCTCCAAGAGAGGAAAATGGGTTCCTTTGAAGAGCAAAAGGTTCTTGAGAAGCAAGAAAAGGCCCTTCGAAAACAGAACAAAGCCCTTTGGGAAGAAATCAAGGCTCTCCAGGAACAGGATATAGCCTTCAAAATGGAGGAAAAAGCACTTCAGGAGGAAATTTTGGCCTTGTGGGAGGAGAACAAGGCCTTTCAAGAGCTGATTAAGGCTCATGGGAAGGATGATATAGCCCTAGCCCTTGAGGAAGAAGAAGAGGCTCTTCAGAATGAAAGAAAAGCCCTCCAAGGAGAAAAAAATGCCCTTCATGAAGAGAACAAGGCTCTCCTTGAGGCAAACAAGGCCCTTCAAAAGGAAAAGGAAGCCCTCAATGAGGAGAAGAAAGCCCTCCAAGAACTGAAGAAGGTACTTCATGGGGAGGAATAAGTACATCTGGGAATAGAAGTATCTTCAGCAGGAGAAATAAGAACTTTATGCAGGACGGTGACTTAAAACTGCAACCAGATAGTGGTCCAGTTTGCATACTAGAAGAACAGCATGAACAAAGGGAGATAACTGTTTGTAGATAAGTAAGTTGGGCTCCATACTAAGACCTAGAAAGTACACACGTGCTGAAAGAAATTAGGTTTCTGCATTCTTGATCCCAGAAACTAATAAAGTCCTGCTGGAGGTGTGGAATGTGATGCATGAGACTGCTGCTTTATTTATAAATTAGTTCAATTTTATTTACAATTGGAAGAATACAATTTGAGTATTGAGGTGAATGTGCTTTTAGAGGGCTTATATTCTGTTTATATTTGTGTAACCCCTCTGCCAGGCAGTGCCAGCTGCAGTCAGGACTGGGTTCAATATATAGGGGTTCCTTTTCATCCATCCCACACAGAATTGGCTCGAACCCCCACCCAGTAACCTGGGAAATTCACACACACCCTTGGGCGCTGCTGAGAGGCAATGCTTCTCCACTCACAAGCACAGAGTTTGAGCATAAAAAAGAAACTTTTTAATGAAAAAGGGAGTGAAGTAACATGGCATTAACTTGGGAAAACACCACAGACATACAGCCTCTCCTCGAGTTACGAATGAGTTACAGACCAAACACTTGGCCGTAACTCGATCTGTTCGTAACTCGGACCCCATTGAGTTACATAATGACCACGCTGTTCATAAGCGTGGGTCACATTCGTAACTCGGGGACCACCTTTACAACCGCTTCATGGGAGCTTTGGTCTTAAATGCGAACGGTCGTAACTCAACCGTTCGCAATTCGGGGACCAGCTGTAGTTCATAACCAAACCACGAGTAAACGTCCCAGCTCGAGCGGATTGAGCAATGTCCTTTGCCTTTCAGGCTCACAAGAACAGCAATGTAAGTGTCCCATTCACATGCCCAACCTTTCCCTTTACGCCACCCACTGTTGCTGCCTTGGTCAGGGCAGACCTGAGCTCAGAGGTGCTTTGCAGAACTCACTTCCCATCCCGCAGGGGGTGGTAGGAGGGATCTCACCCACTCCATGGGACACTCGCCACTGCTCCTGCCTGCTGTTTCCGCTGGTCATTTGCTCCTACCAGACACCCTGCTGTCCACCTGCTGCCTCAGTTTGGATCTGAGCCAAATCTAGTGATTTCAGCTCTCTGTGATTCCAGCTTCTCAATGATTTCAGCTCTTGACTCACAGCACAGGCTAGCAGAAAATAAAGAGGTTCCATGGAGAGCCTGTGTTGGTTCTATCATTAGTACAGGGGAAAAGGGGAGAGAGTAACAGGGTGAACCAGTCTTAAAGCTCATGCCTGGGGGGCTGGTTTAGAGCTCAGCTCTGCTCTCCCCTGCCCCCAATTCAATTCTCTTGACTCTGGAAGGGAAAGGCTTGTCCATCCAAGATTCTTTACAATGACAGTGTCTCTCCTGCAAGCATTGGTGGTCATATTTTACAATTCCTACATTTAGGGTTAACATGGTTTGTGACCCCACAACAGCCAAATTATTACAATAGGCAAAATACCATTCTAACAACTGACCATCCATCAGGCCTATAGCACTGACTGAATTAGATTTATATAAGCAGACCCAGGATTTCTTTCTCATTCCACCATGAACTGTATTTACATAATAGCAGTTAAATACCTTACAGGGCTAAACATAACCACACCCAGGATTCCTTTCCCATTCCAGCCGGCTGCATTGGAAGCATTGGTTCAGATCCTGTTTACACTTGCTTTCCAAAAATATACTCTAGCACTGATGGCCAAAATAGTGTTTTTTAGTGAGAAGTTAGTAAATGGTCCTAGAAAAAAGATTCTTTGATTTTGTGACTACTGAGTTTTTGGATAAAGGATGGGCACAGGTCACTCTGCCATACTTCCATTCTTCCAGTCCAGACACTATGGCTATGTCTACAATGGCATGATTTTGCGCAAGAACTCTTTTGCGGAAGAGTTCTTGTGCAAAAACTCTTCCAGAAGAGACAGTCTACACTGGTCTGTGCCTTTGCCAAGACATGTGCTTTTGCGCAAGAGCATACATGCCAGTGTAGATGCTCTCTTGTGCAAGAAAGCTCTGATAGCCATTTTAACCATAGGGCTTTCTTGCACAAGAAATTCATGTTGCCTGTCTACATTGGCCTCTTGCACTAGAACAGTTGTGCAAGAGGGCTTAGTCCTGAGCAGGAGCATCATAGTTCTCGTGCAAGAAGCACTGATTTCATACATTAGAATATCAGTGTTCTTGCACAAGAACTCGTGACCAGTGTAGACAGGCAGCAAGTTTTGGCACAAAAGCAGTCGCTTTTGTGCAAGATCGCACCAATATAGACACAGCCATTTAGTAAAGAAATCTGTGTCTGAGAAAAGTCAACACTGGATACTTTATAAGAAGGGTAAGGAACCCTGTAGTGACAATGTCTCCAGAACTTGCCCGTTTGGGAAATTTCTTCATGATTTCCACAGTTAGGTTTTGGCTTGTCTCCTTATATCCCTTTTAAAATTTCCAAATCCCTTTCCTCAGGGATTAGAGCACATGTGATAATATGAAACATGAAAAGATAAAGACAATGACTTGTGATCATTTCCAGCCAAGGTGTTATCCTTCAAATTGTCTTCCCATATTTCCCATATTTCCAGCAGTCCCAGAGCCTATTCATTATTGTTTACATAGAGATGGAACAATGGTACACAGTCATGAGAATGTGCAGTCAAACTTGTTAATAGCATTGTGTCATAGCACAGCGAGCGCATGGCCATACTAGGAAATTATTTCAAAATAACTTATTTTGAAATAACTCTTGAAATAACTATTTCAGAATAAGCGTTATTCCTCGCGGAAAGCAGAAGATTCAAATAACCAGCCCCTTATTTTGAAATAGCAGGTTTGGTTGTATGGATGCTCCACTTGTTATTTGGAAAGAAGGAGAGTTACTTTGAAATATCTCCTTAGTGTAGACTAAGGCTGTCAGCACTAATTTCACTACTTTATGGTTGATATCCCCTAGAGAGGCACAAAAAGCAAACACATATGAGGAAGATGAGGAAATGAGGTGAAAATCCTCTCAAAGGCTACATCTAGACTACAGGCTTCTTTCAGAAGAAGCTATCTTCAGAAGAGATCTTCTGAATAAACTTCTTCTGAAAGAGATCGTCCACACTGCAAAAGTGTCCAGAAAGAGAGTGTCCAGACTGAATGGATGCTCTCTCGCATGTAAGATGTGATTACTATGGATGCAATGGCCACCAGGGCACCTGTGCTTTTTCCTCTTTCCTCTTCTTTCGAAAGAACTCACTCTTCCCCGTCCACACATGCCTTTTTATGGCTCTTTCGCAAAAAAGCTTCTTCCTCATAGAATGAGGATTACCAATGCCGGAAAAACTCCTCTGTTCTTTCGATTTTCTTGCAGAACACAATTGCAGTGTGGATGTTCCTTGAGTTTTGTCTGAAAAACGGCCCTTTTTTCCAACAAAACTCTGTAGTGTAGACATACACAAAAACTGAAGTGGCAACAGGTTGGTCATATTATCAACATTGTCATAATTACTTTTAAAGGAAAACAGACAATGGAATGGAGAAAAATGGCAGTGAGTAAGGGTTACTCAGAAAAGAGGTGTCAGCAACTAGCCTTTGCAGGATTAATATTCACGTTGAATCAGGATGAAGGAGCAAGACAATAACTCCACAAGACAGTGCACCAATGCTGATGGTTTTCTATTTCAAAAACACAGCCTTTGCTTTGTAATTGCTTGAAGGGTTATTTCCATTCTGAGGTTGTGTATTTAAATAATGAAGAAATATGGCACTCTAATTTGTCTTTATAATATTAATAAGATTAAATTTATTACATGCAGAGAAATTAATTATCTTCCATAAATACATTATGTTTAAAACATTAGTAAATTATCATGTGTAATTGGAGACTTCAAGTATGATTAACAGCATTTAAAAGTATTTTAAGTAGGCTGTTTATTTCTTGTGAAAAATTAAATACCATTGTGGCACTACTGGTGATGATGAAGCTTCAACTTAATGTATACTAACAGCTGTATAGTGAACAAAATGTATCACTGATAGAAAGGGCTGACCCTGTCAGACACTGAGGATTGCCTGGTGAGTACTGAGCACCTTATGCTCCCAAACTCACATTAGGCTCTTGTTTTAATTAGATCTGTAGGGTTATTTATTTATTTATTCTTTAAATCTGTAAGAGGGAGCAGGAGGGAGAGGAAAAAACTGGCTGCTTTAGGGAAAATACTGTTGTTGCTTTCTTGTCTTCATTCTAATTAAATTACTTGTTTAGTGTTAGAAAATACCATCTTTTTTTTCGGAGTGTTCAGTCATTCACATGCCACCCTTCTCACCTAACTGGTCTTCCAAAATGGCAGAGAAAAAAAATGCAAAATCTTGTGAATTGTCTAAGATGAAACAGGTAACAGGAGGTAAGTAGAATGCTCAGCATGGAAAGCTCTTTAAAAGCCAAAGACCTCCAGGGATGAAAAAGCAGAGACTGGAGTACTTAGTGTGTACTTCTAAAATCAGGTAAGCAAAACTAAAGATGATCTAGGCAGACTTACATACTTGGATTTTCGCAGGTACAGGGATGACAGTGGCAGAGATCTCTCCTCCACATTCCTCTGCTCATAAGAAATCAATTCAATGACCTGGATTTGTTTAAAATTATTGTGCTAATTTATATCATGTCAGAAATCAAATGGAGCACTAGCTTTCTTAGGTCAAAAGAAAGAAAGCCCCCCTGGTAATATCAAAAAAAGTTGTGTACCTGACCAGAAAGAACTGAGCTAAAATTAAGTGGAGAAATGAATAATTCTTTGAGATATTTGCCACTTGCCAACTAGCAGCCCTCTAGTCCAGTGCTGTCAAACACCCACTTGCAAACAGCCAAAATGGACAAGGGACTTTGCTGAAAATCCAGTTATACTCACATAGAAAAGTGAATTGTCAGAAGACTTGATTCTTTTACAAATATGCTGTCTGCCAAATACCTCTAAAGGGATGGTTGGGGACATTGCTCAAGTGCTGAGATTATATGAACAATAGGAAGAATAAGGCCAAAATAGAATCCTTGCTTTGGAGGGAGTGAGGGAGGGAACAATGTCCATGGGAACTAGAAATCCAATACAAATTATTCACTGTCATATTGTAATATGCATGAGGGCTCCAATTTACCTCTAAAGATTCAGTCAGCCCACTGGGCAATAACTTCACATAGTCTCAATTTTTTTTGTCTTTCTCCCTCTAGGGTCGAAAAGAAGGCATGTGTTACTCACATCACAGGAACTGCACACATCTGCCTTGTCAGAAATCTGCATGATAGTCTTGTAAGGCCAATATACAATTGTTCCTCAGGCCTCAGCCAATAACAAACTGCAGAGATCAAAGTGACCAGATCACAATTAACATTGTACATACTCTGTCAGTGCTACCATGTCTTGGCCATGTAGTTCAACACGTGGCTTAATGGAGGGAAGGTGTTCAGTAATATATGTAATTTTGAACACCAGATATGCAAATACCTCTGGTGCCTATGACTATATTTCTAATCTTTTCTACTTATGCAAATGATTCATTTGTATATGCCCATGAGAACTATATGCATACAGACACACTCAGAACACTAGAAGGAGATTTGTAATTGCAAACTGTCCTGGCTATAGAAAATGAATGGGCAAGAGGCAAGGTAGAATGAAGACTAGGTACAGGTCACAGGACAGGGTTAGGATTGAATGTGAACAGTGGGGATGAGAGGAAAACTAACAGGGCAAAATGAAAATAGAAAATTCAGCAATGAAAATACAGGTCCTTGCCCTCAGAGCGTCTTCCTCATAATGAGCTTCTGGGATTTTAGGGCCGAAACACCTTTGCAGCCCCACCAGTAGCTTTGGGGTTGGAGCCTCAAAAAGTAGGAGCAACATCAGGCAGCATATTAAATAGCAAGCAGAATATTAAAAATGCTGGAAAGACTCATGGCTTGAAGTTACTTTAAAATGTAAATGAAATGCATATCAAACAACATTTATATACATTAAAATATATGGTACTGATGCATCATTAACCAGTTGCATTAACAAATGTGCCTTTACTTTTTCCTGCCCTGGGCTGATTCCTCTCCCCTTACCTACACCAGTCTTTCTCCGGCGTCCCGACCATTCGTCTCACCCTCCACATGGGATTCGCCGGCCCCGGCTACTAGCAGCCCTCGTTCTAGCTCAAGAGGGCCGCCCCAGTCTCTCAATCGCCTCGGCGGTCGGCCGTGCATCCACCGACCCCGCGCTCCCTTTCCCTGCTCTGGCATCCCCGGCCATTTTACCCCAGTGGGGGCGTGACATCACCCCCCCCCAGGCGTCTGGCATGCGGTGACGGGGGGTTATGTCACACCCCATTGCCGCCGAACACGCCGGGCAGCGCACCCGGTGGCTGCTCCAACTCCCACCTCCAGTTGCCATGAGGTCAGGGGAGCCGCCCACCTGCCGCGTTTCGGACCCCGCGATCGGGTTGGGCGCCGCACTCCCCGCCTTGCAACCATCCCGCGCCCCACACAAGCCCTCGGTGAGTGGCGGCTCCGTGCGGGGCAGCCGTGCCCCGTCACACAGCCCAAGACAAATTAGATAAAAAGCATTCCTTCTACTTGTTTGGGTAATGCTGTCATCTGGAGTATTGCTGTGACTCTCTTGATTGTGGTCAAATTCAGTTCACATTTGATATTAAAGAGAATAATATTGCATTTTTATGCTGTAGATTCAGTTCTGCAGATCAACATACATCTTTAGCCACCAGAGCCCCAATTCACCAAGGTACTTAATTGGATTCCTTACTTTAAGTGCATGAGCAATCCTACTGAGTTCAGTGTGACTACTCATGTACTGAGAATTATGCATGTGTTGAATTGAGGCCTAGACTCCTGGAACTTATACAAGTAGAACAAAGTCTTTACCTCTGTTTTGTTCTTGGAAATGAAATTTCACCAGGCATATTCTCTACAACAAAGAACAAAACACTAGATATAGAACACTAAATCCCAAGAGTAGGTATTATATTCCCCCAGCTTATAATGAACATGATTCTTTCAGTACCTCAGACACATACTTCAAAACTTTCAGTTTCAGTTTAGGTGACTCCTGTAATGCTAATTAGCTGGCAAAGGGAATTTGATAAAAAGGAAATTAAGAAGAATCTATAATGATTAAGAAGAGGAAAAGATAGAATACATAATCTAGTTAGGCCAAAAATGACAAATATTTGTACATACATTTAGGACCAAATCCTTATTTACACAATTAAATAAAAGCTACTTTTCAAAGATGCTCAGCACCCTGCAGTTCTTAATGAAGTGAAGAGCAGCTCACTGGCGCGTTTCGGCGGGAAGCCCCGCCAGCCGGATCGGATCGTTGCTGATCTGGGTCCTTAGGGCCCTGGGCTGGGGTCCATGAGAGAGGGCGGGCCTGGAGCCCCCTCTCCCCTACGCCAGGTGCAACCTGGGCCGACTTGCCAAGAGAGAGTGAGGGAAAGGCAGCTGCTACGCTCCCATCGGTACAGTATTCTGGGGCAGACTGGGGTACCTGCCAGGGAGGGGCAGGCCAAGATATAAATAAACGACATGCAGTGACTACCGGACCGGACGAGTCCTTTACAGGCTGCATTCGATGAAAGACACCACTTCTAATGAATCAAAATAGGGGAAGGGTTTTTTTTTCAAATTAATGAATCATGGGTATTTTAAGAAATGCAACTCAAAGATGGAAAGCAATTAGATTGTGGAAGAATAGGGGGAAATAATGAGATAAAAAAGGTGATCTATTTTTGTCACTATGAATGGTTGTTATTTTAATTCAATATTTATCATACTGTAGTGACTTGAAAAGGAGGAACTTGAAGAAAATATGCTTAGATCTTAAATACCATCTGGCAAGTTCAGTTCAAGACAAGTACATAGGGAAAGTAATGAAATGTAAGAAATGAAAATGTTTATTAAAACACTTTTTTCTTAAATCAGTTCAAAACTAAGCAGGCATTACAATTTTCATGATTAGAAATTAACAGAATCCTACACCCCTTTAAATCACTAGAGTTTTGTCTTTGACTTCAGTGGGAGCAGAATTGAAAAGAATATAGCACATGCATCAGAAGTAAAAATATAACAGGCCTAATTATCTCATTCAATTAGGTTGTTTTGAGCACTGTAAGCATAAATTGGCCTTAAAATGACAGAATATGATCACTGCAGAATTCCCCCTGTTCAGACAGACAATGCTGGTGGAGACAGCTCTGTTGTATGTGGCATATCAGAGTTCTATGAGGACATAGTGTGGTGCAGTACATCTCTACTACCCCCACTTCTCCATTGCCATAAGTTAAAACTGTTGCTCCAACCTTCAGATATAGTTTGTCCCACCTTAATACAAAATGTTTACAGAAATTCCTGTTGGTGTTTCCCCTCTTCCAGAAAGAAGTTACCGGGGAAGCTGCTGAACAACTACAGGATTTCTGAAGAGAACAGTATTAGCTTCCTTATGTTCTGCTGCAATTGATTTGGGGAGCTTGTTGGAAAGTGTTTCCTAGTTCAGAAATATTTTTTGGGTGCTTGCCAAAAGCAGTGGAAACTCTGCAGGGAAATCCAATGGTTATGCTCCCAAATCCTAGTTACAAAAGCATTAGTACGGGGGAGAGTGGGGAATCCTTTTTAGGTTGGGGGCTGCTGTAAAAATCAAGCTATGGAAAAATCAAGTGAGAAGCCAACAAACCCCTCTCCCCAAGCCCCCACTGATGTGGCCTCTGACTGAGAAGGAGAAAGACACTCCCCAGATTCCCTTTGAACACCAGAGCCCAATAAAGCTAGTAGAGTTTGTGTGCTCTAATCTCTCAGTAGGTGTGGGCTCTCCAAAGCCTAACTCATCCAGCTGTAAATACTCTAGCAATATTTTTAAAAAGTAGTTTTAAAACTTATTTCTGAACTGCTTTCACAGAGATTGTGGCTGGCCTTCACCTAGTGTGCAATGGGGATGGCACAGGGAATGTGGTGCTTACCAAAAATACAAGTCGTTTTATTCACCTGAAATCAATGAATGCACCCCACTTGTCTATGAAACATTCTAGCTGGTCTGAAAGGATTGGAGAGGGCAGGAGATAGAATCATAGGAGGATGGTGGGGAACCCTCTGTGCTGTGTAGCAGAGTTGCCCAGCCACGATAAACAATATATGCTACATCCTTTAAAGAAAAAAAATGTTGCAGAAGAGCTGCCCCCATTCCTTTGTTCCTACTGTACCTATGTAATATCCTACTTCATCCCTAACCCCCAAACAAGTCTGTAACTAATAGGCAGGATGAAATGTATAAAGGGCATCTGGAGGAACCTTCAAGACAAATACCGAAGTCTTTTACAAGGCTAGTATAATTTATGGAGACTGATGGTGCCAGTTCATGCCATCTCATATTGGACTCACACCATAGTATTTGCAGGTTTTTTCCACTGTATGGCTATGGAGATTAATTAGGAACTATTGAATAGAAATCAAATTGGATGGCAAAAGTTTGTCAGTATTTAAGAACTTAGATGTGTTCAAGTTATGTACTTGTTACTGAATTCAATGAAAAAAGTAATGTATTAATTCTGCATAGAGCATTCTAAAAGTGAAATACTATAATTAAACTAAACACCAGTTACTGAAACTTATTTTTTCATTATTTGCATGCAAATTGTGCTCCTTTTAAAAGCTACACTATATATTTTTACAAGAGCTCACTCTTGTGGACACAAAAGTTTCTGCATTCTCATCAGATATAGCATTCACAGGGTTGTTAAAATAAGTTTTAACTGCAATTTAACTCCTGCTAATGCAGAGAAAAATAATAATCATACACAGTCCAAATAGGCAACAGTTAATAATATCACCAATGCCACAGTGAATTATCTACCAATTTGTTTGTTAACCAAGGAACACAAGACACTGTTATAAGATGAATCCTTGAATAAGATGAAAGGAACTAGGGAATAATTAGTGCATTTGAAGACAAGGAATCAGTTAATAAAATTAATGGAATTCTTGGACAAAGAGATTTGTGAGGACTGAAAAACAGTGTTCCCTGTAAGCTATGCATTTATACTGCCCTCAGGAGACAATCAAATGCCATCCAGCTAATTGGCAGAGCATCCACAGTTAGATTTGTTGTTTCTACTGATGGTGCACATTGCACATGCTTTGGTGCACATACAGAAGTTCATTCTGTACATGCTGATCCATGTTTCCCTTATATTGTGATACAATTGGTCAGGTGAGACTATAGCTCAAACAATACTTAGCCCATTTGGTAAAATTAACCACTGGGGAACTAATTTGTAACTTTTCACCATTAGAAAATTTCTTTCCAACTCACCTTCAAATGCCCTTGATTATCACTAGGAATCAAACTCCTCACCTTTAGTGCAGCACAAAGGGCCCAGCACCACAAAGGGCTAAGGCATTATAATATTAAATGTTGCAGTGTTTAATTTTTGGGTGCCTAGAAAATCATTGAAACACTAGTGGTAGCCTGCGTTAGGCACAAAAGCTCTCTGCAATGAATAGGGAGAAATAGGTACATAAGAATGGGATCCACTCTAGATCCAAAGCAACCTAAACCAGTGTAATTATTTTGCATAATCAGTTAACTGTGGTACCTATTGTTATGGTTAATTCATATGTAATCAATGTGTGTTTAACATACTTAAATTGTAGGAATAAATGTAAGAATATGTAGGATAGTATTGGATTTATAAGCATATGTTATTGCTTCAGAGGGTAGCTGACTTAGGCTACTTCTAGATTACAGGCTTCTTGCACAAGAAGCTTTTTTCAGAAGAGATCTTCCGAAAAAACTTCTTGTGCAAGAGAGCATCCACACTGCAAAAGTGAATAGAAAAAGTGATGTGCTTTTTTGAAAGATAGCGTCCAAACTGCGTGGATGCTATCTCGCATGTGAGCGGTGATTGCTATCGACAGAATGGCCACCAGGGCACCTGTGCTTTTTCCTCTTCCCTCTTCTTCCAAAAAACCTCCTTCTTCCCAATCCACACACACCTTTTTTGTGAAAGAGCTCTTTCGCAAAAAGGCTTCTTCCTTGTGGAATGAGGATTACCAATTGCGCACAAAGCCCTCTGTTCTTTCAATTTACTGTTGAAAGAACTTGCTTGCAGTGTGGATATAACTCAAGTTTTGTTGGAAAAAACAGCTGTTTTTCTGACAAAACTCTGTAGTCTAAACATAGCCTGAGTCGGTAACTGGAAAAACTTAAAAAACAACAAATAGTCTAGCAGCATCTTAAAGACTAACAAAACATGTATATATATCATGAACTTTCGAAGTGGGTTGTACCCATGAAAGCTCATGATACCATATACATGTTTTGTTAATCTTTAAGGTGCTGCTACACTATTCATATATTATTGGTAAGAATGTGTTCAGTATATTAGTAAGATCCATTTGTAAAACAAGGTCCATGGGACTGAGGCTTGTCAAATTTCAGCATAGTCATAGTGAGCCTTAGGTCTGAGAAAAGTTAAGGCTAGTTGGCCCAGGGTTAACACTGTATCTGTAAAATTGCAAAATTATTATGAAATTAGAAGATTTGCCCAACATTGTTTAGGTCCTTAACTCAAATATGTTTTGTTTTTCTTCACTTCAGTCATTGTTCTTGGTTGGGGTTGAGATTAAAGGGTTCATTATTCAGGCCACTACAGGGATAGAAGACAACCCCAGCCTTCTCTCGTTGCTTGGGGCCAGGTGAGAAGCTGGGAGACAGACAGACACACAGACAGATACACAAACAGACAAACACTCTCACTTATATAGTAGATAGCTGTCCCTTTCTCTACACCTGCCTCCTGCTGGCCCAATGGCGTTATAACTGTCCTGGTCTCCATCTCTGGCCCTTTGTTGCTCTCTTGGGGTACAGATGTCTATAGACAACTACATAGCACCATTATTTCAGAATAGCTGACATTATTTTGAAATTACAAAGTGTACATCTACACACAAGCAGTTATTTTGACATAATGTTGAAATAATATCAAGCTGGAGGACTTCTTACTCTGACTCCTGTAATCCTCACTTTACGAGGATTAAGGGAAGATTGAGGAAGAGTGCTCTATTTTGAAATAAGTGTTGTGTAGACATGCCTAAATTCGAAATAAGCTATTTTGACTTAAGCTACTCAAGCTACGACTTTAGGGTAGCTCAAGTTGCATAGCTTCTTTTGATTTTAGCTCTGCTGTGTAGACATACCTTTGTAGTCATTCTACAGTATAACATCTTGCAGTCAGACCTCTCCTTTTCCATTTTTTGAGAAACAAATGAAATCCAAGCACTTCCCATTATCAACCAAACACTGTTCTTGCTTTCAGTTATGAGTATGCTGCATACTAAATTTGGTGATCCTAGTTCTCACTGTTTAGGAGGAACTCTTGAACAAATGGACTCACAGACAGACAAACATACACATTTATAAAATATATTGTAAGATATATGCTATTTGGTGAAGTTTGAGAAAATCTGTAATAGTATGCCCATCTCTACTAGGAGACCCTTTCTTTTAATATCATGGGGAATTTTGCAATGAGCATAAGTTACAATTAGGTTTTGTTTATGTAAATGGTAATGAATCTACAGGAAACAAAGAGGAAAGGTAATGAAAATCCAGGAACCCAGAACATTTGTTTTCCCAAGCCCCTTATTTCCTTTTCTGGACTTCCATAAATGTGAAAGTCCAGACAAGGAAAAAAAGTATTCCAAAATAGCAAGTCTGCACCTTAAGAGCAAGCCTGCTATATTGAAATATAACAGGATCGCTATTCCGAAGTCCCTGTGAACCTCATTGCACGAGGTCTTGAATGACCCATCACATTTGAGCCTCAGCTGATTGTAGGGTAACCATATTTCCCAAAAGGAAAGTAAGATACATGCAGCCACTTGCCCAAGCCCCTTTCACTATCCCAAAATCTTCACCCACAAGCTGGCTGCATCCACTGACTGGAACACTTCTGCTTTCCCGCCCTCCCACAAAGCTGTTGCTGGTCACTGGAATACTGGCTACCCCTGCATATTGGAATGCTGCCTCCCTCCACTGGCCCTAACTTCCACTTTGTGTGGGGCTGGCATCTCTGTTTACCCTTTGCATGTTCCTCTGTTTTGACAAAAGTGGTCATTTGTCCCATTTGTTTTTGACAACTGATCAAGTCAGAAAAAGAAAACAGGACAAATAACAATTTTTGCCAAAACAGTATGGGTAGCTGAGACAGGGTGTAAAAAAGGAGACTAACTGTCCCTGGCAAATTAAGATATATGGTCACTTTCATCAAAGGGGGTATCATGATGAAGCTGTCTGGAGTATTCATTCCCCTCAAAGTCTTCACTTACATGTATAAAATGGAAATACAAGAATTGTAACTAGAAGGAGAGATTTTCAATTTGAAACTCAATGAGAGTTAAGAACCTAACTGTCATTTGTTCATCAAGAATCTCCCAAATATCAACATGAATGAGCAGATTATTTTAATGAGTAAGGTACCACCTTAGCTTACTCTTTTTGGGTATGTCTACACTTGCCCCCTAGTTGGAACTAGGGAGGCAAATGAAGCATACCAAAGTTGCTAATGAAGCACAGGATTTAAATAGCCCACACTTGATTAGCATATTCGTGGCCGGTCATCATTTAAAAAAGCCAGTAGCCCAAATTAACTCGCGGTGTGTAAACGCGGTAGTCCTATTCAAAACCCTTCCCTCAAATTAACTGTTACTCCCACACTTCATTAGCAACTTCGGCATGCTTCATTTGCCTCCATAGTTTGAACTAGGTGGCAAGTATAGACATACCCTTTGTGTGTTCCCTAAGTCCTATAAAGTTCTTCTTTTTCTCATTAAAGCAGGGAAATGGCCTGTATCACATTTTCTAATCTCTTCAGGAGTTTCTTCTGACATGTCAAAATAATTTTCAAAATTGTGTTTCTTAAACCTAGAAAAATAAAAGAATACAAAGGTTCCCATCTTCCTTCAGATGACTTCAATAAAAAAATCATGCCAATATCACATGACTTTGAAATTCTTTCAGCTTTTAGAGCTTTCAGGAGTCTTTGTTAAAAAGAAGAGAAATTGTCAGAAGACAAATCCAACCAAGATGCTTATACTATAACGAAAAATTTCGTATACATCTTAGCAAACATTTCCTTCCACATTGTGCTAACAAGCTATTTTCTACAAAGTATTGAATAAACAATTCTTTTTAATATCTACTGTGTTTCTTCCAAATGATTTAAAGTTTAGATAAAACAAACAGCAAATGATGCCAACCTTTGATTTCACTGAGCTGAGAAACAGAAACCAGTGGTGACTTTTTCCATTCATTGCCTACCCTTCTTGCCTGGAATACAACACAGTCCATAAAATATACAGAAGGTTAAACACATGCAAAACTAGATAAGCCAGGCTACATCTAGACTGCAGGCTTCTTTTGGAAGAAGCTTTTCTGGAAAATATCTTCTGAAAAAAACTTCTTCCGAAAGAGTGCGTCCACACTGCCAAGTGCATCGGAAAAGCGATCTGCTTTTTTGAAAGATAATGTCCACACTGACGGTACGTCTAAACTATTCCCCTCTGTTGAAGGAGGTTGTATTGAAAGTGAAAATGAAGAGGGGATTTAAATATCCCACACTTCATTTGCATAATGGTAATCACCGCTTTTTTCCTAAACGGGGCTTTTTGAAAAAAAATGGCAGTTTACATGGGGCATTTTCAACAGACATGCCCCATTTTGAAAGATCCTGTACTCATTTTTTGAATAAAAAGAAAATTACAGATTCAAACAAGAAAATGAGAGAAACAAAATGAAATGGAACAAGAGAAAAAATGAGGCTGATGGGAATAATTAAAATGAAAATGGTGGAATTAGAACTCCATTAAGGGTCTCCTTATTCTGCACATTCAAAGGAGCTCTTCAGGGGCAGCAGCCAGCAACAGAATCAAATTGCCTAGAGCTGGGGAAGGGCCCCAGGGGATGATGTGGCAATACTGAACTTTGTACATATGATCACACAATTCAGAAGATGTCAGAAGAACTGCAGGTTTGGAGCTCCAAAACCCCTGATTCTGGACCCCCAACACAACAAAAAACCCGTGTAAGGAAACCTACCCTAATTGTCTTCCTCTCAAGATAGCAGGATCTAGCTATAGGTAAATAAAGCATGTAGCTTATCCTTAGATGTCAGTATGGTTGCTTTTATAGCTATCCACCAGATGTCAGTGCTTGCTTGCAAAATGGCTTAAAAGTTCTAAAGTATGTTGCATGTACAAATCTCCTCTAATCTCAGTATACTATTGAAGTACCAAATGTCAGTATGCAGCTACTACTACTGCTAAAAGGAACCGCCTGCAAATACAAATCAGAGTAAGACATTCTTTGGCCTTTCTGAATTAGAGATTTTTAAAAATAAAGGGCTTTGATTCCAAATTGCTCCACATCTTATGGTAGTTGAGCAGTGCCAGTTTGCTGCATTTGATAGCTCTTTATGCAACCTTTGAACTAGTGCAGATGACTACCAAAAGTGCAGGACAAAGAAAAATCAGAGTCTGGGAAAATATACAGTGGTATAAATCAGGAGAAATTCCACTGAAGTCAATAGAGCTACACCAATCTAATGCCTAAATAGAGTAAAGAGCAAATCAGGCCACAAGATGCTTTTTGGAATTCCAATAACTTCCATATACATTGTGGTTTAAAATGAAATTTGGCAAGCTATTAGTCGGTAATAGGTTTTCAGACAGGAAATTAGAAAGATTTACTGCACATACATGCTAGTTTTTCCACCTAAATTTTTGTAAGAATTTAACACATTAGTAAGCATATGCAGAGCCAGCTTGACACAATCAGCTGTGAAATCTCTTTCCAAATGTTACAAAACTATTATACAGTGAAAGAGTAGCAAAGACTGTGGGATGTAAGGGGCATCTGATTGAGTCCATAAATAATGATTTTTTTTAAAGACTGTGTTCTCTAGGACAGTAACTGTCTCTACCTTTTTCGGGTGACCTGAAGAACATCTCTATGTGGCTGGAAAGCTTGAGTCTCTCACCAGCAGAAAGTGGTTCAATAAAAGATATTACCTCACCAATCATGTATCACTCATATACTGGGTCTGACATGGCTAGAACTACACAAACAAGCTTGCTGCTTACTGTACCCAGGTACTTCACCCTCTACACTGCTGGCAGCTGCACTGAGATGCTCCACTGATCTGTATTTCTTTGCATGACACATTGTTTCATACACCAAATAGTCTGTTCAACTCCTCCTAATGTCAATTTTTTAAGTTTTAGAACACGACCACTTTGTTTTTGTTTTGTTGCACAATTGACACCTTTGCTTCATTCTCTCATTTCCTAAAATATGTCAAATAGGATACTGCCTTTGAACATGGCCCAGTGAATATATATTTGAATGTGGCCCAAATAATATACATTTGCTTTGTATGTACACAGCACCACCTCTATGCCACCCTATCCCTCAGTAGGATATGAAGTTATACCAATGAAATAATACTTCTGTCACTTAAGGTGATGTTCCTATATTGATGGGAAAAAATAAAAACAAAACAAAAAATCAAACACCTTTGCTGTCAATGTGGGCTACATTATGGGTTTGCGTTGGCACAGTAATGGAAACCTAGCTATGCTAGTATAATCTCCATACCATAGGCATACTATTAGTCAAGAAAGCTCTCTATTGAAATAAAACCTGATAAGCATAATCTATCATAAACTGACAGCCATTGTATCTCAAGTATCATACTGTTTTGTTTCTTAAGATTCCAAATAGCCTCTGACTGCTAACTTTTCAAAAAAAATTCATAAGAAACAAGCTTTCTTGGTTACACCACAACCCTCATTCTTTTCCGCATCAGGCAACAGAAATTCCATGTGATCAACATTCTAGCCATTTTATTTCCTTCATTTATCTGCATAAACAATTCCTAGTCTGCCTTCTCATTTTGCCCTGGAGATATAACTGGTTTTTATATGAAACTGTCTTTTACTTCAGTTCAGAAACAGTTGTTTCTATATTTTCCAAAAGCATCGTGCACACAGCAATGCAGCTTTATATTTCACTTTCATTATTCAACAAACGTCATGCTACACAGATGCTATTTACCACTACAGAAACCTACATTAAAAAGCCTTTATTTGGACTTTGCAGACCAACAATCAAAAGTTAGGAAATGGTCCTCCAAGCTAGTGTGCATTGCAATGAAGTCTTTAGCTCTCTAATCACCTTTATGTCCTAGGAGCTATGCATCTTCCAACCACACAGTTTGCAATGTTTATTCATCTGTGAGGCTCAAGGCATTTGTGAAGATGAGTATGTAGATTTAGATCTAACTGAATAGCAATCATGGTCTAAACACTATGATATAATATTTTCACTCTTAGGAAGTAACCTTCCTCAGGGTGCAACTTGAACTGCAGTGTCTCTTTAGCTCTCCAGCCTGTTCTTTTACTGTAAGAACAGCAACCCCTCCAAGCTTTACTTGCACCCAGCCACTAGCATGTAAAGTCATTTCCAACTAAAATGTGAATGCTTTCCCAGAATAGATACAGGCAACAACCACATAGCCCATAGTCCCAATCTTTCTCCCCAGAAATATACGTCTTATACTGTTCACTGGCTCACCGGCCAGTACAAGCTCATAATACATTGCTCCAACAATGGGTAATGAATATGCACCAGCCTTGTTGACTCAGTAGAGATTTCCCAAACACTTCAATCAAACACACTGGTTTAGATAAAACAATAAAACAAGTTTATTAACTAGAGAAAGATTTTAACTATAAGCAATGAAATATAGGTTAGAATTGGTTACAAAAGAAAAAAAAGATAAGAATGCAAGTTATTTCCTAAACTTTACCAAGATATGTGATCTTGAAAACAAATAAACTGAATCTTTTTTTTCCTCTCCCAAAAGCAAATAACAGTCTGTTCTACAGTGTTTTTCAGTGGGGACCCCTCTCCCCAAGTTCCAAATGCTCCCTTTGATTTTTCAAGGATTGAAGATGGTGTGACTGAAGGTGTGAGGGAAGAGTTAATATGTATAGTGTGAGTTCTCTATTCTTATAACCTTCTCATTCTCTGAGGATTACTTCAGCTGTGGTGTAGACAAAGCAGTCCCCTGTCTACATGAAATTATTTTTTTTTTTGGTGAATTGTACATTTCTTATGTATACCTTCTGTACATGTGAATTTGGAGCCATCTCAGAGGTCACATGTAATATTTTCGTTTATAGTCTCTCCTGCTGGCAAATGGTTCCTTTAGCAGTTAATAGTTTGCTACACTTGTGCTCACCCCTTCCTTATCTCTGAGGGTATTTCTACACTGCCACCCTAGTTCGAACTAGGGTGGCTAATGTAGGCATTCGAACTTGCAAATAAAGCCCGGGATTTAAATATCCCAGGCTTTATTTGCATGTTCCTCGGCTACACGTGGCACGGACTAGGTAGTTCGAATTAAAGCTCCTAATTCGAACTACCGTTACTCCTCATTGCATCTTCTCCAAAGCCAAAAGATGTCTGTATGGGAAAGCAGTCATATTAGTAGAAATAATTTTACCTGTGCCCCATCAGAAGCTGTAACTGTGCTTCGAAAGAATAGTAGGAGGATTAGTGGGAACTCAGTTCATCTGAAGTGAGAGGAACATTCAGAGAAATTAGAGTAAACATCTGTCAAATGCTACCAAAACTTGAACTAATTTGGAAGATTCTCACAGAGACAGCAAAAGACACCTCTGCATCCTGGGGACTATATCCTTATCAAATTTTAATTCTGAAGTCAATAATACTATTTGTGGATAAAGGTTCTGTTCAGTACATAAAGTTAGCACAATCAGGTCTAAGTCCAATGTGTCCATGAATGTCAAGGGAGGAGATAGAATAATACAGAGCTCTGACAACTCCCAGTCTTCCATTGTAGTCACTGGACCTCCGTGGTTACATTTAAAAGATTTATTTCAGTTTGAAATATTCCAGCTGTGGATATTTGCAATAATTAGAATGGGGAATACCACTAGAACTAGTAATATCTAGAATTAACTTACAAGTGAGACTCCCATATTCAACTGTTACGCATAGTTACAAATCTTTTTAGTGTGACACAACGGCATTCAGGTACCAAAGTTGATCAGGCAGTTTGATATTGTAAATAATTTAAACTTAAGTCATTGTTACATATAGGTCTTTTTTCAGAAGTTTGAGAGAGGTTATCTATCTATCTATCTATCTATCTATCTATCTATCTATCTATCTATCTATCTATCTATCTATCTATCTCCCCCTATAGTCAACCGTCTCAAGGGTAAAGGCTTCTGTTTTACTGCTCTGTAGATGCTTGTTTGAACAGTTAAATCTTGTTTTGTTCATTTAGCACTAAAACAGAAATTGTCATGCTTGAAACATCTGATTACATGGGAAAAACAGGTATTTTTCAAAGTTCACTGAGTCTAAGCTACAAATATCAGCTTACACCTACTGGGAATGTGACCTAGTATGGCATATGGCCAGTTTTTTTGTGCGTGCAGGCTTCCTGATACTTCTGTAATCCTTTACTGAGAAGAGCTTTTTGACAGTAAGCATATTTATAATCCTCTGATATGAAACCCTCTGTGTGGGGAGATATCAAGCCGACACCAGCTTTATACCACTAGTATATTTCTGGTAGTGCTCATGTTAAACTAGATGCTTGCG
>CM057845.1:246356962-246377168 GCA_030068395.1 Apalone spinifera | reverse complement strand
CACCACCTCGTCTACGGGGCCTTAGGCAGCCATGGAGAGGCTGGGGGAGAAGCTGGATAGGCGGGAGCTGGGGTGAGAGATGGAGCTGGGACGGCAGCAGAAGAAGTGGCCACCAGATGGTCTACAGCAGCAGTGTAAGCCACGCACATGATCCAGGCCTAGTGCAACATCTGCTGCTAGGTGTTGCTGCTCAGCTCCAAGTCAGCTGGTCAGCTGTGGTCCCACTAGTCCAGAAACCACTGAAGGGCACAAAGGCAGGGGATGTGCTCCCACAGCAGGTCTTCATGTGGTCACCTTTGCCTGCAGATCTCATGGGATCAGGAGGTTAGCATGGGAGGTGTGACTCGCACTTCACTCACAGCTGGTTCAGCTCTGAAGAAAAGTGAGAAGGACAGTCATGCCAGAAGACAGGGTGCATGAAGCCTATCCCCCTAGATGAAGGGGGACTATAGAAATCTGATGAGTGTAGACAGAGTGGCCACCTGGACACATGTGGGAAGTCCTGGAGGCCAGTTATTTCAAAATAACCACAGCTGCCCTGTCTACACACACCCTAATTTGAAATAATTATGAAACAGGTTATGATGTTATTCCTCATAAAATGAGGGTTACAGAAGTCGGAATAAGAAGCCCATTATTTCAAAATTATTTTGAAATAACGGGCTTGCTGTGTAGATGCTCACTAGTTATTTTGAAATAATGCTGCTGTGTAGACACGCCTTAAGTATGTATCTGCCAAAACAACAAGGAGTATGGCAATGAAACTGTTAGAGCAACCACCAGAGAGGCGGGAAACTCAGGAACTAGTTATTTTGCTCCAATGACTTTGTTTTTGTTATTTACTATCCACGCTATAACAGCATCAGCAGGAGACCAAGGGAACCCCAGATCAACATACCCTATGTGGATCTGTAGGGCCAAACTTTTTAAAGATGCATCAAACTAAACTAATTGGAAACAAAACTTGCAAATTTAAATTACAGAAATATGAAGTTAAATAACTTGATTTGTAGATGCACTGAAGTAATTAGACACCTACATTCCATTATTTTCAATGGGTTGCAAATGCAAAATTACAGGTCAGCTTTAGATTACAGGTCAGCTGAGGGGCTGACCAAAGGTTACTCTTTTAAACCTTCTGTGGTAAATAGATGACAAGAGATTTCTGCTTCTGAAACAAGAGGAAAGGCAATATGGTAATTATCTACTTCATTCAAGAGCCTTAGGTCATCTTAAGTAAAACCTACCTCAGTTATATTTTTTCATGGTTCCACTTTTGTTAAAATAATTTGATGTCATAATGGAAAGGAACTAGTCTCATGAGAGGAGTTATTTTATGATCGGTAGCAGCATGGAAGGGATACCTACAGAAAATTTTTTGGATGCAATGTCAGATGAAATTCATAAGTACTTGTTGGAGACAATTTATTCAGAGAACAATTCTGGAAATTGGGCATTTGAATTTCTGTCTTTCCCTGATAGATTTGCTGATGAGGCATATCATGACAGAGATTTTTCTGATTCCTGGTTCAGCTATAATGTTAAACTGTAGTATTCTCCATGCTGATAAGACAACTTACAAGTCTTTCAAGCTCCTTTATTGAGCAAAGCAAGTTCTCACTTCTTTGGCTATGACCAGGCACAGCCATATTATATATACTAGGTGACTCTCTCACTTTCAACTGTCTTTCATAAATAATTTAGTAAGTGAAGCAACCTCAGAAAAAAACTTCTTCAGGACCCATTTTAATCTAATTTATTTTAAAAAATCATATAGTTGAGGTAAAATATGTAGTTCAGACTCATTTCTTCAGGGAAAAACAGAAAGCAACATGACAATAAAGGGGTTAAACCTACTTAAAAATAAGTGGATAAACTTAATAGATTCTGAGGTAATTGATTAATCTTTTAAAATGTCCCTCATGTGAGGAAAGGCTGAGGTAGCTCTACTGGAAAGACAGTGTAATATATTCATCCTGGATCATTAAAAACTTTGGAAATAGTGAGCTATTTGCCACTCTGGGATAAGGATTAGATACTGTATTATCAACTCCAGAGCTGTCAGATTCAGAAGCTAGTATTCTATTCATACCTTGTATCTTTTTCTCCCTAAGGATACTTTCTTTACAAGAAACCATTGATTTTTGCCATATGATGTACAGTCACTCATACAAAGAATTCCACTCTTCTCTTTCCTTGCATGACTTTTATAGAAGAGACCATTGATTTTTACTTTTTGGAATAGATTTTTAAACTATTTTATTCAAAAACTTTCCTTTCATCTTCAATGGTGCCTGTAGTAGGAAAAACAGTGAAGTATTAAAAATGCACATTAACATTTACAGATATGGAAGTATGCAGCATGCAAACATGAAGACTGTGCCGGAGTGCTACATGTTGTATCTGTATTTCTCTAAGGATAAATTGAGAGAGTATTTTCTGCAGAAAGTGTGCCCACCAATGTTTATTTAAAATGGAACATTTTGCAAATACATATATGCCTTTATTATATATAACTTTATTTTAGATTACCTGCAAACTATTTTCTAAAACTCTTTGCAAAGTAAATTATTTAATACAAAGCAGTGGTTTATGGACCATATTTGGTATAAATTACAAAGACCAAGAGTATAAAATGATTGTACAGAAAAAAAAATAAGCAGTAATTATCACAATGTCTCTGTGTGTCACAGCTGAGGGTGCCACATTCAGGATGAGCTCCTAAGAAATATGGCGGGTTCACCCAAATCTGGTTATTCTATTATTAAGCATATGAATCCAGAAAGTAAACTTCTGTCTCACCATACTGGTTAACAAGAAGCCCAAACCACAATCTCTTTAGGCCCTCCAGCACTTGTTTCACCACCCAGACACTAGACTTAATGATCAGTGGTCAATATATAACTCACAACTCACCAAATAATGATGCTATTTCCAATTCTTTGGTATCTAATAGCTAAAGGTTTATTTATAAGAGAAAACAAAGAGGAGACAGTTAAAATGGCCAAGGGAAACAAATGCATGCACTCATTACAAGCTTATTGAATCATGTTTGAAGCCATGATGGAATAAACTGCTGATTTGTAAAGTATATCATAACCTTCAAAAGACTGGAAGGTTTGAGTTCATTGGTTGGAATGCTCCTTTTAGTAAAAGTCCAGAGAACAGAGCAGGAAAGAGACAAAATGGAGATGTTTCCAAGGTTTGTTAATACCTTCTCCTATATGGAGGGAACTTCACTGTCTTAAACAAAGTTCCCAGCACATTTTGTGGAAAAGAATGGGCACAGGATGAAATCAAGGAAGTCACATGCCCTTTCATGTTTGATGACTCATAGGAGTAGACATTACTCATATTTTGAGTGAAGTATCCTAAGGAAAATATAGCAGGAAGAGAGGAACTTCCTCTATGATTCATGGAAAGAGCTAAGTATTTCTTAATGGGCCATCAATTTGAACAGTGCATTCACAATGTGTTAGCTATACTGGATGTAAATTACCTTGTGAGTGTTACCACAGAAGCAAACACATTTTAAATACTAGCACTAGTGCATTGTCATATTTAGATACATAGATACATAGATGATGCACGCATACAAACAGATTAATCATATTTGATAAATTGTAACTTTTCCATTGGTTGCTTGCAAGATATACTTTGTGTAAGATTTGTTGCAATTGTCTAACAGTGCAATGGTTTACAGTTGTTTCACATTTTAAAATTTAATTTTACAGCCTAAGAGGCTGGAAACATTATCACCCCCAAATCCTGAAAGAAAACGTAACTTATGGAATAGTCATTTGAGAAGAATCACATTCAATAGTGAGTGATTATCCCACTGTAGAACTCATAAGCATTGACACCACTGAGAAAAGAGAGTGAAGTCTGTTTTACAGCCCAAGCCAGTTGGCTTTTAACTCATGCAGCAGAGGCACACAGCTTTAGCCTTTAATGTCCAAGAGTCAATCTTACGTGCTGACATTAAGGGTCCATCAGCTTTACAAATGGGGACTCATCCAGGATGAACTGCTGGAAGGTGACTGAAGCTTGGGTTGCACTTCCTCAACTGAGGGAAGTATGTTACCTAGAGGTACTGAGATAGGAGTCTGTTCTACAGCCTTATCTAAGCAGCAAGTGACTTTTAGCTCATGCAGTAGACCAGGCACGTCAAACTGGCATTTGGGGGCTGCATTCGGCCCAATCAAAATTTTTTGTGGCCCGCTAGATGGCTGCTTGGAGCATATGGCCGACTGCCTGTTCACAGCCAGCTGGGCTGCTCTGTGCACATTCTCACGGCCAGCTGGGTGCTCTGCACTGGGTGCGCCTGCAGGTGCTCACAGCTGGCCGCTGTGCTCACACCACCCCAGCGCCTCAGGTGGCAATGTCGACTCTGGGACCCAGGGATTAGGTTGGGGTGGGGCTGGGAGACCCTGGCTCTGGGGCAGGAGAGAAGAGGAGGCATTAGGTTGGATGGGATTGGGAGGGGGATTGGGTTAGAACGGGGGTATGGGAGTGCCTGGCTCTGGGGGAGAGGAAGGGGTTATTTTGTTAATATTTTATTTATTCTCAAATAAAATTACAAAATATATATGAATATTATATCAGTAAATGTCAGTTTTTTGCAATTGCATGAATAATTATATGTTTATGCAAAATCGCAAACTTACAAAGTATCTGAAATTTTCACAGAAGCCTGTTCTATTTGATTAACCATAGTCTATGCTTGTTTTTATTTCAACAAAACAAGTTATGTGTCATATACAAAATTTAAAAGTACTTTCAATGTATATTTACATAAAATATGTAAAATTAATTAAAACATTTTTAATATGAGCAAATAACAATTTTACATATCAAATTATTGTAATATTATAAAATATACATAAAACATAATCTATAATAATAAATAACTATGACTTTCAAACAAAGTACTGTACATTTTCTTTGGTGGCCCACGTGTTGCCAGGTGTCCGCTATTGGTGCCTTCTGCTTGGCACCTAAAATGCTTTAAAAAATTTTTTTTGCTGACAACAATGTTTTTCTTTTTTGGTCAAACCATCTGGGAACCCTAGGTAGCCCGAAAGCTAGCAGTTTTTGATTGTGCTGCCTTTAGTAGGCTTTGAGTTTGGCTATGCCTGTAGTAGAGGCATATGGCTTTAGCTCCTGAGGTTGCAGGTTCAGTCCCACCTACTGATGACCACCATCTGTTTGCTTTATATGTATATAGAAGCTCTTACTACAAATAATGCTAATATATAAAAATTAATATGCTAGCAATCTTTTAAAATATCCCAGAAGTGTAGATTTTGCTAAACTTTAGAAATCAATTAATTTCCAAATCTGAAAATTAAAGAGTTGAATCCATATTCTAAAGTGCAGATCTCCACACAATTCACCTTTGCTTTTGGAAAGAGATCTGTGGACAGTTTAATACCTAAACGTTGACAGTTATAGTAAGTAATGGCCTAGTGAAAAAGTACTTTTACAATGGAAACACTTTAGCAAATCACGTAAGTCTGTTTCAACAAAAACAAGGAGGAGTCCTGTGGCACTTTAAAAACTAACACATTTATTTGGGCATAAGCTCTGGTGGGCTGAAGCCCATGCATTAGATGCATGAAGTGTAAATGTCAGTTTGCCAAGGATATAGACGCTTCCATATATACATGTATTTAGGATGGTAGGGGCTCCCTGCATACTCTCTCACTCTTTGCCGCCTTATAATTTGCAGGCTGGAGCAATAGCTCTGGCTTCCTGATGGAGCAGGGAGGGAGCAGGAGAAACATGCACACATTTTCCTGGGGCTGCCTCTGTTCGGCCTGCGCATGCAGCTCCCGGGAGCTAAGGGGTTACCCCCCTCCCAGCTACAGGCTCTGCTTCATGCTTCGTGAGAGGCAGGGCTGGGTTTTCTCCACAGAGCTGGGGCTGGGTGGCCGGTCACACATGGCATGCCAAGGCCTGGACTGCACTGCTTTGCTCCCCGTAGGCTTTGTGTAGCAGTGGGGAGCCCCTTTCCCAGTGCCCCGTTGCACCCAGCCAGCCTGAAGCCAGCCCTTGGCAGCCCTGGGCTCTGCCTGCCCCAGCCCTGGAGCCACAGCCTGCAGGCAAATGACTGGGCCAAGCAGGGAAGAGACTCTGCCATCCCCATCCCTCCCTCTCCCAGCCCCAGTACTGCTCTTGGAGCTGTTAGTCCCAAACACTGTTGTCCTGCTGGTAAGTGCACTGGGGGCACAAAGAGATGAGGGGGCAGAGGAGGTGAAGGATTATGAGGGGGCAGGGGTTGCACTAAGGAGCGTGGGACGATGCAGGGAATTAGCATCCCTATCACTTTTTCTGCATTATTGCCCCAACCCCTTCCCTCCCCTGAACTCCCTCTTGTATCCCCATTCCACATCCTGTCTTGCCACCAAACTACCTTCTAGACCCTGCCCTCCTCACCCCATTCTGCACCCCACCTCCCACCCAGATCCTGCTTCTCTGTCCCACTCTGGCAGCCCTGTCCCGAACATTAAACTACTCATATTTGCTCCCACCCCATAGTCCAAGGGGGTCCACAAAATCCACTAACTCTGGAACCCCAGAAAAGTAAATCTGGGCTGTGGGAAGCCATGAACCTCAGTCCTCACTGTCCCTTCCCCTCCCCCCATGGGGGCTGGCACACCACAGGAGTGAGGTGTCTCAGTTGCAGGTCACATCAGTGTGGATTGGGGGTTTGGGGAGGAGTTTATTTGCTTCTCATTTGTGTGGTCCCCAATTAATTTTTCTGTTGGTCAGTGTCCCCTGACACAAAAAACATTTCCCACCTCTGCCATAAATACAGAAAACATTGAAATCTTTTGTGTTGGACATAATGTTTTTCTTTCTTTAAAATGAAGTTTGATAAACACATGAGAAAGTTAAAACACTTCATCTGTTTAATAATATAAATTAAACTGTTCTCTCCAGCAGCAGCACTAGCAGAATGGCTGGGACATAGTTATGTAATTAATGGTGTGTTTCCTACACCTAATGGCATCTGGACTGCCACACAGCCCAGTCAGTGCATGGCACCAACAGGCTTGTAGTTGGCTATGTGGGGGAAAGCAAGCAACATATGCACACAGACAAGTACAAGCAGCAGGTCCACTAATTTGGGGCTCTTGCTAGACTTTTATATACCAACATGTCTTGGCACCAGCCAGGAAAGGGCACAGATCTGTTCTCAGGTGGGTTAATGGCAAAGCCCTCCCCCAAGGCATTGAGTGCTGCTGTGTTAGTATAGTGGCCTTCACAAACTTGGGCAGACATAAGGCCTAGTGTATTACACCAGAACCCAAACATCAGTCAAGCTAACACGAAGGGCCTATGGGAATGCTGAGAGCAGCTTTTAGAAGATTTCTTGAATTAGAGATTTTAACTATTACCAAATTAATCTAAATTAACACAAACTTTTTATTAGCATAATAGGAAAGCAATTTGATAGGCTACACTGGTAGTCCATGGAAAGGTGTGCATTGACGCAGGTGGGGAGAGCTCCTCGCCCCCTCCTGGGAGAGTGACACAGCCAAGGGCAGGAGGGTTAAATCTTGGCACGACATTTCGGAAAGCTTGTTGACCCCCAGTATATAGAAGGAATGCATCACCCTTACTATGAGACAACAAATAGTCTAATAGCATCTTAGGGCATGTCTACACTAGGAAATTATTTAGAAATAACTTATTTTGAAATAATAAATCCTGAAATAACTATTTTGAAATAGTTCATCCACTCTACAGGTTGGACCTCCCTGGTCCGGCATCATCGGGTTCTGGCTGGTCCCAAACAAGAGAATTTGCCAGACCAGGGGAGATTGTCTGTCACCTGCCCCCAAACACAACACCTGCTGCTGGCAGGCTGCCCTAGATCTCTGGTCCAGGAACTGCTGACCCTGATGCCCAGTCTAGCACTTCCGGGTTTTGCTGGAGGCTCCTGCCCTCAGGCTCCCGGGCTCTCTGGTCCAGGAGCATCCATGATCCTGCAGGAACAGGGATGTTGCCAGACCAGAGAATCCTGGATTTTGGAAGTACAACCTGTACAGGGAAGGTTGCTTACTTTCCAGATCAGGGGTCAGGGTCACCAATATAGTATATTAGTATTATAGCTATAACATAACATACATTTATATATATATATATATTAGTATCATGCGCTTTCATGGGCACAACCCACTTCTTCAGATGAGCTTGAGACAGACTACCTGCTTTTTGCTTTATTCTATATATATTATTGTAATTGTGTCTTTGAGATAAAGACAATGAAGTGTCATATTTACTCATTTATTTCTGTTTTAGTGTGTATTCACAAAAAGAGAAATAGACGCACATGAGATCTCTCGTCTCGTGTTTCCTATTTTGCTTCATGTGGCTTTATTGCTTTTCATTCAAACATGCCTTCCATTAAGTCTCTTTGATTCTCTCTTACATCTCACCTATTTCTCATGGGCTCCGTTCTGAAGTCCTTGTTTCTGCCTTACTCAGTATATTTTGCCTTTTTTTGCCTCAACAGTTTCCCAAGTGCTTCTCAAGGTTTATCAGGGTCCATCTTTCAAATGGACTAGCATTTCTAAATGATCATTTTCAGAGCAGACTGTGATTTAAGGCATGGTCCTGAATGTTGTGTATGGAGCTAAGTGCATGCTCTCAGCAGGTATTTTCCTGGGAGTATGTACTTGAAGTACCTAAAATGCCGCTATAGAAGTTTTTTGAGTTCGCAGCAGCTTTTGGCAAACTTTCTGAGAGTGTATTGTCACTTGGAAAAATGTGTGATCTTAACTCGAGTTAAAAACTATGGAGGAGACCGAGTTTTACTTTGACATGTTAAATATGTGAAAACTACCAGCTGTTTAATTTTCACTATGATTTTATCTCATGTTGGCTAACTTGAGTTAAGAACACACCATTTGTTATCTTTTTAAAGGGCCATTCCAGAAGGGGGGCTGGGAGGAGACTTCTTGTGCTTTCCCCCCCTCCTCCTCCCACCTCATTGGCCTGGAGTGGGAGAGCAGGAGAAGTCTTCCCCCTCCCTCCTGGGCCCTGTCCCCTAGAGAGAAACACCAGCTATTTAAAACATCTGGCAGTTCTCTCTAGGCATCTAGTGGGAGGAGACCTCGCACGCTCTCCCTGTCCCCAGGCCAATCAGGGTCTGGGGGCAGAGGAGCATGTGAAGTCTCCTCACCCCCTCAAGAGTGTGTGGTGGCTGGAAAGACACGCTGGCAGTTTTAAAACAGCCAGAGTGTCTCTCTAGCCACTGCACACCCCTGGCAGGGCAGGGACAGGGTACAAGGGACTTTGCGTGTTCCCCACCCCCAGGCCCTAATTGGCCTGGGGGCGGGGAGCACACAAAGCTCCCCCCCACCATAGGCGTGTAGCAGCTAGAGATAAAGATAGAGTATCTTGCAGGGGCAAGGAGACTTTGCATGCTCCCCCTCCCCCAGGCCCTGATTGGCTTGAGGGTGGGGGAGCGGCAGGGCAGCCATGGGCTGGATCCACTGGCTTGGCAGGCCGGATCCAGCACACAGAGGGCCCTTTGCCCACCCCTGCTATAGACCCACCTGGGGAGATCCAGGTGGCAGAATCCTTAAGGGAAGCGGAATGGCTTCTGGAGTTGCTCTAGTAACCAAAAGAAGCATTTCTATGGTCATACTCCTATGTAGAATACCCTTGCCCCGTTCACTTTTGGAGAAAGGAAGTGGTTGGATAGAATAATACTTGGGATCCATCAAGCACAGCAACTGTAACTCAGACAGGCCTATGTGAAGGAACGTGGCACTCTGTGCACAAATCTTAACGAAATGTCTCTTTTTTTTTTTTTAGCACAGATGCATGCGCAGAGCAAACCCCCTACTTTTGGAACATGGGCACATCACACTGCTAAAAGCTACGAAGTATGCATACAGTCTGATTTTCTTTAAAGGCTCATAACTCAGTTGAATTATAACCAGATTTCACTGGCACACCCAAAAGGCACCCAACCAATAAAACTTTAGCTTCCCAGGGACTTCAGTGCTAGAGCTGTTTTTAAAAAAAGATACGCATTTTAAACTTATTATTTAGTATTTGTTAGTTAATTAGTGGCAGTAAGTGAGACACTAGATGAAGACATCTTTGTTCCAAAGAGCTCAAAGATCTTACAGTGTAAGAACCTAATGCTATATACATTTACCTCCAAATGCACAAAAACAAATACATCAAGTAGTGCTTTTCGTTTTGTTTTGTTCTGTTGTTAGCAAAGTTCTAACAGCCTGCACTGCACCCTAACAGCTTGTGGACAAGTCTAACTTTTCCAGCAGTGCTGGAGTTCACTGACTGCAATATGGAACACTTGCAGAGACATATACATCCATCACCAAGTACTTTGCAAACCCACCTAGGGCTCCTCAACATAAACCTCTTTATTTTTCTCTTCCCACTTCTCAGACAAACGACTTTCACTATTTCATTTCTGCAGATTTTCTTTGAGGTCATACACAAAAGACTCTTATCTTGTCCTCTTACATGAAATGGTGCTCAGGAAATCTGCTCTTCAAATGACTTTTGTGGTTCAGAGTCATTTTATCATCAGTCTTTCTGCACTCCTTGGGGTTCTTTGGAACTTTTTGCTCCTTAACTATCTTTACCAATTTCCTCTCTGGGGTTTCTGATTGGAGTGGAACGCTCTTTTGGTTGCATCTTCTCTCTGCAGTGCTGTCAATATACCTCCACAATTTCTCCAACATTTGTTACTTTCCCTTTGCTTATGTTTGCCATGGGACCTTTACTTCAGTATTTTATTGCTTGGGCCAATGTCTAACACACTGGTTTGGTGAGTAGGAATATTTCTATTCTGTTGTCTTTGGCAGTGATCCAGCTTTGAAGATTTTCATCCTCTGGGAGTTTTCTGAAACAATACAAGACATTAAAATTCAGTTTCTGGGTATTCCTGTTGTGCTTCTCAGCTATTGTAGAATCATATTCAGAATTTGAAAGGTAAGGAGGTGGTATAAAAGAGGCAAGTAGTACATTGGGAAACCATCCAAATAGTTGAGGAGATTTAAAACATGGGAGGAAATGCAAGTAAGAACTCTGGTTTATGCACCTTGTCAAGCCCCATGCTTGCCTGGCTTTGTGCATAATTTTCTTTAATAATCATATTGAGTATCTAATGCACACTGTAGCTGATCAAAACTATCCAGGTGCATTTTCTAAGACACGGAAGGAAGTTACTGTGACAGTTCACACATAAATATAATAATAAAAAGACAGAGCCAGTACCTGTATCTCAACAAATGCTCCACCGCAGCTTACCCCTTCTTTCTGTAGAAGAACAAGAGCGAAATTTACATAAAAGAAAAAAAACAGCCAAAAGGGAAAAGTGTTCCCAAATTCCAAGTTTGCTTAAAAACAAAAAATAAGAACAATGTTTTTATATGATAAAAATAATCTTTCAACTATTTTTTCTCTACCCATTTCTCTTATTTTAAAATAATGTTAACAATATTCAGGCTCACAGAATCCTGTTCACTCTTTTCTTGTTTCTTGGGGAGAAGAAAGAGACCTATTGGTGGGGAAGGAATATGAAATAAGGAAAGAATGAAATTGACAAAGGCTACATCTCCATTGCAGCACTTGTCTGGGATAGCAGAGGAATACTGGAAAAGCAATGCTGTGTCCAAGGAGCTCATCTGGTTTTCCAAAAAAAATTTCAAAGAAGTGGATGTGCTCTTTCACCATCTCTCTAAGCCTTGTTTTATGAGGAATAAGGGATGTGTCGAAAAAGAGCTTTTTTCTGAAATTTGGCGCTTTGTAGACGTGCCAAATTTTGGAAAAACTTCTTTCAGAAGTAAATCGGAAAAAGATACACAATTTGTGTAACATAAATTGCATTTCTTTTTCTGATTTATCTTTGTAGTGTAGGCCTAGCCATAGAGGAGAAAAGATGTATTAGGATGGAAAGCTATGGGAGAAAGAACAAGTTATCAGCAGAAAGAGGGAACCATATTTCCTATCCAGATGAAGTGGGTTAAAATGATCATCTAAGTCTAGGTGTTTGGCTTCTCTATAATAGCAGTGGGGTGGAAGAAAGGTTCATCCCACTGCCATATGACATTTGGTGAAGAGAGATTTTCAAATCTGGCCAAAGGTGTCAGTGGCACCTCCAGAAATCAGAAAGATCTTTCCAGTTCTTACTGGGCGAAGGTGGGCAAACAAGTCTGAGTTTGCAACAGTAGTGTTATCACCAGCATTAAAAAATATGAGGTCCAATTTATTTTCCAAATAAGGTCAGATTACAGCCAGTGGGATTGTACAGGACTACAGGATTTCTAGCAACAGTGGCCCGTGTGTGTGCATGCGCATACATATGTATTTGTTCCTGGTTATTATCATGAGACTCCAGGTCGATGTAAAGGTCAGCCTATGTGAATCCAACGACAGGCTCAGAGCCCAAGGTTACGTCTACACTGCAGGCGTCTTGTGCAAGAAGCCTTTTGCACAAGAGCTTTTGCGCAAAAACTTCCTGTGAAAGAGCACGTCCACAGCTCAAAGCACATTGCAAAAGTGATGTGCTTTTGCGCAAGAGAGCGTCCACGCTGCATGGGCGCTCTTGCGTAAGAAAGCGCTGATGGCCATTCACAGAATGGCCACCAGAGCACCTGTGCTTTTTCCCATAGGGGTTTCTTGTGCAAGAGTGTCCACACTTGCCTTTTTGCGCAATAGTTGTAGCACAAAAGGGAGTTATGCCTCGTAGAAGGAGGTTTACCTACACCAGCAAAAGCCATCTGTTCTGCCATTTTACTGCTGATTTACTTGCGCAAAAGTGTATTTGAGGTGTGGATGCTCCGCAGGTTTTTGCGCAAAAATAGCCATTTTTGAACAAAAACCTTACAGTGTAGACGTAGTGTAAGTGTCTAATTTCTGCTAAAATGTGAGAGCATGATCAACATACAGCTATGCCTATTTATTTTCCCAATATGGTTATGCATTTAAGCCCTTAAATTTGTGTTTTTTAAGTGCCATGTGTGAAAAATGTTACAATGTAGTAAAAGTGAAATCTCCAGATTTAACACTATTGTAAAAACAGTAGTTCGAGTCACTTAATTCTTTGGCATTGAACAATCAAAAGACCATAAATGCAGAATAACACCAAGAATATGGCTTCTTTTGTTCTCAATTATGAATACAGATTTTTGAATCTGAACATTTGTAGTAATTTGGAATAATTTAAAAGTGATTTATATTACCTATTTTTGTCCATGTTACTTATAATTTTAACTTAATCAGCTCATTTTCCCTTAATCAAAGACATACTCTGATTATGAAGACTTTAAAGGGCAAATCTGATACTTCACAGTGAAAAGGGAGCAGAGATGTTACAATTATAATAAATGATAAATATCTTAGCATAAGTTGAAGGGATGTTTCATTCAGTGTTAAATAGCATTTTAGATGGAAATAATAGAATCCTAAATAAATATTATACATCAAGGGCTATTTATGATATAATTCCAAAGCAAAAATACAAAAATATTTCAAATAAACATGAAGGACATTATATATATTTCATCTTTTCAATCTGTAAACATTCTTTCAAATAATATATATGTATTAAACTTCCAATTAAGCAAAATTCATTTCCTGAACACTCACAGGGAGTAGACTTGCCTAGACCACCTCAGATATAACTGTCCAAAGGATCCATTCACTTACTACAGGTTATCTGCCTAGGGTTTACAATTCACTAAATGACAAACTGCCAGGCTAGTGATTAGGGATTAAATCTTCTTTGCAAATATGCTTCATGATTAGTCACCCTTGGCTTTTCTTCTGAGTATCCACAAGCTCTATAAAAGGGGCTTCTACATTTAATTGGGAGTGTTCCAAGTATTGCAATCCAGCCCTGGGGACTCTAACACTCATCATGTTGGGGGGAGAGGGGGAGGAGAGGAGAGAGAGAGAGACTGATTTTCACTTCCAGTGCAGGGAGAGCATGCACTGGGCTCCTTTTGGAGAGGAGCTAAGATCCTGTATGGATTGGTGTCCAAGTCATAAGCTTATGCTGAGAGTCTGCTTGGGCTTTGACCAAGCAAGGAGTCTCGGGTGTTCTTGGTGGCTTATCTGGAGCCAGTACAGAGACAGTTCCTGTGCCTCAGACTGACTAAGATTGATCTGCAGTGCAGCAGTGTGAGTAGCCACCACCTTTGTTGTTTGCAGAGGAATAGGTATGGTCACAGGACTTTAAGAGGTTCTCTAATTCTTGGAAGAGATGAAGTGTTGTATCATCTAACCAGGATCCAGACTAATCAACCTCTGGTTAAAACAACCCTCGTCTTCAGAAGGGGTGTGCTTGGAACTATAAACTACACATCCTCTCACCAGGGATGCTCAAACTCCCCTCTACCCCAAGCCCCGCCACCTTTCCCCCTTCGCTCTAGCTCCTGCCCCCGCTTCTACCCTCAAATGCACCATGTCCCTGCTTCTCCCCCTCCCTCATTGAATATCCTGAACACTGCAAAGCAGTTTGTGACAAGTGAGAGACAATAGAAGGAAGAAGAGGTTGATCAGTGGGTGGGTGAGAGGCTCTGGGGGAAAGGTGGAATTTGGGTGTGGGTGGATGCTGACCACCCATTATATTTTCCCCCACGGGTTCTCCAGCCCCAACACACCCAGGAGTTGGCACCTTTGCTTGGAATGCTCCTAACTTAGACTTACTCTGGACCTTGGTGTTGAGCCTGGACTGTCCCCAGTTTCAAGATCTCCAAGGCAGGTCATGCAAGCAAGCGTTTAGAACTTTAATGTTCAGAGGAGCGTGCATTCAGTGTTTTAAATGGTAACAGTTTAAATGCAAGTTGATAACTTTTTGGTTTCTGCTGTAAACTGTATTTATTAATTGATTTATTGAAGTGTCCCTGGCTGCTTTAATTTGCTTGTGATATTTTAATTTATCTCAGTCTGTCATATCATGTTTTCTTAAGATGTTAAGGAGAAGGTGTGTTAACTCAAACCTAAATAAATATAGGGTGAATATTGTTATAATCTGCATTTTTGAATTAGACTAATTGCATAGATTAGCTCAGGTTTACTCTTGGAGACTCCCAAGGCACACCAATTAGTATGTACAGGGGGCTGTCAGGTGGAAGTGAAGATTAATTTCTTTTGCACTAAAAGCACGGCAGCAGAGGAGTGCATAAATGATTCCCATCTATTGAACACCACCACTGGGATAGTCAGCATCTTCTTTACTGTCAACTACATCAGAAGCCTGGGCAAAGAGTTGAGTGATGCTTGCTCCTGAGTACACCAGTAAGGAAAGGAGCTCCTGAGTACACAAGTGAGGAAAGGAGATTACATGGTGTTAATTGTGATTGGTTGGAGAGGTCTGTACTAGTGAGAAGAAAACCATCTTTGTAGCATTCTCTTTGTGGATTATGTGACATTGATAGTGTTTAGAAGATATTACGAAGCACAAAGTGAGAACTGCAGTAGCGTCAGAGCTGAAATTAGAGCTCAGATGTTCCTAACTTCTTGACCTGTGTCCATTACACTCTGTGGCTGTAGGTCCAGAGCCATCCAATTTCAGTAAAATGGACAGTATTTTTTCTTTGCTCTCTTTCAGATTTATAGCTAAGGGAAATGGTGTCATCAACTGTGGTATTGTTGCAGGCTTTGCATGGGGATGCAGGAGGGGTTGATAGTGGAAAGAGATGTCACAATAACACTTCAAGTCATGTGCAACTGATGAAATGCATCCCAGAATACTATAGGAGCTGACTGACGAGATATCTAATAATAGCTAATAGTTATTAGCTATTATCTTTGAAAAGTCACGGAAGATGGGAGAGATGCCAGAAGATTGGTAAAAAGACAAGTATTATGAAAAGAGATATAAGGACAACCAGGGAATTACAGACCAATCATCTTAATTTCTGTGCAAGGAAAGATAATGGAGTAAATAATTAAGGAATCCATTTGCAAACATCCAGAAGGTAATAAGGTGCTAACTAACAATCAGAAGTGGTAGATGTGGCATATCTTGACTTTTGTAAGGAATTTAATAGAATCTTACATGGTCTATGGAAATACATACAACCTTTATGGAATTACTGTAATCTGGGTGCATAACTGGTTGGATAACCATTCCCAGAGGGTAGTTATCAATGGTTCCCAGGCATGCTGAAATGATTCACAGTGATCATTTCTGGGTCCAGTTCTTTTACTATCTGCATTAATGATTTAGATAAAGGCATAGAGAGTACGCTTATAAAGTTTGCACATGAATTTTCCCTGCGCCACTCCTCATCCAGGGCTGGGACCTGGGGCTCAGAGTGGACTGGGGCCACATCGTTCCACTTACTCTCACCATTGACAGTGAGTGTGGTGGGGTCGAACCACTGCTGCCAGTGTCAGTCCCTCAGTAGTCCCCCAGCCATGCAGAGCTCTTTTCCTTTGTTCCTGCTACTCATGGCGTTGGGAGGTATGTGATCCCTCATCTCCCTCCCCCCCCCCCCCCCCCCCATTCAGCACCTCTGTTGTGTCTAGTCCTGGGCAGCACTTTTCAGTAAAGTCATGGACAAATTGGAGAAGGACCAGAGAACAGCAACAAAAATGATTAAAGTGATGATTAAAAATGATTAAACAAGACCTATGAGGGAAGATTGAAAAAAAAATTGGGTTTGTTTAGTCTGGAAAAGTGAAACTGAGAGAGGACATGGTAACAACTTTAAAGTACATAAAAGGTTGTCACAAGGAGAGAAAAATTATTCTCCTTAACCCCTGATGATGGGCTTAAATTGCAGCAAAGAAAGTTTAAGTTGGACATAAACTTCCTAACTGTCAGGATGGTTAAGTGCTAGAATAAACTGCCTAGGGAGGTTTTGAAATCTTCATCACTGGATATTTTTAAGAGCAGGTTAGACAAACACCTTTTAGAGATAGACTAGATGGTGGTTGGTCCTGCCATGAGTAAAGGGGACTGGACTTGATGACCTCTCGAGGTCCCTTCCTGTTCTATAGTTTTATCACTTCAGAAGGGTAGCCGAGTTAGTCTGTACAGGATAAACTTAAAAACAACAAATTGTATGGTAGCACTTTAAAGACTAACAAAACATGTAGATGGTATCATGAGCTTTTTATGATACCCATTCTGTGGTCCTGAGAGGGTAGATGATGGGACAACCCAGTTGAGTAATGGAAATTTGATCCCGCAAGATGAGGGATGAAATGACTATAGTGTGTGTGTATATATACAGACACTCACAATGGAGAGAGAGTTACTATTCTTTGATAAATTTGATTATCTTAAGACTAACAATGCCACACACACACACACACACACACACACACACACACACACACACACACACATATTAACTGATATTAATTGTAGTTATGGGCAATGAACACCTATGGATGTGAAATATTATGGGTGAAATCCTGACAAAACTTCTATTGAGTTCAGTGGGGGTCAGAATTTCACACTACATGCATGACAATTTCACAGGCACTTATTTTTAAATAGGTTTATTATAGCAATGGGTTGGAAAGCATTTTGTGTTTAAATAGTGTGAGTTCATAATAAGATACTTTAAAGTATATGCCTGATCTAAGTACTTCAATTGCCTTTTAGGATGTCTTAAAGGCTGCAGAAATGGAGGAACATTAAATAAAAATCTATAAATATGTAATGCCGATAATAAAATTGGACAAAAATCAGTCCCGCTGTGTATTGCCAAGAAGCCAAGAAGCAGCAATCCAAAATATATTCTGAAAACTGAAATTGCATTGGTATGAAAACATATTAAAGTATCATAAAATAGTAGTAACCTAAAAAGTTATTTAAAACTGGAACATCATTACCAGATTTGTTATTGAACAGACAATAAAATAGCTGCCTATCTTCAGATATGAAAAAATAGATGATACATTTTATTCCATGTATCAAGCTAAGTTTAACTTATAGAAAGACAGAAATATTTACTGGAGCCAAACCTAAATCTGAGGAAACTGAGGTATTATGAGGAAAATCTTTTACATAAATATCTATTATTAGAAAGTTACAAATATTTGTATACATAGCAGCTTGAAATCTTTTCTGCATCCCACCAATAAAGGAAAAAAAACCCCAATATTCTAAATGTTGTATTTTATAGATTCTCATTTTCAACAACAACAAGAGAAACAACTGAGTACTAATGAAAATTATGGTGACATAATGCAATACAGGTTGCCTTCAAGTAATATTGCAAGTTTTACAAATTGTTTATGGGATGTATGTATTTATCATTAAAGGAACTGATAAATTAGTCTTTTTAATAGCATCTACTCCCATCCTTCACATAGCTCTTAACTTGGCACCATTCTCTTCCTCTTTTTTCCTTGACTTCAACAGATAGTCCACTATTTGCTAACTTAGGGCCTGATCTTGGACTATCAAAGTTAATGGAAGTTATACCATTGTTTCCAACAGGAAGCTTTCAAATTACCTAAAGGGAACTCACTTCTCTCTTTTAGGATGGAATCCAGAGCCCACTGAAGTCAACAGAAAAAAGTCCTATTGATAAAAATTTGACAGACACAGTTGTAACCTAGAATGACACTGTTACTAGTCCCCTTTGAAATATTAATCTAAATTTACAAGCATGACTGCTATTCTGCACCTGGATCTTCCATAGGTAGAACCAATTTCGGCCAGCACCTGTGGAACCTGACCGATCCTGAACAAGGGAATTTGCCAGACCAGGGATGATCAATTCTGTCCCCTCTGCAGCCAACATCTGGGGGATTTCACTCTGGCAGATGCAGAGGAGCTGGCATTGATGGGGTGGGGATGCTCTGAGGAAGAGACTGAGTGATTAATATAATGGAGATTGCCTATCTCCTAGAACTGGAAGGGACCTCGAAAGGTCATCGAGTCCAGTCCCCTCCCTTCACAGCAGGACCAAGTACCATCCCTTACAATTTTTTTTTGCCCCACATCCCTAACCGGCCTCCACAAGGATTGAACTCACAACCCTGGGTTTAGCAGGCCAATGCTCAAACCACTGAGCCATCCCTCCCCCCATGGCCTGGGACCAAGAGCAAATCTCCTTGGTCAGTGGTGGAGCCCCACAGCTACCTTGCTATGCTCCCAGGCCCCACTGCTAGCAGTAAGTTTTTGTCATCACCCCTCCTGTTCCCTCTGAGTGCAACCCATCCCCATTCCTGCCTTACCCTCCCTTCATCTCTGAGCTTGAACATTGCAATTGGCTATTTGTGGCTCACCAGAAACTCTGGGAAGGTGAGGGATGAGTTGCTGAGCAGAAGCCATCCAGCTTTTTCCTGTGAATGCTCCAGCGCCAGAGCACACATGGATGCTGGACCACGGATAATGCCAGACAACAGAAACCCAGATTATACAGTTTCAACCTATACTGAATGAAATGGAAGATCCATACAGAGAATGACTACATGATCTTATCATATTGTCTCATCATACAGAGTGTATATTCTTTTGCTTATCTCAGTAAAACAGTGATGGAAAAGAAAAGTGTACATTGACTGTTTTTATTTAAACATTATTGGTAAATTAGTTCTCTACACATAGAATTTCTGTTTACAAAGATAAAGTTGCTTTTAAGAATAAAAAGATAAACCCAAGTCTCTGTTTATTGTAGCTATAAAATTGTAAATGAACTTCTGCGAAGTAGATGCACAAAAAAAGGAGCTACTAAATAAAAGAGTGTGTATAAAGGAGGTAAAGCAAAGTTTGATTTCTGTTATAAAAACATGACAGAAACAACAATAAACCTTAGATTTTCATGCTACTTAAAGTTTCATTCTACTCAAAGGGTTCAGCAGTAAATTTACCATTGGTTATTTCCTAATCAGGAACTGCCAAAAACATTTAGTAGGGCCTGACCTGTAATTTTGTGCATTTGGAATAGGACTTCACACTTTAAGTAATCCTATTCACATTAATAGGATATAAGTTTCCATTCACTGTGAATATGACTTCGACCAGATTTTGGCCCTAAGAGTTTGAGCAGAAAAATATTCTTGAATTGTTCCTAATTTCCTTTGATTATATTCATTGTTTGTATGTATTTGCTGAATATGTTAGGCAAAGAAAAAAAAACCATATGGCTTGTTCATGAATTGTTTTATATGCTTGCTATGTGGTCATGTAATTCATATTGTATTGTTTCTCTTTGGGTACGTCTACACTAGCTCGTTAGTT
>CM057845.1:246339503-246356862 GCA_030068395.1 Apalone spinifera | reverse complement strand
GGGCTACTATATATATGATTGCCTTTATTTGATTATAATACAATCTACTAGGTATTTGAGTTTATCTGTCTGTGAGCCTGCCTGTCTGTCTGTTCAGAAACTCCTCCTATGCAGTCAGAATTAGGACCAAAACATTTTGTTCAAATTTGGTATACAGCTTCCTCTTATCATAACTTGAAACAAGGTCAGGGTTTGGTTGCGCCAGGAAAATGGGATGTGCCTGGAATGGAGTTGCTTCTCATAAAACCATACTGAAAAGAGACAGAATCACTAGAAAGGTGAAAGGGGCCAATATCCAGGACTGCAGCAGCCCCGAGCCTCCTACCCTGAGATGCCGTTTAGGGAGGAGGGAGCTGAATTCCTCTCCTCTCCCTGATTCATATGTGAACTTTGCTGGCTGTTCCCCTTCATCAGGGAGTGAGGGGAAAGTGCATGGTTGGCTGCATTCCTAACTCTGGCTGGGGAGTAGAGGGGAGAGACAAAACTGGACCTGTCCCAGCTGGGGGACATTCCCCCTTTTCCTGGCTGTGCCTGATAGAGCTGCAGCAGATTGCTTCTGATAAAACCAAATAGAAAAAAGACAGAACCACCAAATCAAGTACAGTCCTCAAAAACAAACAACACTGAATAAAGGGCTCAGGGGAAGCTCAGGGAGGATATGGGCTCAGGGCAGGTGCTTGCAGTACCACCTCTGCCCCGGGCCCCAGCACACAGTTGCCTCAGCAACTCCATTCTGGGCTGGCAAGGGTCTGTACCTCCCTCACAGCTGTGGCAGCTCTCATCTGCTGCCAGTGGAGGGGTGTGCCTTTTCCCCAGCCATAACACCAAAATGAGAGCTGCCCCAGAGCTGCCACTGCTGGGGTACAGGTGGTTCTTCTGTGGCCCCCACCCAGTCTATCCTGGATCTGCCCCAGCCAGGGGACATGAATTCCTCCCTAGGCTCAATGGAGCTGCAGTAGCCATGGAGAGGCACTTGTCATCTGGGCAGAAGCTGCTGCAGTGAGAGAGAGCTGAGGTAGTCCTCCCTCCCAGAGACAGCCTGCATCCTGAATCCACTCATTCCCAAACCCACCCTAGAGCAGTGATTTAAATGAAGCATGTACATCTTCATTTTATTTTCCAAAAAATCAAAAATTAATTGAGTTAAGGTCCTGAGAAACACCAGGTAAATCTTCTAGTACACAATAAAACAAAACAAAAAGTCATTTCAAAAGGAAAAAAACAACACTTTTTATTTTAAAAACATCATAATGGGTCATTTTGAAGTAGTTGGAACACCTTCCCCTCCTAGTTTTCTGAAATGAAACTTCAATGAAATTGATATGGTTTCGCTGAGAATCACAATTACAATGCAATTTATTTTCTTGCCGAAAATGGTTCTGTTGAAGATTTTTCTAGCCAGCTCTTGGAATTGGGCTGTTTAACTTAGGTTGAGGTTTACAAGATGTGTGGCTGATGATGGTAATGGCTCTATTGCAGCTTTTTCACTACAGTTTTATCTATTATACATTTTTTGACATACGGAAACACTTGGGTCTTTAGCTTTAATGCCGTTTGTTTACTATGACAAGTGATTCTTATTAAACAGACATAACTGTCTTGCTGTTATACAGCTCAGAAACCTGCAACAGTTAAATTCTTATGCTTGAACTTTGAAATGAGATTGAATGAGAAACTAGTTTAAAGTTTTCTAAATAAATTCACTGTTCTTGAGTTCAGAATTTCAGAGATTTCATCAAGTGTACCTGGGGATTTAGCTTCTGCCTTCCATTCAAGTCGGGAAATAATGCAATTATATATACTCATGCATTGCTTTGAAAAATTAAGACTGAAGCTTTTATAATAAAGGATTGATCTGTGAAATACTTGACATCTTACTTGCTGCTAAATATTCACATTTGGTAATCTTATGAGATTAAAGGATATATATCCAAAGTCCTCAAGTTATCTCCAACTTAATATTTCTTTCTGCACAATTTAAAGCAAAAAGTAAGTGACTTCAGATGAAACTAGAAGACAGGATATTCATTTCTTAGTGTATTTAGCAAATCAACTTAGATCATGTCTTCCACCATCTCCAAACCTAATCAAGATATACTGTCTGTAGAAAGCTCTACAATACCATTCAGGAAGAAAAGCAGTTAACTATCATGTTAAAATTAAGGAGCTGTAATAAACTAGCTGTGGCTTAATGTTGTTAGTGAAGAACTGTAGTTTCTGCAGTATTGGTTACACTTTAAAAAACAAAACTATCATTGCCAGCTAGTTAAATAAACTGAAGCTTTGTTGTGTTACCTACAGACCCTTATGAATTTTCTTGCTCCTATAAACACTACATATAGGATCATTTTGCGTATGTATTTTCTATATGGTTCACAGATTGATATCCCATATGAAATTTAGCTCTGTGGGAAGCTTATCACTCACATATCAGCCCAGTGGTCTGTATGACCAGGGAATTTCAAATATACATGTAGGGTTTACTTTCTATTAACCTATATCATGTTAACTAAACATCTAATCTGAATATTTTACACATTCTTCAACAAAGAGAAAATAGAGAACCAATATATGTCCCTAGGGATTCTCATGCTAAGTGGGATTAGGGCACACAGGGCAGAAAATAAAGGACCCTGATTTTGACTGGACTTGGGTTAAATAAAATAATTTGCAGAGAATTATTTTGCAATAGAAGAATTTTTGTACTGCACAGTTGATTTTAGGGGTAGTTCATCTTACCTGGCACACTGGCTTTGATTAGTACCTAGACTGGGGCAGGCCATAGATTACCTATTTTAATATTACACATTTCAATTATGGGGGTTCATTAGAAAGAATATCAGGAGTTAGTAAAGGCAACATTAGACACATTGCAGGGTTTTTATGCTTTATGTGAAGGATTTTATCTTGACCATTGTCAGAGAAAGGACACTGGAGTAGAAGAATCATTAATCTGCTCCAGTTCGGGAGTTATGATGTTTTATGACAGTCTATTCTTACAGACATAAAAATATTTTTGAATCAGTATCAGTAATGTTTCTGCATCACTTTTGGATATTTTCCCCTATGTATTTCAATTGGATATATCTTGTTGCAGGATAATCTTTACTACATGAAAAGAAATATAAAGCCAAATGCACTTGCAATCCTATCAGCAATGACAGGTAACTCTTGTATTATAGGAGGAACACTATACTGCTAAGATATTTTGCTCTGAAATCCATTTTTAGCACAGATGGTTTGGGTCTGGTGAGACATGATAGCCTTTTCACTTGAGAGACTCTTCTTGAATTATGGAGGCTGTTGAATTGAAATTAGCTGAGCTCATCTTGTATGCATCATTTTTTACAGGAAAGGAGTAATTTTCTCAAATAAATAATTAGTTATTCAAGCATAACAGGAACAATTGATAATGATATCTTTAGCTTCTTAATAGATCCAGTAAGTAGGAATAATTTCTCCTTCTTAGTAACAAAAGCAGAACATCTAATATATGTGGCTTGCTGTTTATCACTAGTGAGCCAAAACTAAAATCACTTCCACACTTCAATTCCCACAGAATAATTGCAGAAAAACCCTTGACGCAAAATCATATTAAAATATACAATGTAAAAGAGACAATAGCAATGGAACAGAATATAGTCAGAGAATAAAGGTTTTCTACATTTGGTTTGCATATATAAAAATAAATACCAAAGGAAAGCAGAATAATTTATTCTCATACCAAAGAACATTTATGCAGTAAAAGTGTTCTGTCACTAAGATGTCATTTGTTCTTCACCACCTGACTGTCATGTGAATTCATCTATGTGGCTCAGCAAAGCAATCTAGCCATTACATTATTATGAGAAGTAGCTGAAATTCAGTAAACATAAGAACCATTTCAAATCTTTAAATAGTCAGATGAAAGAGAAGCAAAGATCAAAAAGTGAACCCACATCTTCCAGAAAGTGGGGAGCTGACAAAAGGACCCATATCTCCCCACCTCTTATCCACTCCTTGCAGCATAGCCAATATATTTTTTTGGAGATTAACAGTGCCACTGGAAATTTGTCTTCTTGTCCTAGTTTTGTTTAATTTTTATGTTCCATTTTGGTGTCAGGATTGGACATTGTGGTGTATACAATGAACTGTTATAACCAGCTACATTTTGGTCAAAAGCAAGATGAAACACAGTTTCCTGTGACTCTGGGTTTCATTTTCCTATGTGATATGTAGTCCCATCACACCCATTTTCACCCAGAACATTTTTTTTTCCTCAAGGACTTCTCTCACCTATCAGGTATGGTTTTACTTTATGGCTACTCAGACATGCTGTTTTTAATAATACCTCAACTAACACTTTCCTTTTTCTCCTCCTCCAACTTCACTTGCTGCTTTTTACAATCAGTGGTCTGATTGATGGAATGGATCGGGGAGGTGAAAAGAGGGATGTGAATTCAGTCTCCCTCTCCCTTTGTCTTCACTATAAACTCAGCAAAAATTTGTCACATGGTTGACTGAACAAATAATGTGTGTTTGTATTCTACTTAATGCTAAATTATACAGAGTCCCTATTTTATATCTCTGCCTGTGAACAGAGCTGTAACAGGAGAGTCTGAAACCAAGTTTTAGCAATATTTTTCTGCTGTGTGTCTGGGGCAGCTTACTTTTTTCTTGTGAACTGTGGAGTCCATCCTCCTACATCCTACCGTTCCATGTGGGAGGACATCCCAAGACATAATGTACCATATAAGAAACAATCACAGACTTCTGCCCTTTGCACTAGCAGCTCAGCCATGTCAAAGCCTATTTATACAACATGGTTCTACCATATCATAGATGGGGCCTGCAGGGAACCTTGCTTCCAGTGTCACTCCAAATGCAAAAGATTTGCTTCTGAAAATTTCAGTTCAGTAATGCTCAAGTGGGTCTGATGCTTTCCAGAATCCATTCTCCCCCTCTCAAGTAGCAGATGATATTACATTAGACACAGTCAGTTCCCAAAGGGATAAAATATGATCAAAGATTTTTTTCCAGCTTTTATAGTCCCATACTGTGGCAAATCAATAGCAAATCTGAAGTGAACATTTGGTTTGCCAGAGGCAAACTTATGAACTCAGCTCTCCTCTCTTTGCAGCTTATATTGTCTTTGTTCTTATTTGATAATGCTTCAAAATAAGCCTAGGTCCTCGACTCTGGTATACTGTCAGCAACAGTAGGGCTCCCATCTGAATTCATTCTTTTCATCAAAATGATATGCAACAATGGTATACAATTTTGTATGCTTAGAAGCAACAGTGATGTGCTTCGAAGACAAACTAGAGGGAAAATTCAGTTCCAACACAGAAATAATTTCTTCTACATTGCAGGCAATTATCATACTTAATAATAAGTAATAAATAAATAAATTGGCCAGTATAAAATATAGTGTATGTACCATGTAGGTCAGAGTGATACCACTACACTATTTATTCATAAACATCTTTGGAAAAGAGCAATCCTTGAAACAATTCAATTTATCAAGAAAAAAAAATCAGAAAGTAAATGAAAGAAAGTATCTGAAGTTAGCAAAGAATTTTAAATGTTTTATTAATATATTCTTCTCCTTTCCTGTGAAGAATGTATTACAGAGGAAAGAATATAGGTCAGAATTGAGAATGAGTGACTAGGAACTCCTCATTCATATCAGCAGCACAGGCACTCATTCTTTCTGTAGCCGTAAGCAAGTAATTTAGCCAAAGTTTTGAAACAGAAAGTATTTATTTTGTCATTGGGCGCACAAAAAGTCCTATGAGAAAGTTTGACCTGGAAATATTTTTACCTTGATATCCAAATTAAAGAGTTGCAGGTAATTATAATTTTCATCCCAGGTTAGTTAACTGCTGTTGTTTATGATGATCAACCAGGTGGGTCTTATATAAACATTTTTGGGTGATTCTTTTACAAACAATATTACTTTGGAGACTCTTTTTCCCCCTAACAACAAAATGGCAGATTTTAATATAATTATATATTGGTATTTAGATTGCAAACTGTTTAGGTCAGGTCTCATAATTTTGGTGGTGGGGGGGGGGGAGGATTTCCATGGTGCCAATGAATAGAACAACGTTATTGCAATTACACATATAAAACTAGAAGATTTACCCCACATTGCTAGGGTCCTGGGGACTACCCTACTAGAGGACTACCCTAGCCTTTTCTCACCACAGCAGCTTTGGACTAGGAGAGAAATGCCTCTCCATTGCTGCTGCAACTCCAGCGGGTACAGCCAGGGAAGAGATGCATGTCCCCCAGATGGTCCAGGGTCATCTGCCCCCTGCGCTCCACAGCCAGAGTGAAGAATGCAGCAAACTGTGCAGTTCCCCATCCTCCCTGTTTGACTGGGAGCAACCAGCACTGTTCCTGAACAAAGTAGGGAGGGAGAGAGCGGTTCAGCCTCCACCTAAACAGCATCTTGAGGTAGGTGTTTCGGGGCTGAGGCAGTTCTGGATGAGAGGTATGGAGGCATGCCCACAGACAATCCTGTTCATCTGCCTGGTTATTCTGTCTCTTTTCTGTATGGTTTTATGAGAAGAAATCTCACCCAATGTTTCTGGCACAACCAAACTCTTACTTTGCTTTAAATTATGATAAGAGGAAGCTGCTTAACAAATTTGGTGGTCCTAGCTCTTACTGTTTAGGAGGAGTTCTTGAACAGGCAAACAAGCAGACACACAAACACTCTCAAATATATAATAGATATAGCAAAATGTTTCAAAAAACATTGTTGTGAGTGCCTCAATTTTTGGATGAACAATGTGAGACACACAAAGGGGGTTGATCTTTCAGGAAGTTTTGAACATTTGCCCTCTCAAGTCCAGTTTTTTTAAGGCATATGAAGTTGGTTATCCAAAATCAAAGTACCCCAAAATCATAAATCAGTCAATTTTGTAAATTGAAGCCAAAATTTCTCCAGATTTGGATACTTCTCTTAAATTATTATTCACCAACAACAATTGTCTTAAAATGAAGCTCCCTCCCTCCTTTCTAGATTCTTTCAAAAATTCACTTGGTTCATATTACTTTGATCACCGTATGATACTCCGTGGTTTTATTCTGGACAAAACTGCGCTATATTAAGTCCCAACTCAACAGGAGATTTTGGAAGGGGAGGGTCACAAACCTGTTGTATGGGGAGTCATGGGATTGCCATTATCAGTTCTGTGCTGTCTTCTGAGCTGAAAGGCATCAACCACAGAGTTTTCTGAAGCCACTGATCTGGCCTATAGTTTCCTGGGTTGTCCTCATTTACCTTTTAATAGATGGGCACTATATTTGCCCTTTTCCAGTCTTCTGGAATCTCTCTCATCTTCCATCTTTTCAAAGATGTTAGTTAATGGCTCAGATAGCTCCTCAATGAGCTGTTACTGTATTCTTAGATGCATTTCATCTGGCCCTGGTGAATTTAAGTCATGTAACTTTTCTAAATAATGTTTATCTTGTTTGTTTCCTATTTTAATGTCTGAACCTACCCCATTTTCACTGGCATTCATTATTTTAGGCATGCAATCACCACCAAGCTTTTTGGTGAAAACCGACCCACAGAAGCTGCTAACCACTTCTGTCATTGCCACATTTTCTGTTATTATTTTTCTCTCTTCATCGAGCAATGGACCTATCTTGTCCTTCATCTTCCTCTTGTTTCTAATATATTTGTAGAATGATTTCTTGTTACCCTTTATGTCAGTAGCTATATTTAGCATGTTGTGTGCCTTCACTTTTCTAAGCCCTACATACTTGTATTATTTGTTTATATTCATCCTTTGTACTTTGGACCTAGTTTCCACTTTTTATAGACCTGGGGTTTTTTTATTATTTTTAGATCATTGAAGATCTCCTGATTAAGCCAGGATAGTATCTTGCCATACATCCTATCCTTTCTACACAGAGGAATAGTGTATTCTTGCACTCTTAATAATATTCCTTTGAAATACTGCCAACTATCTTCAATTGTTTTTTCCTTTTAGTCTTGCTTCCCATGGGACCTTACCTACCAGCTTCCTGAGTTTACCAAAGTCTGCTTTCTTGAAATCCATTGTCTTCATTTTGCTGTTCTCCCTTCTACCATACTTTAGAATAATGAACTCTATAATTTCCTGATCTCTTTCATCCAAGCTGCCTTCTACTTTCAAATTCTCAACCACTGAGGACATTGGGCTTTGGAGGACAGGAGTGTGTACCAGGCTGGGATCAAAGATTTCAGAAGGCAGGAGGAAAGTGAAGGCTGAGGAAAGAGTAGGGCATGGTGGAAAGGACTCAGGGGTGCAGAGTATGGGCAGCACTTACCATAAATAGCTCCTGGAATTAGTGCCATGTCCCCCCAGCTCCTCCATGGAGGTGCTGCCATGTGACTGTGCACTGTCCTGTCCACAGGTTCTGCCTCTACTGCTCCCACTGACCACAGTTCCTAGCCAATGATATCTGAAGGACAGGCATGTAGGAGGTGGAGGGGTGACACACTGCTGCATCCTGGAGCCAAGCAATGCCACAGAATATGTAGAGTAGGGCAAGCCCCCGACCCCGCTCTCCAGCATGACCTGAAGGGCCTAATTAAAATGTCTGATAAGCGGGACACAGCTAACAGGCTGTAGTTTGCCCGCCCCTGACTAAATCTTTTGTCCACACACAGATTTACTTTTTAAAAATACATGAAAAAATGGGTAACACGAAGATAGTTAAGCTGCTGTCTGATCAGGTGTTTGGCAGTCACTGACTTTACAGCATTAACAAAAATTTCATTAGATTGCTAAACTCATTTCATGCATTGCTGTTACAACTTCATTATAATGCCAAAGTTAACAACTGAGCAGCTAAACATATAGCTTATATACCAGGTGTTTGACTTTCATGAGTATCCTTGGGCAGTTCAGTTTAGAAGTGTAATAACCTGCAAGGATTCTCTTCGTTGACATATATTTTTCTAGCCTGAATAACAATAACTTTCTTCCCTTCCTATCTTGTCACCAAATCGTTATCCAATACATAGATTCCCTAACTTTCCTTGTGAATGGAGAGGTCTTCTGTATTTATTATTGCACATTAGCTCCATATTCCCAATGAATCAGATCCTTTGTAGCAGCCAAGAAGTGCACAACACAATTCAGGACCATGCGAGAAAGGAGTTCAAGTATGTGATCCTGAAATCTCTATACCCTGCCATTAATTTAAGTAGATAAGTAGTATTAATGCATCTTGTTATGCAATGCAATGACCATGTACGGTGCTTTACCAACAAAGCACACTGAGTATTTGTAACCTAAAGTACTTACAGTCACAGTGCCCAACCCCATCACCCTTGCTTTTAGGAAAAGTCCCAAAATTGAATACCTAATGAAATGATTAAGGTGGCAAAAATATGATGAGGACAGCTGAAAGGAAAGATGAGGGTGACAGCAAAAAGTCCAGCCAATTACTTTGGTTAGTAATAGGTACATAATGAGTAGTATGCAATTTTCTTTTATTTTGTGATACTGAGTTTATCAAGAGGAATAATAACTCAGGGAAGAAGTGAAAATCTAAGAAGAGGAGTGGGTGAACAGACAGTTGAGATTGGAAAGGGTTTCTAGGTGAAGGAGGGCATATGGAACAGAAATCCAAGCCAGTATTGAACCATACATGAGAAAACTTAGTGGTATGTGATACATTCTATTCACATTTTCCTTGTGGCTGTTAATACTACAAACTCATCAATAAATGGCTTAATACAAAATTGTTGAAAAATTAGCACATGCATTTAATGTGACACAACAGTAATGACCAGGGTTCCCCCTAATGTACGCCTGCACCAAGACTTTGAGGCCCACTCACCTCCACAGCAGAGCAACGCAGTGGCAGCTTCGCTGCTGGGGAGAAGGGAGGTCAATTGCGGGTAGCTGCCCCACCCCAAGCACAGGAGGGTAGTCACCATGCAGACCTGGCTCTATTTTCAGCCCTTCCCCAGCGCTGGAACTGCAGGACGCATGATGGGTGGAAGCTACTCCAACCGGTAACAGCCCCGTCCAGGGCCAGAACCAGAGCATGCATTGTAGGCGGCCAGCGGTTGCCCCAGTGGTTTTGGACGGGGCCAGAGCTGGAGCACACATCATGGGTGGGCTGGGGCTAGCTGGGGCCTCATGGTAGGGGAGTCAAGGCTGTTCATGGGGCCAGGGTGGTCCCAGAACCAAGAACAACTGCACTACAGCCCCAGCAGCCACTGCCATGTGGCCCCACCCGGAAGTAGCCATCTGAAGCCAGGGCCAAATGTTGGCTTTCCGGCTGCTCCCAGGGTGGGCTGCATGGCATCTATCAGTGCTGGAGCCGTGGCCAGGAGTGTGCTGCTCCAAGGTTGGGGGCATGCGGCTGGGACATCAGTTGTGCAGCGGCTGGTAGAGGAGTTGCATTCTCCCCACCCCCCGAGGTGGAAGGCGCCAGGTGGCACAAAGACAATTGAGGCATTGGTGGTGGCAGGGATCTGGCCAGCAGATTGGGCAGCAGCTGTGATGCTGAGCAAGGAGAACAAGACTGAAAGATGGTAGATCCCTGTAGAGAGTGGCTGGGAGGTGGCCCAGCTCAACTTGTTGATTACCTATAGATGTGCAACCAACACATCCAGAGCCAGTGACCCAAGAAGCCTCGTTCTGACTCCTGCAGCCTGACTGCTACATCATGCTGCCCCCAGCTGCCCTCAACTCTTTGCCTGAGCACCCCCAAGAAGCTGTAGCCTCCTGCGTTCCCTTCCTCACTGCTCCCTTGGCTGACCTCACCCCTGCACTGCACCCTGGGTAAGATTCTGTAATGTGCTTTTTATTGTAAAGTTCTATCTGATCTCTGGTATATTTCAAGAAAATTGCTACATAAAATAGCAGAAATCAAGTATTATGCCAGTAATTTATCCAAAAAATAAGGAAGACATTTAAATCTTAAAAAATTTTAAAAGGGTTTTTTAAAAGTGTAATAAAATTAGCTGCTCTGGGCTAAGGAAGGTAGGTCTACTATTCGTATGTTTATTTTATGAATATACTGAGTTCAATAGAAGATTATAAAGTTCTGGAGACAGGTTAAGCAGGAAGCCATCCCTCAGCAAATCAGCATTGGTAAGGGACAGTGTCACAAGTATTTGCTCTGAATATTTTACTTCGTGAGAGCCAACCTGCAAAACTAGAATGAACCACAAGAAAGGGGGTGTTTGTGACTGAAGGGCAGATATTCTTTGTGTTATGTAAAGGTATCCCCAATACCTCATTATCAGGAACTAATCCTTATAGACGTTTTCCATCACTGACATGGTTATTATATACTAACTCTAGGCATCTAGACTGGAGCAGCAACCAGGGGTGCTCTGCAGAAGCTGGAGCCGGGGCTGCAGTGTGGCTGCTTCTGGGGCCAGGGCCCCCTGCATCCCTTTTCCTTCCTCCCGCACCACTCTTCCCTTCCTGCCCTCTGGCTCTCAGAGCCTCCCGCCCCCTCCCCCCTTCAACTCCCCTGTCAGCTTCCCCCCTTTGGCTTCCCACATCACTGCCCAAGTCACAATCCCCCACAAACCTCGGTGCTGGGAGAGTCTCTCAGGGAGCAGCACCACTTGTAGGTGTCACAGTGGCACACATCTGAAAAAACACCCATGACCTCAATATTGGCACACAAGACAAAACTCACTCTGCTCACGGATGGAAAATCTCAGAGGGAACACTGGTGATGACTCATCCTAATTTGTCATTCTTACTGTGTATATAAAGCACTTGTGTAACTAGTTGGGTTTTAAAATATCAACCAGAAAGTGAAGCTGAACTGTAATCTATTTAATAATCCCTGGTTGAAAGATTTAATCATGAACAATGGCTTTAAATCTTGTTTGAATTCACTACTGAAGCATATCATGTTTTCTCAATATACTTTGTTTGTTTGCCTCTATCTGTCACTGGTAAACTCAAGATCTCATGGCATATATAATTATATTAAAAGATGCCTCCAAAGGCATTTATTTTTTTATATTTCCAGGAGGATTCTTTTTATACACAACTATTATTTATGATATTTCTGTTTTCTGAAATAAGAATAGTTCAATATAGTATGGTCACTAGCACAATTGTATCAACTAGCCTGTTGAAACAACCAGCCATCTAAACCAGAGATGTCATGATTTTTTTAGATAAATATTATAAGACAGAGGGGTAAAAATGTAATGAAATGCTTAACAGTGTTTTGTACATACTTTTTCTTGACAGCTCCTTCAATATGTACCTTTTTCTTTACAACAAGATGACATTTTGCTTCTTAAATAAATAATTCATGGAATCATAGATTGCTATAGATTTTTCTTTTGCCCAAAACCAAATCTTTTCAAAATTTGGAAAAATCAATAACAGTAAAAGACAGCACGGAGTGCATTGTTCCAGAAAACAGACTTGACACAAACAGTAGAAATCTTAATCATGGCTTTCCTTATTGATCTGAGGTTCATCCCATCATTTCCATGTATTTGTGAGAAACATGGAACTTAAGTGCTCAATATTGAAAAAAGAAATTGTCTTCTCATTTGCAGTTATTTAAATGTATATTATTGTCCAACGGGTTGCTTAATTCCAATCAAAGTTCTCAGAACTCTGAGAAATTAAAAGCTATTCCTCAGGATAGTATATGCTAATCCCATTGCACTGGGCTAGTTGTTTATGAGATGCTGAGCGCTCTTATCTCTCACAGAGGTCTTTGACCTTAATGGAAGATGAAGCTTCACCACACTTCATAAAGTTGATCTTTTAGGCCTGAATTGAACAAAATACTTAAGCAGGCACTTTGGTCATTAAGACATGCAGAACTAGAATTCTGGATTTCATTATATTGAGTGATATTGATTTATATTACAGCACTAGGCAGAATCAGCAGAGACCTAGCAGAAATTATATGTAGATGTATCTTAAATACTCATTGAAGTAAACCAGTGATGTTGGAACAATTTCTACAAGTGGGAGCGCAGAAGGCAGAAACCATGAATTTGAACTGCTATAACTACTTCAAGGCAGGGGATGCAACAGCACCTCTAGACACATAGGCTGTGTCTAAACTACATCCCTGTGTCGAAAGAGGGATGTAAATGAGCCCGATCAAAAGTGCAAATGAAGTACAGATTTAAATATCCCACGTTCATTTGCATATTTGCATCTGATCGCTGTTTCAAAAAAGGGTATTTCGAAAGTGAAAGCACAATCTAGACATGGTTCTTTTGAAAAAAAAACCCACCTTTTCGAAAGAACCTGTAGTCCTCATTTTTTCAGGAGTACGGGTTCTTTCAAAAAGAGGGTTTTTTTTCAAAAGAACCACTTCTAGACTGCGCTTTCACTTTCAAAATACCCTTTTTTTGAAAAAGTGATCAGACATGAATATGCTAATGAAGTGTCGGATATTTAAATCCGCGCTTCATTTGTACTTTCGATCGGGCTCATTTACATCCCTCTTTCAAAAGAGGGATGTAGTCTAGATGAGTCCAATAGTGTCAGCACATATAAAGTAAACTTGCAAAGAATTAAAAAAACTACACAGTGTTGTAACACACTAACATGCTATATCTTTATAGATTCTCTCCTCTCTCTCTCTCACACATACACACACAGTGTTCCAGATTTAAGTAATGTAGCTCATCCTAAATGAGAGGTGATAAAACCTTTAAAATGCACCTTCAGACATTGTAAATAAGGGAAATCTAGCTTAGAAGTGTTTTATTGAGTTTTTGAGAGTTTCATTGGAACTATTTTTCATAGCCCTCCACTTCTAAAGCTTGTTGCCTTCATTGTCGTTGGTCTAGCTGTACAGGTCTCAGAAGGAACCATAAAAATAAAATAATTTCTGAACCAAAAATAGATTTTTCCACAGTATTCCTTCCTAGACTAACATTTCTCATTCTGTATATGTGCAACTGATTGTTCCTTCCTAAGTGGAATACTTTGCATTGGCTCTTATTGAATATAATTCTATCTACCTCAGACTGTTTCTTCAGTTTGTCTACATCATTTTCAATTTTAATCCTACCCTCCAAAGCACTTAGAACCCCTCCCAGCTTGGTATCATCCTCAAACTTTATAAGTGTACGATCTATACCACTATCTAAATCACCGACTCTCTGGGAATGGTTATTCAAACAGCTATGCATCTCTCTTTCAGGTCCTTCAAGGTTGTATTTCGTTAGTTTTTTAAAGAGCAATTCAGAGAAATACATAAAGCCAATTCACTAAACCACAGAATTCAGAAATATGATTTATTTCTCCAACACCTTAGTGCAAGGGTAGTCAATTATGGTTTGTCAAGGTCCAAATTTCTTGCACAAAGGTACAGTCAAGGTCTCAGTCTCCAGAGAAAATAATACATGCACACTAATGATAATGATAACAAGTAAATGAACAAAGTTGTAATCAATTCAGAGGCATCTGACAGTCTAGATTTTGGTATACTGGCCACCTATTGACTCCCCCTCCCCGCCCCCCCACTGCTTTAGTGGAACTAGCAAAGATCCAATCTGTTGTTTCTGGAGTAAGCTCTGTAGGGCAGGGATTGCCTTTTTTCTACATTTGTCTATAGTCCAACACACTACAGCCCTACACTCATTGGGAGCCTTTGGCAACTACCATACTATAACTTTTGGCAGTACCATAATGTACAATAAGGATGTCCTTTCTGAGGTCTAAATTAGACTACAATTATGCAAAAAGATCCAGAACAATGCTGGAACCACCACCTCTTCCAGACTAGCACCAAACCAGCTTGCCTCCTCCTTTTAATAGACTGTCGTAGTGCAACTTTGAAACTATAGTTGGCCTCAACCCATGTCAAATAAGTTCCTCTTCCCTTATTCAGAGGATACAGAATAGCAGCAGAGAGAAGAGGAGTTTTTATGAAAATCAGGCCAAATGTGCAGGAAAATGGTCACAAGCAGCTGAAGCCAGGAAGCTATTGAATTTAAAAACAAGAAACACGACGGAAATTGGTATACTTAGAGTAAGCAATACCTTTAGGAAGTGCAGAAAATAGGAGAGGCAGGCATGTCTACCACTAAGGCACACAGGAGACAAGCCAGCATGTCTTGTGCCTTAGCCAGCTTGTCTTGCATAAGAGGTCCATGCTGGTGGATCCCCTTAGTTCTTCAGGGAGATTTTTTCTCTTGTGTGGCTTACTAGCTTCAGAGCCTGAGAAGGTATCTGTCCCACAATGCTCTGAACCTGGTGCATACTAAAACTATTTGATCCAACTAGGGAACTAAAAATAAAATAACAGAAGATAGAGTGTGTGAAATTATTATGTTTTAGTTTAATGCCCAAATAATTTTGTAAAACTACCACATCTAATTCCACTAGATGAAGTATGAAATTTAATATCTATCAACATATTTTAATGAAAATCTACTTGAATATCCATTTGAAAACTTGCATGGGTAAGAAATGCAGTTTGTGGTATTTAGTGGTATTGCTATACAGAATTGAAAGTAGAAGTGGAAAGCTCAGACAATATAAAAGGTAAAAGCTCAGCTCCCTGAGCTATGCATTGTAATATACTCTGTTAACATTGCTGTCTCAGTGTTTTTATAGCTGTGCTCTGATGGGAAAAAAAATAGAATTACAGCCAAGAGAGTGAAACCCACTGAGTTTTTATAGGCTTTACCAGCCTAACTGTTGTTTAATATTTATGAAATTATAAATTCTATCAACAAGTATCTAAAAACAGTAGGGGTGTATGGGGAAACTGATGCAGATAAGCTCAATGTACTGGAAACATGACAAATTCTTCAGTGTTAATTAAGCACAGTAAAGGTCACAAGAGAAATGCAACTATCAGAAGACTTTGAAATGTAATCTATCCTAGTTATCCCATTTGCCATGGAGGCTGGGGGAAAAAAACTTTTAAAAGAGTTGCTGGGGAGGGTATGCTGGGTAGGTCAAGATCCAAAGATACAATAGACTGAGAAAGAAGAAAGAAAGGCATCAGTGTAAAAAGGGCCAAACACATGTATTGCAGATTTGGAGTCAGATTCTATGGTGCACCTCAGCACAGAACTCTCAGCTCAGAGGGAGGGGCTCTGAGGTGGGTTTAAGCAAACTTTCCTGTTCCTGGGAAGCTAAAGGGCAGTGGTGGGATACCTGTGGCCTGTGAAACTCCCTTCTACCTTCTACCCCGCACCTCTTGCATGCTGGGGACCCTGCACTTACTTACCCCTTTTCCATCCTCCCAGAAATTCCAGAGCACTGTCAATGAGCTGCTTCAGGGCACTCTGGAAAGGCTGGGCAGGAGGGAGACAAGAAGAGATAGGGTACACTTGAGGGAGGAGGCAGGGAAGAGGCTGGATGGGGTTTTGAAGGAAGAGGTGGAGTTTAGCAGTGCCTGCAATGGGGGGAAGAGTCAAGCAGCCTCTGGAAAAATGAGAAGTGACGCACATTTAAAGCAAGGGCATGTGTGAGACGCATGCTGATTGCGCACAATATTCTGAGAGCTGTGCACTTGCTCTGCTTCTTTATGTTACTTTTGCTGGCAATTTAATTTGCCCTTAATAATGGATCACTTCATGCTGAAAAGGCATGATAAAGAAGGAGAATCAAGAGCAATGTATTCAGTCATATTCTTGAGGTCATGGTTAGTGCACATGCCCAATTTCAATCTTGCAGCCCAGTGAATCATAGACTCATAGAATCATAGGGTTGGAAGAGACCTCTGGTGGTCATTGAGTCCAACCCCCTGACCAAAGCAGGAAAAATCCTAACTAACTCATTCCAGACAAGGCTTTGTCAAGCCAGGACTGAAAAACCTCTAGGGATGGAGATTGTATCACCTTCCTACGTAACACATTCCAGTGCTTCGCCACCCTCCTAGTGAAATAGTTTTTTGTAATATCCAATCTAGACCTTCCCCACTGCAACTTGAGACCATTGCTCCTTGTTTTGCCATCTGTCACTACTGAGAACAGCTTCTCTCCATCCTCTTTGGAACCTCCCTTCAGGTAGTTGAAGGCTGCTATCAAATCCCCCTTCATTTTCTTCTACAGACTGAGCAAGCCCAAATCCCTCAGCCTCTCCTCATAAGTCATGTACTCCAGCCCCCTAATCATGTTTGTTGCCCTCTTCTGTACTTTCTCCAATGTGTCCACATGCTTTCTGTAAAGGGGGCCCAGAATTGGATGCAGTATTCCTGATATGGCCTCATCCGTGCCGAATAAAGGGGAATAATCACTTCAGTATATCTGCTGGCAATGCTCCTCCTAATGCACCTTAATATGCCATTAGCCTTCTTGGCTACAAAAGCCACTTGACTCATATCCAGCTTCTCATCCACTGTAATTCCCAGTCTTTTTCAGCTGAAATGCTACTTAGCCAGTCGTTCCCCAGAC
>CM057845.1:246312103-246330340 GCA_030068395.1 Apalone spinifera | reverse complement strand
GGACCTTTGGTCTGACCCGGTACGGCCTTTCTTATGTTCTTATGACCACTCACGGCAAGAAGATGCTGTGGAGAGGAAAGCTTGACCTCCTTTTCATGACAGTTCAAATCCTGCACACCCTCTGCCACCCCCTCCCGCCCAGAATTGCAACAATATCTCTTCCAAGATATTGAATGATGCAAATTTGATGTTAGATTCTGATCAGGCCCCAAATCCCATCCAATTGCATAATTTTTAAATCTCAGGATTATTAATCACATATCATGACTGGGGGGCTCTGACTCATGATATTTGAAATCTCAGGTGTGCAATGTTGTGAGTTAGACTCCAAAATCATGAGATTGATTTATTCTCTTCTAGCTTCTAGGTGGGAAATGTTGTCTTTGTATCAGCTACCACCTTTTATCCCTGTCCTCATTCTTTCTCATTTGCCAAGCCCACATCCTTGCCATCTCCTTGCTGTTTGCTCCCTCTACCACTGGTGTATACGATCAAAATTACTTGTTGTGGACAATGGATACATGTGAAACTGTGCAGAAAATGATTTAACTGAAAGTGCAGAAAAGGGCATGCTTTGTCCAGTTCTAATTCTGAAAACAGGCTTTAAACCTGCTAGTATAAGCAAAGCTTTGCTTTCCTTTGTTTTGCCATAAGATTGCCTGGCATACTCCACCACACGTCCTTGCCTTCCTACCGAAGCTGTCTCCATGCACTTTCCCATCTCCCCCAAATTTTCCCTGTACTGTGAAAATTCCCTCTTTCTTCTCCACCCATATTACATCTACTCCATCACTCCAGTTGCTACATTTGCCAGGTACAGGTTACATTCCCTTTCCATGCTCCTCTTCAATTTCCTTTTCCCCCCGTCATGTTTCCTCCCTCCTCCCATTTCCTGGTAACCAGCCCTCCCTCATACATCTCTTGCTCCTCGGTTCCCCAACTTCAGTTGCATTTCAAGATTCTCCAAATTATGTTTCCTTGTCTACTGTATCAGTCACACATGGTGACTGAAATGCCCTTCATGGCTATTCTTATGTAGTGAAACTAAAAATTCACATTTAAGTATCAAAATTAAAAGAAGTGATGATGTACATCCTGATAAAATCAACCATTTCCTAAAAGAAACAGATCCTATAATGTCAAAGGGTATGTCTACACTGCACACTTATTTCAAAATAGCTTATTTCAAATTAGTACGTCTACGCTGTAGGGAATCCTCAAAATTAGTCCGAGGCAGGCTTCCCTCATGCAGAAGTGATATCTCGATTTAGAGCCCCAGGAGTTACTGGGGAGGAATAACTTAGAATGTCCTGGTTAGGGGCTATTTTGAAATAGCAGCAGTGGAGCATCTGCTCATGCATAATTTTGAAATAGTTATTTTGGAATAGGTGTTATTCCTCATAGAATGAGGTTTACAGATTTCAGAAAAGCTATCAAAATTATTTCAAAATACAGAATGGCTGTGTAGACGCTCGATTGTTATTTTGAAAAAATGCTAGTTATCTCGAAATAACGGTGCAGTGTAGACATGCCCAAACTCAAGAGGAAGCGGTATGAAAACTCTGAAGCACCTAATGGAATTATTTTCTCTTCATTGTTCCAATGCATTTATTTCAGTTTGGTTGCGTTCTTTCCTACTTGTTATTGATGATCAGTAAAAAAGATAGTCTATTAAAAGTCCAGTGAACAATCTTTGTTGTAATTTTAGTTGCTGACACTACTACTATAGAAAATGAAAGGTTTTATTTATTTTTTTATTTATTGCCACTTACAGATAAAATACTATGCTATTACTATGATAGGATATAAATTTGTTTTCAAATTAGATGCAAAAAGAAAGTAATTGTTAGCAGCAAGCAACAGTTAGAGTAGAAGCCTGAAAACATAAATAGAATTAAATGGAACATTTATGAACCAAGAGAGCCATTGTAATGTTGTCTATGTACATAATTTAAGAGTGTGATCAAACAAGATGAAGTTGCACAGGTGTGCAGTCATTTTTCCAGAGAACTTTAATTTGTATCCTGCAGTTTCCATCCAGAACAATAATACAGGATCTATTTTGCATTGCCCTAGCAGTGTGCTAACTGGTAATCGGAGTAACCTCTAGAACAGTGTTTCTCAAAGTGGTCTGCAAAACTACTTTGAGAAACTTGCTAACTGGCTGCTCCAGTGTGTTTATTTACTGGCTCCATGGCCATAGAACCTCACAGCTGTTTTCATCCAAGGGCAGCTGTGAGAAGTGGCATGGGCTTGGCTGCCGCTTCCCGCAGCTCCCCTAGGCTGCAAATGTAGAAACAGAGCCAATGGCAGACACAAAGCTCCATAGCTGTGGTGCTGTTGAATAAACAAACTGGTGTGGCCAGTTAACAGGTTTCTCAAAGTGGCTTTTCACACCACTTTGAGAAACACTGCTCTATAACTTACCAACATGTTGGATCTCCCAAAAAACTCAATTATGCTTTAATATAAGCCGGGGTAGGCAATATTTTTTTCAAGCAGGACATCCTAAGAATTTTGGTAAGCCATCAGAGGCCTGTTCCAGGCACCCTGGATGGTGTGGGACCTCAGGCAGAAGGTAATGTACCATTATCCCCATTTTACAGAACTGAAGTTCAGAGAGTATGGGAGTTGCCTGGGAGACACACATATGCTCTTTGGTGGAAAAGAGAGTTTAACCCGTGTCTCCTGAGTGCCAGGCTTTACATTCAACCTAATCACGGGTAACCTGCAGCTCATGGACTGCACAAAGTTGGTCAGTGTAAGCTGCTGGTGGGCTACCACACAAGTGGTTTATCTGCAGATATGACCGCTCACAGCTCCCATTATCTGGCAATGGCAAACCTCAGCCAAACGGAGCAGCGGGTGGCCGTGCCTGAAGAGGCAAGGTAAACAACCTGCGTGGCAGTCTGCCAGGAATTTACACTAACCAATTGCATGTGTCCTGCATACCACAGGTTACCCATTGCTGTTCTAACCACCGGACTATCCTTCTTCCCCAGGGATAAAGTTGGTAGTTTTGACTAGTCAGGAAACAAGTAAAAACTGAGTAAGGACTGCAATATTTGTCCCTGTATTTTTGATAATCACAATCCCCAAACTCCTTTGGTATTTTTTCTTCTATTCAGTTATCACTATATAGACAGAGATTGTCCATCACATTAAAGGTCATATCAGACTCACAACCCACTAATTCTGCCATTTCACTAATCAGATTTTGGTCTCTGTAAAGGCGGTGCTTAAAAGCTTGCCCTATATATCTGTGTACCTAGCCAGCACTTTATTTTGTCTTAAAAATAACCAAAAAATATTCACTAAAAATGTCCAGACCATAATATTAAAAGTCATGAAACAATCAAACAAACAAAAACAAATTGCATTGTTGATGATGACGTTGTATGGTATGGTGTTGCAGTGTGAATTGTCTGGTCTTACAAAGATAAAGGAAGTGACTTAAAACATTTACTAGATTCCCAAACATTTTGTACACTGCATCCCATGTGTTATAAAGAGAACAAAGAGTAGCATGTATATAAAACCAATCTAACACAAACCTTTAAATGCACTGTCATATCTACTTAATAAAATCATCACAGTAGAACATTTAAACAGGCAAATTTATTGTTGCACAGTGACATGTTCAGGATTCAGATTTCTTTAAAAACAAGTTGTGGCAAATGAAGTCAGTTTTCTAAAGTTTAACATTGTGCTCCATGTTTCCACTTGCATTCTGTACATAGGTATCTGAAACATAATGGCAATGATGATAAACAGAGTAACATTCTGTAAACTGGTCTGCAAATATTGCAAATTTTAACACAGATTATTTGAATTCATTTACAAACATATTTCTATTGAATATTTTCACAGTATATTTCGTACACATTCCGAACGACTAAAAACTGACTATTCTCTGCAGTTTTTCACCACAGTGAACATGTTGGGCATCCATAGAATTCCAAGACATTCCTAATAACAACATTATTTATGGGTTTACTTTGCAATAAAACTCTGGTGATTAAGTCCATGAAAAAGTTCCAGGATATAACTGCAGAAATGGCACATGCCCTGTATGGAGTTAGAAAGCTCATCACTGAGCTATACTGTTAACTACCAGTACAATCATGACCACTCTCACTCGGGTACATGTCCAAGGACAGTCCAGAACCCCTTTACCTGAAATGAAGCCACACAGGAGGCAGCCATAATTGGGGTGCCAGTGCTGGGAAGTGTGAGGTGTTACATGGAGTAAAGTGTATTTGGTTAGGACGAAGGCATAACGATGGCCCTGTTGATCCTATGCTTTGGTTGGATGGCAATGGCAATAGCATTATATTTCTAGCTACAGACACTTGAGCTATCCAGTCATGGTTCTGCTTTACAGTTTTAGGCCTTTTCTACACATAAAAATTAGATCTACCTAGCTATACTGATCAAGAGTGTACAAAAATCACACCCTAATTGCCATAGTTATGTTGACATAATCCATGGTGTACTCACAGACAGGTAGTAGTGGAAGAAGTCTTCCATTGACCTAGCCATGACCACTCAGAGAGACAGATTAACTGCAGCAATAATAATAATAATAATAAAAAAACCCTGCTACCACTGCAGAAACCATCTATACTACAACAACACAGTGCCATAGATGCGCTCCTGTAGTTCCTGTAATGCAGACATGACCTTTGTTGTGTCCTAATGGCCTAAGTCTGATCTTAAACCAGAGTAAATCCATTAAGGTTAGTGGAGTGACTCCTTAATTATAATAATATGAACAAGAACAAAATCAGTTGTGGGTTTTTTTGCACACAATAATGCAAAAATGTCAGAAACCACGACTATCTTAATTCCACATTGTTTGTTTCTATTTGATGATGTGTTACACTCTACAACCCTCGTAGCTGCTAACCACAACTGCACATAGCTTAAATAAATTTCTGCCACACAACAAATTTATAAATAAATTACATTTAATTGTACATATGGCAGAAACCAGCCATTTTATTTGTGAAGTAGCATCCAAATCTATATGTTGTTAAAAAGTATAATTTAATAAATAGATAAATAAAACATACAGTCCCAATTTTTTAAACTTAGAAAGCTCAAGTTAAGTACCCAAAACTTTATGAGCATAGCCAATGCAAACGGCCTGTTTTTTCCAGCGCGTTGAGAATCTACAAAACCCAAGGAAATCAACTTCTCTTTTTTGGGGGATTAAACTAATGTTCCATCAGAAGAAAGAGACATATGATCATCACATCAAAATAGCAACAAAAAAGTATATCTATTTTAGATGCACAACGTTTCAGTTATTTTGAAGGTTGTTTAGAACCATATAAAGATGTAGTTTCTTAACTATTCCAATAAATCAGCACATAAAGTGACATTAGTAAGGAATCAATTGTATGCTGTAAACCTTCTATCCTCTCTGGCAAAGACAATAGGAACAACTTCCCACCACCTCATGCAGGCAACCAAAGCAGAGGCCTGAATCAGTTTCAGGCAGATCATACAAGTTACTTAACTGGAATTTGCAGGTTCACAAGGTCTCTGAAAATCAAGACACTTTTTTTTAGGTGCTCCGATATAATACCTATGTCTGACCCTATACAAATGTAGATACACAGGAGTAAATAAATTTGGATTTAGGTGTCTAAATTCAGATTCCAGAGTTTGGAAATTTTGTGTATTGATAGAATTACGACACTTATTCTTGTGTGATGCAAACTATTGCAACAACACCAGAATAGAGAAGTTATGTGTTTTGAAAGAGATCATACTGAGGGAGCTGGCTGGTTAGGATACAAGGTTGTGTGTATATCCTTCTCCTTGGGCAAAACAAATGCCACTGTGAGTTGGACCTCTCCGTCCCTAAAACACAATCACTTTCATGCTTCCTGTCAGAGATCCACCTAGTTTTGCTGTGCTCTGTCTGAGGAGATAGAAGGGAAATATTTTAACATGACAATATCTCTTTTAGTGGATTGTGCCCATGAAAGCTCATGATACCATCTACATGTTTTGTTAGTCTTTAAGGTGCTACTAGACTATCTGTTGGGTTTTTTTAAGTTTTTTTTTTTAAGGGGAGTTGTTCAAAACATCTGCAAGACTCTATATGTCAAAAGTGGAAAGAAATGGCTATCTATCCATTCTGTTTTTAGAACTACAAGCATGCTTTCTCTTGTGCACCAGAGACCAGTCTGACTTCATTCCAATTCCCCTATAAAATACATCCACAAATAAAAAACTCAAGCCAACTGAAACATTTTCCTCTTTGTCAAACTCAGGCCCATATCTTTCATCTAACTGTCTGTGCTGTTTTGTTTTATCTTAGGAACTTAATCTGTGTGGTGCTGAGTCATCACAACTCAATCATTTCAGTAACTCAATGGCTCGCAGGAATAGGCTGTTGGACTTTGAGACCACGTGTGACTGACAGCCTCATTTGTGCGTCTAGCATCAGACTTCTTGTGCTCAATAAACAAAAACAATGATTTTTATCAGATGAAAACTGGTATTCTATGTGTCACTATGTGAGGAGAGCACGCTTGTCCCCTGATCTTTGTCTCAAACAAAAGAATGCACTAGATATTACTTAATTTAAACTCTCCGATTTTAAGATGTCCATGTTTTCCAATGCACAGTTCCCACAACCTAATTAGGAAGAACATGGGTCTCAGTTTCTACCAACGTTACTGGATAGTCTCTGCTCCTATACTGTGCCTCCATGTAGATCAACATCCCTACTCTGCAATTACATGATTAATGAGTTATCTAGGGAGGTGGTAGAATCTCCATTCCTAGAGGTTTTTAAGTTTCAGCTTGACAAAGCCCTGGCTGGGCTGATTTAGTTGGGATTAATCCTGCCTTGGGCAGGGGGCTGGACTTGATAACCTCCTGAGGTCTCTTCCAGCTCTATGATTCTATGATCTACACACATGCTTTCAAAGCTATACCACTGATAAGGGGGAAAAACCACCCTTCATTAGGCAATGGAAATTACTTCAGGTGAACCCCTTATAATCTCTGAAGAGCAACATGGGTTTGCTTAGGTATTGCTTATAGAATTATTCACTCTAGTGATACACATAGGATAATTTTACTCTCATAAGAGGCCCTCTGCCAGATGCCTTTCATACATGAAGCTCATATCACATCAGTCTGAGGCAGAAGGTGATTGTGCTTTCAGAAATCATCTTGATCCTCAGATGAGAGCTACAGTGATGGTTTCCAAACATAAGTGCCTTTCCTGACCTATACAAAAACTGAACAAATAGCTTATGTTCCTGATCATGATAGGTGAACATCTTCAATTTCTCTTGTGGGATTAAGCCATTAGTACAAAAAGCTATGTACAAGTTATGAGGGATGGACATTTTATCCTGTAGTCTAAAATAATGTTGATACTCCTGTACAGCCCCACATGGGGCTTTGTGAATATTGAATATGCATAATTTTGGGTTAAATGGCTACCATCTATTCTTTACTTGTCCTCTACTGATCTCCCTCAGTGTAAGTGAACTACTGCTGTTTTGCAGCTTTGGGGACCTTCAGCAATTTATATGCCTCTGAGTGGTTCTGACCTTCATGCATTATGCAAAAGTATTATATGAGGGGATGCCAATGGAATTTAAGGTTACTGCAATATGATCTGTTTTAGATAAGAGACTCAGAATAAGGCTGCAGGATAATTATTCTGTTGTATATTTTTGGGGTTTTTGTTTAAATGAGACTTTAGTGAACATACATTACTAATTTTTTTTAAAATCAAGGATAACACTGAAATTACAATTACATGTTAAAAATGTATTCTGATCTAATCTAATTGCTTTTGTCCATATATCTCAGAGTTTGTTGTTTTACTTGAATCGCTGGCTATAAAATACGTCCAGAATTCAGAAGTCCCAATTTTTAAAACATACTACTAGATTTCTAGAATGGAATTTGAGCCACTGTCTTTCAGTGCAGATTTTAACTATAGTAATGAGATAATAACTATTTTTTTTTCTGATGTGATCAAAGAGCCAAGTCAAATACCTATTTTACATGCATTTTTATGCAGCACCACTAGAATACAGAGTGCTAAAAATGCAGATAGTTTGCACATTTATGAGCCAAGAGACTGGTTGCAAAGTTATTTCCCTAAAATTTGACTGTTACTGTTGAAAATAAAACACTTTTCAGTAAATGGACTTTTGGAAGTAATGGATCTATTTTTCTAACGTATTTATTGCATTTAATATATATTTATATTGCACTGTATTATCCCTCATATATTATCTGTTATTATCATTCCAATGCCATATATATATTATACTTCACATTTTATTTTACATTTTGTGAAGAATTAATATTTAATCAAACCTTCATTAAAGTTGAAGCTTTGATTTCATTGCATGAGTGTTCCATGCACGTTATAAAAAAGTTTAAATGTAAGTAGTAAAGATGGTGGCTCGCATTTTCAAAGACATGAGTGCATAAGTGCTCATGTTCTTTGGAATACAAAGGTAGTCCTGCATATGTCCATATTCACACACTTCAGAGATGTGCAACCCTTTGTCAGAAGTATGGAAAAGTGCACACCTATTTAGGTACAAATCTTAGTAAATTTAGGCCTGTATGTTCAGTCTTCAGTTCCCTCTTTTAAAACTTATTACACAATTGCAGAAGGTGACATGGCATAACATGAATAACCTAACATAGTGTGTTATTGTTCAGTGACGTGGGAAGAACTTTGTCAAAAGGTTAACAATATATAAGTTATACTTATGTGTGTATAACTTTGTATACATCACATTTTGAAATATATTTAATGTTTTTAAGATGACAAGTGGTTTTGGTTATGTCAGTCTCAATCTTTTTTTTAACATATATAAAGCTAAATAACTAGAAAAACGTACAAAACAACAAACAGTCTTGTAGCATCTTAGCCTACATCTAGACTTCAGCACTTTTCCAGGTTATTGGAGGTATCCCAAAAAAGCAATGTTGCGTCTAAGGAATGCGTCTGCTTTTTTGGAAAAATTGCCAAAAAAGCAGACACATTCATTCACCTTCCCTGTAAACCTCGTTTTATGAGGAAAAAGGGATGGCTTGAAAGAACAGGTTTTTTCTGAAATTTGGCACTGTGTAGACACAGCAAATTTCAGAAAAGCCTCTTTTGAAAGAAAAGTGGAAAAAGATATACAAATTGCAGTCCGCAATTTGCATATCTTTTTCTGACTTTTCTTTGTAGTCTAGACGTAGCCTTAGAGACTAAACAACATGTAGATGGTGTCACTTCTTCAGATGGGTTGTGCCCACGAAAGCTTATTATATCATCTTCGTGTTTTGTTAATCTCTAAGGTGCTACAAGAATATTCATTGTTTTTTAAAGTTTTTCCAGTTACAGTCTAACTTGGCTACCCCTCTGAAACTAAATAACTAGTTACTGGTATGCTGCAATATTACACCTGCTGCACTTTTAAGAAATAATTCTGTTTGAAAATGTGCATAGTGGTATACAAAAATATAACAAGAACATTGGATTCTACTATAATTGTCCATACTTAGAACTGACGTACAGTTTCTGGTTTTGAACATGTAGGACTAAACATAAGATGTAGGAAAATTTAGTGCAGACACAACAAACATTAATGGAGTAGAAAAAGACAGAGGCCCTATTTACACAATCATACCTACACTGGAGAAGCAGCTTTGTGCCTACCCGCGGATCATGGCTTGAGTCCTTGGGACTTCTATATGATATGCCTGGGATTGAATTTCAAGTTCTCCATCTTTGGGCAGATTATGAGTCCTACTTAAAAATACCCTGTACATTTATATATATATATAATTTCCTGTTGCCAAATGATAATAAAATGGGCCTGACTTTGACATGACTAGGGCCTCAATGGAACTTCACAGCTCACCCATTTGCATTCACGCCTCAGAATGTTCTTGCTAGAGACTGAAGTAGTCTCATAAAAATATGGGCTTGTGAGCCAGTGAGTTTACATGCCAATATTTGTAGACTGCAATGCTTCCTGAACAGCTCTGGCCATGGGAGGTGAAGAGTAACAGATTATGAGAGGGAGATTTAACTGGGGCTGGATTTACTAGAAGCAGAGAATAAGAGTTGTGGCTCACAGTTCTCACTTAATGACAACTTTGCTGGTATTGGCATTTGGTATAACACGTCTAATTTTGTCTTCAAAATTCTGATTGTGAGTCACTCCTACTGAAGTAAATGAGAATCATTGGAATGTATCTAAGGGAGGTATTTGACATATTGTACGCACATAAAAACTCTAACTAGGGTCCTGACATGTGTATTATAGATAAGGAGAAGTATGATTTATTTACAGTAACTGGAAATTAGTGAATCTAATATAGAGAATTAGTAAACCTAATGTAGTGCTTTTCTTTAGGTACATTCAATTTGAATTTGTATATGAACACTAAATATCTGATTGAGTCAGTTTTATGGAAATGACAATTATTCTTAGTTATGTTTTCTTTTACATAAATACAAAGGCAGTCAAGAAACCTTTCATGTATAAGTCATAATAGTTTCCTTGTACCAATTAATGTTAGTGCTTTTAATAGTAATATAAGCTAGATAACTCCCTTGATAACCCCTTAAAGTGCTTTAATATTTTGACAGGTTTCGTATGTGATTATGAATCTGTCTTCTATGTAATTGTCAAAGAAAGAAACTATCCTTTTACATTTAAATGATGTCAAAGAAATAGGATTGAGCAATTAAACAACAAATAACATAAAACTGAAAAACTCAATACAAAAAATCTAATATAAAATGATTTATATTGTATTCCCTAGCTATTTCATATATATATCCTTATTTTTATTAGATTTTCTATTCAAATTGAGTAAAAAATATCTAGAAAAAAAGATATTAAGAAAACAATTATATTCTAATGTGAACTGTTAGCTATTGGTTTGTGATTAAAATTACATCACACAGAACCGGCAATAGCAATATGACAAACTATGCAGTAATTTATCAAAGTCCAATCCTGTGGGCCCACATCAATTGGAATAAAGTACATAGAAGGCTTGCAGGACTGGATTTCCTCTTGGAAAACTAACTTTACAATAAGATTTTTCCCCCTCAATCTAGCCTTTCCTAATTTCTGCAAGCATGGAGTTAATAAACTACCATAACACAACCACCACCATAATCACCCCACTCCTCATATTAATCTCTTTTATGGTGCTCATTCCATTTTGCCTTTTCTGTGTCATATCTTTTAAAAAGATCTCTGGAGCAGGGACTGTCTATCTTTGTATTTTGTTTAGCACTGAGCACGTTATCCTCAATAAAGGAAATAATTAATAAAATAAAATACAATACAATAAAATAAATAATATAGGAGGAAAGCCCAATAAATGGAGATGAGCCCAAGATTCCATGTAGTCTTTGGAATTAGGGACTTTGCTACTTCATCAGAGGGGCTCAGATACTATGGTGATTGACAGCATTAAAAAACTCCAAAATGCAGTCATACAATAGGAAATCCTTAGGAAAATGGAATATATTGGAAGAGTGGTAAACCTATTATATTTAAATAAATACCAATCAACTGGAAAGAGAATGGGAAATAACTTTAAAATATTTAATCGGTGATATTAATGTTTATTGTTTTACATAAGGAAAAAGGTGTTTTGTTTTTCAAATCAGTTAATAACTTGAATTAATCCATGTTCATTTGTGGTCACATTATACAGTTATTTTGAACTATATGATTAAATCTGCAACTTATCTATTGTACTTTACTTACTACTACTTATAGCAAATGTTAGTATTAATGATGAAAAAAGGAGGCATATTCTGGTCTCTGAAGCACATTGGCTCATGTAATATTCCTTCAAAGTTAATATTCTTTCCTTCATCACAAAGTAACATAATTGGTTTTAACATCAGTGTATTCCCTGATTTATTATTTTCAGCGAGGGGGAGGGGGAAGACAGACTAAAAACCTCAACAGTAAGATTTTCAAAATCACTCACTGTTGGCTTAACTCTATTCCCTTTGAAGTCATCTGTAAAACTCCCATTGACATAACAAGAGCAGAATTAAGCCAACACTGACAACTTTTCAAAAATCCCACCCAATTTTTTTTATCTGAATAAAATTCATGAAAGAACTCTGAAGTCAAAAAGTTGTAGTGACATACAGAAACTGAGGGTGAGCCAGTTTTGGCCTTTAATCTACATTGTATATAGGTCTGTACAAGTATAAATATAATGAAGGCAGATCAAGAATTACAGTCTTCCACTTTTGTTGTAAGTAAGGAACAATGGAGGAAGCTTGAAATTTTGGATGAAGGAATATTCAGACAAGTAGAGAAAATAAAGGGAAATTATAAAAGAGAAAATAATGAACAAAATAAAGAGGGAATGTACAAAAGGGTATGAGAAAATCATGGATAAAAATGAGCAAGGAATAGTTATAATACAAACCTCCACATATCTGGAGTAAATGTATGGTAATTCTTTTCTGAAGGTTAATATGCAAGGGTTTTATTCATATTGCAATTCTATACTTCATATAAAGTACTTTGTAGGAAATTGTGGACGCTGAATTTAAAAGATCTTTGCAAATAATTTGTTTGTCTCTACAAGTGCAGATGGAATTTTATTTATTTTTAGCTTCCAAGTTGCATTTTGAAAAAATCTTATTGTTTTTGTTTTAAAAGCACATATTTAAGTGCACAGTACACAGATTTGAATATGCCAAATATTTGTTTTAATAATATTCTACCTACTATTAGCAGTAAAAAGGAAATGTTTTTAAAAAGAAACCTCTATACATTATTAAATATTTTACTTATTATATTTGGGTGTTCCCCATCCCTCTCTTCAAATAGTCATATCATCAGTTACATAGATATTAAAACAAATAAATTGAGCCATGTAAGGGGGAACTCTGATATTATGAGAAAATGGAGTTAAATAAAAATCTCATTTAAGATCTCAAATTATTCAGGATGGAATTTATTCCTGTTCCAGGGTCACCAAAAGGCTTTAAAAACCTCTTAAATCCTACCTAAATACTAAAAGTAGGGCTTAATTATGATTTATATGATCTACTGGCCATGAGATGGCCTACTGAATAGATGAGTTTCACTTTAACCTGCTAGTAGATGACCTATTTGTTTACATGATTAATAAAACAGAAGGAAACTCCTTGCACTAGGTGTATAATTAATAGATGAGCTGTAACTTTTTTAATATTTATATAAATTGACATTCAAATAATGGTAGGATTTAATGTTTAGATAGCTATGTCATACTGCAACTTCTCATTTCCATTGGTTAAAAATGAAAGAAGTTGACAGAAAAAAAAAAAAACCCCAGTTGAAATATATCAACTTTTTACTGGATAGGGACAAGAATGGGGAGACACTACCACATTTTCCAGCCATAAGTCGTAGTTAATGGTAGAACATTTTGGTGGTACAATCCCATAAAAAAAAACCCACCCAGGTTTATTGCTGTCAAAATTCAGCTTGTAGGATTTTCATTTCATACTGCCCTTAAAAATTGCTTGGATTTGCCTGCTGCAGAAACTAATTATGATCTGAGAGTCAATGTTTGTGTGGAACTTACACTCTGACATTTGCAGCTGCCTTCACATTAGCACAGAAAAGAGCACAAAGTTCAAACTTGCATCTATGTCTTAATATGAAAGTTGAGTCATGCTATCATGTACTCAGGAAACAGTGACATGCATGTTAGGTCAGCTCACTCAGTGACAAAGTTACATTATTGCTGCAACTCATTATTATTGAAAGGACACATCTTCAAATCACATGTCATCAAGACTAATGTTATTTACAGTTTGACCACCCACATGGTCTCAAAGGTTTCCATTCTGAACAACTACTAAATAGTCTTGTCTGCTACCAGAATTTCCTTCAAATCAGCTAATTGCAAACCAGTTCAGAATCAATCTGAACTGTTACAAACTATGTGACTTCTTTAACTGAACTATAAACCTTTTCTCCAAGCATATATCTACAGAGGAACATTATTTTGAAATAACTAGCATTATTTCTAAATAACACTCAGGGTCTATACAGCAGGCAGTTATTTCGGAATAATGTCAAAATACTGTCAAGCTGAAGGACTTCTTACTGTGACTAGTATAACCCTCATTGTATGAGGAATGAGTGAAATCAGAGGAAGAGTGCTCTATTTCAAAATAAGTGCTGTTTTTAGACTTTCCCAATTTTGAAATAAGCTATTTCAAAGTAAGCTACGCAATTGACGTAGCTCAATTTGTGCAGCTTACTTCGAATTAAGCTCTGCTATATAGACACACCCCAATAGATTTGTTTTGGTTTAGAGAAAAATATTGTTCTCTACACAGAGACAATCCCCTGCAGTTTTTATGCCTCCAGGAATGCCATGATCTCTTGTCTCCTCATCCTAGAAAATGCCGTATTCATCACTATTCCTGACTCAAAGCATAATATTGTCTTATTACTTGGAGGGTATGTCTACACTACAGAGAAGATCAAAGCTGCTGACCAAAAGTCAAGTTAAGGTACTTCGACTTCAGCTATGCAATTAATGTAGCTGAAGTTGCACATCTTAATTCAACCTTATCACATAGTGTAGACATATACTAATTGACCACCTTTAACAGGAAGCACACAAGGGTCTAGTATATTTTTATTCACAGTTTATCAGAGCATGAGGGTCCAATATTGTCTTATTCCACTTGCACACATTTCTAACTCATCCCTTACTTGCAATAACTTTCAGTAATAAAATGGAAGGGTTTATGGCATCTAGAATTAGGCCAAGTTGAGTGTGCAGCTTTGAAAAAAAGATAATGTAATGACATATTTTATCCCTCTTGTCTATCTGCTATGAGGTTTCTGTCAAACTGGACCAAAAGAAATTTCCATTGCCTATTCATATTTCATCATTTAAATGATATATTAGAATAGAAGAAGCTATCTTCCAGACTTCTTTGGGCATCCATGTACAGAAGGTGCAAAAACATTTAATGTGACCAGAACCCACATGCTTGATTTGAATACAAAATTATGGTTGATTTATAAGACAGTTCCTTTGACTCATATATTTTGCAACAAGAGTCCCAATGGTACTAAAAAGCTAAAAAGCTTTGTACGTTGAGTTTGTGCTAATTCTCAGGATATGGTTTCAGTGCAACCTCTGATGAGATTTCCAAATCCGACAAGTAGGGACAGTGCAAAGTTGCTGAAATAAGCATTGTGTTATTTCTAGTTTTTCATTTACTTCTCATCAAACTGTAGAAAAGCAGCTTAATCGTTCTATACGAGGAAGAGAGCTGAAATATTCAGACCTTTCAACCTCTCCTCTTTACTTTAATAAGAACTAATTCCCTCTCCTTGTCTAACCACATATCTAAATAAAAAGCCATGACCCTTTTAAAGATAATATCTTGACAGAAAAACATGATACCTACTTTTCCTTGAAATAAAACCAAAATTGAAAAAAGTAACTGAATGTGCTGTGATGGTTCCAAAGTCAAACCTCTTTGTTTCATGAAAACTGTTCTCATATCCCTTCAGCTCCTTATGAAGAGCTAGCCTTTGGTGCTTCCAATTACCCAGCTCAGCCATACACATACTTACAAACCTTGAACTTACTTCTGTATGTTCATACAATTTGCTCCTATAACAGACTGATTTTTTTCTTGTTCACTGACTATGATCAGTTTCTAATGACTGGACTGGGCATAAATACTTCATCAAACTTCTTTGAGTTTGAGAGTATTTGCTATGAAAATCCTTGTTTTCATAAAGTTATCATTCTTGTTGTCTGATAGAAAAATAAACCTTTCACAGTCAGTAAAATCCAAGCAGCGCTGACAAAGTCATGGTTGCTTGATGACTACGATGCAGGCACCAGCTCTTCCAATATTTAGGGATGCCATCTGCATAAAAAAAAAGATACAAATTAACAGAAAGTCATGCATGAAATGGCAAAAGTACTGTGGTACATATTATTCAGGAACTGTCAAAATTAATAGCAGCCGAATGACCAAAGGTATACACAACTCATTAATATCACAGTCCTGTAATTTTCAATCAACTTATTTTTATCATACAACACTCAGTTAAAAGGATAAGGAGGAGAAGGAGGAAGAATAGCTTTATGATTAGGCACTAGACCAGGGCTGGACAATAAAATTGTGGCGGTTAACCAGGGTTATCCCATGGTGGGCTGCCATCACTATATTTACCTGTGTCTCCACAAGTATGGGCAATTGTAGCTCCCATTGGTGGTGGAGCTCCATTTCCAGCCTATTGGAGTTATGGGAAGTGGCGCAGATCAGGACTATTTCCTGAAGTTCCCATTGGCCAGTAATGGTGATGGGAGCTGCAAACACCCAGACCTGCAGAGGCACAAGTAAATATAGAAGGAACAGCCCATCAGGGGGTAACCCTGGGGATCCAGATCCAGCCCACGGGCCAGTATTTGCTCACCCCTGCACAAGACTGAGACTCAACAGTTCTAAGTTTGATTTTTTTTATTCTGCCATGTATTTTCTATGTCATTTTGGGCAAGACTTTTTGTCTGCTTTGTTGTAAATTTGGGGCAGGGATTATCTCTTACCTGTACATTGTAAAGTACAGAACTCTAGTTCTCAATTGGAAGCTAAGGTCCTATTGTAATAAAAATAGTTAATTAAAAATGCTAGCATTTTGGAATGTGCTAGTTTCTGTTCCTAATTATTATTGTTTAACTGTTTTTCTCTTATTCTTTTAAAAACATTTTGCATAGTTTATAAAACATTTCATAGAATATTTCCATTGAATTCACTTGCTTTCAATGGTTATTGAAAGTCATTTAATACAGTAATGCATATTTACATTTTCCCGCAGTTGTCACAAATGGATATCTGCAGTACCAGCATCCATTTATATTTAGCATATAAAAGTGACTGGGCTACTTCTGTGGTATTTGCAAAAGTCAAGTTTTAATGGCAATAACTATCATATACAGTGATAATTCGACTCATAGCTTCTGATACTATGTGCTTGCCAAAAAATCTAATAACACTGCTTTATCTCAATGATTTTAATATTGTGGTAGCAAGATCTTAGGGTACCACTTGAGGTCCACTTGTCCTGACAGTTAAATTTGTGTTACATACAAACCCAGTGTCATTAGTATAATGTGATGGACTCCAGTGCTATACAATATGAATGAAGTGAAAGAATCAGAATTTCGACTAAAAACTTAAAATAGACACATGGTAGGAGAAGAGAAATAATTACAGAGGAGGAACTGAGGTACAGTGCAAATAAGTAATTTGGCTGGGTCACATGGAAAGTGTCACAGCCTAGAATTAAAGCCAGACATTTTGACTCTTAGTCCAGTACCTTAACAGCAAGATCATCTTTTTTGAGCATGCACTTTAGGTCAGTCCCTGACACCTGTATTTTAAGGGACAATTATTACAAGCATAGACATAACACTGTGTTCACTCTGGTGGAAAAAAACCCAGTAGATTCCAAGGCCCGAAGGTGCCATTACAATAATCTAATCTGACTCTCTGTATAACACAGGCCAAACGATAAGAACTACAGATAAGGGACAAAACTGAAAAGCAAAGAATGGGAAGTATTTCACTATACTTTTAAATTACATTTTTTTGTGCTTTACAATCATTATTTAAATACATTTTTAAAATCTAGCTTGGCATGATCAAGATACTGAGAAAGTTAAAAATAATACAGTGCAGCGTGAGTGAGGGAAGTTATCTTCTCTGTTACATGTATAATGTTACTACTGCACATAACCAAACAATGGTATTTTCAATATTTGGGAATCATTGCTATTATTACTTCTCCTCCTGAGTAATGAATAGCATCCTTACATGAATATTGCATGATATATATTCCACTTCTCCTAGTACAGAGTTCATAACTATTATAGCACCTCAGAGATCCTTAAGGATGAAACTCAAGGATGAGAGAGAAAGTTACAAGAAAGACTAGAATGTTAAAAGCTTAGGTGCTAATATGGGCCAAAATCTCATCCTTCCCTAAGAAAATATGCTTTGTAAAGGGGGCCTAGAATGGAATTGTGGAGCCTTAAAATGCTCTCTCTCTTGTGAGATGAATTCTAATGATCTGTATTGATTCCTAACAGTAAAGAATCCCTTTCTGTGGTGCTGGTGAAACAATAAGGCTATGTGTAGACTACATCCCTCTGTCGGCAGAGGGA
>CM057845.1:246299367-246312003 GCA_030068395.1 Apalone spinifera | reverse complement strand
TAAATCCCTGCTTCATTTGCACTTTTGAAGTGCTTCATTTACATCCCTCTGCCATCAGAGGGATGTAGTCTAGACCCATCCTAAGATTGCAGAATAACATAGAGAACATGTGGTTCCAGATATTCTTCCTGGCTGAAGCCAGGATGAAGTTGCCACTCATTCTGTGGTTGCATCTTCAGCATTTGGGCTGTAGTAGGAAGTGTGACTGTGTACTTAATGGCCATGCTACGTGCAAAATGGCTGAAAGCAGGATTTTTCTTCAGACATTAAAATATGTTGTTGTGACAAACCAAAACAATATGCAATTTAGAATCAGCGCTGGTTTTCTCTTCCTTTTTTACAAAAGCACAGTAAAGTCTATTTCCACTTCATTAATTAAGGACCAGATTTTACCATTTTTCCTCATGTACTCCCATTCAGTGGAAAGATAATATACCACATGAAGAAAAATGGCAATATTGATATTCTAATCTTCATGGATTTATGCCTGAAATTCCCAACAGGATGGATTAGTGAGAAGTACCCACATATATTTTGTATCCATCAATGGAAGAATAAAAACCATTTAGCATTTAATTTTTCTTGTTGACAATAAGTTTTACTTTACACTAAAGCATAACAAAATCCTAAAAGTGTGCAGTTTATTACTCGTTTTATAATCTTTTATAATCCAGAGTTAGAGAAAATTTCACCTTGACAAAAACAGGTATCTGTGCATATGTATATATTAGTCAGATTACTGGACTGTGTACTACTTTGGGCATGCTTCCAATAGCAACTTAAGGGAATTTTAACCAGGAGAAGGAATTCCCACGATAACTACATCAATAGTCATATACACAAATTGTCCTCTGGGTGAAATTAGCCCACAGTGCAGAAGGTTGGAACAATGCTTCTGTAGTACCTGATTCATGTGATGACAGAGAGAGTGTGTGTGTGTATGTGTGTGTGAGAGAGAGAGAAATTAAGAAGTGTTACTAAGCCTATTCTTGGGTACTATGGAGGAAGTTTCCAGACTGCTTCCATAACAAGCTGGAATCAGATATGCAAAAGACAGGGTTACTAGTTTCAAAACCAAAGAAAACACCACAGATGCTTTCAACAACTACAGGTTCAATTTAAACCAGTATATTGATTATCAGAATGACAATAGAATTTCAATGGCAAATGAGACAGATCAACAACTTTATTGAAAGCATAGATAGATATTTTAGCACCTATTTTGTCTATTCTTTCTTGGTTTCCTAGACACATTTTTCTTTTCTTTTTTCAGGGGAAACTTCTTTCATAATGGTCGGTGGAACATTATCAGTAATTTTACAGCTATGGCAGTGTCATCTATTTGCTAATCTAAATACATTGTGGGAAAAATGAGTTTATAGGTACCTGCGTCCATTCATTAGTTTGAGGGTCATATGATTCCATAGTGTTCAGGTATGTCTGGCCATCATATCCACCCACTGCATATAATTTATCTCCAAGAAGACAGACCCCAACTGCATCTCGAGGCATACTCAATGGAGCCACCATTGTCCAAGTATCAGTTTTTGGATCATATCTGAACAGGAAGAAAGGAAGCTGTAAGCTCAATGAAAACTTAGGTATCAGCTCATGTTCATCTTTACAAAAAATCTGTTTTTAAGAGACTTGTTTACAAGCATTTTATCATGAACAATTTATTCAGTAGCAAAAATATATATTTACTAGATTCTGATACCTCCACTGAAGCTCATCTGAAGAAGTGGTTTTTGCCCAAGAAATATAAGTATCTAAAGTCATATCTATACTGGAAACTATTTCAACGTAACTAAATTTGACTTAACTCCCAATTTTACAAAACCAGAATAGAGAGTCCCCACTACAGAGAAGCCTCAAAATGAGTTTGTGGCATGCTTTGTTAAGTTATGCATTACCTCAACTTAGAGCCCCAGGAAGCACTGGGGAGTAATTAGTTCAAATTACTCTGGGAAGTGGTTATTTTGAAATAGCAGTATTGGAGCATTCACACTAATGCTATTTTGAAATAACTATTTCGAAATTAGTGTTATTCCCTGAGAAAAGCAGGAGTATAGATTTTGAAATGAGCGTCCCCCTTATTTCAAAATAATGGGCTTGGTAGTGGATGTTCCACTTATAAATTCGACCTAAGGGGCTATTTTAAAATAAAGCCCTATTGTAGACCAGTGCTAAGATTAACACAGCTTCCCATCTGACAATTTATTTTGTGATTAGTCTCTTGGAGATGATTATTTACAGAGCAAGATATTGTTTAAAGTGACTAAGAATGGCAGGATTTTGCCCTGTATTTAAAAAGAACCTACTTAAACTACTTCTTCTCTGGTATACTGGGAACTATTTTCCTAAAATTAGACTGAACCCTACAGAAAATCACTGAAACCTGTCTGAGAAGTCCAGAGGTGTTTCTTACTATGTAACTGTTACTGATGTTAAGTCACACTACTCTTCAGGGATAACACCATTAAGATCTATGACATTCCTCACAGGTAAGTTATGATCAATATAACTAAGGATGTCAGAAGTGGTCCCTCAAAGTTTATTAAAAATTGAGATTATTTTGCAACATAAACAGGTTTGCTGTTCAGAGCTTATCAAAGCAATCATACAACATGGTTTATATCAGAATATAGGGCAATTATAGCAGGCCTTTTACCATAGGCTGTGTCTAGACTAAATTCCTTTTTTGAAAAAAGAATTTAAATGAAGGAAATCAAAAATGCAAATGAAGTGCAGATTTACAAATCTTGTACTTCATTTGCATAATCACATCCGATCACTTTTTCAAAAAAGTTTTTTTCAAAAAAAAAAGCAGTCTAGATGCAGTTCTTTTAGAAAAAAAAGAACTGTGTCTAGACTGCTTTTTCTTAAAAAAAAAAACTTTTTCAAAAAAGCAATCGGACGTGATTATGCAAATGAGGCATGTAGTCTAGACACGGACATACTCTCTGGAAGGAGAACAACATCCCTTATCAGTGTTACACCAGTGCTTATGGTACTCATCAAGGATGAAGGAGACACCCCTCAACACTCATACTGCTGAGGGAACATGATTTAAGTAAGACTCTATCACACTCTTGTGAGTGCTCTGACAATTGGCCTTTGGAAAATTCTACTGTGGAGCACCCTTGGTGTCGCCTGCTGAAGCCATTGCAGTCTGGAAACTTATTGCGTCATTTGGACCAGAGAGAAAGACAGATTGTGCCCAAGCTGAGAATAACTTCCCAGGCTCTTGACCTTGTACTACAGTGACTCTTTCATTATTTATCCAAAGGAGAACAGCTTCAACAGAAAAGTTGGAGGGAGCCCCACAGCAAACTATCCCACAGTGCTAAGGATAGATCACACTGCTGAAAGGTGGCAGAGCCCTGTTCAGATGCCTTCATCTTATCAGTCAGAGGAGGACTTGAAATGGTGACTTCCCTAACTACTAGGCTAGATGTTATGACAGAGAACTGCTGCTACCTCCATATTTTGTGTGAATTTGCCTGGTGTAATGCAGTAGGCATGGCTATTGGATGGGGTCCCAAATGAAAGTTAGGTAGTCTGGCTTTCTCTGACTTGTGAATCACTGTGAAGCTTAAATGAGAGATAGGTGTCTGCACTCCTAAAGTGGAACAGCTATGCCCATGCCCCAAGAGCTATGTCCATGCCCCAAGACAGAAATACAGTCCCCTTTGGAAGTTTTTATTTAAAAAACTTAAGGGCTGAATGAGTTTAGACACCTACAGAAATCATTGTGAGTATTGTGAATTGTAATAGTGCCTAAATCTGGGATTCAGCACCTAGGGTACATCTAAACTACATTCCTCCTTCAAAAGAGGAATGTAAATGAGGCCGATCGAAAATTCAAATGAAGCACGGATTTACAAATCTCGCACTTCATTGCATAATCGCGTGAGAGCGCTTTTTCGAAAAATTGTTTTTTGAAAAAGAAACCGCAGTATAGACAGGGTTCTTTTGAAAAAAAAAAAACTTTTTCGAAAGAACCCGTACACTTCATTTGAATTTTCGATCGGCCTCATTTACATTCCTCTTTTAAGGAATGAAATTTAGACATAGCCTTAAGCACAGACTTGGGAGACTTAGGAGAATCTAGGCCTGGGGCACTTCTAAAAGTTGTATCTGCCTTTATTATCTATGCCATTACTTTCACAGGCTGGATGTTTTTTTCTGCTTCCATTTAATTTGCTATATCAAATATTCTGGCATAGCCTGCTCACACCTGCTTTAATCAAATCTCCATTTTCTTCCCAAAAACGTCAAAACACACACATGCCTTTTTTTAATCAGTCACTCAATAAGATTTATTGAAATCTGATTACATTAGGTTTGAGGCTTTTGTGTTATGATGTTAAAATCTTGTTTGGCAGAAACTGTGGCTCAGACTCGTATTTCAACTATCCTGATTTTGGCATGTATGTGAGGTATTTCCCAATTAATTTGATTGTCTTAGAAGAAAACAAAAGCTTTACAGCTTTATTTCTTTGCCTTTCTTCCCAAAATCTTCTACAGCTGTTATTATTATATTATTATTATTATACATAGTATTTTCCAATTGCAAATTATATCATTTGAAGCTATTTTGATCAATTTTTACACCCTAATATGTGATGTACAGAATACAGGGCTGTTAAAAATCTGAGCAAAAGCTCAACACCCTCTCTCCTTGGCCTCACCTTGAGAGCTTCATATTGATTCCTTTTTGTACTCAGCAATTTTTAAGGTATTCCCTCTCACCCTGGAGCACATGAAGTTACTACAAAGATGAAATGTACATCAGTTTTTAAGAGGAGAATGTAAGAAAATGTAAGAATTTTCCAGGCAATTGCAAATAAAGATCTCTTTTTTCACTTCTGATTTGTTGACAGAATTGAGTTCTAAGCATTCTATCTAGCTCCCGGTTATCAATGATGTTACTTATATTTAGCTTGTCTGCTTTTTCAACTACTCACCTTGACCCATGCAATCAGAAAGTGAATACTGTATCATAGAGTCTATTAAAGTTTATTGCCTTCTGGAAGGTGAAGACACAAAGCACACTTGCTAAAGCTGGTTGTAAAATGAACATAAGCTAGAGGCATATGGTGCTTTTGGAGGAAAAGTCATATAGTCTTTGAAACATCCATTCAGAATTAACAGGTTTTGGCCCATAGCATACATGTATTTTCCCTTCCAGGTATTCAAATGAAATGTCAACATCTCCCTCCTCCCATAATTTACTTATCTGAATAGTTTCAGTGAAGTCAATAGGATTAATGAAGTCAGTTAGGTGAGTAGATATTAGCCCCAACTATATGTTTAGTTTTAGAAAACAATTTAATGAAGGTGAAAATAAAGACAGTTCTTTTTACACCCAATTAAGAGAATATTATTATGAACTACAAACCAGTTAGGAGGAGAGCACCAAAATCCTTGTGTTAAAATATTTAACAAAGATTTCACAAATTGCCATCTTTCAAAGGTACAGTATAGAGACTCTGGCACCTTTTCAGAAAAGACAGCCAACTGAGGAAGAAAGTATAGTTGGTAAGAAAAGGTGGCTGAGGCTTTTTTTTTAAATAACAAACATCATCTAAAGCACAAAGCTACCTGACATCTCTTTGGCAAATAACACAGAATATGTAGCTGAAAAAGAAAGGGAATTCACACTCTTCTCTCTGTTTTTTTTCAGATTCCAAAATAACACTGCTCCTATATGATAACTAATGCGGATGTTGGAAAAGCAAAAAGGGTTGTATATGTTTTGCTACTTATGTTTTTCTTATTCGTGACGTCAGGTAAATCTAGGGTTTTATGTACATGTTCACTTTTTGTATAATTTTCATCTTGGAAAGAAGTAACAGTTTTAACTCTATCCTCCCATTTTTCTGTTTAGTCTTCCTTTTCAGCATTGTAACTTTTGTATTTCTTTGAAAGGTTAACTTCCTTAGTTTTTTTAACAGTATAAACAAAACCTCAATTAAATGTAGAAGTTTGTCTTCAACTCACAGGCAGGATAGATCATAATAGTGCCAAGAGTGCCCTAGTGTCCTATTAAGCTCTCTTGAGTCACAGAATGTTTGCTTATAAAATGAAAAGTACAAGCTATAAGCTGTAAATATAGTATGCAAACCCTTATTTATACGTCAAGCAATAGCAGTCCCACTGAAGGAACCACCATGGTGCAGCATGCATCAGCATCATTTAAAAGCTTTGTTTCATTATATGCCTGACTGTAATTAAAAAATTGCTAAATCTAGCTAAATCTAATTAGGTACTTTAGGTTTGCTTCTATGCTGAGTTCTTGTCTCCACAATAAGAAATATTTCTGTTTTAGATACAGAAGTTTCCAGTGGAACTCTGAATAGTTCTTAATTCTGCTTCTGTATTAGTGGTATTGTTTTTTATAATCCCTCTGTTGTATGATATTTGTTATGGTAATACATGCTTTTCCTTTTATTAAAAGAGTTATATACACTTAATAACATTTGTTTGATTTTATTTGTCATTTAATTAAAAAAACACATAACACTTAACTCTTATAATATTTAGGATATTGACAATAGAAACCTGTCATACATTCCAAACCAGCACACAAAATTGCAAACTGAATGGATACCTTTCTACATAGTCCAGCAGTCGGGAACAGTGGTTTGAAGCAGGAGCATCATGGCCTCCAACTGCATACAGAAAGCCATCGCATGTTGCCACACCTACACCCCCTCTTCTCTTACACATCGGAGCACACATATTCCATTTATTTGTGTGTGGATCATAATACTCCATTGAACTCAAACAAGAACTTCCATCACGACCTCCCACTGAATATAACCTAAAAAAACCAAACCAGAGCACACAAATTTCAATACAACAAGAACTTGGATAAGCAAACTATAAATAGAAAGGCTTTGTTTGCTTTTCTCATCTGACGTCTGAAATGAAGTGACTACAGAATATGTTTTGTCAAATGTTGAGACCACAGAAGTAAAACATAGTGGGGAAACAGGTTGATGTTAGTACTACTGCCAGATTCATATTCCACTTTGTGTTCTGCCAATCCTCTTTGGAACGGAATTTATTTTCTGTTTAGTCATTTGGAAGTAGCCGTTTTAATTCTGACATCAAAATGCATACTATTTTCTGCTGCCTTAAGAGCCAGAAATCTCAGGAGAACTTGCTTCTCACATGATTTTCAAACCACATGAGCAGAGTTGCTGTACAGTGGCCAACCATCTGTAGAGGGAAGGGGAAAAAAAGACGTAAAAGTGTAGATGTTCAGCCACTCTCAGTAATTCGGATAGACAGAGTAATGGGTGAAAATGGGTGGGGATGAGTGCTACAGAAATAATGCATCTGAGGGTATGTCTACACTACAAAGTTAATTCGAAATAACAGCAATTTCAAATTAACTTCAATAGCATCTATACATGCAAACCGCTATTTTGAATTTAATTCGAAATAGCAGAGCGCTTATTTCGAATTTGGTAAACTCATTCTACGAGGAATAATGCCAAATTCGAAATAGCTATTTAGAATTAAGTGCTGTGCAGATACTTAATTCGAAATAGGGGGCCTCCAGCCTTTCCCAATTTCCCCTGGTGGACACTCTGGGCACAACCAGGAAAACTCTTCTCCTCTCCCCCAACTCCAGGGCCCTTAAGGGGGTAGAGTCTGGGCACGTGCCAGAGCCAGGCCTGCCAGCAGCCCACACAATGGCACCCAGTGGCAGCCAGCCATCCCCCAGCACTCAGGGGCCAGCCAGGGGCAGTAGACAGCGTGTGCCCACCTGGACTAGTGCAGAGATCATGGACCTCCTTGAGGTTTGGGGGGAGCCCCCCAATATCTATGATCTCCTCACTAGGTGGAGGAACACAGCCGTCTAAGGCTGCATAGCGGCCACCATGGATGCAAGGGACACAGGCGCACCCAGGAGCAGGTGCACTTCAAAGTCAAGGAGCTGCGGCAGGCGTATGCCAGGGCCACCAATGGCGGCACCGCAGCAGGGGCTGACACCTGCCACTACTTCCCTGCCCTCGTCCGAATCCTGGGAGGGTGGGGTGGTCCGTGCCAGCCCAGGAGGCAGTGAGCCGGGAGCTGAGGGCCCTGACCCGGGCGCACCACAGGGGCCACCACCAGCTGTCCTGGCACTGCAGTCGGCAGGATCATCTGGGGAGGCCATACCAGGTAAGTGCTGGCACTGTCCCCTACCTGGGTGGGAGGCAAGGAAGGAGACCAGGGACCGCGGGCATGGGCCATGCCTCCCACAGATCACGCAACCATCTGTACACGTGCGGGCACATGCCGTGCCACCCTTGGGCAGGTGGCTTCAGCTGTGTGCCACACAGGGGCCATTGCCCGATAGCCACACATGTGTGTGAAGAGACCCGACACACTCCCAACCTCGGGGCAGGACACAGTAGGATGCCCTCCCTTCACATGCCCCCTCTACACAGGGGCAGGGGACATCTCCCCCCCAGGCCGCACTATACACAGCACAGGGGCATGGGTGTGATCTCAGGGAAGCTCCCACTCCCGGGCAGAGCCGACCATGGCCTCTGTTCAAGCACATTGGCTCTGATGGTGCAGAGCATGGTCGCCCTCACCTCACAGGAGGGGCTGGGCATCATCCACTGTGTCCCCATGGAGAACTGACCGCTTCTCTTCTTTCTCCACAGCCGCACCACCTGCACATGCAGGGTGCACTACCCCGCCCAGGACATGCTCCTGCACACGAGGACTCCGAGGACCACTGCAACACTGCAGGGGCACCTGGCGGCCCTGCGAGACCAGACCCGCATCATGGAGCAGCAGGCACAGGAAGAACGGCAGTTCCTGCAGGAGCTGCTTGCCCAGGGTTGTGCCATCTGTCACCATCTGCATGCCCTGGTGCAGAGCGTGCTGCCCCGTGCTGCTCCCGTGCCTGCTACTCCCCCAGCTCCTGCTCCTCCTCCCACTCTTTCTCTCCTTCCTGCCTCTCCCACCTTAACCTCCACACTCTCCTCCCCATCCCTCCGGGGACGCCGAGGCCCCCGTATTCGCTGTGCTGGGAGACATGTGGCCCGGCGAGATCCCCAACCGTGAGCCCTGAGCTTCCGCTCTCCCTTCTTCCCTTTGCTTCCCCCTTCCAGCTTCTTCCTCCCAGTTTTCCTCCTCCCCTCTCCCACCCTCTCTCCTGCCCTCTCCCACTTCCTTTCCCCCGTCTCCCCAGAGGTTCATCCCCCCCCCCCAGTTGTGTTAAATAAAGACAGTTTCTATTTTTGAAAATAAGTGTATTTTATTTGACATCAGGAAGGGGGGGCTAGGGAAGGGTAAGTGAAAGGAGGAGAGGGAGGAATGGGGCACAAGCCCCCAGTGGAGCAGACCGGGGAGACTGTTAGCGCTCCTGAGGGTGGAAGCTCTCCCGCAGGGCCCCCTGGATCCTGACAGCCCCTCGATGGTGCTCCCGGATGGCAGCCTGCAGACAGTGCAGCAAGGCTTCGGGCAACGTGTCCACGAGACGCAGCAGAGTTCCCAGGGGCAGGTCTGGTTCCATGTTGCAGAGTGCTGTGGTGTCCTTAGTGAGGGCAAGCAGAGCACTCTGAGACACAAATGCTTTGCTGTCCCTCAGCAAGGTAGACCAGCAAGCAGAGAAACCTGAGAACTATCTGTCCGGGATGGGGGGGGGGTCAGGTCCCTTTAAGCACAGACCTCAGATAGCCTGAGGTAGCAGCCCCACACACTAAGTCCAACCCTGATGCCCTGCTGGCACTGGTTCTGGCCAGCCTTGCCTTCGATTCAGGGTCCACTCAATGTGGACGCGCTATTTCAAATTAGAAAAATGCTATTTTGAATTAGTTTTTGTGACTAGATGCATTATTTCGAATTAGCTTATTTCTAATTAACTCATTTGAAATACATTAATTTGAAATAGTGCTGTAGTGTAGACATAACCTGAGTGAAAACTGCTATATACTGTGTGTAATTTAGAAGAGAAAAAGTAAATTATGAAGTCAGAAAGTAAAAAGTAATGACACTATCTTCCCATACTCAGTCTATCCACCATATTCTTGTCTGTCTTCTTGTTGTCTGCCCCTCTATTCTAGTTTTAAATAGCCCCATAATAGGATTCCCTTCATCCAGCCTTCAGTTATCCATAGTTAGCATCTCAGCCTCTTCTCTTGCAGCTTCTCTCTGATGCAACTGATCTCGGTCTCATTCCTGATGAAATTATTCCACTTGTGACCAGCAATGGTCATCTCAAGTGCCTTTGTTTGGTCTTAACATAGCTTTATGTAGCTGTCCCATATGTAGTTTCAGCATTAATTGATGTTAAATTACTCCACTTATCCATGTACCAGACTGCCCCACAGTCAGCAGCATTCCCTGAAGTTTGCTGTTGATTTGTACATTTGTCACTAACCAAACCCTAAGGAGCCTGATTTAGGAACTGATCCTTAAAGTCATGATGGGCATCTCCTCATGACTTCTGTCTGTCTTTCTTTGCTCCTTTTGAAACAATAGTTTGTTAGTTCCCTGATCTAGACAGCACTGGTGTGAACCAAATCTTCAGTCATTAGATTAACACTGTCTACAAAGTTTAACTCTGTACCATCTTCCATTTGGAATTGGTTAATTATGAATCCCATCACAATTATGAGTAATGGATAAGTTCTGATCCTTGATGGAGCTCAACCTGCATCTCAAAACCCTTCATGGCTTCTAAGGAAATCTCTAGCTTTTTCAAAGAACTATACTACAGACTCTTCTCCATTTGGAGTCCTCCAGTACTTCGCAGAATTGCAATGGAGGCCTCATCAGTCACTGAGGTACTTTGTCATATATTTTCTCCAAATTGAGAAAAGCCCACCTATGCTTGATGCTTCCCTTCCTCATCTTTCCACCAAATATCTATTGATTAGCATATAATCTCTCATCCAATTGACAATGATTCTTTCTAACAGTTTCATGCAGTGGAACAACATTAATTACTTGGTAGTTTTGATAGTCTTGTATGTCACCTTTTGTTTGTATATAAGTTCCAGTCTAGACTTTCTCCATTCTCTTCGATTTTTCTTCTCTCTCCAAGTTGGGTCCATCAACCTCTTTCAACTGGTTGATCATGGCTGCCATGACTTCATCTGGACTTACTGATTTTCCAAGTGCCATTTTCAGAAATAGCTTACCACCAGCTTCTGGCAGGTTGTTAGCTATCGGTTCACAAAATGATAGCATAGAATATAAAGGGTTCTCCTCACTAAGTATTTAGTGAAAATACTCCATCACAGTATTTTTGTCACATGTAATCTGCCAGGTTTCCCATCACAAGCATCCGGTTACTGTCACAAGCAGTTTACCCCTGAATCCCTTTCAAATGACATCTCTCATCTTTCTGCCTTTTGCTCTTTGTTGATATCTAAAACTAATGTAAAGTCCTAGTTTGTTTTTATAGGCTTTCAAAGGAATTTGTGATGATTCTGATCTATGTAATATGCCTAAGTGATAGTTTCAGGGTATGACATATGCAGTTGATTTTCTTCATTTGCATATATGGTGAATGTATCAGCAAGAGTTGATGTATGTGTGGAAGTCTTAGGAAAACTCTAAAATCTATTTCCACATTCTGATTATGAAAATGCTGTTGAATTATATTTCTGTTCTGCTTGTAATATTGTATGCAATGACAATAATTTTCATCCCTTATAATAGTTCTTATGATGAAATGATTCGCTGCTTAGTTTTCCAGTGTTACCCATGATGCATACATTTTATATGAATCCTTTCACACTCTGCTGCCTGTTCTACAGCATCCACAGATTAAGTAACAGAAACAAGGTCTATTTTAAAACCAAGCATTGAGCAATTTAGGATGCAAAATTTTCCTGCAGTCAAACAATTATTCATTTGGAAACTTTTATTGTTCTAAACACTCCATGAATTCCATGCTTGTTAAATGTGCATTTGCTGTTGTATTTCTTTGGCATTAAGCTGATGTCCAGAACTTTTAGGTATCATCTAATAGACACCCCTGTACTGTAACAGAGGTAGGCAATGGAGTCAGCCTACACTAATCTGCCATGTGACGTGGATGTCAAATAAAGCAATAAAGCAAAATAATAAAGCATTTCTCTTACTAGAATGGCTGTGAACTCAGTCTTAAGACATCTATTTTCATCTTTTAATCTGATTTCTATTGTTCAAGGTAATCGAAGTCTAGGGTCACTATACCAAAATGTATTTTATCCTGGTGTGTGCAATGCATTATAGGATAGTATTTTCATAATCAACAGCATTTTTATAATCAGAATAGATTTTAGCCTTTTCCTGAGACTTCCACACAGAAATCAACTCTTACTGATACAGTCATCAAATATGCAAATGAAGAAAATTAACTGCATACATCATATCCTGAAACTATTGCTTAGGCATATTACATAGATCAGCTCTATATGATAGATCTGCTACAGTTTGCATAGGGGAAATTCCATTTTGAAAGTGTAATGCATAATATAGATTTGCACTTACACATTCCCTTCTGATCTCTAATTCCTTCATTGTAGCATCATATATATAGTAGCCCAATGTCTGTGAGTCTGTAATGCTGAAATCCTGGCTGTTCCCTCTGGGCGGCCCGTGCTGCATGGGGAGTGCGGGGCCCAAACG
>CM057845.1:246276736-246290476 GCA_030068395.1 Apalone spinifera | reverse complement strand
CAAGATCGCGCCAGTCTAGACACAGCCCAGGTGTTCAGCACACTGCAGGAATTATCCCTGATAGGTCTTCTACTTACACTAGTTAAAACAAATAAAATAAAATAAAATAAAATAAAAGAACAAATAATTTGATTGATAGCGTAAAATGATGATGATGAGACCTAGAAGAAGAACTCCATAGCAATCATAAAATTATATTTTTCCCTTTGGAAAGCTCTGAGTATAATATTTAAGCTAAACTACTGATCAGAAATGCCAGCAATAGTAAAATAAAATAACAGTAGTAATAAAAATAACCACAATAAATCATAACACTACACTGCTTATAGCAAGTAGTCAGTAAACAACTGTAAAAGCATTGATTTATCATTAGTTACAAAGAACAAACAAATGATCTATCAATGACCAGCATCTTTTACTTACTCTCAAGTACAAACATTAAAAAGGAATAAAAATAGTCAGTACAAAAATAGACTAGTACAAACTAGTCAGTTGACTAAAGTAGACTCTAAAATTGAAGTGTTAGGGCAAGTCATGACTGGTCGCCTTAAAGTATTTACTTCAATTTCATTGTTGCAAAGCTCTGATGATTAATCTAAAACAGTAATGGGCAATATTTTTGCAGGGGGGGCATTTCATGAAATTTTGTAGTGGTCGTGGGCTGGCTCTGGACCCCCAGAAAGGGAGGGGTTCCTTGGGCGGAAGGGACAGTTCCCTTTAGGTATCACGTATCCCTGGCAACTTAATGCGGTCCTCCTCCCTCAGGCCCTGTCCAATCAGTGTCTGGCGGCAGGGGAATATGCAAAGTCTCTCACCTCCCATCCCCAGCCCATCAGGGGCATGCAACTCCAAGGGAACTGCTAGCCATTTTGAACAGCTGGCAGCTCTCTCTAGGCACCAAGTGCTTAGGTGGGGTGGGGGGGCTTGGAGTGCTCCCCACGCCCAGGCCAATCAGAACCTGGGGATGAGGATGTACGTGAAGCCATTAGCTGTTCAAAACATCTACTGGCTCCCTCTAGGTGCTGCATGCCCTTGATGGGGGAGGGAACTGCCAGCCACTTTGAACAGTAAATGACTGTGCACTCCCTCACTGCTGGGTATCAATTATCCTGGGGTTAGGGGAGCGGCGGGAGGGTGGAGGGGGCGGAGGCTGCAGGTTAGATCAAACAGCCTAGAGGGCTGGATCCAGCCCGCGGACCATATCTTGCCCATCCTACGAGTAATCTACGAGAACCATTTTCAAATTCATTTTGACAAGATAACTTCAAAATATTAGATTGCCTTTGATCTGAGGGAATATGGCTGGTAAAACAGTTTCATCCTGCCTTTCTTAATGTGTGTTTACCTATCAAAATGGTTTCAATGCTTATATAAAAGACTAGATCCTGGCTCATGTTAAGACCCTGTTGGTCTGCTTCAGTGTACCCAAAAGAACAGCTGACAATCACTCTGGCTTATGGAACATGTCACATGTAAGAAGGGACCTATCAAAGTAATTTCAGCAGCCACAAGCCTACTCTACCATTATGGCGGAGGCTAAACTAGAACCCATCTGGCCCTAGGAGTGAGGAATAGGGAAGTGAGGAATAGGGAAGCAAATATCCACCTTTCATACATACTCAGGTGTATCATAAGATGTTCTGGTGCAGCTAAAAAAGGAGTACCACTTCTCTGATTGACTTTAGAACCAAGACAGTTTATTAATATTTACTGGAGTATGAAAATTAGTGCAACATTTAGAATAATAATTCCTTTGTTTAGTAATGCAATTTGAAAATCAATGGATTGAAGGTACAAGAACCTGGACAAAGAAGGAAAAAGAAACATTTTTTTCTGAAAAGAATTGTCCTGCTTTTTACAAATATTTACTGATATTTTACAAAAAAATTCCGAGTGTGATTTCCTATGGGTACAAGCTTTTCACATCTCATAATGACTTGGGCCAATAATTGGCTCCTTCTAGTTTACTTAATAGAAATGAATTCCTCTTGACAAGGCATCCTGTTCAAAGCCCCATTATAAATTTTGTTGTACATACATCTATCCTAAGTCAGTTAGTGAATGAAGTCTCCATTAATTGGAAAAGTCAGTTCCAATGTCAGGTTCAAAGCTGGCAGACACAATGCCCAGCAACATCTCTATGAACAAATAATTTACCCTAGATTTGAGTAAGAATATATATTTACCCCCTTATTTGTAAATATACATATAGGGTGAGACTATCTTATTTGTCAAGAGATCTTTAATGACCTGACAAAATGGCTTTATGGTAGGTAGTGCTGTTCTTTGAGTAATATTTGTCTCCTCTGACAGCTCAATCATTTTAGATGATAGCACTGTTCCTCTTGTTGTGGCTCAAGATTCATTGATTGTAAGATTTTCCGTCTGAAACATTTTCCAACACACATGTCTCCCTGAAAACTCTAAAGGTAGGTAAGAAAATTTTCAATGAGCAACTCTTCTTCTCTGCAGCAGGGAGCTAATCAATTGTCATAATATTCAGTAAAATACTCTTCATTTGTATGTCCTGACAAATACAGTGGGTAGAAAGCATACAACATGGGTTAAAGAAAAAAGAAAGATCAAACTGGTTCTTGAATAAAAGTGTAATAATTTAAAGACCAAATAAATAAGAAACAAAACTAGTATACACATGCGTGTGCATACACGCATGCACACACACACTTATTCTGATAAAACATAATTGATTCAGACACATTTTGCGATTTCCTCAACTCTAGTGAAATCTGGAGGTGTTATTTATAATTCATTTACTTGATAAAATAATGCAGCTTTCAGCAAGTTTCCTAATGTTTACTGAGGTATGAAAATTAGCAGAGCTTTGCAATTACATGGATGACTTAGAAATTGCCCTCTGTGATCGTTTAGGTTGTGACCTTCACAGTGAATAAATCCACCTCAATTCATTCAGTAATGAAAAACTTAACACAAGTTGATCTAGGAGTTCAAAAGAGATTTGATATCTCCCTAAATGTAGTAAGTGTTGGGAACTGTATGAAGAGAAATGGAAATACCAGAGCAGCCAGAGTAGTAGGGGACATCCCTTCACAGAATATAGTAGATATTTGCTGTCTGCTGTAGGAGCTAGATTAAATGAGACAAGTATTGAATATCTATATTACTACTTCATATTATAACTGAAAGTTAATCTGTAGAGATTTGGATCAAAGTACATAAAGATGTAGTGATTAAGGAATAGAATTGGAAATCAGATCTGTAATCAGCTCCTAGATTTGTCACAGACCTCACCTGTAATTTTTAAAGAGTCAGTTACCAACAGCTGGGATTTTCCAGGCTGCTTATCTTCCATTTAGGCACCATAATACATAAGTAGGTTTTCAAAAGTCCAGCAAATCAGAGACAAAGATCTTGGAAATCTAGCCAAAAATATTACAAAGGCTGTTACCGGATGTTGCATTCTTTCGTACATCTGGACCCATTTGTGAGCAGGTCCACATGAGGGAGTTGAAAGGAGCAATTGCCCCAGAACCCTGTGATACAGCCCCTTTGAATTGCCACCGAAGCCCTGATGGAGGGGGAGTGCCACGGTCCAGGTGGCACTGAGGGCTGATTGCCTCTGCCCCACCCTTTCTGCCTGAGGCCCCATGCCTTCAGGAGGCAGAAGTTGCATCCCCACACTTCGCCTTAGGGCCCATGGTGGCTCTTGACTTGCTGGTTGTGGGTGCTGAAAACCTGAAATGCTGTCCCTTAATCTTTCTGAAGTTTACTTTCCCTTACGTGTATTGTCTTTTGCTACTCATTTTATTGTTCCTAGCACAATACAATGCAGTCTGAACCTCAGTGGGGGTCTGTGTATGATAATTCATTGTAATTCATAAATCAAGTAGGTTATTTTTCTTCTGTAGCTGATTGTTGCTGATTGCTGTAGATTGTTATTATGTATAAGTAATTGGTAGTTCAAAGGAGTAATCTCTTTTAAAGAACCACAAAGATGTTTTCATTTGTTTCCTTTCCCCTCCCTTCTGTGAGCAGTATATCATTTGTTGGCCTAACCAACTAACAGCACTCCCGTTACCTGAAGAGTTTGGGAGAGGCATTTCTCAGACACTGACTTTGCCACACTCTCCCTTCTGGGAACAGTACATTCTTTCAGCAATCTGACTAAATGTTCCACCCACTGATATGCAGGGAGAGTACTTAAAGCAACTCAAGGAGTCTATTTATGTTATTCTTGGCTTGGTGTGGCATGTCAAGAGCATCATATTTAAATTATTATATCTGTATTTTGTCCTGTGATTGACAAAGCTCAGAGCTTTGGTTCAATTTATCTATAGCCACAAAATGTTTTAATGTTGACTTGAAATTTATCAGTTTTTTTCTGACTTCTTAGCAAGTACAGTCCACTCTGTAGCTAGTCCACTCTGAAATTAGTCTAGTGACTGTTCCCACACATTGTCATTTTTTCTTCCCCTAAGAGAACCCATGTCTGTTAATATTATAACAAAGGTGTTGGTAGGGAATCTGTTATATCATCTGTATTCTTTATATCCTATGTATGTTGTGAACCAGAGCTAGAGAACAAGCAATATAAGAATCTAAAAGGATTTCATTATCTATTTTAGAATGCACCTAAAAAGGAACTGCACATTGAGGACAAACTTTCTTTTACTGGTAGCTGACTGAAGTAATGGTGCAGCAGAAGCAGAATACTGTCAACTGTTTATAGAATATGGGCCAAAAAGCAGCTTGCTCATGCAAGCGCAGGGTTGAGAAGAACTGAGGATGTAACTCAGTTTTGCAAGTACTTTAAAAAGGGGCACCACAGACTGTTACAATATATACTTATTTCAACACATGAGCTAGCCAGGTGGGAACATGATTTAATCACTCCCACCCATTTGAAGACAAGCCATGCTCCTGTGAGATTCCAGTGTTCCAGTGAGTTGCTTTAAGTACTCTCCCTGTACTGTAATGTACTGTTCCCAGAAGGGAGGGTGTGGCAAAGTCAGTGTTTGGGAACTGCCTCAAGTAAGGGGAGTGCTGTTAGTTGGTTAGGGCAACAAATGATATGCTGCTCACAGAAGGGAGGGGAAAGGAAACAGATGAGATTCCGGTGTTCCAGTGAGTGTGGCAGTTGGGTACCCCTTTGAGTGATCTGAAATTCTGAACTCTCCTTGGCTGTACGAATAAGTGCACTAGGATGGGAGAAACAGATTCTCCCTTTACCTTCTCTCCCCATTTGAATACCTCTTTAAATACTTTTTGGGGGATTTTTTCCCTTACTTTACATATTTTACACCCTTTCCTTTAAAATTCCCATGTATTTATCTGGCATTCTTCGCCTGCAAAATGTTGAGCTTGAGAAGCCATTAGATGGCTAGCTGTAACATACCATGTTAAATCATACTTAGGAACTGATAATTTTAAACTTCTAAAAAATAAATAAGCCCTCCCCCCCCCCCACACACAATGCACATTATAATATATACTCACTGAGCTCTATGGGAGTTCTATGTAGGAAAAGTGGATTTGTATACAAAAGAACAAGAGATCAGGCTAGGACACTGAAATAATAATGAGTCCTAATTATTCTGTTAAGAGTAAATGTAACAGATTCTTTGTTATGTGACACATGAGAGACAGAGAAATAGAACTCTTTGAGAAGGCTGTAGTCAGTTTATAATCAGCTAAGGTAGGTGTAGAAATTAATGTGATATGTAGCTATTTTTCTTGGGTCAAATACTGAATCACTATTAATGTCTTCGTGGTACTATTAACCCCGTGACTTTGTGATGTCAATTAGCAATGAATGTGGCATAACATAAAATGTCTAACCCCAAACAAAATTAGGCCAGCATAAAATTTATCATTAACAAACTACAATCCAGTACTGGCTCTGCTGAAGTTAATGGATATTTTGCTACTGATGAGACCAGGATTTCACTGGTTAAACCTAGTGTAAAATGCTCTTCTAAAAATCAGCTCATAGTGGAAAGCAAAATCCACTTTGGAACCTGGATAGGAGACATGCAAAACAGAGAAATGGGCTATAGTTCATATTCTCACCCTCTCTTGAGCATGAAGAAGACAGTTCTCAGTCAGGGTTATTGTGGCTTTGCAGATTACAAAGCAGCATGGGAAGTGAAGAGGGGAGAGTTAGGGAGCAGTGACCTTCCTAGATTTGTATCACTCCTGATGCAGAGACCTTTTAGGAGGAAATGTATATGGAAGTTAACACTGCTGCAGATACGATCATCTAAGAGATGCATTCTACCATGGAGAACCCAAAAAGTTGTATGCATAGGACTGGTCTTTAGGAAGATGCCCAGCTAATCTAGGAATTCAAGAAGGCTCTAAGGAATTTCTGGACTACACCTTCTCATCCCTTCCCCCCAAACTATGACTTCAGGACCTCACCCTCACAGAATGGAGAATCAGAAGAGAATTCTATTAGAAAAACTCTACTGAGCTCCCAGTTCACTTTTCCCCAATGCACAAGTTTTGTTTTGTTTGAAGAAGCATTTGACCCCTCTGCTAAATAGCTCTCCTTCAAAACCAATAAAGAATTCAGCATCCTTTTCAGTTGAGTCCTGTTCTCCCACACCAATTCAAAAAATTATATTCAATATCATATTTTTTGTTTGCAAGAAATATCAGGCCAAGTGGCCCCATTCTATAGCAAAAATATTATTTTACTAGTAATAGTTTATAAACTAATGCAATGACTTAAAGCAAAACGTAAAGCTGCAGTCAGTGAAAAATATTTTCCTCAAGGGATAAGATTCATAACAAGAAAGTAAAATAAACAAATCTGTAATATTTGGAGTATCCATGCTCCTCTCCATAAGCAGACAGGTAAACGAAAAGCTTCACGGTCAGGACTTAAGGTCATTCCTTTGATTCAGAGTATGGCACAATACTTTCCCAAAGGCATTCTCTCTTCTCTGACTCTCAGGCAAACACTTACATACCTTCACCTGACCACCTTTTCAAGAGACTTGCAGAGGAGAAGCTTACTTGAAGTTAACCATTTGTCATCAGGATCCAAGTGAGTGCTTCAGCATCTTATCGCACATTTATTATAGGTGGCCTGGTTAGCGATATCCATTTTTAAAGTTGCTCAACATTTTTCAACATTTCTCTCCCCCCCCTTCTCACTTGCTTATAACTTTGCTAGACTTAAACCATTTGAACCCCCCTTCCCCTGCCACAAACCCCCACACCAAAAATAGCTGAAAAATTGCGCCAGGACAATAATCAAATTAGTACTAAATGAATTCAATTAATGTCAATCTCATAGAACTGAATAAACATAAATACATATACATAAACCCCCAATTGATTTAAATCAATCACTAAGTACTTGCTCACAGAACAAAGATTTGCTAGAGAACTCAAAAAAAAATTTGCAAACTAAATAGAGAAATGATTTTTTTTGTAATGTATCATTATGCTCTACTTTTGTGAATCATTCAGCAAAATTAATGAGAATATATCCTAAATTCAATTCACTGCAACCAAACATCAGAGAAAAGAATTGTTCACAGTCAATATGATCATGAGTTAGACAAACACACAGTTTTATGTTGGACAGCCTGTTCAGGTGAAAAACGTGAGTGAGAAATAAAATTAAAATATAAAAAGATAAAACTAACCAGAGCAGTCTAAGGGCTCAAAATGGAATGTGAAACAGAGGAGGGTTAAATCTATGATGCAATGGAATCATAACTATCCAAAATCTACACACCCACTGTTAATGCTTTTGGAACTAAGGGTATGACTAGACTGTGATGCCCTTTCGGGATACTGGAAATATCCCGAAATAACAATGCCACGTCTTTAAAAGCACCCACTATTTCCCAAAATAATGGTCACACTATTTCCCAAAATAATGGTCACACTATTCCTGTAACCCTCGTTCCATGGGGGTTAAGGGATTTGTCAGAATAGTGCCTTATTTTAAAATTTGGCACTGTGTAGACAGCGCCAAATTTCAAAATAAGCTCTAACGATTTCGACTCAGAATAAGCTACGCAATTTGTGTAGAGCAACTTGCACAGCTTATTCCAACAGAAGGGTGCTGTCTAGACGCACCCTATTTTATTATATCTTGGCAGAGGATGGATGTGGCATTGTATTGTGACACAAGAAATCTTGGTTCAATTCCAAGTTTCTGCTACAGGCTTCTTATGTAACTGTAAGCAAATTATTTTCTCTCTCTGCCACAGCTTCCCATCCCATGTATAAAATGAGGATAATAATGCATCCTTTTACTCTATTTTGGCTGCACATTTTTGGTGCTATTGCTATGTGTATTGTTCAGTGCCAAGCATAGATGGTTCTGATCTCAATCTGGGTCTTCAGGAGCTACTTTAATATAAATAATAATACTGGCTTGCTGTTTCTCTGTCTGCAGAACAAGGTAAAACACAACTGGACATAAATGGGGAATATTACAACACTCTGGATGGCTCCTTAATTTTTCAAGCAAACCCTCAAATGAAGTCCAAATGCAAAGGTTTCTATTTTCTGAACCCCAGTGCAATGAAAATGTGATTTGAAAAGGAAGTTAAATAGTAGTTTTACTCTTAAAAGTTAAGATTAAAAGATTCCTTACTTTTCTTGATTTATCTGTGATCAGTAATAGTCTGTGGTATTTGATATAAACAACACCAGCAGGTGGAACTGGAAAGTCCTTTAAAGCACATCTGTGTGTATGAAGGAATCAATAAAGGGAAGAGGTTTTTCTCCTCAGTGCTGGAAGACAGTTGCTCTGTGAGTATTTTGCTATGGTGTGCTGAAGTCATTACTTGTGACACTCAGCTTGGCATATCTCTGTGATGTTCTCCAGTAGTCAATCAGTATATCCTGTTAGCACTGAGTATTTTAACTTCTGCAGCACAATATTTATTATTGATACCCCATTAAAACACATACTTAAAGAACAAGTATTTTATGTGAACTATATAGTTGTTTACCAAGTGTAATACGGAATGAACAGTTTCCAAAATATGATTCAGAAATCAGGAATTACTTTAAAGGATTTTTAAAGCTATAATATTACAGGAAAATCTAGTAGATTTTCATTTATAGTTGTGTCATACAATTGTTTAAAATAATATAAATCTCTTTGACATACATAGTCTCTAATAATAAAATCTTTTGGCAGAAAATATATTGTCTTAATCTTTTTCTTTTATTATCCCTGTCAGCATAACATTTGTTCTATTATGAAATGCGTGAATTCAATGTTTTTGGATTATCTGTGTTTCAAATAATGTAGACTGAAAGGCAAATATATAGTAACTGAATGAAAGGTAGAGAGAAAGGCAATAGATTCCATAGAAACATGGATCAAAAAGACTGGAACGGTTCAGTTGGAAAAGACAAGACTAAATGGGGACATGTCGGAGATCTCTATGATCATGTGTGGTATGGAGAAAGTGAATAGGGAAGTTTTATTTGCTCCTTCACATAACAAAGTAGCCCAATAAAACTAACAGACAAATTTAAAAACAAACTGAATAAAATACTTCTTCACCTAAGAATTTAGTAGGTTGGAAAGTGATCAGAGAGTTACTGATTTATTCTTGGAATCTAGTATGATTGCTCATTTCTACTGTTATGGTAGAATAATTTAGATAAAAATACAAGTGACTTATTTTTGAGTGTGACTCAGAGTACCATTATATTATGATTCAAGTAGATAGCCAACCTATATTATATTAGCAGCTTGTATTATACATTTTAAAGGAATTCATTTTTTTTTTAATTTGGCTTAACCTGTGGGAAGAGAAACCTAGTTTTCAAATATATATGGATCCTTGTTTGATTTAATAATAGGCAAAGTCTTGTCTCTATAACATCAGACACTACTGAACCAACAGACTGAATTATGGCTAACTGTTCTCTAGTATAAATATATAGAAGTGTGTAAATTTGTTAAAAATGGCAAAATTGGGCAAAGGGTGAAAATTGGATATGAATGGTTTAAACATTCAAAGTTTCCTTGGGTAGTTTATTACTAAGAGAAAGCTGAGATATAACCAGAAGTACAACCATATAACCAAAGTGCAAACCAATCCTCATTTCCTTTGATGTGTCAGTAATAGGAAAGTATTCACCAAATAGTTTAGATGAACCAATATAAGGGTCAGAGATGTTTGTGAAAGGCTCACTTTGACTATTTTTTATCTGCTTCATTTATTCTTTAATTTTGCTGCATATTTAATGACTTACCAATAGTAAATCCTGCATTTTTTTGGTTTTGTTTTTGTTTCCATTCCTGACTGGAGGACTGAAAGTTTGTAATGAGGGGAATGACTACCCATAAACAGTAAATAACATACAGAACTATTCAACAAGTCTTACATTTGTCACATCAAGAATGAAATAAAAACTAAGCTGGAAGACCCTAAAGCTGCTACTTAACATGTGAATACATTGAATGGCATCTGTAAGGGATAAATTTGGTGCTGTTCTTGCTGGCACACTGAAAGACAGTTTTCCCTTTGTCTTACCTGCTAGAACTGCTGCCTTCAGAGCACAAAGGTCATGTGGTTTAGGTTTTGGGTGCAGAGTGCATATAAAGCAATTCCAGCCATCAGGGAAGTGACAGTAATAACTGTGAATGACTTATCTTTAAGCAGCATGGGTAAATTCACTCTGCTGAACAGAGCTACCACACTCAACAGCTGCATCTAGATTGGCAAGATTTTACGCAAATACTTTTAACGGAAAAGTTTTTCCGTTAAAAGTATTTGCGCAAGAGAGCATCTATACTGGCATGTGCCTTTGCGCAAAAGATTTGCTTTTGCGCAAAAGCATCCATGCCCAATGTAGACTCTCTCTTGCGCAAGAAAGCTCCGATGGCCATTGTAGCCATCGGAGCTTTCTTGCGCAAGAAATAAACGCGGCTGTCTACACTGGCTTATCCCTGATTTTCCTTTTGTGCAAAATCATGCCAGTCTAGACGCAGCCATGCATAGATTAGATTAGCAAACTCACAATATATCCTGGCCAGCACTTTGAAAATGTTCCCCTGTACCTCCTGAAATTATAACATACACAGTGGGACTTCAGCTCTGTGTTCTCATATCTTTAATGTAGATCATGAATTTATTACTTAAAGAAAAAAGGAAATAATATACAGGCGGCCCCTTATTTGTGACGAGATCGGTTCCTGGGAAACGTCGCAAGTCAGGAGCGTTGTAACTCGAACCCTCATTTTTGATAGGCATTGTATGCTGTCGTAAATGCAGGCCGAGGACGTAAGTCAACGGTTTTCGGCCCCTTCCACACTTACAAAAATGGTTTTAAGTACAGGGGGTTGCAACTCGGATGCTCACATCTCGGAGGTTTCCTGTATTTGCTATGTATCACCATAACATATGAAAAGATTATTTGCATATGGCAACAACCCTTTGTCTATATTTACTTCTAATGAGATGCTCAAATATAAGATACCAGAAGATATTTACTACTGTGCAACAGTTGCTCATCTTACTGAAAAGTGTGTTTTTAAACAGAACAAGAATACCCTACTCACTTGCCATTTAATGCTGCCACTCCAACAGTGCTTCTGGCAATTGACATACTTGCCACAAATGTCCATTGCTGACTTTGTGGGTCCCATCTCTCAACCGTGTTCAAATAGCTCCAGCCATCATGGCCACCCACTGCATAAATAGGCCCTTCAAGTACTGTAACACCTAAAAAACAAGAGCGAATGAGAGAAGATAGAGTTTTCTTACACTACATTCTTAAATAAATATTTACCATAACAAAGATAACAAGTAAATATTCATATGTCCCTATACTCCGAGTTGAATCAGATGCATAGTAATTATCCCACCCACTGCCACCTTGTGTTGTTTTTCATGCTATTTTGCAAATGGGCTAAGTCGTTAATCTGCTGTCAAAAACAAATATTGACGCTAAGAGTGGGTGAGAAAATGGGTTTATTTTTTCCCATGGAGAATGTCTACCTTTTATTGAAAACTCTTTCTTAATGAAAAGTTGAAATTCTCTGTGGAAGGCAGACACTTTTTAATAAGAAAGTAATTTTGTCAAAACCCCTGTTTTCCACTGCAAACAGTTTTGATGAAAAAATTTAAACCAGCCCTTAGTTATTGTCTATCACCACTCCTTTCCTGGGGCTAGATTGTTCCAAAGCAATAATACAACAAACTTTAACCTAAATTTCCTCACTAGTAGTGTTTTTACTTCGGATTTTCCTTTGGAATCTCCTCTGTCCTAGCTCTCCAATTTCATATGGTCCAAAAAGACTCTGCTTCCATTTCTACATCATGGCTTGGCCCATATGCCAGGATGATTCAGCAGTAATTTCCCTAAATCTTAATACAGATAATGTAAGACATAGGAAATGCCATACTGGATGGTCCATCTAATCCCATATTCTGACAGTAACTGGCATCAGATGTTTCAGATAAAGGTGCAAAAGACCCTGCAACAAGCAATCTCTCATTAAACTTTCATCCTATTCCCTAACAGATTGCTTTCTTAAGGCACAAAATGTGAAGTATTTATCCTTTCCAAACTATTTGTTAGAATTTACTATAACAGTTCTGGATATTCCATGTATTTATCATGATAAAGATATAATCCATCTTTGAAACTTGCTAAATTCTTTGCCTCAAAAGCATGCTGTGGCTACAAGTTCCACAACCCGATTTCTCATTATATGAAAAAAGGAAACTTCTATCCTTTTTTAAACGTTTATCTTTTCAATTCACTAAACGTCTTATTGTTCTAGTCTTCTTAGTCAGACAGAACAGTATTTCCCAGTCTTCTTTCTCTTTACCATTCATTATATATATTATGTCCTTTTTTACCTATCTCCTTTCTAAGATAAACAATACGAATTCTTTTCAATCACTCTTCATATGAAAGTTTCTCCATCCCCATTATCATTGCTGTTGTCCTCTGAATTTCTTCAAATTCTGTAATATTCTTGTTGATAAAATGGTCACTAGTACTGTATATAGTATTACAAATGTTTACTGAACAGAAATTGTTAACTGAGTTGTCCCCAGTGATGAGTAGGTCCCTATCCTGAATTCATACAGTTAGTTTAGAACCCTGTAGGATGGATAAGTAATTCATATTTTCTCTTCTATATGCATTACTTTGTGTTTTTCAACACAGAACTTCATCTGGTATCATTTTGCTAGTTCACTCGACTTTTTTAGGACACACTAACATTTCTGTCTGTCTTCTTTGGAGATGACTAATCTAAATAATTTGTTCTGTTTCTGAATTTTGATACCTCAGCACCCACTCCATTTTACATATCAGTATTAACATATCTCAAACTAATTCAATAAAAAACAGGACTATGTAGCACTTTAAAGATTAACAAGATGGTTTAATAGGTGATGAGCTTTCGTGGGCCAGACCCACTTCCTCAGATCAAATAGTGGAAGAAAATTGTCACAACCATATATACCAAAGGATACAATTTAAAAAATGAACATATATGAAAAGGACAAATCAAATTTCAGAACAGAAGGGGGATGGAAGAGGGGAGGTCAATGTCTGTGAGCTAATGATATTAGAGGTGATAATTGGGGAAGCTATCTTTGTAATGGGTAAGATAATTAGAGTCTTTATTCAAACTTAGGTGTAAAGTGTCGAATTTAAGCATGAATGACCATTCAGAGGATTCTCTTTCAAGAAACCAATAATAGAACACTACTTGTCATCACCTACAGCCCCCAACTTAAACCTGTCCAACAC
>CM057845.1:246259948-246273349 GCA_030068395.1 Apalone spinifera | reverse complement strand
AAATTCTCAACCAGTTCCTCCCTATTTGTTAGGATCAAATCTAGAACAGCCTCCACTCTAGTAGCTTTTTCAACCTTCTAAAATAAAAAGTATCTCCAATGCAGTCCAAGAACTTATTGGATAGTCTGTGCCCCGCTGTGTTATTTTCCCAACATATATCTGGATAGTTGAAGTCCCCCATTACCACCAAATCTTCGGCTTTGGATGATATTGTTAGTTGTTTAAAAAAGGCCTCATCCACTGCTTCCACCTGGGTAGGTGGCCTGTAGTAGACTCCTAGCATGACATCACCCTTGTATATTATATATACAAAATATATTAAGAAAAATATCAGATCTCTGTTGTGCAGGTTTTCTAGAGTTATTCAGTACACCTCAACTAGGTGCCAGAATCAAGAGACAGTTTCTTCCAAACAGATGTAAAAAGTAAGCATGGATTATTACTACGAAGGTAAGGAATGTTCATAAGGCTGAAACAATAAGAAATTCAGTCTCAGTAAATGTAAATATATGGGTCTAAGAAGAGTCCATAAGTATAGAAAATGCATGTGATGGTCATGAAAAAAAAATTAACTGAAACAATTGGCACTGACAGGATAGAATCTTCTCTTCATACTCTGGCAATAATGGTTCAGCTCTAAATATATAGAGAAAGATAAATGAATACTAATATCTGGGTTAAGCAAATTAGGATTATGCTGGAGATATAATACCTTATTCAATATACTTGGCTCTTAAAGTTGTTAGTACAAAGAAGCAGCGACACTTGCTGTTTAATTTGTCTAGTAAAGGAGCAGACCTACTTTCGGTAGAAAAATGGAGTTTGTGTAACTAGAATTGACTGCTCAACAAAAACTTATTTGCCTAATAGATGTCCTTATTCCTTTAAATAACCAACAATTTTCTTTAAGAACCATGAATAAAATGGATACCCTCAGTCACAGAGAAATAGTTTTCTAAATTGACCTGATGGAACTTTTTAAAAGCCTAATCAATGAATGTTGCAGTCTGTTACATCAACAAAACAATTCCAATAAAAGGCTTTTATTCCCTGCTTGCTTTGTAATGAGCTACATGGTTAGTTAATAATAAACAATAATTTATATAGATCTAGAATTGCAAACAGCACCAAAAAATACCACCCTATCTCTGCCCCGATGTAATAAAATGTCCAGCCACAAAGAACCTCCATTCTTAATGTACAAATAGCAATAGTACAGCTGAACCATGAGTGAAATGAGGATTTGAGCATAACTGAGTGACTAGCACAGGTAGGCTTTGAGCATAACTGAGTTTTCAGAAGTGATCTGGATCAGAGGGCGGGGGCAAATTGGTGCACATTAAGTTGGGAAACAGTTCAGTTCATATAAAGAGGATTGCTAATAGATTAAATTAAAAATAGTTGGTGTTTCATGGTACTTGTAACTAGCCATGGAGGATGTAGAATCTTCTGTATTTAGGGCTCAGACTATTAATTTTTATTATTATTGAAAGCTGCAGGAAACAGTAGCCCAGCCTCACTTCTCACAGCTCCCATTGGCTGGGAACAGCAAGCCACAGCCACTGAGAGCTGTAAGCAGACATGTCTGTTGTTGCTCAGTTAACAAAGTGTCTGGCAGCCCACCTGCAGCTAACCTGCCGAACCATGTGCAGTTTTTGTGCCGGAGATTACCAGCCCCTGCAGCAAAAGGTAACCAGAGTACAGCAGTTTTCACCACTTGCTTTCCTTCGGGATATGTCCCCTCCTCTACAGACTTCATGAATGAAGATGAATATGCCGGTTCTACACTTGCTGGACAACTCCATGTGTATGTGTGTGTGTGGGGGGGGGGAATACCCAACAAGAGAACTCAAAGTGTTCTTAATTCCCCTTTCAAATGCCTGGACAGAACAGAGAATCTGGCTCTACGTACAGTCTGCACACTCTTGTCTTTAGACCATTGTGGCATCAGCCCTCCTGTTGAAAAGGTTGGACATGAAATGCTTACTTTTAAAAGATCTTTGTCCTCACTGGAACACTTTCTCCTCTTCCTGCCCATCCTTTCCCCAGCACTTTTTTTTCTATTAGCCATAGAATCAGAGACTCAAAGAATCAGAGAGTTAGAAGAGACCTCAGAAGGTCATTGAGTCCAACTCCCTGACCAAAGCAGGACCAACCCTAACTAAATCATCCCAGCCAGGACTTTTCAGGCCAGGCCATAAAAAATCTCTAGGTATGGAGATTCTACCACCTTCCTATGTAAATCATTCCAGTGCTTCACCTCCTTCCTGGTGAAATAGTTTTTCCTAATATCCAGCCTCGATCTTCCTGATGGCAGTTTGAGACCATTGTTCCTCATTCTGTCATCTGTCACTACTGAGAACAACCTCTCTCCATCCTTTTTGGAGCCTCCCTCCAGGTAGTTAAAGCCTCCTATCAAATTCCCCCTCATTCTTCTCTTTGTAGACTAAACAATCCCAAATCCCTCTGATACTCCTTATAAGTCATGTGCTCCAGCCCCCTAATCATTTTCATTGCCCTTCACTGGACTTTCTCCAATGTATCCATGTTATTTCTGTAATGGGGAGGGACAGCTCAGAATTTGATGCAATACTCCAGATCAGCGGCAGATATAGGGCGGACTGGCCTGGCAGGATACCGCATTTTAAATTCCCCGGCGCAGCGTGCCTCACGGTGGAGGAACACGTGCGCGGTGTGCTGAAACGCCACGCAACACAGGTGCGAGAGGAGATGCCCGTTGAGAGGGTCTCCATGAAATTGTACTGCCCTGGGCCCCACAAGACTCTCATCCGCCCCTGCTCCAGAGGTGGCCTCACCAGTGCTGAATTAAAGGGGAATAATCACTTTTCTAGATCTATTGGCAATGCTCCTCCTAATGCACCCTAATATGCTGTTAAACTTCTTGGCTACAAGGGCACACTGTTAACTCATATCCAGCTTCTCATCCACTCTAATCCCCAGGTCCTTTTCTGCAGAACTGCTACTTAGCTAGTCAGTCCCCAGCCTATAACAATGCTTGGGATTCTTCCATCCCAATTGCAGGATCTGCAATTGTCCTTGTTGAACCTCATCAGATTTCTTTTGGTCCAGTCCTCCAATTTGGGCTAGATAACTCTGGACCCTATCCCTGCCCTCCAATGTAACTACCTCTCTCATAGCTTAGTGTCATCTGCAAACTTGCTGAAGGTGCAATCCATCCCCTCAGTCAGGTCATTAATAAAGTTGTTAAACAAAACAGGCCCCAGAAATGACCCTTGGTGCACTCCACTTGATACTGACCACTAGCCAGACATTGAGCCATTGATCACCACCTCTTGAGCCCAACAATCTAGCCAGCTTTCTATTCACTTACAGACCATTTATCCAATTCATACTTCCTTAATTTGTTGGCAAGTTTTCTGTGGGAGACTGTGACGGGGAGAGATGGCCCCGCACTAGCACTGCGGGCACCGCGGATGCAAGGCCGGGACCTCAGCCAGTGGCTCACAGACTGGGAGCGGGGCCTGTGCCAGACAGTGTGGCACCTGCTGAGGCCGGGAGAAGAGGGGGCAGGTCAGGCGTGAGGAAATATCCCAATGCCACCTCAAGGGGAGGGGCCTGAGAGGAGCGGGCCTTTCAAAAGACTGGTAGCAGGACCTCAGAGGAGGCCGGAGAAGGGGGAAGAACCGTCCCTGAGATGTGGGACGCAATTGCAGGAAGCAGGCAAGAGGCAGTGGACACTGGACCAGGGGAGGTGAGTTTGCCCTTGCTGAACCGGGGGAGGGCGAGTTTGACCCAACCCACCAGGAGGCATTAAAGGGGAGGGGCTTGCTGTAGAACACTAGGAAGGGAGGGAGCGGGGGAAAGGAAGTAGTCCAGGACGGGTATAGGAGTTACAAGCCCATGGGCTGGCGAGTTGAGGGCAACAGCCCTGCCAGTCAGGACAGGGACAGCGGGTCCCTGTGTCCTTAGGGTCCTGGGCTGAGACTTGGGGAGTGGGAGAGCCCGAGTCTCCCTTTCCCACCTGAACCTCCCCCCCATTAGGTCCGTATCACAGTACCAGTCAACATGGACAGGAAGAAAAGTCTGGAGCGGTGAGGAGCCCGTATAGGGGCTCCTTCCCCACAGGTGCAACTGGGGCCGGGGCTCTGGCTAGGGCGAGAGTGAATAGAGTGTCAGGGGAGGGTATCAGATAATTGACGTGAACCCCGTGACCTTCTAATAGAGACCGTATCAAAAGATTTGCTAAAGTCAAGGTATATCATGTGGACCACCTTCCTCATGTTCACAGAGCCAGTTACCTTGTTAGAGAAAGGAATCAGGTTGGTCAGGCATGACTTACCCTTGGTGAATCCATGGTGACTATTCCTGATCACTTTCCTCCCTTCCAGGTGCTTAAAATAGATTCCTTGAGGTTCCCCTCCATGATTTTTCCAGAGGCTGAGGTGAGCCTGACTGGTCTGTAGTTTCTTAGATTGTCCTTTTTCCCTTTCTTAAAGATGTGCACTACATTTGCCTTTTTCCAGTCGTCTGGGAACTCACCCTACCTCCATTAGTTTTCAAAGATATTGGTCGATGGCTCTGCAATCACATCAGCCAACTCCCTCAGTACTCTCGGATGCATTAGATCTGGCCCCATGGATTTGTGTATGTCCAACTTTTCTAAATAGTTCTTAACCTGTTATTTCTTCACTGAGGGTTTCCTACCTTCTTCACTGTGCTGCCCAGTGCAGCATTCTGGTAGCTGACCTTGCTTGTGAAGACAGAGGCAAAAAAAGCACTGAGTACTTTTTCCTGCATCATCTGTCACTAGTTTACCTCCCTCATTCAGTAAGGGTTCCACACCTTCCCTGACCAACTTCTTATTGCTAATATATATGTAGAAATCTTTCTTGTTACCTTCTATATCCCTTGCTAGATGCAATTCCCATTGCTCAAGTAATATATTTATACTCTTCCCTAGTAATCTGTTCCAGTTTCCACTTCTTATAAGCTTCCTCTTTGTGTTTAAACTCATCAAAGATTTCATTATTAACCTGGTAACCTACGACATTTGCTTTTCTTACTGTGCATCAGGATGGGGTGTTCCTGCATCTTCAATAAGGCTTCTTTAAAATACAGCCAGCATTCCCAGACTCCTTTCCCCCTTATGTTGAAAGCTTCTGATCATCAGGTCCTTGATGGAGTCAAAGTCTGCTTTTCTGAAGTCCAGGGTCTGTATTTTGCTGCTCTCTTTTCTTCCTTTGGTTAGGATCCTGAACTCTACCATCTCATGATCAATGCTTCCCAGGTTGTCACCCACATCTACTTCCCCTACTAGTTCCTCCCTGTTTGTGAGCAGCAGGTCAAGCTGCACATGACACTAGTTGGTTTCTTCAACACTTGTATCAGGAAGTTGTCCCCAACATTCTCCAAAAACTTTCTGGATTGTCTGTGCACTGCTGTATTGGTCTCCCAACAGATGTCAGGGTGATTAAAGTCCCCCATGAGAACCAGGGCCTGTGATCTGGAAACATCTGTTAGTTGTCTGAAGAAAGCCTCACCTACCTCATCCACTTAATCTGGTGGTCGATAGCAGACACCGATCACGACATCAGCCCTTTTGCTCCTGGCTCTAAATTTAACCCAAAGACTCTCAACCAGCTTTTCACCTGCATTATACTGGAGAAAACTTTCTTTTTAATATAAAATATTACATTGGGAATACTGAGCAGATACCAGTTTAATCTTCATAAGATAAAGTGGGTTGAAAGTGGCCGGAGGGCCATTAAATGCTGCTGGTCTCTCTTCAGAGCACTCTGCAGGCTCCATTCCTTCTTCCCCTGCCTTTTTTAATGCTCAGCCTGCTTCTGGTTCTCTTTCCCCCATTTATTCAATATAGGAGGCATAGAGATTATTTCCAGTGCTATGGTGGGATATGTTACCAAGACATGTCAATCAAAATGATCCAACTAGCCAATCAGAGCATGGGTCTAATGCTCATTATAGTCAATAAATATTTATCAGATTAAAAGCAGAGCAAGGTCAACACCAGTCCTCTTAAATTTTGCAAGATCAGCTTCTCAGATTTAGTGTTACATTACAGAATATTTCATTTTTGTACATAACACACATGCAGAATGCAGAAATGAACATTACAGATTCAAAACTTAATCTGCCATTAACTGAGATTATATTCTTTAGGCTCTAATTATGCAGCTGACAGAGCAAAAATTGTTTATGTGCTAGGGAGTACTGCAGGAATGGAAATCCTGACCTTAACAATAATATTTGTTTAAGAAAACACATCTGTTCTATGTATCACTAATAACTGACTACAGAAACAAAAGTGTCATTAATAAGAAATACACTCATTTGAGCATGGCCTGTAAAATATGCCGTAATGTAAACCGTGAATATGAATGAAATGTGTTAACCAATTACCTTCATCAAATTATGGAGCAAGTTATTAAAATGCAAAATTAAACAGACAAAAAAGTCTTCTAGCCATAACCTCTGCTCCAGTACCACCTGACTCCATTCTTGTCCCTTCGCTTAAAACTAATAAATACTGAAAAATTTATTATTCAAATAAATACTGAAAAATATTCCTCTCCCAAAAGCAATATTCTTTTCCTCACTGTCTGAACTGTTGCCTCCCATTTCCTCTTCAGCCACTATGGTCTGTATTTTTCATTTATTTTTCAGATCAAAAGACCAATTCTTCAAGATGCTAGGCACCTCCTAAGAGATACTGAATGTCATTTATTCTCACTGGAATTAACTACTTGGGTCAAATACCGCAATCATGCATCTGAATAAAGGTACACATGTACATAAAACTATTTGTAGAATTAAGACTTTAGATCATAACTCCTTGGGGGCAGAGAGCTTTTCCTTTTACTTGTCAGTAATGAGCTATAAACTCCTATGAAGCTATTTACATTAAAATTAATAATTACTTTGTAGTAACTAAAAGTAGGAAAAGCTTTCTGATAATACTGACTAACTCCTACAGAGAACACATTTCACACATAAGCATTCACAGTTGCTTTGGTTTGTTCTTAGAGCTTTTTATTTACATATTTCTAGCAGAACAAGATGTCCCTGGCATTGGTGGGTCTCCAAGTCCACCATACATTTTGTGACACCTAGAACTTAAGAGGCCCTCACACAGCACACAAAGCAAAATATTTTCAAAAAAACCTGACAATAGTCAAGTCTCACAAACTGTTTGGTTAATTTGTTTTAATATAGAGATTTCAATTTAGTTTTAATAAATGTAAGAAATCCATTCCTACTACACACTGAACAACTTCTGCTCAAAGAGCAAAGGTGTTAAACTCCATATTTATTTTTCTATTTAGTGCTCCTGATTTCTGGGTATAGCCTTTTTTTTGGCAACTGCAACATGTACATATAACTTCTATTTTACACACAAACCCAAAAATCCATTACTGTCTTACTTGATGCTATCTGGTAACACAGCACTGACTTTAAGGAATTTCTCATGTTATCTATTTGATTTTCTAACACATCTGTTCAGTACCCTGTTTTCATTGCCCATGGTTACTTTCTGAAACCAGTTATAATCCTTGCCTTGCCCACTACATTATTCCTGCTTTAATGCAGCATAAGAAATGTTTCTGGATGGGTTAATACACACTAGGGCATCTAAGGTAATAAGCATATTTGTGTAATTTAGTGAGGCTGGCTGTAGATCCAAAGTGCTTGATGTACAACTAATCTCTGAGATGACTTGAGAGAAATAATTCTCATGTAGTGGATACCTGGGGTCCTACTGATGCTGTGATGAACGGCTTTGAGGTGAAATCAACTGGGGTACTGCTGACATAGCAGTCTGTCTCAGCACTCTCGGCTCTCTCTCACACTGTGCTGCTGTGACAAACTGCAGATTCCTTATGGTCCTGCATTCACACAAGCATTTATGCTGGTAGGCACACATCCAACTACAGTTATATGAAGGCTTAGCTTCAACCACTCATGAACTAACGAGAACAATTCCAATCAGTTAACCCCCTGCCCCAGTTCCATAGCCTAAGACCCTAGAGCTGTACTGTCTTGCCCTGATCAAAAGCATGACTAAAAGACGAAGAAATAATTCTGTATGCTAAAAGACAAAGAAATAATTCTTTCTAAAGTTAGCTGTCCTATGGCTGATGGTAATTACATCTCTGAAAGAAAAGGTTACATGGAATGAATTACCTTCTGCTAAGATAAAGTACAACTGTTTCTGTGGTCAAGTCTAGTAACTACAGGTTGAAACTCTCTTCACTGGGACCCTCTGGTCCAGCAACATCTGGGATCTGGTAGGACCATGGATGATCCAGGCCAGAGAGTCCTGATGGAGAGCTAACGCTTGGGAGCCCTGCAAGCAGGCAAGGCAGTGGGAGCCTGATGCGCAGCAACAGGGTTTCTCAGCGGGACAGTGGAGGCCCCACGTGCAGGAGTGGGGCTACCCAGTAGAGTAGTGGGAGCCTGGCGTGCAGAGGTAGAGGGGCAGCCCACTTGGCAGCGAGAGGCTGGTGCATGGAAGCAGCAGGCTCTGGAGTGAGAGGCCAGTGTGTGGAGATGCTAGCAGTGGAAGCCTGGCAGGCAGAGGCAGCGGAGCTGCCCAACGTGGCAGCATCTTTATTTTCAATTATAAGTTTCTGATTGCGCCAATATTTTATTGATTTTCACTAATGCCACCTCTCCCAGTTCCCAGCCTTCATCCTAGTTCTGTTTACATCTTAAGCCATCTCTCTTGCATAATATCTGTCTGAACAAGCTGAAAATAAAACAGTGATAAATTGTGGTTTGTTTCAAATTATACAAAAAGGCATGTTTAATGTAGTTGTAATTTGCACAAAACATGACCTTAAAAAGGCATAAAATATTCATAGGGACCCTGTGTGAATTTTGGAGAGCTGCAGCCTTGATCTCTACAAGAGGTCTGCACACAGAACTCCCACTGGCCTCAAGCAGTGTTTGATGTGCAGAAGGATTGGCAGATAGAGCCTAAATTTTTTAGTGACCATTCATTAAGATGCTGTTGCAAATGCTTTGTCCTGAGGAAGGTGTTGAGATTTGTCCTGCTAAAGGGTTTGAAGTTGATTAAACGGGTTTTGTATACAATCTCCGGTTTCCCAGGGGCCAGCAGACACTGTACAGCTGTGTTAATGTCACAGAGATTTACAGCAGTGCCTCTCTTTATCTTCAGTTCAGTTTTGTCAATGAGATACCAGATTCTCATTTGTGCCACAGCATTTCCCTTGGAATCTGCCTCAGAAATGTTTCTAACTGTTACTGTTATGATTAGTTAGTCTTTAATGAATTGGAACATGATCTACTTCTTAACAAAGGTGTGAATAACAATGAAAATGTACTTTATGCTTTAGAGAAATAGTTTTTCAATATTTGTGCTGATTTAAAAAAAAACAAGTGAAAATCTAGTACACAAACCAATCAATATTTCAGACAAAATATGCTAAAAGGATCAGCTGTTCTGTTAGCAAAACAGTGGAGGCTGAAATGAAATATTTCTCTTGTGACTTTGGCATAAAAATACAGCAATATTTAAATGAGTATAGCTACAAAAAGCCAGAGACACATAACATTATTGATAAGCATGATGCACCCAGTGATATCCTGACCCCCAAAAACTCTTGAGGAAAGGGATGCCCATAATATAAGCTTCTCTTCCTTCACGCATGCTGCTCCTGTCATCTTCTGCTTATGTCAATATGAATCCCTGATTAAGTGAACTTTGAAGTGAATTGATTTAATGTAAGAGTGGGGATTTTAAGGATGGAATTTGCCTGATTATTGTGATTCTATTGGTGCAGATTATTCCTTTTATTTATTCATTTATTTATACAAAGTGAATATGAGTGTGCACATATTATGAATGTGCTCCTCATGAATGAGGATGTAACTGTTCATTTCACAAACCATTTTTGTTTTAGAATTAACAAAGGACCATAAACTCACATTGGTTTCCACTGCTCTGGGTGGTTTTGATTTTTTTTTTATGGTACGTTGTCATTTTACATGGAAAAGGATGCATATGTAATGAACACTTACAAGTCCTCCCTTGTGCACTAACAAATGGAACCCTCTTTTCATTACATGCTCTGTTATTCTTTTAACATGATAGTACTTTCATTAGTTCAAAAAGTAGCAAAGACAAATTCTCTCAGAGGATTATGATTACATGCTATTTCTTTCTGAGAGTTCTTTTATTTATAAACAGCTCATGTACATAAGACACTGAATGTTACATTCAAAATTAAACCAAAACAAATTTAGTTTTAGTATTGGCCATTGAATCAGTCTCCATAGAGGCTCTAGGGTCAATGTTTTCCTTCTCAGTTCAAGGACATTCATCTTTGTGGCATTTGTTGCATCTCTTCAATGACTTCCAGTCCCAAAGGGCCATCTTTGCCTCTCCCGTGCTTCTTATACCTTCTTTTCTCTCACTTATTGGGTTTTTTTTAATGGATTTACATCTTGGGTTGGGTGAAGATGTCAGTTATTTTTCTACAGGTGCTTACTCAAGTTCTGTTAGTAGACCTAGTTAGGGATCAAGTTTTTTACTAAGACAGTTCTGTAGTTCTTTAATTCCACTGTTCAGATTCTACATCACTGCATCTTATGATACATTTAAAAGTTGTAGCTGCTTGACTATATGACCAAACTAGTGGTGTCCCTTTTTGACCTGTGTGGCTAGTCAAGAGTATAGAGTCCTAGGGATGGTTCAGTGAGGAGTAGAGATTAATGATGGAGTCTGGCATTTTCTTGATGCAATCTTGTTTATTTACAAGGAATGTACAAAGACCTGCTTCAGCACATGCTAGAGGAACCAAAGTCAACAAAGAGTAGTTTCTTAGTTCATAGCCCCAAACACCATTAGTCAGTACAGACACAAAGTGCCCTCTAGGACCAAACTGTGTTTACAAGCTTGTTAGAATTTCTTCAGACTGCACGGAGTGGGTGGAACGAGGAGTACTGGTAGTTCGAATTAGGATCTCTAATTCCAACTACCTACTCCGTGCCACGTGTAGCCGCGGGCACAGAGTTCGGACTAAGGGGGATTTAAAAATGGCGGCGCCCGAGAACATGCAAATGAAGCCTGGGATATTTAAATCCCGGGCTTCATTTGCAACTCTGCTTACCCTACCTAGCTCAAACTAATGAGCTAGTGTAGACATACCCATACTGTTCAGAGTGATCCCAGGTATGTGCTGACACCCAGGGCAGAGGATATATGAATCCCTCAGTTTGCTGCATTATCTTCCAGTTTCAACAGCAAAGCTGATGGAAATTAAAGAGGCTACAGAAAATGACATCCAACTACAGACAGTCAACAGTGATATTAGCAAGGTGGATAAAAGACAAGTATCAGTAGAACAAAATGGAATCATTTATCAAGGACACAGAGCTGTTGTCCCTGCTTCATTATCTAAGGATGTTGTGATAGATTTTGCATGTAGTATCTTTGGGGACCATATTACATTAAGTTTACAAATGGCTTATATATCAACGTGGGTGAGGGATGGTAATCAACTTCATGGGGAAAAGTTATCACAGCTCCTTCAGGAACCAAAGATGATTAAGGTGAAAGATGATTAAGGTGAATCACTGAGGTTGTAAATATCTCCAGACAGGAACCACTCCTTGTAGAGGCTGATATATACTGATTCAAACTGGATTTTCCAGAGACAAACTGATAAAGGAAGTGCTTTTCAAGTTGGTTTAAACTGACTCAGGCCTCTGTGTGAATTCTTTCTCTTATTTCCAATGTAATATTTTACATTATAAACAAAGTATGGCTCATGGAAAAGAAACTGCTGATTGTGAATTAAGCAAATGGACAAGACCTTCTTTCTGATATGAGGGCTGCAAGCCCTGCAGAAGGTTTGAAGAGATCTGGGCCTACTAGGGTTCCATAACACCGACTAGGGAGCCTTGGTAAGCTTTCAGCTGGCCTGTACAAACTATTGGGTTTTTATGTTTTCTGAATCAATGTGCTTGCTTTAAATTTTTATGTTTTAAGAATCAATGTTCATGCTTTAAATGAATTGTGTTATAATTAGTAACTGCTTCCAGTACCCTGTTCATTGTCCTCAAGGAAAAGGAGAGCAAAGCACCGATGCTGACAGTCTGGCTTGCTAAGGATATTGCAGTGTAAGCATGGAGTTGTGCCCCCTTAAAACATCTTAGTCACAATGAAGTGGGACAAGGGCCTCTACCAGAGACAGATGATGTTTGGAGAACTGAGGACTGAATGGGGACTCTTGGAGTAGACCCCAGAGGTGGGGATATAGGTACAGTTATCCTGAAAATTTGACATCTGACATGCAAAAAGTCCATGCCTCAAACTGGGGCACTGAGTAATTAATATGTTTCCGCTTCATGATGTAAGGGTTTGACAACTATCAGTTATATGATAACCACTAGCAGAAGGGCACCTATCCCACAAGCTGCCCACTCCATCATGAGAAAAGGTGGGAGCAGAACTATTTACTTTGGATGAAAACCAAGGCTTGATTATATTGGACAACTATTCAAATTTCTGGCAGGTCGATAACTGTGCCTGACTGGTAAACTAAGGCCCACTTGCTGAGGTACTGCATTCAGATCAATTGGTAGAATTTTTGGAACAGAGGATTATCAAAGCAATCCAGCACAGGCAGTGATGGGATGAAGAACCAAAATGTTACTGCCAATAAGGAATACTCATTGAAGCCAGAAGATTGAAATAGTAACAAGAGTATATGGCTAACAATTACAGAAAGCGAGCACTAGAGTGCCATAGGTCAAGCAAGGCCCACCCAGCCCTGGAGGTAGAAACTCCTTTCAAGGGTCAGCCATTAGAGAGACACCAGAAGGAGTGGAATAAAGGCACAGAGTTGTAGTGGCATCCAAGTGATATGAGGTGACACCACAGCGGGACAAGAGATCCAAAGGAACAGGAAACCCTTATAAGTCAAAAGACACAGCACCTAGAGAGAGCCTACAAAGATCATCAGAGAACAGAGAGAAAGAGAACTATCCAGAATTCAAATCTAGAGGGAGGGAGCAGGCTCCATAGTGAGTTTGCTAGATTTGGAGACAGGTGACAGAAACACAGAGATATGTTTCACCTAGTGTGGTTGCCTGATGTGTACATCAAACTCTCCCAAAATCTATGTAGCTAGAGTGAGTCAATGATAAAAATGAACCTCCAGTTCAAGCATATGCTAGTAATTTCTGTCTGAAGGGAAATAAGGTGGGCTTCTGGGCATCATTTTTTTTTAGTTTACATTTAAATATTTAACTGATAGGGAAGATGTATGATGATCAGTGGAAATGGTGTCAAAAGGACCAAATTCCCTAGAAGGACCATTATTAACAGGATATAGTAAACTTCCGATAATCCGGCACCTTTAGGACCCAGGG
>CM057845.1:246227137-246241385 GCA_030068395.1 Apalone spinifera | reverse complement strand
CTGAAATTGCTGATGAAGCAGGGATTTAAATATCCCATGCTTCATTAGCATAATCTCGCCTGCATGTTATTCTATTCAACAGCTAATTCGAACTAAGAAGTGCGCTCCAGGACGCATTAGTTTGAACTAATGTTACTTCTCATTTTTTGATTTACAGCCAATGAGAGCTGTGATTTCCCAATACTTTCACAAGTAAATATGGAGGTGGAGGCCTGCCACGGACTCACCCTGCTGACCAGATCAAGCCTGCAGGCTGGAATTTGCCCACCCCATATTACAGGATAAGCCTTCATGGTTAAAACCCAGGTTCATCTAAAGTTTATGCCAGGGGTGGCCAACCTGTGGCTCTGGAGCCAGCTGTGGCCCTTCTGAAGTTAATATGTGGCTGCTAGTGGGCGAAAGATGCTGGAGACAGGAGAGGAGGCACCTGATGGGGACTGCTCACAAATTACTGTTGCTCTTTGGAAAGGTACATTGGTAAACAGTAGTGCTTTCTCAGGCTCAGGTTGGCCATATTTGGCTTATTCCTTAGTAAATCAGTCTCTAAGCGCTGGACTACACTAGGGCATTATTTTGAAACAAACATACAAACCCTAAAGTCAAAATTATAAGTGGAGCGTCCACGCTAGCAAGCCTGTTATTTTGATAAAACGGGCAACTTATTTTGAAATCTGTATTCCTGCTTTCCTCTGGGAATAACACTAATTTCAAAATCTGTTATTTTGAAATAGCATTAGTGTGAAAACTCCAGTACCGCTAATTCAAAATAACTACTTCCCAGAGTAATTCAAACTAATTACTCCCCAGTGCTTCCTGGGGCTCTAAGTGAAGGTAGTGCATCCACATTAATGTATCTTGTCTTGGACTAATTTCAAGGCTTCCCCATACTGGGGACACATTACTTTGATTTTGTAAAATTGGGAGTTATTAAGTCTAATCTAGTTATTTTAAAATAATTTTCTAGTATAGACATGTCCTATGATGCCACAGGACTCCTCATGGGTTTTAGTAGCAGTGATCTCCTTAATTCAACATACATTTGTTCCTGAGTATATTATCTGGGCCATCTTAAATGGATACATAAATAAGATTACATAACTAAATGCTGTGTGAACATCTTCCTTTTTGTTATTCCTTCTTCCCTGCTTATAAGTCTATTTTCTTTAGAGACTAAATTAAGAAGGCTTCTGAAATTTACATAAATAGTTTTTGTTGTGGGTGGATAGACAACAGGCATACAGGAAACCAGACTCTGAGCTTGTTATCAATTATCATAGCTGCTTTTCTATATTTATATTTGGAAGAAGCATACCCTTTACAATGTACCATTCCAGGTCATCTGCTCCATTTGAAAAAGTGACAGTAGTATTTTCAAAGGTTAACCATAAAACTAAAAAGTCACCAAAAGTGAAATGTAAAATAGGCTCTAAGAAACTACCAGAATGCATTACAAGATGGCATTCTTTGTTCAGAAAGTCACATTTTAATCGAAGTATTGTACTGTAACTGCTAAATGACCTGTGAGAGGGAATTCTAGAATATATTAAAACTCATATGAGTGAGAAAGAGCCAGTGATAATGTTAATAGTCATAGGGAACTAAATGAGAAGGGGATTTAAAAGTAATTTATACATTTAATTAACTCATCAGTCATTAACAAGTGTATTTCATATTCCTGTGGTGAAGTAATTAACCAAGATCTACCTCATTGTACAATAACAACTCCAATATTATACCATTATTAGTGATTAATCTCTACACACATTGTCTAGCAAGCCAAATAAAGCATACATATATGCTTTAGCTATTCTAAGGCTTAATTAGAATTTCATATAATAGAGTACATCAAATAAAACATATTACTCGGAAAAAATCTCCAAATAACATTAAATGGTTCAAAGTGGAAGCTCATAAATTAGATGAATTATAGTTCTTGGACAAGTGCTAAAAAAAGACTGCAACTATACTTTCATACAACAGACATTCCAAGGCTACTAAAAGTAACTGTCTATTTCTACATAACAGTATATTTTTATCTAAAATAAGCTTTTGGTTGAATTTTAATTAGCAGCTACATTTATATCTGTTTCAATTGGAGCATCTTCATAGATGGAGTGGGCAGTGCCTTTGAATGAGATTGGTGGAGAATTTTATTCTTTCAAGGTCAAAGAAAGAAAAGCCAAAGGCAAAAACTATCAGCAGGGGCTAATCTGTTTATGAAAAAGAATAAGGGAACTGTCCTGATACGGTTATGGATACCAAAGGACATCCTTCATCTTTCACTGAAGAGATAAACTGAGATTGTGACTTGTTCCATGGAAAATGGGTCATAGCTTGCCTGGCTAAAAACACTGATGAACAATAAAACACTAGGCTTGGGTATGGAGGCATTGTGATTTAACAAGAAGATTCATGATCTGGAATAGTTCAGCAGCACATGAATTAGCAAGTTCTATAGCACAAAAGATACTCTATGCCCAAAATAATATTAAATCCAGTGTCCCATTTTCTCTTTCTTCTCACTCTGATTCTTACTGAAACCCTCTTCTTCTACAAATGCACACAGTCATCCTTCAAGAAAAGGAAAATTACATCCAATCGTCCTGTGGTCTTTGTCTTTTTTTAATCATTAAAATGTTAGGGTTTTTTAACAAGCTTCAAAAATCCCACTGTAACATGCATGAAAAAGAATGGTCACGCAAATCAAGCTTATTCTATGTTTGTGTCGATAAGGGAACATTAGAGAGAAAGAGAGTGAGAGAGAGCATGAGCACAGTGGTGATGATGAGGATTAAAATAAAAAATGGTGTTGGATTCCAAGGTTGTAAGTTCCTTTGAAATACATAAGATACATTACATATATGTACTAGAATTTTTAATATTTAAGAGATGCATAAATACATAACTAATATGTATCTATCTTTAATAATGTGAACTGTTAGTTGGGAATAAGTTTTGTAAGAGCACATGATCAATACTTATAAAACATAAAAATAAAAAATATAATTAAAAAAAAAGATATCTCCTGAAAGGAAAGTAGAATTTTTTTAAAAAAAGAATGCATCCTATGATAAGTCTTTTGGCCTTTCAGAACCTTACCCAGATTTAAAGAACAGATGCAAACAAGGGAATTAGGGAGATCTTCAAAGCAGATTTGGAAGAAGATTTTTTTAATGTATGTTGTGTATAATGACTTCCAGTCATTTGAGTGTGCATAACACTTTGCATTTGAGGATCTTAAAAGAGCTTGTTAGAGAAGAAGCTATTGTATAATTCCTAAAATTATATTATAGATAGACTAACGTGGAGAAGGGATAGGGGATTTTTAAAGTCACTGCTAAAGGTTGGACCCATTAGACAACAACCCTTCCAGAATTAGATACAGATATTCAATACAAATAGTAAGGGAATGGTCAAAGTATGTAAACAGAGTTTGAACTAAATTGTGCCGGAAACCTTAAAGATAGTTTAAAAAAGTAGCTTAAAAAAGTAGTATGCCTACTTTGTGTAGTTCTTAGGGCAGGGTTTACTGTATGCATATTATGTTGATATAAGAAATATTAATTCAGACTTTACATATGAGATATCCACCAATGTATGCTTTTATGAGTACCTGACTAAATCAATTCATCCTCTGCATTTCTGATAAAACTGTGAAATAATTAAGAGTTAAGATGAAGAGCTAGCATTTTCCTTCACAATAGCTAAACGTATCAAGATATGGAAAATGATTATTTTTTTTAGGCAATCTCCAACTGAATTCAGTATAAGGGAAATAGATTTTCAAAGGGTGATCTCATCAGGCAAGTCAGAGAAAGGACACAAAAGGATGTAAGATCCAGTCCTACAATCAAGAAATTAGTTAGACAAACGATCCCAGCAGAGTTCAAAAGTACTACAGAGTACTAGGAGTAATATGGCCAATATTTGTCCCAGAATCATTTACAAAGTTTGTCTATATAGGTATGAATAGAAGGTTATAATGTTAAAATAAGTAAGATCTGAGAGTGTGTCTAGACTACATGGCTCCGTCGACGGAGCCATGTAGATGAGTTTACTAGACATAGCAAAATGAAGCGGCGATTTAAATAATCATGCTTCATTTACATCAAAATGGCCACCGCGCTATGCTGATGATCAGCTGATCTGGCACAGAGGAGCAGTCTAGACATGTCGCGGTCGACAAGGGAAGCCTTTGTTGACTGCTCTGGTAAACCTCATTTCATGAGGCATACCGGAGTGGTTGACAAAGGCTTCCCTTGTTGACCATGGCGCGTCTAGACTGCCCCGCTGTGCCGGATAAGCTGATCGTCGGCACAGCGCGGCGGCCATTTTGATGTAAATGAAGCGCGGTTATTTAAATCGCCGCTTCATTTTGCTACGTTTGGTAAACTCATTTACATGGCTCCAACAACGGAGTCGTGTGGTCTAGACACCCCCTGAGTGAAAAGTATAGCATATGTTTTATATACAGAACAATTCAAAACATTGACTTCTTAAGAATCTTGAAATCCTAGAGCATAATAAAATCCTTACTATGGCAAGTCATATAATAGAACTGTAAAGAAATACACCTTAAAAGAAAATGGAATTAATAATTGAAAAGTGTTATAGAAAAGACAGAATACTGCCTATGGGAAATCGCTAAATAAAATCTGAGCACAAAGTGATTGAAGACCTCAGAATTTCAGCCAAAATGCATATTGTTCCCCTGTTTAATATTTTCAGTGTGATATCAAAGATTTTTATATTTCTGTACTTCAGATAATAGTGGGAAAATTATTTTCTCTAACTTAGATTGTTGTACACTAATAATATAATTTATGTACTTGCAAATCAAAAAGTAATTTTATTGATTATTTTTAGGTTTGATCACTAGATTAAGCAAAAAGATAAATTTGAAATAATTGTTTCAGTAGATGAACTTTTATTTCTATCCAATATTAACTTGTCTGATATTTATAGAAGTGATTCTTGATGTAGTTTATTTTTAAGTTTGTCTTTCCTTGTGTTCACTTCAAGACTATGATTCACTGAAGACTGAGCTACTCCAAACTTTAATTCCAAGAGTTCTATATATCTATAAATTTCAATCACAATTCCTCTGACAGTATTTCTTTTTTTTTCCTGTGGCTTAGCAGAGTCCCTCCCTCTAACAGAGTATTCTACCTGTTGGAAAAATTCAGGCACATTAGCAAATTTGGTGAGAGATCAATAAGTATTCTGCCTTTTCTATAACACTATTCAATTATTTATAGTATCTCCTTTTACTTGGAAAGGATATTTTCCCCATAATAATTGTACCATATACTCTCTGAACATACAAAATAAAAATATGTAAATAAATATAAACATATTTACAAACATATTTATAAACCTATAACTATACAACATATAAATGTTCTGTATTTGGGATTCCAAGACTTATATAAGATGTCAATATTTTTCATTTTCCTGCATCTCTTTTTCATATGAACCAAGACAACAATGAGCTATAATCTTGCTAGCCTGACTCACACATGACAATGGTATTATTTGCGGGTAAGGTTTAATAAATTTGTTCCTATTCATGTCCCTAAGATCCACATTGATTTCTCTGTTTCCATTGATGTGCGCAATGATACTGAACTTATATTTTCCTTCAAAGACAATTTATAGTTTCTCAAATTTGTATATGTATATGAGCTTTTCTTTCAAATCAGAAAAAAATATTTATTTTAGATTAAGATTGTGAGAAAATAAACTTATAAAATAAAATGTTGTTCCTTTAGATTTTGTACAGATATTTATATGCTGTAGGAATACTGATTTATTGTTTAATTTATGTTGTCAATCACTTGATGAGGGGGCTTAAAGCTGTTTTTATGAGGAAGAAAATAATTGCAACAGAGATTTCAAAATAAAGTTGTCTTTTCATTCTACTCTCTATATAATGTACTAGGATAACATTAAATAATTTTGCAGTATCTCATGCCAACCTCCTTCCTTTTGTGCCAGATATTGAAGTTCTATCTTACTTAGCACATCTAATTTTTCTACATATCAGTTTCATATATGGAGAGAAAGAACCACCAGTATTCTAAAGTGCATTTTTGTGAACAAGCAGTGCACTGTCCTATTCAAATATTTTCATGAGGAAAGTGGAAGCTCAGTATGACTGCAACATATAAACCTTTGCTGGGGTGAAAAAAAAATGTTAGCACCAATATACAGATAAAAGGTTAAGAGTCACTTTATGAATTCACAACAATTGTTCAAAACACACAGCCCGCTCTCATGTTTACATGCACTAATGCCACTTACTCATTTTCATTTTTTCTGAATGATCATTTATGTAATGATAAACACAAAACAAGCAAGGTTGTAATGAAAGTCAACAGATTCTCAGTTGTACCTTAATTGGGTACCATGCCATTCCCAACACAACAAATAGTTATTGAAAGCAAAGCTCTAAGAATTAGATAAAGTTGCAGCAGTGAGGAAATCTTCAACAAACCACCACAACATCTAAGCAGGCATAGATTACACTTGAAATACCATGTGACTAGAAATTGATCTATATTCTGAATTGCCCAGAAGATTTGTAACTAGGAAAACTGTCAATCTGCAACATAGTAAATTGATGTGGTTTTACATCCTGTAGCTCAGGGGTATGCAAAAGGGCCTCCACAGGCTGTATCCGCGGAGGCCCTGTTGCACCCCCACCCCCAGACCAATCAGGGCCTGGAGGCAGGGGAAGCACACAAAGTTTTCTCTGCCCTGCCCCCACCCTGCAAGGAGTGTGTGGTGCTTAGAATCACTACGCACCTCCTGGCAAGGTGAGAAGAGACTTTACACGTTCCCCCACCTCCAGGCCCACCCCTGCTGTAGCTCTTTAATACACACACACACACACACACACACACATTCAAAGCCTATCGTGTAATACCTAATTAGAGATGAGATTCAAAAGGCCATTGCAAACGTTTATTTGATTTCCTACTACACATTTTCAGCAGACAATGAAATTAGGATTCAAAGCATTTGTGACTTTTAAACGTGTGTCAAGCTTCTGTATTCTCTGTCCTCTCTGAATTTACAATGCAAATCAATAGCTGACATTTGACAGGTGATTTATGTTATTCAGTATCAACTTTCATAAATACATGGGTAAATATACATGCATTTGGTATGAGAATCTCTCCTGAACTTTTAAAAATATTTTTTATAACCTCCTCATCCACTTACACTTCTCAGACATCTTCAGTTCCTTTCTTTTTTCATCTTCCTGCATGTTTCTCAAATAGTTGCACCTCTTTGATCAAAACCTACAATATATACTTTGTACATGACCCTGCAGCAACCAAGTAGGGGCTGCAACCACACAGTTGAGAAACTCTGCTATAGGAGAAGCACAATTGTTGTCCGAGATATTCAGGAAAAAAGATAGGAGATGAATCTTGTTGATTTAGGTCACAACTTTGAAAACTTAATTTATCTGGGAGCTATTCAGCAATAAGACATACAGTGCAGGTCATTGTTTCTTTCTTACTCATTTTCACCTATGTGAGGACTTCAATCAATCTTCCATGCCTCCACACCTGGTCCAAATGCTGAGACCCTCACCTCTTCCTTCTTGTGTAAGAGATAAGGTACAGGGAAAGGCGATTGTATCCTTTCTTTATCAGACATTAAGAGCCCCAAACTTTGTTACCCATATTCTTAAGTAGATGCCTTCCCCTAAATCTACTTCCATTTCTGTTTTTTCAGAGAACCATGATCCCTATGGAAAGAGTAACTTCACTGGATAACTGCAATGGGTTGCAAGGAATCTTCTCTTGGGCCTTTCCCCACCCCTTTAACATTCTCTTACCTAAAAACCTACACTCAAAAGTTAAGGATGCCTGATGCCTGCTATAAAATGTAATTTCAGGTAAGTGAATGGAGATGATTGATGTTATCAATGTGCAGCGTACCAATGACACAACATAGTGAAGCACCTAATCTTCAAGGAAGCTCAAATCATAGGCAAGTCCATCCTTAAGATCCCCAAAATAAGCTGTGAATGTTAAAAGAGTGTTATTAATCTCTGGACTGACTCATAAGCAATCATCAGCCCAGCATTCCCAAGGGCCAGAAGAGTCAGTTCAGATCCCTCATTGGATCCTAGGGCCCATTTTAGAAATGTGTCCACAAATTGTGGCTATGCCATTATTAGTCCCAGGCACGTGCTTAGCAATAAAGCAGATGTTATAAATTAAACAGCACAACACAAGGCCCTGTTTCCTGCATAAGACTGAGTGTGATCCACAAACCAGGTAAAAAGAAGTGTTACCCTGCCTATCATGTTTTTAGGGACCAACAGATGTGCTCAGAGCATGTGCTCAGAGCATGCCAACTAGATCAGGTCCTATTCAAAATCTAGCCTCAATATGGGTACGTCTAGACAGCAGGGCTATTTCAGGTTACTGGAGGTACCCTGAAATAGTTAACCCGCATCTTTTAAATGTGCCCATTATTTTGAAATATTTTTCAAAAAAACAAGTGCACTATTTCGGCATTGTTGTAACCCTCATGAGGCTAAGAGATGTGTCAAAATAGCACGTTATTTCAAAATTTGGCACTGTGTTGATGAGACAAATTTTGAAATAAGCTATTTCTAAATACAATCGAAATAAGATAGGCAATCTGCATAAAGCAAATTGTGTATCTTATTTTGAGTTTAAGGTGCTGTGTAGACGTAACCTACCTCCTGTTCAAGCTGTTGCACTTGAGACAAACACTTTGTGGATCCCAAACCGCAGTGTGTTATATGTTCTCTAACATGACTTTGAGTGCATTAGTTCCCTTATACATATCCATATTTGTTCAGGCCTAGTTCACACTGCTGATTTATGGATTAGATTAAAGCTAGGTTTCCAGCCATAATTTTAAGAACTATTGCATAGTGAACCTGACTCTGGTTGCTTCCAAAAAGGTTATATATGGTGTCAGAAGTGTTATATATGATTAAAATAAACCTAATCAAATCAGAAGTTGTGCAGTTATTAAAAGAGCTGGACATATCAAAAGTTTCATTGAATTTTTTAAGTGCTATACAGAAACCTATAGCCATAATATGTGATTCATGTATCATATCATCCCATTTCACCTGAAAATGTAACTTCACCGGAAAGAATAGTCCTATTTCTATTATATACATTTCTGACAGTGAATGTGCATTCCAAAAGGTTAATTGTAAAATGTGAAAGGCATACATTTTATCTTATATTTAAATATTGTATTTACTAGTTGTAAATCCATATTTTTCATACTAGAGCTGATGTCTGAAGATACAATCTTCAGCCTAAAGTCTATCATGAAAGCTGAGCATACTGTGAAGTTCTTCTTAGTGAGCCCTTTAGAAATGCAAGGAAAGTCTGTCTCATTATAAAGTCTTATTATAAGGCCTTGTAACACCATTTGATTTCCTTGGTTTCATAATAATTAAATCACTTTGATTCCTTTACCAATTTTAAAGGTACAAAATTAATATTCTGAAAATGTTCACCACAAAGACTGGTCCAATTTTAATTGCTTTCGAATTTCTCCAATTTAAATGAAATTATTCCTGGCAAGTATAATCTGTATAATGAGGCAAAGCAGCATAACTGTAATTTATTTTCTCAGTTAATAAGTAATTTTATCTGCATAAGATGAAGTATTGTAAAAATGGTGATAATTTTTTATTGCCCCATACATAAAAAATTTAAAATAAAGATTGATAAGTGGTATCTTTTAAAAAGGGGAAGAACCAATTTTGAGGCAAAGAATTCTCAATGAATATTCAATGGAATCCCATACATCATTACTCACATCTTAGGCTATATTTATGAGCATAAATTCAGGTGCATTTCAAGACCTAGTTGTTGGGAATGAGCCTTGCCACATCTGCTAGAAATGGAAAATTCCCTTCTGAGGCTATATCTACACTGCTGGGTTTTTTTTCAGAAAAAGATATGCAAACTGTGAACCGCAATTTGTCTACCTTTTTAAATTTTTATTGGAAGAGACTTTTCCAACATTTGGCCCATCTAGACAGGACCAAATGTTGAAAAAACCTCCTCTTTCAGAAGAGCCCTTATTCCTCATAAAATTTCGGAAGAGTAGACGTGTTCCCTGGATGCGGCGGAGTTTTTCCAGGATACCTCCAGTATCCTGGAAAAACTCTGTAGCATAGACATAGCCAGAGAAACACATTTTGCCTCCAAAAACAAGTGGAGTTTCTATAGACAAAAAGCCTTCAAATTGCTTCTGTGTTGAATTAGACACCCAAAACTTTGCAATAGAAAATTCTTTCGTTATTTGCCATCTGAGGTAATATAATCAGAGCTGTTAAGCATAAACTGTTTCAAGAAAAATACAATCTAATACCTTTGTTGTTATCCATTCCTCCAACAGCATACAGTGTTCCAACGGTAGATTTCCTAGGTTTAGTTCTTGGACTTTGCATCAGAGTTCTTCTTTCTGGTAAAAGATGGTATTTCATAGCTTCCAAAATGAGCTTCTGACATTCCAAATCATCCTTAAAAAGTGCATGATTTTCAAGGTCAGCCAATATCTGTGAATGACAGAATCATGAATCAACCAGAAAATTAACAATATTGATTATGGAAATAACACTAAATGTATCATCTTTTTTCAGACAACATTACGTCAACTTTATCCATTTCAAAATCTTTTACACAAGAAATGAGCACTATTTTGTGAATCATGAAAACATATTTAGGGCATGTCTACACAGCAGGGCTAAAGCCCAAATAAGCCATGTAACTTGAGCTATGTCAATTGCATAGCTTAAGTCAAAATAGCTTATTTTTGGTTTTTGGCACTGTTTACACAGCAGGATGTCCAAGAAAGAGCACTCTTACTCCAACTTCCCTTACTCCTCGTACAATGAGGGTTACAGGCGTTGGAGTAAGAAGTCCTCCAGCTCGACATTATTTCAATATTATGTCAAAATAATTGCTTGTGGTGTAGACGCGGGTTATGTGATTTTGGAATAATATCAATTATTCCAAAATAACACTGCTGTGTAGACATAGCCTTAGAACAGTTACTTTTCCACAGCATATAAGACACAAATGGTATTTGCTATTCAGAATTTTTGGAAACACTCTTGTACACCACTGTTGTACACCAATGTACACTCATGTACACCAATGTTAGTTTTTTAATGGTCCCCACTGAAGGCAAAACAAATCTTATTTAATTATCACAAATATACTCATTAATCAGAGTCTATAGTATTCTACACTGTGGTTTATAGAGATGTACTCTGATTGTTTTCAATTACATTCTTTAGATACTCAATTGAAAGTGTTTTAGGGCTTTTCTGGATTATTTCTGCTTCAGCTATGTATGTAAGAAGCAATCTGGCTTAGTACTGCACACAGTTATGCTACATTCTGCTAAATTTACACTAATAAAGTGACTTAATCTCCTGAAAGTGGTATAGGAGTTACAGTTATTATTCATGGGAAATGGATGCCTATTGAACTAGATTGCCCAAACTAATAAGAAAATTTAATAAAAAAAGTAGTGTATAGGATCTAGAAATTTTTAGAAAGTGGCACACTTGAAATATCCATCTTCTGTTTCAGTTATCTCCAGGTATCTTTCACCATGATTGTCTCAGGACCAAAAGATGCGTTAGAAGATTAAAAAAAAAGTTAAGTGAGAATACAAGTATACCTCTGCACAAGTAAACACAGGTAAAATACAATTATCTGAATCTCTAAAGGCATTGGAGAAAACTGATTATTGAGAATCAGACAACAGAAATTTTGTTCCTGTAAAAACTCCAGATTCAGGGAATAGTAACAGTACTGAGAAAACTGAAATTTGGATAAGCATGGCTTAACTTATATTTACTCGGTGCTTTCATGTTATTAAAATTGGTTAGAAATGATGGATCAATTGAATGTAAAAACAGCTCTGGGCAATAAAATCTTCATGCATACAGGAACAATAAGATTTTTATTTATTTATTTATTGAGAGGAAGATGATAATTTTAAAAGAGAAAATCAAGAGGTCAGAACTCAGAGGAAATGACAGGGGAACAGAAAAGCACACAGGACACATGTCTGTCTTTGAACTTCAGAAAAAGCCACATAAACTGCAAAAGGAAGCAGGAGTAATCAGATGAATGCAAATTTAATGTCTGTCTCTTTTACTGATCAGAAAGCAGCAGAGTTCAATTGATTTTGGTAGGAAAAACCCCTATTTGTTCATCCTTTTAAGCATAAGAGGAAATCAGATAATTATAACTGGAGAGTGGGTGAGGACAATTTGGGAGAGGTTCAGTTTCCAGGGGCAGATCCTCAGCTCAGGTAAAGAATAAACTGCACCGGCTGATAATCTGCCTCTGAGATTCTGTTATTCAATTCAGATATAAAGTTACTGCCAGATAGACTTCACAGAGAACTAACCATTACTAAAGGTGCAACATCAGACTCGAATCTATTTTCAGTCATTCTGTTCATATTATATACAACCATATATACTGTATGGTAGAATGGCTCCTGTTAAGTACAAGATACATTTCCAGAAAAGTCAACATCCATTCCAAGGCTAATGAGACTTCAGCTCATTTTTGATATGGCTTATTTCTTTCTAAAAAGAAATAATGTTTCCCTCCAAATGGAGAAATAATGTACAATTTGCACAGATTTTGGAAGAGTTAAATGTTTCTCAGTTAATATTCTGCATAGTCATAATACCATCGAAAATACTGAGGAACCAATTGGAAAAAAATAGTCTAGTTCAATTTCAAGTGAAGTTGAATCTAAAGTGTAGCAGAATCTAAAGGTCAGGTCTGGAGAAAAGGAGAGAAAAAGCACACAGAAAAGAGAAATGTTGTCTCGGATTAAGTATCTGTATGTAAACTAATCCCCAGGATCTGGAATAAACAACTTTGGAAAAAGAGAAGTTACTTACACTGCTATTTCTGAGGCATCAGTAATTCCTGCAGGAAATCCACATCAGCATATAACTTTCTTTTAGGGGTATCTGCTGCAGGTAAATATATAGGAGCACACTGGGGTTGTGGAGAAAGCCACATAGCAATGCAGAAGCATGACACTCGAAGGTTTTTCAATTGCGACTGCACTAGCCTCTAAATGTGTCTACACAGCAAAGTTATTTTGGCATAACTATGCGAGTATCTACACAGCAATTCTGTTATTTCAAAATAATTTTGAAATAATGGACAGATTATTCCAACTTCTGTAAACCTCATTCTGTGAAGAATAATGTCTATTCCAAAATAGCTATTTCAAAATAACTGTGCAGTGCAGATGCAGCCTAAGGATACATCTATTCAGCAGTGTTATTTTGGAAAAATGGACGTTATTTCAAAATAACAAAGTGTGTGTCTACACAGCAAGCCATTATTTCAAAATAACTTTGAGATGGAAGACTTCCTACTCTGACTCTTGTAACCCTCATTTTATGAGGAGTAAGGGAAGTTGAAGGAAGACTGTTCTTCCTTTGACTTCCTTCTGTGTAGACATCACCAGAAAATGAATTAAACTATTTCGACTTCAGGTATGCAATTGAAATAGCTGAAGTTGCATATTTTAATTCAACTTTTTTCCTGAAGTGTAGATGTACCCTAATTGACCTTGGGTATCTGGTCTCTGAGTTGCAAATTTAGCTGATAGGAGAAATTCACTTGCATAACTTATTGTTGTAATGTGTGTTTGTGTGTGGAGAGCAGGACACCTAAATATTTTGTAGTCTATAATGTCCCACAATAAATCTATATGATGTTGATGGATCTTTACTTCAGTACAATTTGCTTTACATTAAAAAAAGATTAAATTATTTCAAAATGAATACATCATGTGCAATGTTTAACTCAATAATTTTCTTCTCCATTTGGGTTGACTCTCCCTAACAAGGGCAGGGTGGAGACCCCGCTTGGTTGCAAGAGGGGCAGATCCCCTCTGGCTGGCAGGTCCCCATCTTGGGTGGGTTCTTTGAATGCCTATATAGTGCTAACTAGGCAGCTGTGAAGCCACACAGCCACACAGATTACAGGGAACTTTGTTAGGCACCATCTAGGTATATCTACACTGCACACTTATTTCAAAATAAGCTATTCTGGAAGAAATACTCTGAAATAGCGTATTTTAAGATAGCACATCTACACTACAGGAAGCCTCAAAATTAGTCCGAAGCAGGCTTCCTTAAAGTGGACATGCTACCTCAATTTTCAGCCTCAGG
>CM057845.1:246208603-246225091 GCA_030068395.1 Apalone spinifera | reverse complement strand
CCTTCCTTGCTCTGAAGATCCCATTGGCCATGGTTTGCTGTTCCTGGCCAACATGAATGGCAGGAAGACATGACCAGCACATCTCTAACAAGCCACATGTCAAAAGCTGCCAACACCTGCTCCGGTCAAAAATAACTCACTATAGCTTCTGCCAGCTCTCCTGGGTATCAGTTTAATACAATGTACTCTCAGGTATTCATTATATTCACTGCTAGTCTTCAGTTCATTCTCTTGTACTTCCATAGACAATTCCTCTTCCTTTGGAGTATTTAGCTTCTTCCATGGTTATTTATTGGCAATGATGGGGCAATCACTCATTGCCAAGTATACCCGTAGGAGTTGTGGACCCTCAGGTGGTTGATAAGGCCAATCCTTGTACCACACGTTCTATTACAATAAGGACAGAAGTTTCCAGGTACAGAAGGAGTCAGTTGATAATTTCTAGAAGCCAGCCTCCCATTCCTCCTGAGCCTCTTCTCCTCAGCTTTTTGGTGGGCACATTCAAAATGCAGGCAGCCATTGTGTGGAACTTCTCTTCATTTTGAGAAATCCTGGGTGAGTGTCTCCCAGGTGTCAATGTCAATGTTGTACTTCTTTAAGTTATTCTTTAGCAAGTCCTTATAATGCTTCTGTTGACCTCCAAAGTTATGGCATCCTTCCTTCAGCTGAGAAAACAGGACCTGTTTTGGAAGACAATGGTCTGGCATCCTAACAACATGATCAGTCCAGCAAAGTAGCTAATGGACGATCATTGCCTTGATACTAGTGGTTTTACCTATTCCAGAACACTACTGTTAGTGTACCTGTCTTCCCATTTGATCTTCAAGATCTTGTGGAAGCAGTGTTGGTGAGCTTCCCTTTATGACCAATCCCTGTCTAGACTGCCGCTTTTTGGCGGCAAGGTGCCACGTCAGCAAAAAGCGGCGGCCATTTCTATTCAAATGAAGCGCGGGATATTTAAATCCCCACGTCATTTGCAATAGCGATGTGCCTAGTCTACATCTCTCTGTCGGCAGAGGGGTGTAGTTTAGACACACTCCGAGTCTTTCTCCCCGCGCCCTGCCAGGGATGTGTGACAGCTAGAGAGAGTTGCTGGGTCCCTCTGATGCCACATGCCCCTGGCAGAGGAAGGAGACTTTGCATGCTCTCCTCTCCCCAAAGCCAATCAGAGCAAAGTCTCTCTCCCCCTGCCGACATCCTACTAGGGGCATGCGGCGGCTAGAGAGAAACGCCAGCTGTTTTTAAACATCCGGCATTTCTCTGTAGCCGCCGTGCAGCCTTGGTGGGGGAGGGAGACTTTGCACACTCCCTGTCCCAGGTCTTGATTGGCCTGGGGGTGGGGGAGCAGCGGGGTCGTCGCGGCCTGGATCTACCATCTTGGTAGGCCGGATTTGGCCCATGGAGGCTCCTTTGCCCACCCCTGCCCCTCAGTAACTTGAGCTAAAGTACATCGACTCTAGCTAAGTTATTCATTTTGAACAACGTAGATTGACTTTCTGCAATAGTGTAGATATAGCCTAGAAGAGGTACAGCAGCATACGTGCAGTGCTGCCACTGTAACAGGTGTAGTGTAGATACTCTTACACTGACAGAACTTTTTTTTTTTCTATCAAAATAATTAATCTTTCTGAGATGGTGACTGTGCCGATGGAAGAATTGTTCCATTGACCTAGCTGCATTCATACTGAGGTCAATCTAGTTTTTAAGTGTACAGCAGGCCTAACGTATAAGGCAAAGCCACAATAAGAGAGTTGAAATAAATCACTGGAATCAGTCCTAATTCTAAAGCAGTTACTCAAGCACTATCATAGAGGGAATGGTTTCTGTTGGGAGTTAGAGCATACACAATGAATTTTATGTTTTACCTTCAAAGTGTGGGAAAAACAGGAGGAAATACTAGATTGACGAAGGAGCAGATACACATATGGGAGGAAATAATAATCCCTATGAACTACAGTAACTCATTTACCATGCAATGGCATTTTAGAAGTATTTATTTTCATGCTGTTCTTAAACTACAAATACTCAAAAATAAAGATGCAAAAAAAGAACAGACACAAATATCACCTTTTTTGTTATCATTTGGCCAAACTTTGCAGTAGAATATTTGCAAATGGCAGATGCATAGAACATAAGTTTTAATAAATGCTTAAAATGCAAAATGTGTAACATATGTACCTAGCTTATATATTAATGTATTTTATAGAACAAAACTTTATTTTACACTTTGGCAGTTTGCCAGTTTAAGGAACTTAATGCTATTATATAACATGCTTTATTATTATGCTATCTTTTTAAAAGCATTTATTTTAGATTATTTTAATTGATTTTCTCCTAATTGTAATATTCATCTTATAAAATCCAGTCAGTGCCCTGGCCCTGGAAGTGGTATTTGAAAGGAGAAGGGTACATCATAGAAACTACAAAGATGAGCATGAACATTCCTTTGGGACTACTTATTTAGCCATTTGCTATGTATTAAGCAAGGAGTGACAATTTGGATGCTATTTCTCCCTTTCTTCCTGGATGGATGAATGCTTTTCTTGGCACAGTTTGCCCTCCTCTGAGCCATCTCAGCTATGCTATCCACTGCTCTGAGGGTGGGAAATTATTTAAAAACTCTATACACACTCTGTTGCTAACTGCACACTTTCCTTTCCCCTACCCTACTCCTTTGAATGAATGCATAAGCTTTTTGACTGAGCCCTACATATCTTGATTTGAATGGGTTAAATCTCTTAAGTGCAATACTATTAATCATACGACTTAGGAAATCATAAAAAAAAGTAGTGCTGAAAAAACAAAAGCATATCAAGCCAATTAGGATTTATATTCTCTAAGTTCAGGGTAGCCCAAGGGGCTGAAAAGCTTAGGATGGACTAAGGTCTAAGGGTCTAAGGTAAGTTTTGAATATTGTTTCCCTTCCTGTATGTACTTACCTTTCCTCTGTGATAACAAGACAGACAGTAAATTTCCCCTGAATCAGGATGTACTTGATCAAGTAATCCAGTTAATCAAGATGTTTCCCAGGGAATAAAACTAAACTCTGTGATACTTAATGCTTAGGACTTTTGCTTAATTAGGATTCTAATTTATTCACAGTGAAATAAAGATTTCTGACCTTTGTCACACTCGGAAGCTCCTGGTACTTTTTATCCCCTCAAAGGACCACTGCCAGTGCTGCTAAGTAAAGCAAAATTGTTTATTACTTTCCAGACATTGCTTACACTCCTCAGACAGGCAGTATCATGAGAATTCTCAGCTACTTTGTGGAATTTCTCTGTTTCAATTGCTTTTGGATGCAGTTTGAGCCAAATCACAAAGCCTTTTCTAGCTGTACAGGTTGAACCTCTGAAATCTGACACTTTCTGGTCTGGAAAAATCCATGCTCCAGTAGGACCATGGATATTGCTGGACTAGAGAGCCTGGCTGGGAGCGGGGTCGGCCAGGGACAGGAGTGAAGTCCTGATGGTGGCAGCAGGCCAGGTAGCTGGGAGCCCCTGCTGGGCTGGTGGCCAGGAGCCCAACCTGGACTACTGCAGTGGAGAGTGCAGCTCTGTCCAGGGTTGGCGGCAGCAGGGCTGGTGTGGTGGGAAGCGCAGCCGCAGTGGGGGGTGGAATGTATCCCAGTGGCAAAGGCTGGGAGCAGAACCTAATGGCCAGGAATGGTGCCCCAGAGGGGCTTATGGCTGGGAGGGGAGCCTTGACCTCCCCTGTTCTAGCAAACTCTCTGGTCTGGCACCACTCAGGTTTTGAGAGTGCCACACCAGGAAGGCCCAACTTGTAGTTCTAAGCTACCTTTACTGCAACTCTGTAGTGAGTTAGTAGATTTAATATGAGTGAAATAAAGCAATCTGAGAATATCACTGAAATTCACTGTAATACTTCTGAGAGGCAAATCTAGCAGAAGAATAAAGAATTGCACTGTTAATGTGCAGTTTTAGGAAATCATTTTACAACATTTCACATCCTAGTGACCTGAAATTCATGCCATCACTTTAGGTACCTAAATAAGGTTTACATTTTTGGCCTATTCTCTTTATGAGCCAATATTACTTTCATCAAAGTCAGATGTTGTTTTGTCATTGACTTGGATGCGAGCTGATTTGTGCCCATTATCTCTTTACCATCCAAATGTGGATATTCTAAGGAATAAATTATTAATTTTTGTCCAGCTCTTTAAATATTAGAAGAGGTAAATAATAGTATTTCAAAAGGGCGACCTCTCATACCTAATTTTCTCCATATGTAAAACCAGGATAATGGGATGTAGCTTGCCTTTTAAAATTTTATTCTGGATAACTCAAAAACATATTTATCTATGAATGTTCATATCTATATCACCAAAATCTACATTTAATGGCATATTTTAATTTTATTATGCAATCATTGAGAAACCGAAAACTCTCTTTTCATATTCTTACAAAAATATTATCTGCCCTTACAAAAATATTGAAACTAATTATTCAAATGACAGGTGCAATATGAAGTATGTGCATAGATGAGATTATGTTAAATGCATAGGAAATTAGCACTGTAGTATCAGTGGTAATTTTTAAAATTTGTTAAACTTCTAAGGTCCTCTAACTACTCACAAATCTAGAAATCCCATATAGGGAAATCAAAGATAATTCTGAGAATTACAGAAGTAAAAAACCCAGTTCAATTGTCACTAACAAGTAGCATCAGATGGGCTTATTTTCTGTACTTGAGCTACTTTGATAGTGCTGTTATTCAGCTCTACTTGTCCTGTCAGATAAGCCAATTATTTTTCATCTTAAAACCATCTGTGTTTCGTTTATTTAGAAGAAGATGAATAAACCTATGCTCCTTTTCATAGATTTTCTTTCCATCTTCAACTTCTTTGAGCTCTTTAATGAAAATCTTTTCAGTACCTTTGATGAATTTAACTATGGAAAGAATGCTTTCTTGTCTGTCAATATTTGTTTTAACATTGTTGGCACTTAACACGAGATGTGACACTAAAATATAGTGATAGTTACAGGTGGGCAACCTATTAGTAACAAATGTTTTATTTGATATATTTCTCCCATATTTCTGTTCCTGAGTTGCTCAGGAATAATCAAACAAGTGTAATTCTGTGGCCTCTTATTTCACAGATAGTGAAATAACCCTAAACTCTTACCATGACGAAATTCATGTAATCACACAGTAACAAACACCAAGGCTCAAAAAGACATCAAAAATATTTAAATTAGATATTATTGGGATACCCCTAATAATATTCTATAATGGTTTATTTATCTGTAATATTTCTGTAAACCCTAGAAAGGCTTCAGACTGAAGGTAAATGAGGCCAGTCTATACTAGACCCACAAGTTAAGGAGGCTGTATACAGAATTTGAAAAAGAGACAAACAAAAAAATAGACAAACTGTCTAAAGTAAATAGCAGATTTGACGACCTCACATCTGAGTTTCTTAACCATGTTATAAAATGCCACGTTTTCTTACTGTTTCAGTTATACGCAATTTTTATTTATGTATTGGTTCTCACAGTTCTGAGCCATGCTGAGACATCTATAATATACTGAACCCAGCTGCATTCTTGTTTTTGTAAACTGCTTTCCATAAGACAAGGTTGAATCTCCCTAATCCAGACCTCCCTTGTCTGGCAACACCCCAAGTTCAACATTGTCAGTGACAAAATGGGAGTGCTAGAGCTGGAGCACTCACAGGGAAAAAACTGCAGGAGCACTATGGGATGAGGAAATAGCAGTGCTGGCAGCAAGCTGGTGGAGCAGGGGTCTTGTTATCCCGGGGACCAGCAGCAAAGCCCCAGCTGACTGGTAGAGCAAAGCCCCAGCTGGCCAACAGAGTGGAATGCAGCCCCAGCTGGCCAGCCAGAGGAATAGAGCTAATTCTCAGCTAGCCAGCAGAAGGGACCCTCAGCCAGCTGATAGAAGGGAGTCCTGGTGGGCTGGGGGCCAGAAGCAGAGCCCCTGGGAAGCAGAGCTCCAGCATCCTTGGGGTGGTGGAGTGGGTAGCAGATCCCTGACACTCCTGGAGAGCAAAGGGGCCAGTGACTTGGAGTGCAGGGGCCAACATTGACCTTTCCTGGTCTGGCAAATTCCCTGGTTCTGGAAAATTCAGATCCATAGGGTATGAGACCAAGGAGGTTGAACCTGTAATATTGTTCATATAGACTACCTGAACAATTGACTGTCAATAAGATACTCTAAGATAACATACCCCAAGTAAAATCCCCACAAACTTCATTGAAACTTTTAAAAAACACCATAATAGATGCTAAACTTAAATGTATACACCAAATTAGAGAACCAAAAAAAGTGGCAATGTGGCTTAATAACCAAGTAAAAGAAGCAATGAGAGATAAAAAAGGCATTGTTTAAAAAGTGGAAGTTAAATTCTTGTGAGGAAAATACAAAGGATCATAAATTCTGTCAAATGAAGTGTAAAAATATAATTAGAAAGGCCAAAAAGAAATTTGAAGAACAGCTAGCCAAAAATTCAAAAAGTAATTACAAGTTTTTAAAGTACATTGGAATCAGTGGGGCCACTGCACAATCAAGATGCTAAAAGATCATTCAAAGAAGATAAGGTCATTGTGGAGAAAATAAATTAAGTCGACTCCCACCCTGCCCCTTTCTTGCAAGGAGTGTGCGGTGCTTAGAAGCACCACATGCTTTCTGCAGGATGGAAGCAGGGCGGGAGGAGACTTTGCACACTCCTCCACCCCACAAGCCCTGATTGGCTTGGAGGAGGGGGAAGCGCGTAAAGTTTCTCGCTCCCTGCCCTAAGTGTGCAATGCTTAAAGTCAACTTCCAGGGTTAACTCTAAGCATTGCTCATCCCCTGGTTCCTAGGCCCTGATTGGCCTGGAGGTGGAGGAGTCACAGGGTCTCTGCGGGCCAGATCAATACGCTTGACAGGCTTGATCTGGACCCCGAAGGCCTTTTTGCCCACCCATGTTTTGGGTGATTGATATCCCCCCTGAGAGACAGTGCCTTGAACTACGGTGTTTTCTGTCAAAGTAATTATAGACACCTTTTGCTTCTATTCAAAGATTACAGATTTATTAAGAAGAAAGGAAAACTGTTTTTAACCATCATCTTCTGCTTATATGTTATCTTTTACACCCAAAGTATTGCAATATATTTTACAGTTTGTATATCACTATTCCCTCCACTGGAATTCAACCACTAGTGGGATAGAACATGGCATTAATTCTGTGCCAGAAACACTTCACAACAGTTTCTTGGGAAATGAAATAATGAATATAATTTTCATTTAAAATTGCCAGGGGGATTTCAGGTACGCACAATTATGTTATTCAGAATGGAATTTATCTAGAATACCAGGTAAACACATTCACCCTTGTGAAAAATTCTGTTTAAGTCTTATTTACCCTGAAAGCCCTGAATCACAATTTAGGGTACATCAAGACTGCAAGTTTTTGTCGGAAAAAGGTACTTAAAATGCACTCCACTTCTTTTGTCAGAAGAGGCTTTTCCGATATTTGGCCCATCTAGACTAGAATCATAGAATGAGGAATACAGGGGCTTCCTGTAAAAGAGCAAAAGAGCGTGTTTGCTCTTCCGCAAAAAAAAGGTCCCTTGACGCGGCGTAGTTTTTTCGGGATACCTCCGATATCCTGAAAAAAACCCACAGTTTAGCCATAGCCTTAAATGTCTCATATGAAAGATGGCATTTCCAGCATCATAATCACACTGGCATATTTGCACAATAATAATTCAGAAGTAAGAGTATCTTCTACTGAAACAACATCACTTTCTGCAGAATCTATGCATTCCACTGAAATCTCTCCGACAATCTCTCTATGTCACTCAGGGTTAACATAGCTTACCTCTTGAGATCTGATAAAGGTAGAACTGGTTGAAAAAATAATTAAAAAAAATCTCTGTCTCTGTCTCTCTTTCTCAAATGTACGCGCGCGCGCACACACACACACACATTCTGTGAAATCTTAATTTCAAACTGTTCAAAACAAAACATTATTACATTATTTCAATGTATTCTTGTTATTTCCTCTCTCCACAAAAATTCAAATTTGTTAGACTTATCACATTGATTAGAGTTGTATTTTTTGTAGTTATCTACTATTAGAGATAAGCATGCTACAGAAGCTAAAATTCAGGAGAAGAATATGGGAGCATGGGGGGAGTCCATTATTGTGTGCTTCATACAAGTGGAAATAAAGAGTCAAAAATGCATTGGTCCATACTATTGTCTGAAATCTACCATAAGAAAGATGACATTTAAAGCATATCAGGATATTTGCATTATTCAAGCCTATGAGAAATACTGTCTATATCTGAGGACAATGCTGCTATTACAATATTTCCCTTTTTAAAGCTGATACAGAAAGGCAAAATACTTTTCATCATTCCCATCTCATTGTGTTCACCATTATATAAAACATTTTGATTTGTCTACTATACCGGAAGGAATCAGTTGGATAATATTTTATATTACTTTATTAGCACAAAATTGCAATGACTATATAATTGAAGATTACATCTTTATTCAGATTTACTTGATCAAAGCCTGACACACTTCTTTGAGGACTGTCAGTTAAATAGACTTGACTGGAAAGATTAAGAAAAATAGGGTCATGAATATCAATAAAGGGTTTTAAAAAATCTCTAGGGCAGACCTCTCTCTCTTGGGTGCAAACCGATCAGCTATAAAGTAAAGATCTTTAATAATCTCTTTAAGCACCCCATCTTTACCTAATCTCTTCTGATCTTGTTTAGATAAACAAGATGGACAGATTCTAAAAGCAGTGATTTCAGTTATTCCTGTTCTGACTATGCATCAGCTTAAGTGCTTGATAAAATGTTCTCTTTTTGCCAATATTTCCAGTGTTCTTCCTATAAAACAGTACACATGCTTGACCTTTCTCAGCAAAAATACAGTCAATCAGCTAGTTGCCAGTTATATTTTTCATAGGTTAATTGGGTAAATACCTTATTATTTAGGGGACAGCCTGTGTATTTGATCCAACTCTGCAATGCATTTTAAACAGTTATTTGTTGTTCCTTTTGTCACCAACAGCCTGATGGAAAAGCTTAAATATGTTCACCTAAGTCATACCTTACAGCTATAGAACACAATGCTTAAAATATACTGAATAGTTATCACTATGTAAGAATCAATGTATGGATGAGTCAATTAATTCAAATTTCCACCTGAAACAAAATATCTATGTCTCATCTCAGGAACAAAAAATTATTCAATATGAACAAGATTTCTCAGTACAGTTAATACATAACCATTAGAACAGATATAAATCAATAGATAATCCTTTAAATCCTATTCTCATGAAGAGTGATTAAGTGAAAAATAATATGTAAGGTCTCAGACATACTGTATATTTATACTATTATAAATGTTCTCAAATATTTAGCTTGCACAGTGAGAGCCGCAATTCAACCTTTAGTTAATAAGCCACAATAACTCACTGTGGTCCTCAACTCAAAAACTGATGAAGGCTGAGTTCTCACTGAATGTTTCATAGAAGCCAAGGGTATTCAGCATTTCAAAGGGTTTTGTTCATTACTAGGCGATCATAGAGGCCTGGTCTACAATACATGGGAAAGTCGAAGTAAGATACACAGCTCCAGCTACATACATTACATAGCTGGAGTCGACTTATCTTACATCACACACGCTTCCTCGCCATCTACACAGTGTTTGCTCCAGGTGTCTTTCCTTACTCCTCATGAGGAACAGTAGTACTGGAATCAACAGAAGCACCCTTTGAGTTCAATCTAGCAGATCTATACTAGCCCTGCTAAATCAAACCCTCAAAGATCAACTGCAGCAATGTCGATCTTCCGCATAGTGTAGATATGCCTAGAAAGTCTTCACCTTTATGAAACATTGATTTGTTTTTTTCCACACAAAGAGAGATTTCTTTTTACCTTAAATGAACACATTGGAGCACATTCACTAGTCTCACTAGGTTAAGCTGATGCACCAATTTAGCATCACAATCCTTTTTGTTACAAAATTATATTGGCCACATCAGAATTTATATGAGAGTTAAGCAGGAAGCTTTCCTCAGAATAGCTAACCTGTCAGAAGAGGACCTGTCAAGTTCCAGTTATCCCTCATTTAGCAGCAACTCTTTGAATTGGTATTACATGTTTTCTTGAATTGGACAAGAACTTGATTAGACTTGAACTGCAATTAACATTTAGGAAACAATCAAACCAATGACCCCAATAAAAAACCAAACAACAGAACCAAGACATCAAATGCAGCAACAATTACCAATATAAGAAACATACTTAGATATACTGTTTATTATTATTTATTATTGGTAGTATCAGAGCACTTGGGATTACCATTGATGAACAAGAACTCTATTGTACGGAAGCACAGCTCCCTCTGGAGTTGCCTCGGGCCACATTGTGCTCTATCCCTTTCTGAAGAGGGAGAAGGATTACCTCCCAGAACATCGGAGTGCATGAAAAGTTGGGGGGGGGTTGTTTTTTTTTTTGAGGGGGGGAGTTTATGGAGGGGGGAGGTTGTGTCAAAGTTAACTGGAGAAACTTTCTTCCTCCACTTTTTTCCAGGTCCAATACCACCCACATACCTGCAGATCCTCCCTGTACAAAGTTTGTAAGGTGCCTCTGAGCTTAAAAGAATGAATGGAAGCATGACACAGAACCAACACCTACCTTCTTTCAGTAGGTTATAGGACTCTTGATTCTTTATCCATCCATTCCCTAGGCTTATGGTAAGAGAGAAGTAATTGTGAATTTAGCAGTAGAAAAACACTTGTAATTTGGAGGTAAAATGTGGCTTGTCTTATTCAATCTGCTGTTAACTTTGCCTCTTATATAATTAAGAAGTGCCTCCTCCCCCCAACATTTATATCTGAAAGGAACATATTTTAGTAAGATAGAATTATGGCTGTCTTGACAACATGATTTATTCATTTAACATTCTGTATTATAATCTTACATGCTATGCTAATCACATAGATTTTTTATATTCTCAAGAAAAATGAGCAAGACATTTCAGTTAACAAGTTTATAATAAAAGGTCCTTATTCATCTATTGATTCTAAACAAAATAAGCACCTCCTTAGCTTTAAACAGATTATGTTATGATTAGATTTTCTTGTACTTTTTCCTTAGCTAAGGAGAATGCACTCTATAATTTGGTTTTCAAATGCATCAAAGTAATGATCACTGTAAAAGAATAGGAAAGACAGTGGAAGCATTCATGTCAGCAATTGTTAGTTTGCATGGCTTACATGCAAATGAACAGCAAATTATATTCTTGGCTAAGTATATGGTTCTGACCAAAATAAGATAAATATTTTATGTTTATACAGTAGCTTTTATTGCAAAAGCCATCAAAGCTCTTTCAATATTGAAATTGTTATTTAAACTGTGCACAGGGATCACTTTACCAAGCATTAAAATGTACCTAATTCTGGGATGAAATGTGGCAAACTGTTTATGACTATTATAGTGCTTAAGCAAGGGCATCAAGAATGTTGTACCACCTGAAAACTTCAGATATGATAATTAGATAGAGTCTTTAAACCACCCAGCATCACACACAGTGGGATTCTGTCTTCGATATGTATAATACATCACTCATCATTGTATCTACCTTGTAAGAATATGTTTGACATATTTAGTCTTGTTTATTTTTGAAATGTCAACAACATATGTATAACCATTTAAGAAAAAAAGGAAAATGTACCTCAAACCCTTTTTCTCAAAAGACTTATCACTGGACTTTTACTAATGATATTGCTTACCTATACCCTGATGTTTAAAGGCTTCTAAGATTTTAGCTGAAGTTACCAAATTCCCTTGCTCTATTCTTTTTGGCATTTCTCTTGAATTGCCAAGTCTGTTTGAGACCATCCTTGAATTTAAAGAGCATACAATACACAATTACGCACAAATAGATTACATATACAGCTGAGGTGCAAATTCCATTCCAAAATCCATTTAATCTAATGCCATCTTTACCAATATTACTTAAAGGCCAAGTAGTTTTGCCAGCAAATGAATATACTGGGATAAATCCAATCTAATTATCTCCAATCTCTATCTTAATCTATTATAATTAGAAGTCTCACATGCTTAAATTGAATTTTAATAGAAAGTTTAAATCTATTTTATCTTGTTATTCTTGAATTTTAAAGTAATAGTTTTCATACCTAATTTCACTTAAAAGTGAAGCTGTGCAAGATGTTTTTCCAGCTAACAGAATGTCCATAAAATGATTCTGCTTCTTTCTTTGTTACTCATGTTTTATCAAGAGTGTCAGAAAACCTGTTTTTTAAAAAATATGGATTTTTTCCAAGCATTTTGTTCTACCACTGTCAGTAGTGAACCGATGGAATTCAACATTTATATTGCTGGTGACTTGAGTTACAGATATTATTTCTATTCCATATCTGGATAAAGAGCTCATTAAATAGGATATCATCAATAAGTCTCTTAGACTTTTATATTTGCAAGGAGAAGATAGAAGGACTTTAGGGACAGGAAGCAAGAGAAACACAGATAGAGAACTTTAGGAAATTTTAAACATTTTCCTTTAAGGGGCAATAGAAGCCTCATATGAGGCTTATCATTTAAAAAAAAATAGATTTCAGTAAGATTTATCACCTGAGTGGAACAGGCAACCTAGATGCTCTAAAAGAGCATTTCTCCAGATGTACTACTACTACTATTACTACTACTATCACTACTACTACTACTAGTACTACTACTAATCCAATACTGTCAAACTTTTTGACACTTTAATAGCCAGTCCTGTGCAAAAGATAGTTGTCACACTCTCATGAATTGGCTACATATAAAGAAACTGCACAGACATTTTGGGATCAAACTTGTTCTTCTGTTGTGATTTGCTGCCAGTCCCTTATAAACTAAAATGAACATAATTCTGGGATGAAATGCAGCAATTGTTTATGACTATTTTTGTGCTTAAGAAAGGACATCAAGAATGTTGTATCATCTGAATACTGCAGAAATGATAGTTAGACTTCTTAAACCACCCAGCATCACATACAGAGGGATACATACTGCACTCATCTATTATTTACCCATCTATTATTTTCTATGATTGCAGTAATTGACAGACCATCTACCCCTCTATTATTTTTTGTAATTACAATCATTGACAGAAAAAAAATGCATCTCACTGTATGTTAGTGTTAGACCTCAGTAACATAGCTTTTATTCTAGGACCCTTGCAAAAAGTTTTGTGAATGAGAAATATAAAGTATACTAAAATATACTGTTGAATACAATACAATTCCTTAAAAATTCATTTTTTCTTTAAATCCTTTAAGAAAATAAACTCCATGTGTCCTAAAATAAAGTACACTAAACAACAATGCACTGTACCAGTATCTTTGATAAATTGCATTAAATTGTATCGTGCTTACACTCTATAACACAGAAAGGTAATTGCAATTATGTAGTTATGCTCCTGATTCCTATTTATATTATTTGAGTCACTTTACTAAATGGCTAAGTACATAATGGAGAGTAACAATGAACCTGATTTCTCAAAAACAAAACAACAAGAAGAATTATGCAGTTATTTTATAATTGAAGAAATCACTGTGATCCAAGAACCCTCCAAGGACAACTAGCAAGTGAGTTACAACAATTTCCTGATATGTACACTCTGGTTCACTAAAAAAAGTCATGTAATGCGTTCAAAACCAACCAATTATTTTCAGGCATAACGGCTTTGCGCAAAAGGGTTTTTCTTGCGCAAGAAAGGGCAGTGTAAACAGCCCCGTCTTGTGCAAGAGCCTATTCCGTGAAAATGGCGGATTATTAGCTATGCAAATGAGGCTCAGCGATATTCTAATGCTAAGCATCATTTGCATAGCTCTGGCGCAAAAGCGCGCCAGTCTAGACGTAGCCCAGGTGTACAGATACAATAAATGGAGTTATTTATGTATACAGAAAACATGTTCTTAGACTCTTTGTAACATCAGAAGTAGAGAAACAGATGGACAAAATATGTTTATTCACCTGTCTCTGTTGGCATGTGAATTCAGCATTGTAAGCTAACTTAATGGAGGCACATTTACATAACTCTACAGCAAGATATAAAGTCAACACAGAAGAACACACAGTTGGAGAGAACTTAAGTTTGAGATGCATTTAAAAGTCTGCTGGCCTAAATTTGGGGAAGAAAGAAGAAACCCCACTATCCTGCAATGAGAAAGCAATTAGACAGTGCATTTATATTCATGAGAACAGACTTGGTTAAAGATATCGCCAAAGGCTTTGAGTAAATATACTTACATTAGACAGGAGGTTAACCTAACAGGTAAGTTTAGTCTCCAGAAAATTTGCTGCAATTTTGTTTAATATGTAAGCCTTTTGTTTTCATTTTCCTTACTCAATGCCTCTTGGATTTTGAATCTTTGATAATGCATTTATTGTTGGCTTCACTATAACTATATCTTAGCACATGAGGGATTGAGAATATTCATTGGTAGCATCTGTGATAAGTAATTAAATGGTGGTGTTGAAACAGTTTCCACAGCATTAACACTTCCCTAAAGATTATGATTTAATGAGCCCATCTATTAAAATCCTCACAAGGAGCTGATCCTGAGTTGAATCATACAAGTTGGTGTATCGTATGCTCCCTCGGGGGCAGCAGACCTGATATTTCTGTGAGTGTACAGGAATTGTACAATAAAGGGGAAAGATTGAAATGGACTTAGGTAATGGGATGTACCAGTTGTTATCCTGCAAACAAAGTAAAGGCTTACACAACCTAGAGACGAACGAGAGGCTCACAGTATGCTTGAGGCATGGTGGTAATAAGATCACTTACAGACCTGGGTTCCCAGAGAACAGTGATATTATGAAGAAAAGTTATAATGAAGTTAATTTTCCAGTTATATGAATGAATGATAATTACTTATCAAACAGCATAGCTACAGTGTGATTGTAATTCAGCTCCAGTGTAATTTCTCTCACTACATTATAGTTACCATGACTACTAGTAAAATGTTTCAAGAGCATCTGAAGACTATAGCCAGGTTGGACCCCCGAAAACATCTTCTTGATCAGAAAGAAGAGTCTCAAAAGTACCTCTTTAAAATGAGAATCCAGTGTACCATTTTATCCCCTATCTTTTCTGTGTAGACCACTTGTTCCCCATAGTTAGGGTTGATGTTCTAGTAATCTCATGACAAATTTAACGACAAAGAGTCCTGTGGCACTTTATAGACTAACAGATGTATTAGAGCATAAGCTTTCATGGGCAAAGACCCACTTCGTCATATGCATGCTTATGCTCCAATACATCTGTTAGTCTATAAGGTGCCACAGGACTCCTTGTCGCTTTTGCAGATCCAGACTAGCACGGCTACCCCTCTGATACATGACAAATTTAGTATATGCAGCATTTAAATGGCTTTTCATTTCACATCTTTTCCCACGTTAAAAAAATATAACCTATAATCATAGCAGTTCTTATCTCTGAAGAAAGAAAGAAAGAAAGAAAGATGTTATGTTTGTCATCATGGGTCCAAAAACATTGGGTGCAGGTAGAAACCAATCTGAAGAGTGCTAAAATTTAATGCTTTTAACCTCCATTAGAGTAGAGAAAATACTAGTTGAAGTTTTCCATTTACTCTATAAAAATGAAGAAAATGATTTTTTCTAGATGAATAAGCTATCTACTGGGATTGAGGATATTCACTGGTAGCATCTGTGATAAGTAATTAAATGGTGGTGTTGAAACAGTTTCCACAGCATGAACACTTCCCTAAAGATTATGATTTAATGAGCCTATCTATTAAAATCCTCAGTATTATTTTGTACAGCTGGCCCCCAGTTGTACTTTCCCATACTGTTTAAACCTCAGTTTAACATAATTCCTAAATATTGTCCACACTTCTTGGCAACTGGTGGATTTCCCTGGGCTAAAAAATCACTGTTGGGCACATTTTTGATAATGGTTCTACTGATAATTTTGACCAATTTATGTAATGTCCAGATGCATCAGTAAATTGCATTGATTCAAAAGAATGGGAATAGTAGTACTTTAAATATTTAACTGATAGCATAGCATCTGCATACAGTGGTATACTCTGGCAACAGTTTTATAGCTAAGTTCTTTTCACATTAGTTTTAGACCCAATTATAAATAATACAGATTCCCATGTCAACAAACACCACTAGTGACAAGTGAAATATCCATATAGGGTGAAAGTGCAAGTCGTGAGTGGGCTGTAGTATCAGCATAAAGTGATGCCATATAGGTTCCAAAATTCAAATCCCAAACTCAATTCCTCAGTCCTCAAGCTGGCAAGAACAGAGAATACTGTGGAAAGTGTATACTCTGCCTTTTTGGGAAAAAGCCTGTCAAGTAGCTCTCAAGTCCTGCGCAATATGCTTTAAACAATGACATGTTACACTGGTCTACAATTTTTTAGAAGTCGTCTGCTTCAGAGATAAAAAGTGC
>CM057845.1:246198320-246208503 GCA_030068395.1 Apalone spinifera | reverse complement strand
AGTTGGGTCTGTTTAGTTTGCAGAAGCGAAGAGTGAGGGGGGATTTGATAGCAGACCTCAACTTCCTGAAGGGAGGTTCCAAAGAGGATGGAGAAAGGCTGTTCTCAGTAGTGACAGATGGCAGAACAAGGAACAATGGTCTCAAGTTGTGGTGGGAGAGGTCCAGGTTGGATATTAGGAAAAACTATTTCGCTAGGAGAGTGGTGAAGCACTGGAATGGATTACCTAGGGAAGTAGTGGAGTCTCCATCCCTAGAGATTTTTAAGTCTCGGCTTGACAAAGCACTGGCTGAGTTGATTTAGTTGGGGTTGGTCCTGCCTAGAGCAGGGGGCTCGACTTGATGACCTTCTGAAGTCTCTTCCAGCTCTATGGTTCTATGATTCTATGAACGCATTGGAGAGGGTCCAGCAGAGGGCAACCAAAATGATTAAAGGGCTGGAGCACATGACCTCTGAGGAGAGAGTGAGGAATTCTCTATTCAGCTAACCTAGACTGGCCTATGAATGATTTTTATAGTAATGGTGGGATTCACAATGGGCAGGTCGGTGCCTAAATCCAAAATTTGGGAGCCACTGGCGTTCACAAAACTCTTATTCTGCTGCTGACTATCCTTGTGGACACCTATAGTCACTAACACTTTCCACGGTTAGCCTCTAAGGTACCTTAATATCACTTGCAGTCTACATTCACAGCTGCATAAGTCCTGACTTCACATCCAGGATGTTGGTGCTTCATTTACACGTATGCCTAAGCCCTAACACTGTGCACAAACTAGGCCTTTCTTGCTTACAAGGCCCTATATGGTAGGCATTCTTTCAGCAAGCTTACACCCACAAAGAAGATTACATAGGTACTGATGCCTTTCTCCCTTCTCTTATAATCTTTATCACTTTGATTAGATTGTGGAAGACCTGCATTCAAATCCTACATCTGCTGATGTGGAGGAGGAACTTTTACTTAGACCTTTCCCCTCCCAGAAGATTGCTATAACCCCTTAACTGTGGGATATTCTGGTGCATGTTTCTTTGTCTCACCTGTTGGAGTTGTTACCATGAATATGTTTAATCCCATCCTAAGTCTACGTCTACACCACGGGGGGGTTTTGGCAGAAGATATGCAAATGAAGCACTCATTAGCATATCTCACACACTCATTTGAATATCCTCTTCTGACCCTTTTTGCAGAAGAGGTTTTGCCATTAAAAAGCCCCATGTAGATGGGGCCATTTGTCGGAAAAAAACCCTTTTGCGCAAGATCCTATAAACCTCATTTTTTGAAGAATAAGGCAACTTGTGCAAAAGGGATTTTTTCAGACAAATGGCCCTGTCTACCCCAGGGATTTTTAATGGCAGAACTTCTTCCACAAAAAGGATTGGAAGAGGATATGCAAATGAGAGCATGAGATATGCTAATGAGCGCTTCATTTGCATATCTTCTGCCAAAAAACTCCGGCAGTGTAGATGTAGCCTAAGTATTATCTCACCTGAAATTCAGACAGAAGTTGTTGAATGTTTGCATCGGTGGTGTAATTTTGGTCTCATTTCTTAGAGCCACCTGCCAAATATGTGAAGTGAGCAAAGAAAATGCATATTTTGGTTGTTGTCAAGTAATTGCTTTCTAAATATTTTAAACTTGTGACTTGTTTTACTGTTTATTTGCACCTTGGTCCAAGAGCTTCTAATCGTACCAGACAGTATGGTTTCTTAGAATATTCAACATTATTTTTATTTTTATGCTATCCTTCTGAATGTATTTTACAATATTTTTTCTACAAGCAATTAATTAGGTTTTAATAGAATAAAATACAAAGTAGTACAGCCACAAACCAGCCCTGGGGAGATACTACAGTTTTTGGATGAATTGTATGGAGAGTTTTTGGAACACGTTGGGATAATCTATGATGCTTGAAGCTGTTATACGTACTATACCTTTATATTTCCGTTCATATTCAGAAATAAAAGCTTTTTTGTTCTTAGAGTTGCTCAGTAGGAAGACATGCATTATGCTCTCCCACCGGGCTTTATTTTTGATGGTGGTTGTTGGTTTATTAAAATGTAAATGAAATTTTTAGACTGAAATCCTTCCTAAAATCACATATGTGTTATATTTCATTTTTCAAGATTGAAGAATGAATTTGTAGATGAGTGATTTTAGTAAATTAGGCATTAGATTTTGTACAAAGTATAACAGGGTCACTTCAACCTAATGAGTGTAAAATAAGAATGCAGACAATTGTTTAAAACTGCTTTTATATTTCAACTGTTTGGTGTTTAAAGGGAAACTGTCATGTCAAATTTGCTTTTCAAATTAAGTAAAAAACCCCAAACATTCAGAAATGCAATAGAATTGTGTTTATTATAATTCCTGTCGCATTTGCATAGCAATCCAGTCATTACAGCCTTCTGTGAGTATATGAGAACTCAGAAGTTAAAGTGATTGGAAAAGAAGAACAAGGAAATAGTCATTTCAGTTACCTGAGCAAAGAATATAAAAAGAAAACAATTATCCTAGTTAGTGAAAAGTGAGTTAGGTTTTTTTTCCCAATTTCTATTTTGAAATTCAGTGTCACAACAAATGAATCTTACAGCAGTTCACTTTATGTGTTGAGAGATGTTTTGTCATCTTTTAAACTAGCCTGGAGATCTAAAAGTCAAGCTATAGCTTATTATGTTTTGCACCTTATTATTAGAACTGAAGAAAATTCTGAGTTTCCATCCTGTGGGAAATATTTCAGTATTTGTTTCCATCTCACATCAAGGCAAAAAGTTGAAATATCAACATTTTTCAATGAGGAGTAACAGTTAATTCGAGGGAAGGGTTTTGGATCAGACTACCACGTCTACATGCGGCGAGTTTATTCGGGCTACCGGAATTTTAAAATGGTGACCAACCGCGAATATGCTAATCAAGCGTGGGATATTTAAATCCCGCAGTTCATTAGCAACTTAGGTATGCTTCATTTGCCTCCCTAGTCCGAACTAGAGGGCAAGTGTAGACATACCCTACATGGCTCAGTAAAAGAGGAGGCAGGACCTCATGGGAAATGTATTCCAGTCAAGGAGCATGGTTCATAGGAAAGAATTAGGGCATGAAGCAGCTGAATTAGAACTCCCACTAGGCACTTTAATGTGAATATAATATTTTGGTTGATTTCAACAAATTGAAATATTTTGACTTGGGCCAAACCAACCTGAAATAAAGTATTGTGTTTCATTTTTCCTCAGATTTTGGCAACATTGATTTTGTTTGCAGTAATTGTACTTTCCATTCAAAAATCATTTTGACCGAGAATTCCCAACTAGCTGTATTTGTCACTAGTTTTAACTTATCATTGCTGATGATAGTGCTCTGGACAAAAAAAGATCCAGATCAGGATCTCTAGTAAAAGGGAGTAAAAATTGTTTTGTCAGTAAACTCAGCAAAGACATAGCCTACTATAGACTTTCAACTCACATGAAAATCTATAAATTTTCATGCCAGACTTGTTTCTATTCATACATTAAGTATATTCAAAATAGGACAAGGTCAATCTTTCTGAATTGGTTTTAATATCCTATCTGTTCTATTTTTATTTTTATTTTTGTCACTAAAAAGGTAATAGGGTCATTGACTAACAGTGAAAGATCTATGGGGAAAATGAAAGTACTTCCAAGGTCTTTGAAGGCATCTTGGATCCCAAACATGCATTGAAATTTAAATAAATCATGATGTCTGATCTTTCTTTTGCTACTTCTACACTGCAATGCTATTTCGGGATACCAGAGTATCCCCCAAAAGCTATTCCATGTCTTCACATCAAGCCTGTTGTTTTGGGCTCGCTATTCCAACATCCCTGTAAACCTCATTCTATGAGGAGTAAGGGACGTTTTGGAATAGCGGATTATTTCGAAATTTGGCACTGTGTAGAAAGCTTCAAATGACGAAACAAGCTATTTTAAAATAGCATTGAAACAAGATACGCAATTTGTGTAGCTCAAATTGAGTATCTTACTTCGAATTACGGTGCAGTGTAAACACACGCTTTCTTTCTTTCTTTCTTTCTTTCTTTCTTTCTTTCTTTCTTTCTTTCTTTCTTTCTTTCTTTCTTTCCCTATGATGAAGAAAACCTGTTAGCATTGATTTTGTCTGCGTATTAGCTGTATTACTGGTGTAGTAAAAATGTCACTTAAAATTATGTGGGTCAGTTAGACCCCAAATTAACCATACAAGTGTTCCAGAATAAAATTGTTTTCATTCTGAGCAGCAGCAGTTCTGATGTAATTATATGACTCTTTTATCATCATTATTTTAGTGCTTTTTGTTATTAAAAAATGCACTAAAAGAACCTTTGAGGTCTGTGATATAGATAATTTTTGCCTCATGTATCATTGCAATTGTCCAGGAAACTGTTCTTTCTTGAAAATAATACCTTCAAAATGATTTTCTTGGAAGCCTGCACTTCCTAAAAAGAGTTTCTGGAGAACTCACAATTACCAGGTATGTTTTCTTACAGTTCTATGCTTGATGGATGCTGGTGCTGGGGCAAAGACTCCTTGTTCATTTAACATACATATTGTGGCTGCGTCTAGATTGGCATGATTTTCCACAAATGCTTTTAATGGAAAAGTTTTCCGTTAAAAGCATTTTTGGAACAGAGCATCTAGATTCCGCACTTTTTGCGGAAAAGCGTCCATGCCAATCTAGATGCGCTTTTCCGCAAAAAAAGCCCCAATTGCCATTTTCGCGATCGGGGCTTTTTTGCAGAAAACAAATCTGAGCTGTCTACACTGGCCCTTTTGCACAAAAGCTTTGCGCAAAAGGGACTTTTGCCCAAACGGGAGCAGAATAGTATTTCCGCAAGAAGCACTGATTTCTTACAGTAGGAAGTCAGTGCTTTTGCGGAAATTCAAGCGGCCAGTGTAGACAGCTGGCAAGTTTTTCTGGAAAAACGGCTGATTTTCCAGAAAAACTGGCCAGTCTAGACACAGTGTGAATGTCTGAATCTGTACATTGTTTGAATTTTGTTGAATTGCACTTGGTCTAATCTTTGAGTAAGAGAAGTATTTTTCCACAAAGGCCTGGTTACAGATATGGTGAAACCATTGATGCAGTACAGGAATATTCCAGGCTTACCTCAGTCTCCTAGGGATGCAATGTGTAGTGAACAAGTGAAGACATCAGTGTTCCCTCTAAGCTGGGCAGCAGCACAACTTCACGGGTGATTAATCAGCCCCACCCAGTCAGAGGTTGAGGGCTCCCTGCACAGCTGACTGACTGGGGGCTGATTAATCACTTGTGAAGCTGTGCTGCACCATGCCTTTGAGGGAATGATGGAAGAGGTTACATCTGTTCCTGAGAATGAGACACAAAACTCATCTAAAATATAGTTTAAAAGTTTCTATGTTAAAAACATGTCACCTAGTATGCCACCATGTTCCTGTGTTGGCACCTCTTATATTGTTGCTGTTATTATTTATTTTCATTGTCTAAACATAGGGTCAGTTAGACCCAGACAGTGTTTTTGCATAGTTATTTTTTTAAGTGTTTGTCAGTTAGCGATCCCAAAAAGTATCATTCACCTACATAGGAATAGGGAACATCCAGCACATGCAGTTCATCAGAAATTGCTGCTGGTAGGCCACAAGATGTTTTGTTCACCTGAGCATCCACTGGCACAATGCCCTACAACTCCCAGTAGCCACGGTTCCCCATTCCTGGCCAACGGGAGCTGCGGGAAGCAGCACAGGACAGGCCACTGCTTCTTGCAGCTACCATTGGATGTGAACGTGAAACATTGCCACAGGGAGTTGTGAGCAGACATGTCTGCAGATGCTCAGATAAACAAACACCTCGTGGACAGCTGCTAATCCTGATGAACCACTTCTGGAGTAGAGACCTGAGGTTCCCTATCTCTGCCCTAAACAAACTATTGACACATAGAAATAAGGAAACTGAACTCTCAACGGTATGAAAAGGTAGATGAGGTAATAACTTTTATTGGAACAACTTCTGATGCTGAGAGAGAAAAGGTTTCGAGCCACACAAAACTCTTCTTCAAGTCTGGGAAAGGAACTCCCAGCTTCACAGCAAAAGGCAAGGTGGAACAGATTGTTTAGCCTAAGTCCTTAGTACATATTCAAGGTGGATGGTTCATATACTTCTCCTCTAGTCTTTGGACAAAAAGGGGAGATTATTGGGTACAGGTTGTTGTAGTAAATTCAGTGTATTGGTTGAGTCCATTATTTTAGAAGAGTAATGGATTTAACTTCCTAGTCTTGTCTTTTGAAAGTATTGCACAGGTTTCCTTTGAGAATAAGGACTGATAGCTCAAATGAAAATAACCTTGTGACTCAAAAGCTTGTCTCTCTCACCAACAGAAATTAGTCCAATAAATATATTACCCAAGTCACCTTGTCTCCTAGTATCCTACAACTGTACTGCTTATCTCAGCAGTCTGGTTTTCTTCACATTGTTTTATTTTGGGATAGTGTTGGTTCGAGGTCAAACAGAGATGACACTCCACAGAGAGTGCATCAAGTGAGTTTGAATATCTGTTGAGAAAAGGACCATGCTAATGCCAATTTCCTTTGATGGGATATAGAGCATGGAGACAAACCACTCCAGAATGCCCTTCCCATTTTGAGGGGTGTGAAAAGTGAAAAAGACACATTGCAATTCTGGTTGAGATGAGAATAGCAAGCCATTCTATGCTGCAAGATTTATTCACCTAGAGGAACTTAAAAAAGGAAACCTGCCACAGGAAAGGGTGATGAACAGAAAGACAGCTGCTCCATCTCAGAGTCTGCTGACAACAGAGATGAATCATAAAGGTACTCAGACAAACTGTAAAGCAGTAGGCATCAAGAGAAGAGCTGGATTTCAGCCTCACTAAAGGGAAATAGACTGCTAGACCAAGTCAGTAAGGCTGAATCCAGAAAGATTATTTGAGAGACACGCCACATTTACCTTTCTTTGTTTTCACCCAGATTATACTTTCTGATAAGGGAAAGAGAAGAGTGCTTTCTTTCTTTCTTTCTTTCTTTCTTTCTTTCTTTCTTTCTTTCTTTCTGTTTGTTTGATTCAGGAAACTACTTGTACTACAGAATGGAAGGGGGGAGACATTATAGATGCTAGACAGTCAAGTGTGGTGGGGATCGAGAATCTCCTGCTCCCCACAATGGCCCATGGAAAAAAACACTTCTTTTTCTTTCTTTTTCTTTTTCTTTAATGTTCTTTTAAACCTGACAATGTAATTTTGAATTTTATTGTCAAAACTTTTGAAAAACATATTAAATTGCCACCCCACCCCAATACAGCCCTCCAAGACTCTCTGATCCTGGAATATCTGTGATTCTGCCAGACCGTGGTTGTTGTATTACTTTTTTATTAATTGTTCTAAAAGCCCTTCACATAGGGGATCAGTGTCAGTAGCATGACCAGGGAATGTGGAAAGGATTAAATGAGAAATATTTTCAACTTGCAATAGAGTAGCATTTCAGTGCTACTCTGACCAGAGTAGCTGATACTGAAAGATCTCTATTCGAGTTAAAAATATATAACCATAACTAAAGGAATCAAGGAAAAAAACAGCAAAATGATAGAAGAAAAATTAATATAAAAAGAGCAACCATAAATCACAATACCTATATTTAGTCATTGTTATATAGTAAGGGTTTTTGTTTTGTTTGGTTCTTGTTTGGTTTTGGTTTTAGTTTTACTTTCCAACATAACAATTTGGGATAAAGAGAACACTATCAAGGATGACATATTAAAGGTTCATCTGCTATAAAACCAGCTTTTTAATTTTTAATGTGTCCGTGAAACACAGAAAAATGTATGTGTGATAATATTTTGTACTTTTTTAACACTGTTAATTATCCAAGAACTTTTGCAAACATTAAACAGTTCTCATTACAACCTTACATGGTATGTAAATATTATTATTAGTATTTTACAAATGTAGAAATGAGGCTAGCTCATTAAGAGACCAGAACATTACTCGCTTTGAGCACATCTATACAGCAGGGCTATGTCAATTTGCGTAGCTTAAGTTGAAATAGCTTATTTCAGCTTCCACCCCCTCCCCAAGGCTGTCTTCCAACCCTTCCCCCACAGCTCAGCTGGGCCACTCATCACCCCTTCGCCCCTGCATAACGCCAGGCTCCTGGACCCTCAATCTCCGCAGTGCACTGGGACTCTCCAATCCTGGAATATCCATGGTCCTTCCAGACCAAGGATGTTGCCAGACCAAAGATTTTTGAATTATAAAGTGGCAATCTGTAATAGATTTATAGATTCCAAGGCCAGACGAGACCACAGTGATTGCCTAATCTGATCTCCTCAATATCATGGGCCAAAGTACTTCCTAAAATAATTCCTGGATCAGATCTCTCAGAAAAACAAACTATCTTGATTTAAAAATTGTGAGTGATAGAGAATCCATCATAGACGTTGGTAAATTGTTCCCATGGTTAATTACTTTTACAATTAAAAAAGTATGCCTCATTTAAAATATGAATTTGTCTGGCTTCAGATTCCAACAGTGGATCATTTTATAACTTTTTCTGCTAGACTGAAGACATTATTTTATTTGTTACCCATGCAATGCTTAAAGACTGTAAAGAAGTCTCCCCTTAACTGTCTCTTTATTAAACTGAATATATTGAGCTTTTTATGTCCATCAATCCCTTTGTCATTCCCATGTCTTGTCCCTGAACACTCTCTGATTTATCAACATCCTATTTGGGAGCTCATGTTCAGCTGATTATCCACCACAATTCCCCATTTTTTTCACTCATTGCTTCCCAGAATACAATTATCCATCCTATAAGCACACGTACAATCTTTGTTCCTAAAGGTATATAACACAATACGTGTTGTTTGTTTGTATAAAGATTACTATGTGATCTAAATTGCTCCGAACCAGTGATGCATGTTCTTCATTATTTACTACTCTCTAAATTTTTGTGTCATCTGTAAACTTTATCATTGATGATTTTATGTATTCTTTTATGTCATTGATAAAATAGTATAGGTCCAAGAGGAAGCCTCTATGTCTATGTCTAGACTGCAGGCTTCTTTTGGAAAAAGTTTTCCGGAAGAGATCTTCTGAAAAAACTTCTTCTGAAAGAAAGCATCTACACAGCAACAGTGCATCGAAAAAGCAATCTGATATTACTGTGGACAGAGTGGCCACCAGGGCACCTGTGGTTTTTTTTCTCTTTCCTCTTCTTTTGAAAGAACTCCCATTTTCGTGTCCACACACTCCTTTTTCTGAAAGAGCTCTTCCAGAAAAAGGCTTCTTCCTCATAGAAAGAGATTTACCAATGTTGGAAAAACCCCTCTGTTCTTTTGATTATTTTTTTTCGAAAGAAGGTGATTGCAGTGTGGACATAAGTGAAGTTTTCTCGAAAATACGGCCATTTTTCCAAAAAACCTCTGAAGTATAGACGTACTCTATAAGACCTCACTAGAAACACACTCAATTACTATTCTCTTTACAATTATCTTTTGAGACCTATAATATAGCTAGTTTTTTGGTCTTTTGGTGCTGTGAGGAGGCAGGATTTATAAACTGATTTTATAATGGGAAGAACCATAATTGCTGACCCATAATTTTGAAAGGCATCTCTAGAAGGATTATATTAAATGTATATTTTACTAGTGTTCCTTATATAAATTGTAGGTTTTCATTAGTATCTTTAAATGGTGAATAATATACATATTTTTTCTAATGCTAAGGTCATGTCTACACGTACAGAGCTAAAGCAGCACAGCTATACGGATAGAGCTACAGTGCATCTGGTAAAAATTTTCTATGCTAATGGGAAACAATTCTCCCTCATCAGTTAAAAAACACCCTCATCAGTGGCATAAGTTCTGTCAGGATATGTCCACACTATGAAATGATTTCAAAATAACTAACTTCAAAATAATAACTCCCAAAATAACTATTTCAAAGTAAGCGTTATTCCCCAAGGAAAGCAAAAGTACATATTTCGAAATAACCAGCCTGTTATTTTGAAATAACAGTCTTGGTAGTGTGGATGCTCCACTTACTTTTTCAAAATAAGAGGTGGGTGGGGTTATTTTTAAATAACTCCCTATTATAGACCAGGACTCAGTGGGAGTAGTTCTCTTACTGATGTTTTCTGAACTCAAGTCACTCAATGTTCACAATCCTGCTGGAAAGGCATAACAAGTG
>CM057845.1:246158236-246170271 GCA_030068395.1 Apalone spinifera | reverse complement strand
AAATGAAGCGGTGATTTAAATAATCGCCGCTTCATTTACATCAAAATGGCTGCTACTCTGTGCCGATGATCAGCTGATCAGCACAGTGGGGCAGTCTAGATGCTCCGCGGTCAACAAGGGAAGCCTTTTTCGACCGCTCCAGTATGCCTCGTGAAACGCTTGATGTAACGTGTGGCTGATGTGGTTAAGTCCTGTGATGGTGTCGCTGGTGTAGATATGAGGGCAGAGTTGGCACTGAGGTTTGTTGCAGGGATTGGTTCATGAGTTAGAGTTACTGTGGTGTGGTATATAGTTGCTGGTGAGAATTTGCTTCAGGTTGGCAGGCTGTCTGTAGGCTAGGACTGGCCTGCCACCAAGGTCTGTGAAAGAGAAGGATCATTGTCCAGGATGAGTTGTAGATCACTGATAATGCGCTGGAGAGGTTTTAGCTGGGGACTGCTGGTGATGGCCAGTAGTGTTCTGTTATTTTCTTTGTTGGGCCTATGTTGTAGCAGAAGGCTTCTCGGTATATGTCTGGCTCTGTCAATCTGTTTCCTCACTTCCTCGGGTGGGTATTGTAGTTTTAAGAATGCTTGGTGATGAGCTCGTAGGTGTTTGTCTCTGTCTCAGGGGTTGGAGCAAATGCAGTTATACCTTAGTGCTTGGCTGTAGACAATGGATTGTGTGGTGTGTACAGGATGGAAGCTGGAGGTATGTAGGTAAGCATAGCTGTCAGTAGGTTTTCAGTGTTGTTTATTTACTTATTCATACTGTAGTGTCCAGGAAGAGGATCTTATGTGTAGATTGGTCCAGGCTGAGTTTGATAGTGAGGTAGAAACTGTTGAAATAATGGTGGAAAACATGTAGAAGGTATCATGAGCTTTCATGGGCACAACCCACTTCTTCAGATGAAAGGAGTGTTGAAAGTCCAAAGAAATTTGTCACATTATAGTAGAACATTTTGTAAATACTATTTTTTTGTGCTCTCTAGATAGTAGCAAACATTTCCAGGAAGGCTATCTAAGGGTAAGTCTATACTACATGCTTATTTTGGAATGTGAGCTTCAAATGAGGATTTGAATTCTAGAACCCTCTGTTCATTGGTCAAGCCTTAGCCGGGGGTGACACTATCAGGAAGGCCAGGGCTTTATAAAGCCTGTGAGTAAGTGACCAGGAAGCTTTGCGAACAGAGGCAGCTAACAGGGAGTTTCAAGAGGGAGTTTTGCAGGGCAGTTTGAAGGGGGTGAGGTACACTTGCCATTCTTTAAAACTTTTAAACTAAACTCAAAACAAAACTTCCTGATTTAAATAAAAAATCTGTCAATAACCTAAGAGGCCATAGGAGAGAATGCAGGCAGAAGTCCAGCAGCAGAATGGGGGCTGTTTACTGGACTTGATGTAGCATGTATGATTACCTGCCCTGTGGGTGGGTGGCATATGTGTGCATTTGGTGCAAGGAGCTCCTGGCCCTCAGAGATCATGTACGAGCTTTGGAGGCCAAGAGGGCTGAATTGGAGGAGCTAAGGGAGGCTGAGCGGTACATAGATGAGGCTTTCCGGGGGAGGATGAAAGGCTCAGGGAAGGAGAACATTCAACTGGAGCAGAGGGAAATGCCCTCATTTGCCTACCTAGCTCGAACTACCGAGCTAGTGTAGACATACCCTGAGAGATCAAAAGTTTAGTCATGAAAAAATGTTCTAGAATCAAATTAATTGGCCAGTTCAAATTAATTGGCCAGTTCAATGGTCTCTTTTTGATAAAGTTGAAGTGTCTGTCCACCACACCTCCCTTAAAATCTTGTGCATCAGTGGCTCAGTTCTGCCCTAAATGCAGCACCAGAGACCAAGAGGAAAATCAAATATCCTTTCCTATCCCATGTCTTTTGGGATCAGTTTTAGGCCCTACTGTAGTAAGAGCAGCCAGGACACTACAGAGAACAATCCATGATGTTGCTCTGTCTTCCATCAAGCATCAAGCCACTCCAGGATAGCTGCAGGATCACTGAGGCTGCAGTCTAGACACAGGTGAAGTTTTTTCGAAAAAAGGCTGCTTTTTTGGAAAAAACCCTGTAGTCTAGACACACCCTGAGGCACATTGCCTTCCCTTTCAGTCCTTAAAGTTGGACTCAGAAGTGGGGATGGAATGAGTTCCCTCCACTGAAGACAGTGGCCCCATGAACCCAGGCTGTATCCTCCCTTTTCTGACATGATAAAAGTAAGCAGGAAATTGCAGTGATCTGGATGGGAATTCTGCCACAGCTCCATGTGTGCCACTAATTACAGCTATGAGCAGCTTAGAGAAGGGCAGAAGTACTGAGGTGTGCAGAAAGATTAAGAAGTTCTGTTTTGCTGTTGCAGAATCCCCTTTCTTGCCAGTGTTCTTTCCTATTGCCCTTTGCCTAGGCCCGGCATTATTCCTTCTGGTATTAGGCCCCACCATTGACCCATGGACTTTAAAGTGACTATTGCAGTTGTAAGACTTTTGTCAGGGAGGGCTAGATCTGAATGGAATTTGGGCCCCTCCCTGCTGTGTTAGGCAGCTAAGTCCAAACTTCAGAATCCCAATACCCCTGCTCAGCCTAGCCATACAGGTGCATAAAGTCCCTATGGCATTTAAAATTATGTGGGTATTGAGATGGGTTATGCAACCGCCCCTCCCCCCCACACACAACAGGGGAGTAAGAAGCTATAAGGGGATCAGGCAGCTCCACCCTGCAGAGCCCAAGACATGCACAGTCTAGACAAGGAATTCAGGAGCAGAGAAGTTAACTTGTGAGACCAGGGAAGAGACCTCCACAGGAAAGGACTGACTGAAGACAGGAACTTCCCAGATAACTGCTTCCTGATAGAAGGATGAGCCAGATTCTGATACAACCCACGAGGAGGTCATTTCCCTCTCTTTATCAGTTTATTTGTGTTAATTCCCTTTGCTATTGGTTCCCTGAATGTTCTGAAAAGGGAAAGGCTTTAAAGTGAACTGGTTGGAGGATCAAGTCACAGGAAGCCCCTGCAGAGGTAGAGCAGCACAAGGCAATGTCAGCAGTGAGTGCACTATTACACAGCATGCACAAATCTGCTTAAATGTCAAAATTGCTAAGTGTACACCGAAGCCCCAATGGGATTTTCAAACTAGGTGTTCCCACACTTATATTATCAGCAGAGCCTGATCTGGCAGTTATTCTGAAATGCTACTATGAGCATGTCCTGCTCAAGACACATCTAAGGAAGAGAAGGTGTGGCAGTGATTCCCAGCCTTTTATCTTATAGCCCATCAGTTAGGGCATTCACCCAGGACATGGGAGATCTGGCTTCAAGTTCTTGCTCCAAATCTGCTGCCAGAGCAGGATTTGAACCTGAGTCTCCCCCATGGGCAGGCAGGAGGGGCATCACTACCTCCACCTCCTTATTTGTATGAAAAAATGGACCATTCTGGCTTGCATACCTAGACAGGCACTCTCCTCTGGCTCAGTCAGGTGCCAAGTTCCTTTGAGAAGAAGGCCTGACCCTATGCCTGTTCTCTACTGTTCCCACAGACTAGTTTAGGTAGCTCCTCACTCAGCACACTGGCCTTTGTGAATCCCATTCTTAGGTACCTAAATCTTTCTATGTAGTGACAAATGACAAAATGAGGAGCAATAGTCTCAAGTTGCAGTAAGGGAGATCTAGGTTGGATATTAAGAAAAACTAGTTCACTTGGAAAGGATGAAGTACTGGAATGGATTACCCAGGGAGGTGATGAAATTTCCATTCCTAGAGGTTTTTAAATTCTGGCTTGACAAAGCCCTGGCTGGGATGATTTAGTCAGGGTTGGTGCTGCTTTGGGTAGGGGTTTGGACTCAATGACTTCCTGAGATCTCTTCCAACCAGATGAATCTATGATTCTATGAACAGCTTTGGGATTGTGGATGCTATTCAGGACTAGTCTACACTAGAAGTACGACACTGGAATTGCTGCATCGATGCAGCTGTGCCACTGTAGCGTATCTGATAAACACACACTATGCCAATTGCAGAGGGCTCTCCTGTTGGTATAATTCCACCTCCATATTCCACCTCCACAAGAGACAGTAGATATGTCAGCAGGAAAGCATCTCCTGGCACTTAGGTTGGTGTAACTTGTGTTGCTTGTATGGGAGTGGCTTTTTCACACTCTTTAGTGACATAAATTACCAACATAAGTTGTAGTATAGACCTGCCCTCAGAGGCAGGATGCCTAAAATTAGATATTACAGTCTTAAGCCTAACTTTCCTTTGTGGATCTAGCTCTGGGTGTCTGTAGGTTTGGGCCATGACTTTGTAAGTTTCTTGTTTGCTGGATTTTTCACACAGAAACAAGAGAAATAAACAAATAATTTGAATAATCTAATCTCTTCCCCCTATATAAACACATACACATTAAAAAGAAATGGTAGCAGGGGTCTGTGTTGGTTTCATGTCTGAAACTACATTTATGTAATTAAGATTCTAAGCTGACAATATCTCTTAAAGACTACATTTTTTGTGTCAATTATAAATAAAAAGATCTCAGGCTTAAACACAACAGAAGTCCAAAGTCTTATTAAAATGCAATTTAAAATACTGCTCTCTGTGTTTGACTTGGTATTAATATGTAACTAATTCTGCAGTTGTACCAATGTGTTTGTACTTAGTTTTTATTTAATAATCTGTTTGAAATTATCTTGCTCAAAAAGTTGTAGTAAAATTATTCTATAAGGAAAAGAGATAAAACTCATAAATAATAGAACCCACAGTCTTTTTCCCTAGGTAATAAACAAAAGCACTAATCAATTTCTAGAAATGTTCTATAAAGTAGATAGTGATAGGAAAACAAGAACATTAAATAAAAATGCATTAAAAAGTAGCATAAAAGCAATATAACTTTGCTCAATTTGAATATATTAATAAAAGTTTACAGTATTTCTTCATGCCAATTAACTGCCCTTATGTGCCAATTAACTAGAAGGGTGCTGCCTCGGCACTTAATGGGCACATGGGGCTATTTACATGGGGCTAGAAGGGACAGGATCTTATTTCCAGAATAACAGTAATTTTTTCCATGAAGAGATTTGGCTACTAGATCATTAAATGAGAACAGCAATTAAATCTTCCTATCTTCATTACTGTATTTACCATTTTGCAATAAATCCAGCAGTGTCTCTATCTTTTACAGCCCGTGTCAGTTTTATGAACAATGACTTAAATACAGTTAAGCATGCTTCAGCTTTCCCTTCTCTCCCCACAGGAAAATAAACATCTTTAAACACAAACAAAAATGAATGTCTTAGATTAAGCAGCAACAGACACAGACTTGCTATGAGTTCTGGGGATGTTTTTATTCTCTTTTTTTTTATTCCTTTCCTCCCCTCATATTCACATAAGAAATGGCAGATCTTCATCATCAAACAGTAAGACTTCAAGAGCATGCCCTGTACGTCTCTTCCTCTAAAGTCAATAGAAGTTGTGGATAAAAGTCCTTGGCAGAATATGGCCTTAGGTGAATTACATTACAGAGAAAACAAGTACAACTGACTTCTAGTTCTAAGGCAAAATAATTCAAAGTGCCAAATAAACTGATAATCCAGAGTAATTCAGAAGGTCAGCAAACCTGTTGATAAGTATAATATATAGATCAATATTATTTAGAGAAAATTCTCCCTTACGTTGGTCCAACTGACACCATGTTTATTTCAGTAGGAGTTGTTCATACAGGTTCACAAGATAATAGACTCCTCAAAGTTTTACAAACATAAAGAGTCCAGAAAAGAAACTGATTTTTTTTTACCAGTGGGGGGTTGCTGTCTTGTATTCTTCTTCTTGTTGTTTTAGGGGGGAAAGACAAAATGAAGGAAGATGGGATTGAAAGAAATATGTCCCCTACTCCTGGGAGTTACCGGGGACTGAATTGTTCCCTGGCACATGTCAAAGAAGCCTCAGTACAGCTTTGTCTAACACCTCTGCATAAGATTCTTAAAGAACAGCTCTGTCAGTTGGAATCACCTGAATGCAGTGAATACAGGCTTCCCAATTAGGAGATGGCCAACCTCCTGTTGTTCTAGCCTGTTGCTAAGGCAATCTTTAGCTGGTGCCTTCAGATGTTCTGAGAATCTGGACCTATAAATTTATATCTGTGCTAACAACAGATAATTAATTTCTGTATTTCATTGTCAAGAGTACATATGCTTCAAAAATTGTCTTTGGGGACTGTGTGTCTACTATGTATACATCTCCACAAATACAGCTAATAATAGCCTTTGGACCTGGGATACTATAACCTGGGAAACAATTAGTAACAACATTGTGCAAGAGAAACATGTATAATTGAAGTATGTGTTTATATTATCTGAACTCTAGATTAATTTATTTAAAATGGTAAAAGAAATTGCAATTAGTCACTCAGGCTATGTCTAGCCTACAAGCCTCTTTTGAAAGAGGCTTTTTCCAAAGAATCTTTCAAAAAAGCCTCTTTCGATAGAGAATGTCTAGACTGCAACCACTTCTTTCAAAAAAGCGAGCTGCTTTTTCGAAAGAGAGCACGCAGGCAGTTTGGATGCTCTCTTTCAAAAAAGCCTTGTTTGCATTCAAGAACGCCTTTTTTCAAAAGCACACTTTCAAAAAAGGCATTCTTTCTTGTAAAATGAGATTTACCATGGTCAGAAAAACCACTGCATTATTTCGATTTAATTTTGAAAGAACGCAGCAGCAGTCAAAATGCAGGGGAAGTTTTTTCAAAAAAAGACCACTTTTTTTGAGAAACACTGTAGTCTAGACACACCCTCACAATGCTACTAAGCCCATGATGCATTAGATTCTGACTCAGTCATTTAGCTCAGAACCTGAAAAGCGCAGGTGTAGCTGGAACACATACGGAAACTGCAGTATGATAGTTGTATGAAAATCTTTTGGAAAAATGGAGAGTTGAATCTTCTAAATTCTTCCTCACATTTAGGAATTAATGAATAATCAGGAAAAACAATTTCCTTATCCATCATATGACAGTGATGACAGTACCACAAGGTTCTGTTTCCAAGGAAGATTTTCTTATCTCAGCTGCAAACAACTCTCCTTTACTGACTAACGTATAACTCTGTTCAAAGTGGTTGAAGGGTAAGATTGTTCTTTTATTAATATGAGCAGTGTGCAGCAGTTCACCTTGTGAACAATTATACTGCTGTCAAGCACAAAACACTGTTCTTAGAGCAATAAAAAAACTGACAGATATAGTCCTATTTGACATTTTGAGATAGACTATGTTAATCCATCACTACTGTGTGTGCAATTCATTTTTGTGGAGCTACAGATCTATGCAAATGCAATCTGAATGAAAAAAAACCCTCGTCTTCAATTCCATTCGTGAGTTAGCAAAGCACAAGCACTCAGATTGAAATAAATTACTTCAGGCAGCTAATTATGGTAAGTTACAATGAGATTTATATTAATATCACTGAGCAGATTGTGTCCCCAAGATTCATGTATGGAGGCAATAGGTCTCCCCAACCCTATTAATATAATGCAAGGACCTAAACATACACAGCACCCGATGTTGCCCTGCTTCCATTTATAGTCACAATTTAAGATTAAAAAGGCCCACCAAATAATTTACTCTGACTTCCTATATATCACAGGCTGTCAACACCACCAAGCACATGTACCATAAATGCACCATAACTCCAGTAACTGAGATTAAACCAAGTAATATAGACTACACATGGGAGCTTAGACGGTTATGTGCCACCAAATGTAAACACGATGGACTGAAATTCATCAGTGCCCAAGGGCCCCACAATTTCAGGAAAATGTCCATTAATCCTGGCAAATCACTCCCGCCTCTCCCCCCCTCCTCCCCCCGATGGTGCAGAGGAAGGCAAACATCCTTTAAGATCACTGCCAGTGTGATGGGAGCAAAATTCCCTCCTGACCTTGCGAATGGTGATCAATTAGAATAGACCCTGGGCCGCTGGGCAAGAACCAGCTAGTTAAGCAGCTGAGAGAGAATGCTCAGTATCACCTTAGAAGACTGTCCCTGCCCATCCCATGTCCCGTCTCTGGCTATCGTGATTCCTCTTGTTTCAGAGGAACAAAATAAAGCAAAACAAAATGTAGACGCCCCGAATACATTGGAGGAAAAAGGGAAACCTTTTTGACTCCTGCCAATAACTAATTGAAAGCATGAAGAATGAGTGTCTAGGAATATAAATTGATGATCATCCTTTCCCTCCAGCAGTAGCATCAGGACCCCTTTCTTGCTCTTTAGACAGGCAAGGCAGTCAACTAAGGGCCCCCAGTACCTGCTCCATAAGATAGGCTGTGTATGCACAAGTCGGCAAGACACACTCACTTTTCTCCTGGAGCACACAGGATCCTCTGCTGGGATGGTATTATCAGAGGATTCCTCAGAGCAGGGGTTTTGGGGTTAGCATCCTGTTCTGATGAATGAATACGTTCATACCTCAAAACTATTGTTTCAAGTTCTAGGCAGATTCAGACATGAGTTACATTTTGTTCAAGATTTTCTTTGTAACCACATGAGAAAAAAGCCCCACTTTTTTATTGCATAAATAACTCCAGGAATGAGAAAATAGGCAAGATCACTGGCCTGCCAAAGTGGGTGAGATTACATGGAGTATTCCAATGGACTCAAAACAGAATCAGGATTGGGCTCCAGGTTAGGACTGCAGATTTTGGGATCATCATAAACAATCATACAGGATGCAAAATTTGCTTTCTAAGGCCACTGCATTTAAAAAACCTAATTTGGTATAAAACTCCTTAGTTTTAGTCCTGCGCAGGATCAACGCTCAAAGCCTTTTCAAATGGGAAGGATTTACTTGACATTACCAATAAGGGCATGTCTGCACTAGGAAATTAATTCAAAATAACTAAATTCAAAATAATAATAACTCCCAAAATAACAAAATCAAAATAGTATGTTCCTACTATGGGGGAGCCTTGACTTAGAGCCCCAGGAAGCACTGGGGAACAATTATTTCGAATTACACAGGGGAGTAGTTATTTTGAAATAACATCAGTGGAGCATCTACACTAATGCTACTTCAAAATAACTATTTCAAAATAAGCATTGTTCCTCAAGGAAAGTGAAAGTACAGAGTTTGAAATAACTGGCCTCTTATTTCAAAATAATGAGCTTTGTAGTGTGGATTCTCCACTTATTATTTCGAAATAAGGGGGGTTCTTTCAAAATAGTGTAGACCAGGGCTAAGAGAAAAAACTATTGAAGGAAAACAACAGTAGCAGAACATTCTACAGAAATGTATTTGGTGGTCCAGTCTCAGGTAAAGCAGTCCTAAATTTAGTGGGGGAAAAAGAAGATCCCAATCTGTCAAAATCAGAACGAATGGAACACAAAAAAAAATACAAGAAATAACCTCCTAAGAAAAGAATAATTTATGGGCTTACTTTTATTTATTTATGTCGTGGATGAAGTGAACTACTGCACAATTATTTGGATTGATTTATTAGTTAAGATAACTTATATGCCTCTTTCTTATAGTTTTTTCACTCTAGGTTTCTCCTTGATTTCAGGAGTCTTTACTTTTTAGACAAATTGTGAATATTTTAAAGATATGCACAATTGCTATATAATGAGAAAAATGATGTTTCAAGGAATGAAAAATAAAAGATAAAATAGTTCTGGATATTGCATCTTCACTACATTCTGTGCATTGGTTAATATTTATGCATTTAGGATAAGATTATGAAAACATTATATAAAGGATAACTATTTCCCTTTTTGTGAGAAATAACCTATGCTTAACTAATTCACAAGCCAACTGCCAATGTATTTGCTAGCATAGTACAGGTATATGGCTATTGTCAAGTGATGGCTATAGCTATATTATACATGACAATTAAAATACCTATCTTCCTTCTAAAATCAGGAATAGCAATTCTTTGTATTCTGCTTCAAAACCAAAACCTCAATGTTCTTAAATTTAGCCATGGAAGAGTTCCTATTAAAAAGGTAACCTGACTACTTAAGTAATATATTCTTCACTTACAAAACTAGTGCAATTACTGAATATTTAAGCAGAACTGCAAGTATAAAGCCATTACTTACCGAGTTATTGAAAACAGGATGAATCTTATTATCTACATAACAAAGAATCTTATTATCTACATTTGCTCCAGCACTTTAAACTTAATATCTATTTTTATTGGCACTTTAGCTAATGTTAGTTGTCTGTTTTGATCATTTTTCCATTCATAATTAATTATGTTCAGAAATTAAGAATGAGATGAATAATCAAGTTACACAATGTGATTATACCTGTTCAAACTATTACTGAGTTGTGCATTAGTTTATTGCAAAGATGTCTGCATTTGAAGAGGCAGTCATCTTGAGTATATTTAAATTGATCTTTCTTTAAAAAAATCTAATTTCTGACAAAGCGTGTTAAATGGTAGGACCCAAAATTATTTTAAATTTTAAACAAAAGTTGTATTTGTTTCTCTTAGGAAGGTCTTTCAGCAGAGGACAAAAGAGTGTGGTCCATCGTGTTCTCTCCTTTCCCATTCTTCCCACACCCCAAAAACCTATTGGCAACCACTATAAAGCAGCATTATTAACATAATTTGTTCCCAAATTCTAAATTCCTCATTTGGGACCTGCAAATATAATTTCTTTCTGACCTCATTCAGAGCATCTAAAGAGTGAAGCAGGATCATCCCCAGCAGTCACCACCAGTTCCTGTTGCTTCTGGCTTTATGCAGAAGCACTGGGAAAAAAGAGAAAGGCTCCTGTTACCTTATTCAGAGTAGCAGCAACTCTGCTGATGTACTACTGGTGAATAGTTGATTACAACGCAGGATGAAGAACGTATAGTTGAGCTACCCTTCAGAAATAATGTGCATTAGCATAGATTAATTGTGCTAGTGTAACCCACGCACAGAGGCTATGTCTATACTGCAGAGATTTTCCAGGATACCCAGGAAAAACTCTGCCGCGTCCAGGGAATGCATCCACTTTTTCGGAACAGATTCCAAAAAAGTGGGCACATTCTTTCAGCATCCCTGTATTCCTCTCAGTGAGAGGAATAAGGGATGTTCTGAAAGAGGAGTTTTTTTCTGAAATTTGGCCTCAAGTAGATGGGCCAAATTTTGGAAAAGCCTCTCCCCCCCCGCCAAAAAGCAGAAAAAGATATGCAAATTGCAGTTCACACTTTGAATATCTTTTTCCAAAAAAATCTCTGCTGTCTATACATAGTCCTAGTGTGGTTCACTGTCCCATGCAGTGGCAGTTAGATGACGGCAAGGGTGTGTCTAGACTACAGGGTTTTTTTTTAAAACGTAGTCTTTTTTTTTAAAACTTCACCTGCGTCTGGACTGCAGCCACGTTCTTTCGAAAGTAAATCAAAAGAACGTAGCAGTTTTTTTGATCATTTAAAACCTCATTTTACGAGGAATAATGACTTTTTTCCAAAGTACTCTTTCAAAAAAAGGCGCTATTTAATGCAAACTGTGCTTTTTTGAAAGAGAGCGTCTAGACTCTCTTTCGAAAAAACGGCCTGCTTTTTCAAAAAATCTGCTTGTAGTCTAGATGCTCTTTTTCGAAAGAGGCTTTTTCAAAAGTATCTTTCCAAAAAAGCCTTTTTTGAAAGAGACTTGTAGTCTAGACGTACCCCAACAGATAGGAACAAGAGATCTCTGCAGCCTGGTCTGAGTGGCAGCTGGCTGTTAGCTCAAAGGGAAGAGGCTCCTACACTAAGCTCTAGATCCCAGATTCAAATCAGCTGGGTGGCGGTTACACTGATGGGACCAACTGGTCATGGAGTGGTGGGATGACCAGCAGTGGCTCCAAAACTTCCGCATGTGGAAGGCCACCTTTTTGGAGCTATATGCCTGCCTTGCCTCCATCCTTTGGAGATGTGACACATACCTGCAGCCCGCCACCCCCCTGAAGAAGCGGGTCACAATCGCCCTCTGGAAGCTCGTCACCTCTGACAGCTACCGGGCAGTGGCAACAGTTCGGCGTGGGGAAATCCACCGTCAGAGCCCTCCTCATGGAGGTAAGGAGCTCTAAGGCTACAGTCCCTGCAGGGG
>CM057845.1:246137084-246153482 GCA_030068395.1 Apalone spinifera | reverse complement strand
GGAGGCAACAGTGCCCCCCAGAGGGAACAGCCAGCATTTCAGCATTACAGAGTCACAGACATTGGACTATTATATATATGATGACGCCCAGATCTCTGTCTTGAGTGGTATCAGCTAATTTAATTGCTATCATTTTATATGTATAGTTGGGGTTATGTTTTCCAATATACATTATTTTGCACTTATTAACATTAAAATTATTTGCCATTTTTTTGCCCAAGCACCTAGTTATGTGAGATCCTTTTGAAGCTCTTTACAGTCTGCTTTGGACTTAATTGTCTTGGGCAATTTTGCATCACCTGTAGATTTTGCAGTCTTGCAGTTTACCCATTTCTCTAACAAACCAAGATGAGAGAATCAACTAATTTGCTCTTGAAGCAACAATAAAGAGATGTGCTAATTTAGTGTATCCTAAATGAAAATGGTTCAGGTATGCTACAGCTGTTCTCCCTATAGAAAATTGAAGAGGCTGGCAGTTGTATCATACCACCACATGCCCTTCCTTGGTTAAATTCCTTTGGGATGCAAAGATTGACAAAGAGAGGTGCTGCTGCCACCTTTCTGCACAAACAAGCATGACTTTCTGTTCAGAATTCATTGTATTTATCAGATTTTGTTTTGTTTATTTTATTCAGGAAACAAAATATACCTTCCCATACAATTGGAAAGGATTCACTGAAGATTGAACTTGCATTTTAAGAAGATGTATTCTGCTATTAAGATTATTTGCAATTAAGAACACATCTTTCTTTTTTTAAAATAAGGGAACACTTCCCATAAATTTACATATAAATGACTGTTGCAAATAGTAACTACTTATCAGAATATATCTAGTACAGGGAGAAGGTAAGCACGAAGTCGGTTATTTCAATCTTTTAAAAGTATCATTTTTAAAAAACAATAATTTCTGAATAATGTAACATTCAGTAACATTTCTAAAACAAATTCAATTATACCTCCCTGGCCTGCAAAAAATCCCCAAACTCCTCACTGAATAATGGTAACTATTTTAGCTTAATGGAGTAGTATATACAAAATTCAAATTGATGAAACAGATTAGTTCCCATATGGTTTCTAAGGCTTCCTCTATTTTTTGTACTATTATTTATTAGTGTATCACCTAGGAGCCCCAGTTATGAGTCATGACTCCATTGAGCTAGGGACTGTACATATAAAACAAAGATGGTTGGTACCCCATTATTTTGTCTTTTAAATATTTCATCTTAAAATCTAGGGGGAGGGTTCAGGCTTTACTTCATATACAACTTCTTACATTAAGAATCATACATGTTTCTAACTTGTTTTTAACTTACATGTCCTGTGTCAAAATATTTAAATTCTTCATATTTGGCTCTCTATAGGCAGGGTAATACTTTTAGACCCTTTAAACTTCGTCCCAGGGCCTGTCACAAAACCATCTAGACAGTAAGACATACAAGAACTTTTCAAATACATGCAATGGAGTCTTTTGTCATTGCCTCGTATCTGCTCTGTGGCAGTTACATTGGGCAGGGAACAAGCCCAGAAAGAGGCAAAATGTAAAGTTTGGACCTTGCTGGTTTGGCATCCTGGGGACCTGACTGGTCCTGAATGAGGGTATTTGCTGGACCAGGAAAGGTCCCTCCCCTCATAGAATGTGCTGCCAATGGGCCAGAGCTCTAGCCTGCCTCTGTTGCTACCCATCCGTCCTCCTTCCGGGACTCAGAGCATAGCTGGGGCTGGAGCTCTGCAGCCGGGACACAGGGATGCCCCTGTGCTCCATAGCTAGTAAGTGAAGGAACAGCATGGATCATAACGCTAACATGAGTACACTGAACATTACATTTACCTTTCAGAAATCAGTTATTGTGGCACAGATTTAAGGATGCTTTCAATTTTATTAATTCTATTTTCCGTAGAATTTAAGCTTTCATTTAAAAGACACATTTCAAATCTTATTGGTAGTAAACTACCTTCTTAAATGTGAGTCACTGAAGAGTTGTATTCTGGAGGCTATGTCTACACTGTTGCTTTTTGTTGGAAAAAGGTATGCAAATTGCACTCCAGTGGAGACAGGCCAAATTTTGGAAAAGCCTCCTCTTTTGGAAGAGCCCTTCTTCCTCCTGAAGAAGAAGACAGGGCTTCCAAAAGAGCGCTTTGCTCTTCTGCAAAAAGGGTTTTAAGAGTAGACACATTCCGTGGCCACAGTGTAGTTTTTCTGGGACACCTCTGCTATCCCAGAAAAACTTCATAGTCTTGACATAGCCTGAGATTCCAGACAGAAAAAAAAAATCTTTGTGAAAGATCTGAGTTATCCTTTTCATTCCAGTGTAACTAAAGCCTAATTTTATCAATTTGAGAAGTTGTCAAATATTTAAATAGATCATTCCAATTAACGTTTTATCCATTATGGTGGATCATTTGAAAATACATTTTATAGAATTAAGAATGTAGATTTCCGCTATAGGATGGTGTTTATGTGACCGTCACTCATTTGCACTGTGGTGATTGTCACTTATTTCCACCATGATTTCAACAGCTTCACCCCACCATCAACCTCAGCCTGGACCAGTCTACACAAGAGATCTACTTCCTGGACACCACACAGAACTTCCATCTCTGTGAACACAATGAGTGGGCAAGATGCAGTCCACAGGCTGAATCTGGCCTGCTAAGCCTTTGGATCCAGCATGCAGGCTACCCCACCAGGACCCTCAAGCAGAGAGCAGCCCCACAGTGGTTTAAGCAGCTGGCTGCTCCCTCTGGTGATTTGCTTTGGGTGCCAGGAGGAGGGGGGAGGCTTTGCACACTATCCCCACATTAGCACAATTAGTTAGCCCCTATTGGTCAGAAACCAGCCAATAGATGCTGAGTAATTGTGCTGGAGATGATGGCAACATGGAAGTCTGCTTCTCCCCCGGTGCCTGAAATAGAAAGCCACAGGGAGCAACCAGCCATTTTGAGCATTTTGAGTTGTCTTAGGATCCTGCAGAGCTGCTGGTCAAGAGCTGACTAAGTAAGTGCCTCCCATCCAGAGCGTGCCTCTGGCACCCCATCACCTCTCTCCCCCAGAACTTCCTGTGCCAGGTCACCATCAAAACCCTCTGCACCCTCCCCCCAGGTAACAACTCCCTCTCAGACACTGTAAACCCCTATATACCTCTCCCCCAGGCCAGAATCCTCTCTTGCACTCATACTCTCTCCCTGATCTTCTACACCATTCCCTTCTCCCAGGTCATCACCCAAATCCTCTGAACTCCCTCTCCACCCTCCTTCAGGTCATAGCTTCTTCCCACACTCTGTACCCTCTTTTACACCTCTCCCCCAAGCCAGAATCTTCTCCTGCACCCAAAGTTCCTCTCAGACCCCACACTTTCTCCTACATTTCAGTACCGTACCTGAACTCCCTTCTACATCCAACCTCTGTCAAAGATCCCACAGCCCCTCCATAGAAAAATGCAGCCCTTGACCACTTAACAAAATTTTGGAGTGGCTCCCATCAAAATTATGTACTGGATTGACATTTGTTGCCATTATATTTGTATTTCATCAATCTCCTTCTGGATTATTTTAAGGAAAATATTGTATTAATTATTTAACAAAGATTCTGTGTAAACAATATGATTCTGATTTGGTGGCTTCATTTTCATGTTTAACCTTAATCTTTCTGAAAGGATAAAATCAGTCTCTAGACTGATTTTGTTTCTCACTTGAACAGACTTGAACTACTGATGCTGCAGTGGACTAATTCTTCAGCTCTTACTGACACATGTTCTTCCATTGTAGAGAAATGGATTAGTGCTGTGTGTGTAATTACACAATAGATAATGTTTAAAGAACATTCATGTCAATTCAGAACATCCTCAGGAAAAGGAGTGAACTTCCTTTGCCTCAGGAGTCAGAATATTTCCAAAAATTTTGTGTTGAGGTGTGTGTGTGTGTGTGTGTGTGTGTGTGTGTGTGTGTGTGCATGAATGCATTTATGCACACACAAACTGCTATGTCCCTTTAAGGGATGCAGCATATTCTTATCCAACTAGCAAAATTGTTAAGAATGCTGGGGGGTGGTATGGACAGAGGTGGTTCTCTTCCTGCCTATAAAAAGCCTGTAACTGTATGAGATTCATAATAATTGAAAGATGTATGCCTGGATAAATAAGGAATATATTTGCACTGAAATATGCTTTCTTGGCCTTTGAATAAAAATTAGTCATTGGGATAAAGTGTCTCAGTAAAGACCCATTCAAGCTAGGGGAGTTGTCACCCCTCTCTATAAGAATCTGAAATACTGAAAGGTTCTATAGCCTAACCTTGCCACCTCGCAGAACAGTCAATCGAAAATCATCAAAGACAACTTCAAGTGATCAAAGCCACTTGAAGGTGAGAAAGAACATTATAACAGGCAGGAGATCACCTTGACTATGACAAAAACTGTTCCAGTATAATGGAGTCCAGGGAAAAGCACTCTGGGAACTTTCATGAATGCTTGGATCCTTTTTCTTGAGAAATAGCCAGCTCTGTAACAGACTGAACCTTGGTTGGAAAACCTGTGTTAGGGTATAGGAAAGGTAACTATTGATAAATATAGACCCAGGTTCACATTTTATTATTTTGTGTTCTGCAGTAACCATTTGCTCCCAATCACTTTCTCTCACTTCTAATTAAACCTTTACCCTTTTTAACAGACCTACTTTATATTTTATCATGCGTGTTTTAAGGTAACATGGGGGTATCTTGCACATTTGGATGCAGAGGGTCTAGAATTTCCATAAGTAGACAGTATCAAGTGCTGGATATCATAAGGAAACTATTTTAAAGTACTCAGGGAGTGGGGGTTGTCTACTGTTAACTGCAAGGGGAAATTAGCACAGCCCAGAGAAGAGTGCTTGATTGGCTGAAAGGCTGGAGGTGTTATGGAGATGATACCCTGCCACCATGAGAAAGACTCCCTCACACTGAAAGCAGAGAGTAATGAGGTGACTCACACTCCAGGATACCCTAGGGACTATTACTGTTATCATTTATTGGATCAACTTCTGTTTGTGAGAGAGATATGCTTTTGCACTACACAGAGCTCTTCCTCAGAGCTGAAAACAGAATGCAGAGGCATGAAAGTTTGAAGCAGCAGCCAAAAATTGAGAGAAGGGAAGGGAAGCAGCAGCCCAAGACTGGGAGAAATATAGGGAGTGCAAAATGTCTGAGTTATAGGGAGACTTATTTTATTGTAAATGGCAATATAAAAGGCACAGCATCTTTACCTTACATTAATTTAGTGTGGGAAGGTTTAAAGGGAACTTTGTACTTTTGTTTTTTAAGAATTTTGGTTAGAAATGATGTAATATAACTTTCTAAAGCTGTTAATATTTAACCGGTAGTTAACCTGTTAACCTGTAGTTAAAGGGAATTTATCCCTAAGATCCCAAAGGTAAACTCCCAGGAGGAAGAAACAGCTGAGATGGAAGAGGAAACCACAATTTCCTCTCCAAATCTCAGTTTCCATTCCAAATCTCAGTGGTTACATGGTTACTTGTACCTGCAGTGGGGTGGCGGACGCACACATTGGTTCCCATCTGCTACCCTGCTTCCAGGTAGCTGGTTGTTGTCTCCCACACTGTTGCCTCTGATATAGATGCAGCAGCACAGGATGGTAGCTGGCTACCCCACAAGCAGGGTAACTAAGTGTAACCATGAATGTTAATCGATAATCTAGACAGTCCAGATTTTGAGAAAATGTTTGAATTTTGTACTGATGCATCAATACAGATCTGGGACTAGTACTGATTAATGTAAAGGAAGGTAACAAACATCCCATTGGTTTCTTTGGTAAACTGATATCCCTGAATAGAGTTAGTTTGTCATAAAAAGAGTATTTTACGCAATTACTGCAAGCACATAAAAACTTCGCTATTTAACAGGAAATCCAGGGTCCTGACAGACCACTCTCTACTTTTTTGGTTATGTAGACAAAAAAGATACCAACTCCATATTGCTCTGCTAAAGTATAATGCTCCAAGAATATTTCAATTAAATTGTACATATCTGAGACAATGTCCAAGCAAAGGGGTCCTGAGCTAATGTCTAAAGATGAGCTAGTGGCTGGCCCTATCCAACAAAATAAGAGGGGAGACATTACCCAGGGACCTCTTTGTGTCAGATTGAACACAGGGGCACATAAGTTTACAAGCATTCTCTGAATATGGTCTCTATATACTAATTTGTCAAAGAGTGTAATGTAAGATTTTTACTGGAAGCTTATATCACACTGAGAACAGTATTTGCAAAATATATGGATGGATAATATGTAAGGTTATAAGCACAAACACAGAGAAACCTATGCTCTCAAGGTCTGACTTTGGGCTGGTCACTAGAACAGGGCTGGGCAAAATATGGCCCAGAGGCCAGATCCAGCCCATCAAGGCACCAGATCTGACTTGCGGACCATCCTGCCACAACCCTCAGGCATGCAGCTGCGGTAGTTTATAGTGCGGTCCCTAAGTTTCTCTGCTCTGCAGGGAGGGGAGAAGTTTTGTGTGATCTCCCTGACCCCAGCCCAATCCTCATCTTCTATTGGCCAGAAACAACCGGCCAATAAGAACCGACTTCAAACAATCTCTCAGCTCCTATTGGCTGGAAACAGTCAGCCAATTGAAGCTGAGAGATCGGCCTGGGAGTTGGGGGCCACATAAGCCTCTTCCTCCTCCCAGAGCCACATGGAGGGAGCAACCTGTATTTTCAAGCAGTCTGGGGCTGCAGTAGGCAGGGAACCCAGCCTGTTTGGGGGTGCTGCAGGGCTGCTGGCCAGGAGACTTTAGGTAAACTCCTCCAAGCCAGAGCCTTCCTCTGGCATCCCTGCCCCTCCTGCATCACAACTCCCTCTTCGAGGTCACCATCCAAACCCTCTGCACCCTCTGTCCCAGGTCACAAATCCCTCCCATACCCTGTACCCCAGTTCCCTGACCCAAGTCACAATCCCCTCCTTCACCCAAACAGCTTCTGAGACACACCCTTCTGCACCCAACCTCCATTCTAGGTTCTGCACCCCCTCCACAGAAAAGTGTGGCCCTTGACCACTTTCCAAAACCTTGGAGTAGCCCCCCCCTCCAAACTTATTGCCTACCCTTACACTAAAAGGTGATAAACAAGTTTCTTTGTATCAAGAGATGCTTATTTAGCTGCCTGGTTATATGTAAATAGTATGATATTCTTCACAATGAATGCCTAGTTACAGTCTGAGCAAAATCCTTATCAACTGATTGCAAAGTCAGAGAAATGAACACGAGAAACAAACAACAGAGTGTACACAGGTTATAAGTGAAGACAATGGCTTATTGGAACAACATCTGGGGATACAGAGATACACTCAGGTATCCTTAACTGGAGAGATGATTTGTTAGTGTGCTCTGTCTTACTTACTCACAGCCAACCTTATTGAAAAATACTGCAAAGAGTTGGGGTGAACTAATCTTCATTAGACAGGAAACTGTCTTGTTAGTTATTGTATATGTATATGTACCATTTGTTTCTATTGATTGTACTTGCTTCTTCTTGAATCTTTATCTTTTATACAATAAATATATAGTGGTTTACGCTAGAGATATATCTAAGTGCTGTGTGTTAATGTGAGAGATGATCCTGAGAGGAAATTGACACATTATTGTGCACTATTCCTTTGGGAATAGTGCATAAATGGGTTCTGTATGACCAGTGGAACGAGAATGGGCACTGAACAGGAATGCTTGGAGTTCTTAGAGATTGGAGTGCGCCTATGGTTTACCTGCAAAGGGGCAGAGCAGCTGCTGTATGCTGAGAGGGGAAAATTTGTGTTGCCTACCCCTTCTAAAGAATTTTAATAAAAGTAATGGTGAAACATCTTCAGTCACATTTTTATCTCAAAGACATCTTTTGAATTTATCATTTTGTTTTCAGATGAAGCTATAGTGTGGTAACAGTGCTTCAAGGTTGATGGACTACTTCTGTCAGTGGAATCAAATGAAAAACTTCCTTTTTCTAAAACTATAGCTACTTGGGTATTATATGCTTATTAATAAATAGTCTTAGCTTAAGAAATCTTAAAGAACAATTTGAGGCTTTAAAAACATCAATCTAACTCATTCACACAAATACAAGAAATATCAAAAATTGTGTTCATCAAGTGGGTAGGAAGAAATGATTGAGAAGAGCTGATATTCTTTCATGGCTTAGAACTCCATATTCTTACAATATATAGGAAATAATCTTTACTGGAACTCTACAGATCCCAAAGGAATTTCTATTTCCCTCAAGCAATTCCTCTCCCTAGCAAAATGCAAAATGGAAGAGCCCAGTTCTGGGCTAAAAATCATTATTAAATAGCTTGGGAAGGAGAAAACACAGGACTTTCTCTTCCATTGTCACCGGTTAATGAGAAATGCTAGAAGATCATATTCTCCTCCAATACTTTTGTGTTATGTTTTCCTCACTGTTGTGTTGGGGGGTTCTCTTGAATTGGTTTGGGAAAGAAGGAGTAGCCTTTGAACCACATTGCTCACTGATTGAATTTAAGAAAATTAACATCATTCATTAAGATCTCATTGTCTGTACCTTTGACTGTAAATTCTTCCACAGCTAATCGATATAGAAGGAACCTGTCCCTTCTTTATGCTTACAAGGATAAATTGAGCAAAACACTCAATGCCTTTGCTTGCAAGGATAAATTGAGCAAAACACTCAATGCCTTTACTTGTGTCACTGTAAATCTGCCTCTGTGGATGAAATGTATATGACCTAAGCAGTATTTCTCCCTAGGCACAAAGGTTAAGACTTTGCTAATATAAAGCTAAGTTAAGCTATGAGCAAGAGGCAGGCCCGGCTCATAGAAGTTTGCAAGAATAGGGCTGATATTACAGAAACACTCATACCTAAGAAGTACTAAATACAGGTTGTAAGCACATTTCAGTATCATAACAGAACACCTTGTTTAAAAACATATTGGCACCACCACACACCCCACAGATACAAAAACATACCAACAAAGGCTTAGGATGGGGTGTAAACTGTCAGTATAATATATAGTAATTGAACCCTCATGTACAAGATAAGGGGTGGATCTAAATACGTCAGAGTGACATGTAACATATTTTTACCTGTGTATAAAAATGTATCCCAAGGTTGTTGTTTTCGTCCGACCTAGGGGGCAGTGGCGAATCCCACATTACTAAGTTGTGGCCATTGTTATGAGCACATGTTCTTAACCTACCTGTAGATATCTGATCTGGGGAAGCTGATACTGTGTTTTATTTACAATAAACCTGGCCTGGTGCCTTTAATCCTTATCTCATTTTGTGGTCTTTGGGCTGGGGAAGGGAGGGCAGAGGAGAGCTCTCTCAATGTCTGCTGTGTTGGCTACATGCGCAAACAATACATAGAGGTTTCAGAAGGGTAGCCAAGTTAAAAATCAGGCTGAGGCATATACCTCAGAGAAAATTTCCACCTGAATGGTTGAAATTTATGATCAATTGAAAGCAGTGTTTATAATGAGAAGTGTTAGATAACCTTCACTATAGTTTTAGGAAATTACTTGATTTCATATCGCCACACCTGAATTTTATGTATATTATGGACAAGCAGAAGGTTGAAAGCAAAAAACCCTCACCTTAAGCAAGCACTCATAGTGCAAATGGCAGACCTATTTATCTAACATACTTTATAGTCCTATTACCATAGTGTCTGAGTGCCTCAAAATCTTTTAATAGTAAATCATGTATAAATATATAATTAGGCAGGCCAAAATCTAACTGAAAAGAAATTAGCAAAAGACAAACAAAATTAAATGAAATTTTAAGCAGGAAGATTGCCAAAGAATCAGTAAAGCTACTAGACAATTAAGGTGTTAGAGGAGCACTCAGAGGAGATAAGGCCATTACAGAGAAGCTAAATTAATGTTTTGAATTAGTCTTCTTTGCAAAGCACGTGAGGAAGATTCCCACATGTTGCCATTTTTGCTAAATGGCAAATCTGAGGAAATGCCCTAGATGGAGTTTGAATAGAGGAGATTTTGGAACAAAATCTGTTGATAAAGCAAACAGTAATAAGTCTCCAGAACGAGATGGTCACCCACAAGTTCTGAAAGAACTCAAATATGAAGTTTCAAAACCACTAACTGTGTTATGTAATCCATTGTTTAAATTAGCCTACGTAACAGATAACTGGAAGATAACTAATGTGACACCACTTTTTTTTTAAAGGCTGCTGAGGCCATTCTGGCAATTAAAGGCTGATAAGCCTAATTTCAGTACCATGCAAATTGGCTAAAAATTCTGTAAAGAACAGAAATGCCAGACAAATAGATGAACTCTATATGTCGGGGAAGTTAACTTGGCTTTTGTAAAAGGACATCATGCTTCACCAATCTATTAAAATTATTGGAAGTAGATAAAAACCAAGACAAGGGTGATACAGTTGTTACAGTGGATTTTCAGAAAGTATTTGAGGAGGTCTTATGCCACAGTCACTTAAGCAAAGTAAACAGTCATAGTATAAGAAGAAAGGTCCTTTAATGGATCAGTAACAACTTAAAGTTAAGAAACAAAGGGATGGAATAATAGTCAGTTTTCACAGTGGAAAAATGGAAAAGGGGTACAAAGTGAAATGGCAAAGTATGCAGTTGATACAAAATTACTCAAGATAGGTAAGTCCAATGCTGAAGCTAAAAAGTTACAAAAGGACTTCACAAATGTGGGTGACTGCACTACAAGTGGGAGATGAAATTCAATATTGATAAATGCAAAGTCATACACATTGGAAAACATAATACCAACTATACATGCAAAATGCTGAATCTAAACTAGCTATTTCTACTCAAGAAAGATAAGCTGCAGTCATCACATTTAAGAGAATATTAGGCATCTTAAAAAAGGGATACATAATAAGACAGGAAATATTATACTACTGCTGTATAAATCCATGCCTTAAAAACTGGATTGCACTGGTCACCATCTCAAAAAGGATATATTAAATTTGTAAAGGGTACAGAGAAAGGCAATAAAAATAATTAGGGATATGGAACAAAATCCATAAGCGGTCAGATGAAAAAGACAAGGACAGTTCAGCTAAGAAAAAAGTTAATGAAGGGGGATATGGTAGAGGTTATAAAAATCATAAATGATGAAGAAAAAGTGAAAAGGCAAGTGTTATTTACCTCTTCACACAACAGATGAACTGGGAGTCACCATGCAGTGAAATCAATAAGCATCTGGTTTAAAACAAGCAAAAGCTAGTACATCTTCACACAACACAGTCAACCTATAGAACTCATTGCTAGGGGATGTACAGACCAAAAGTATAAATGGGTTCTAAAAATTAGATTGGATCACTTCATAATTGCCCTGTTCTGTTCATTCCTTCTAAATTATCTGGCATTAACCACTATCAGAAGAAAGGCTACTAAGCTAGATGGACCATTTTTCTGACCCAATATGGCCATTATTATCTTCTTATGGAGTACATGATGAGAAAGTTAGTGAGTATAATGGATTATTAATACAGGGCACATCTAAAAGTCAAGATATACAACTTCAGCTATGTCAATTGCATAGCTGAAGTTGAAATATCTTAATTCGGCTTTTGGTACTGTCTAGACAGCAGGAAGTGGAAGGAAGAACACTCTTCATTCTACTTCCCTTATTCCTTGTATAATGAGGGGTACAGTAGTCAGAGTAAGAAGTCCTCCATCTCAACATATTTCAAAATAATGGCTTGCTGTGTAGATGTGCATTTTGTTATTTCGAAATGTCAGTTATTCCAAAATAACAATGCTGTGTAGATGTACGCTCCATGAGCTTCTAGTCTTGTTGGTGGCTACTCATGTTTCTGGAACAGCCTTTCCTGCTATATCAGATCCACGGAAATTGCAAATTTCTGTGTGCCAGATAACACTAAGGCTCAGATTAGAATGCTATCCCTGATGTATTTCCCTTGCAATAATTCAGTACTATTTTCTACAATATTAACCTTTTTAGTGACATCTAAGCAATAAAATGGATATCCCTGAAGATAAATCAAACATCAGACTGCTGATTAATGCACAGTAGACTATTTGCTTAACTATTTTGCAGTAGGTTTCACAGCAGTTTACTATCAGCAGTCATCTTCTCCATTTGATTATTAATTGAGTCGTGTTCCATATGCTGCTCATTAAGAGTTTTTAGTTTACTTTTCTCCTACTGTGAGTTGATGGGGTGGTACTGTAATGTGCCAGGTTATGGCTGTATCAGAAAAAACATACCATTAAAAAGTAGTACACATTGCTAAGTAATCATTCATTTCAAACAAGCATCTTCAAATCACATAAATGTTTAAAAATGACTTATGAAGTAAATTTCCTCTTCTTGGGAAGAAAGAAAATCAGATATAAGAACAAGATTCACAGGAACTTGCTAATTCAAACAGTACAAAGAAACAACTTCACTGTCATCTTTGGTACAGCACTTACATTAAGAAAATATAATTAATCAATGGGAAGGTATTGTATTTGCCTAGACACCTAAAATTGATCACCTAAAGAGTGTGTTATAATGGTTAGATTTTGTTTTTTGAAAATTAGATGATCTTGTAAACTATAGTATTCTGAGAGTATGGTCTATACTTGGACTATATTTCATTCATTTACATTTTTGTATATTTTCCCCATCCCTTTCAATAGCTATAACATAGAAAATACTAGGAAAATCACAGTTGGAAGTATGTCACATGCAATGAGTTTGACTCTGAACATATAGGGGAGATTGGGTGGGGGATTGTAGCTCCTCTTTAAAAGCTAGCTCTATACTACGATCCTCTTCTGCAAGAGGAAATGCAAATGGAGCACTCATTTGCATATGTTGTATTCTCATTTGCATTTCCTCCTCGGATTGTGTAGACAGCTCCTTTTTTGCACAAAACGGGGTGGGGTTTGTGCAAAAAGGAGCCTTCTACACAGTGCTTTTTTGACCAAAAACCTCTTGCGCAAAAGGAATCAGAGGAGGAAATGAAAATTAAAATGTGACATATGCAAATAAGCACTCCATTTGCATTTCCTCTTGTGGAAGAGGATTGTAGTATAGACGTAACCTTTGTGACTTATTTTTTTTACCCTGGTTTCTTAGGGGGATTTTCACCACTGTTCTACTTTGTCCTATTGATGCCTTGGGTAAGAGAAGATGCTCTAAAAAATGCTTGTGTCAAAATAGCAGCTTTCAAAATTAAAGCTGGTGCTAGACTTCTCTCTCATGCAAAAAGATAGTTTTACTGATTACTATTGCCTGAAATAAGATGGATGTTAGTCTTACATATATTTCACCACTACAGTTGTTGATCTGTGTTCCTGAGTTAGAGGTGAGTTACTGAGGGTGCGTTTTTTTCCTCCCTTCACTCTGCCTTCTTCTCCCTCACCATTCATTTCCTGAGAGCATGGTTTATAGCAGCTTTAGATCAAGAACTATATTTAATAAGTATAATTGAAACAATCCATCCCAACAGAAATGTATGATATGGAGAACTGGGAAATATCTGTATTATTTTTTATGAATATTATATATGCCTCGGTGTGTTTTTGTTATGATTGGTTATGTTTTTGTTATGATTTGGAATTAGACCAAAAGAGATGTATTTTTTAAAAAGTAGGAAAAATAAAACAATAGTCTACATACACAGCATGCCAACAGATATAAACACAATGGACAGGTTAATAGCCATAAAGAGATGATTTGTTAGACCCAATCCTAGGTGACATTGCTGTTTTGCCAAAACTGAGACACTGGAAATCAAAAGACACTGACCTGTTAAAAACATCATCCCTATAGAAAGGGAAGTGGAAAAGGGGTTGTCTGTTGCTGCAAGATAACAGCAGGACAATACGCTGATGGACAGACAGGAGTCTGCAACCAAGTTTAACTTGGTCCCTGAGGCTATGATTACACTGTACAGTTATTTTGGAATAAGCTATTCCAGAATAGTTATTCTGAAATACCTTATTTCAAAATAGAGCATCTACACTGCAAGGAAGCCTCAAAATTAGTCCAATGCAGGCTTCCCTATGTAGACATGCTATCTCAATTTAGAGCCCCATGAGGAATAACTTAGAATGGCCCTGGTGAGAAGCTATTTTGAAATAGCAGAAGTGGAGCGTCTACACACAGCTTATTTTGAAATAGCTATTTTGGAATAGGCATAATTCTCCATAGAATGAGGTTTACAGAAGTCAGAATAAGCCATCCATTATATCAAAATTATTTCAAAATAACAGAATTGCTGTGTAGACACTCACATAGTTATTTTGGAATAATGGCCATTATTCCAAAATAACTTTCTTATTTAGACATACCTTGAGAGACTGGGGGCAATAGAAACTGGGTCATGTCTAACCAGGGTCTTGAGAGGAATGCCCAGGAAGGTAAGATAGTGTAACTGTAGGCCTTTGTCCATTTAAATTGATTTTCTCAAAGTTCTGTGTGGCTTTAGGCAAAATAACTCATGGTCTGTTTTAAAGAATCTGCTTATGTGTCACTGCTTACTTTTAATTTCGAAATGCTACAAAATGGTCACTCGTACGTGCCAAGCCTCTTGGATTTTCTGGTTTCAGAGGAGCAGTTGAATTTGTCAGTTTTAGCAAAAACAACAAGGAGTCCATTGGTGGCACTTTGTAGACTAAAAAAATTATTAGAATATTAGGGCATAGACTTTCATGAACTCCAATTCACTTCCCCAGAAATAAAGGAAGAAATACAGAGCTGAGTGTGTGACATCAGTGCAATTAAATCATAGTAGATGTGGCTCATCTCCAACAGTGATGAGAAGGTGAGAGTACCTGATTGGGAAATTACCTATTGTAATATAAGAACACCTCCTGTGTCTATGTAATCCTTGTTTCAGGGTGTCCAATCGCATATGAATTCCAGCTCAAAAGTTTCTCATTGCAGTCTGTTTTTTAAGGTTGTTTTGGAGCTTGGGGGGGGGGTGTTCTTTCTGCCTGAGAATGGCAACTTGCAAGTCTGAAACTGTGTGTCCAGGGAGATTAAAGTGCCACCCCACTGGTTTTTATATGCTGTCATTCTTAATATCTGACTTTTGTCCATGCATTTTTGGCACACGATGGCATATATTACATTATAGAGGTGCTCTTGAATGAGCCTTTGACAGTATAACTGATGTGGTTTGGTCCAGTGATTGTGTCACTAGGGTAGATGTGTGGACAGATTTGGCAACAGGGTTTGTTGCAGGGCTAGCTTCCAGGATTAGTGTTTCTGTTATGGGGTGTGAAGTTGGTGGTGATTATTTGTCTCAGGTTGTGAGGCTCTCTGTAAGTGAGGATTGGCCTACTTCCCAAGGTCTGTAAGAGCAGAGATCATCATCTATGATAGGTTATCAATCCTTGAAGATGTGTCAGAGAGGTTTTTGCTAGGGCTGTAGGTAATGGCTGTTCTGTTACTTTCTTTAAGTCTACCCTGTAGTAGGTGACTTCTGGTTATCCAATTGGTGACTTAGGGGTGTAATCTGGAGACTCAGTTGGGGAGAGGCTAGATTGCAGGCGCTCTACGGCAAGATAAGTGGACACAGCCAGCCGCATTAATGGGATACATTTGAAAGACTGCAAAAGAATCTTAGGTTGGAGTGCTTACCCAGCAACCACATTTGTTTTGGGCAGCAGAATGTTCTTTCTAAGTAAACAATGAAGGGTCCTGTTTCCAATATCGTACAGTATGTGCTAAAGCAAATGATAAATAAAAAGCTACCTTTTAAAACACTACTTTACACAAAAAGAAGAATTCTCTCTATTTTGTGCAGAATTTTGTAACTACAATGCATTATACATTTAGACACATTCTGATTCAGTAATGTGAGTTAAATTCTAGGAAACATTATGTGTCACTGTGAGAGGATTAATTTGTTTTCACATCTGCTGGAATGGTAGGATTTATTATGTTGTTAGTTTCTAGTTGGCTGCAGGAGAGTTTAAATAGGACATTTCAAGAAACAACAATACAATACATAAGAAAATGAATGGGATGAGTTCTGCCGCTGCTAAGAATGCCTCAAGTATTTTATGATGGATTGTCTATCCAAAGAAAAATACTTTTAGCTCACCCATTTTGTGCAAGATATCATATAGTTTCAACAGGTACCTTGCAATTCTATACCTGCTATCTATAGTACACATTGTACAATAATTTATTTTTTAAAAACTTTGCTGACAGGTAGTAAGAACATCTGGAGATTCACTGCATGATTTAAAACACAAACGTGCTATAGCTAACACAATAATGGAAGTCACATTAAACTTTAAGGCTACGTCTAGACTGGCGCCCTTTTGCGCCAGTTATGCAAATGAGGCTCAGCGTTGGAATATTGTGAAGCCTCATTTGCATAGCTAATGAACCACCATTTTTGCAGAAGAGGCTCTTGCAC
>CM057845.1:246121494-246133430 GCA_030068395.1 Apalone spinifera | reverse complement strand
TAAAGTCAAATATATTTGTTACAATCAGCTTCCTCATTGTCCTACAGTATTTCTAGGGCAATTTTCCTACTGCATGAAATTCAGTGTTTGCTTGATGACTTGAGGATCAGGCACCCTGCAAATTTAATACCAAAAATGTTAATGGAATGAATTTAATTTGTAAATTTTCAGTAGATTATTGCAAAGGCCAACATCTGCACGGAATAAGTGCCAGATTTTACCTGTGGAATTAACATACTAAGGCACAGAAGTTTCAATATATATTTTGAAACTTCTATAATAGTTAACTAATATTCACATGCATATAATCCCATCAGCATTAGCATTCTGAAATCATCTCTGTTATTATATGGTACTTAATAATCACGCAATAGAACAAATGTGCTTTTTTAAAATGAAGAATTGGCTGGAGAAACCAAGCAGCTGCATCCAAAACTTTCCTTTTACTTCCCTAATAATTTCAATCTAGACCAGAAGGGACCATTTTCTCTCCAGAGGTGATAGGTGATCTGGTCTCCACCTAAACTTAATCTCATGAGCAGATGTTCTTAATTGCAGCAAACCATGCAGAGCTAAAATATTACAAACAGGCTTTGGGGTTTTTTTGTAGCCATTTTTTTCTACACTGATTCTGATTAATTTCTAATAATATTAAGGTAATACCAGCCCGTTGGTGTTAGTGGGTGGCATTTAAAGTATTGTATTACATAAAATGTGCAGCTCTTTTTTTCTAAACCATCATTTTAATCATTAATGTACACAAGAGGGAAAAGAAAAGGCAAAAACAAATCTCTTAAACACATTGAAGAATACCATTAAGAAATAAAGCTTTTCTATATCCAAATCAGACACAATAGAAACCCTTATTAAAGTATTTTGAAGCCTCAAGATTAATTTTCACTGTATAAGCATAAACCTATTAAAATCATATGCTACTGTGATATTATAGCACATTCTGGATAGTGTCCTAGCAGTTAATGTATTCACCATTAAGGGTGAGATTCTGATTACCTTATTCTAATTTAATACCCTACTTTCCAAACTGTCCCATTGGCTTTAATAAAATCACGTGTGGAATATGGCACTATTCAATAAGAGCAATGGCAACAGAATTTGGCTCTGAAATGTTAGGGGGATATTTAGAAAATAATATATGTGATTCACATTAATTTAATTAAAATATACTGAAGTTGCCTTACCATGGTGTAGCTGTGAGCCACCTTCATAAGATCTGTGCACCCCTGTGCATCAGCAAATGCTCGTATTCCCAAACAATTGGATGGATGTAAAAGCTTCATTAAAAAATGGCAGCAAACCTCTACTACTTGTGGGAGTTGAAGGAGGCAGGCAGCTGCTAGAAGGTTTTCAATGGTGTCCTCCTTCAATTCCAAGCAACCTGAAAAAGAGATTAAGATACAGTTAAAATTCAGATTAAGATTATGTCCTGTATGTGTGTCTATATGCCAGTAATAAATAAATGCTGACCTGCTGTGTGACGGCAGATGACAACCATACCTCAAAAAATTGTTATTGCTGAAACCTGCCTTGGTGGCTTCTGGGAATCAGAGTTATCATTCCTTATGGCATCAATAACCAATTTGCAGGTAGTACAGAGTTGAATGGTTGCAGATATTCAGAAATTTGTGAAGCAAGGTCACACAATGGGAATGTTTAAAATTGTCCCTAGTCTTCAAATATGTCTATCAGGAAGATTAAATGCTTGAGGCTTGGGTTAGTGTATTTCATGCTCTTGTAGCACCTCAGGATAGGCAAATATAATCTTCCGACTTTAAACACACACACCAAAAATGTTTTGAAGGGGCACATCCCAGTGAATCTCATACCCCAGGTATTTTTAGGCCTGGCTGAAGGGAGTACAAAAGTGAGGATGGTATGGGGGACCTATAGAAGGTAATATTTTAATTGATTTCATGGCCAGCCCTCAAAATCTGAAATTAATGCCTTGGATCTATTTAGTTTCAAAAAACCCTTCTAAATTATATACCATATTATCTTTAAAGTATCTTGAAATATTAAATTCTGATTTTTGTAATAATAACTGAACACTTTTCTAAATATATGGAAGAAGGGTCTGTATGCACTCTCCCCTGACAGCTAGCTGGGGAGGGAAAAGAAAATAATTTGGGAGCAGATTGTATTTACATTAACACACCTATTCTGTGTAGCATCCAGCAGACAGAGCTGTGCTGCCTGAAGTAATCACTTTTGTCTTTTGCTGGGTTACAAATCATGTTTGTAACCCAGGGGGTTGCCCCACTCTGTCAAATCTGTGCTCCCACCAGAGCGAGAATGGGGCATCAGGCCTTGCCCTGCTGCACTTGCCTAGTGCTCCTGCTGGGGAGAGGGGTTAGCACATGGGGCTTTGCCCCACTCTGGTGTTTCAGCTTGGGAGTTTTGGGGTCTTGAAGCCCCCTGCCCCAATTCAGCTTCCCAGCAGACGCACCAGGAAGGTGCAGTAGGACAAGCCCTGTGTCCTGACCCCTGATCCTGGGTGGAGCACTGGGCAGTTGGAGCAGGGCAAGCCCGTACTCGTCCCTAGACTGTGGCAGGAATGTGGGTTAGGTAGAGCAGGGCAGACCCCATGCCCCAACCCTCTCTCCACAGCTGGGGTGCTACAGTGGGGCAAGCCCCTGCACCCAAACCCCTCTGCTTGGCAAGAACACTGGACAGGCAGAAAGGACCCAGCACTGGGACAGGATCAGAACTGCGATGTGGGTGGGGTGGAATAGGGTAGGTGGGCCTCCTTATAAGTGCCCACTCAGGCCTACCTGGGGTTATACTCCTGCTGTGCGTGTATCACAATGGCTGGCAGAGTAGCCAGCAAGAGCAAATGCTCAGATGGCAAGGTTCCTTCTCCCGGCCCCGGGTGGGAAATGAACTCACACAAATATGCCCCACTCACCTAGGACAACCACAACTACAGGCTTGTAGTGAGAAGCAGAGAGGGGTACAATAAAGGAACTTGTAGATCTCAAGAACATGAGGGAGAAGACATTGTGCCCATGCTTTCTGGGGTGGTGTCCTGCTCACTGTTTTATGTTTATGAATCCTGCTTATGGTATTTCCCCTAATTAATGTTAGATGATTCCCTCCTTTCATTAAAGTTTTCTTTCTCACACTCAAACTCTGTGTTTGTAAGAGGAGAAATATTGACTCATAAAGGCATCCAGGGACAGTGTGTAACTTTCCCAGGTTGCTGGGTCAGGGCTCATGCCACTTCAGTGCTGTATTGCTGAAAAGGAACCTATAGATATTAAACTCAGCCCTGGTTACTGGTGACTGCTACTGGAAGAAGAGTTATCCATATAAGTAACAAAAATTATAGTGTTCAGAGTAATATTAGTGATAAGGATTTGAAATAAGGATGATACAGAATACATAATACATAATAAGTAAGTATTTGCAGGAATGGATCCCAGACCTCCATATTTTCAATGTTTGTTCATAGCTATAAATAAGAAGGCTTGAAATGTGAGGACTTCAGAATAAATTTTACATGAGTTATAATATACAATCATGGACTTTGTTTTTTACATCATAAAGGTTTTCGAGATCAAAAAGGGCACACACTAAAACTGATACAGCACTTGACATTAACCAAAAGGCCACAATTTCAATAATTATGTTCCATTTTAGTAGTTATTTCATAGTTTACTCTTTATCTTTTAAACTGAGGGGTGCATCTACACTGCACCCATAGCTCAAAAGAAACTATACAATTTGAGCTACTCAAATTCTGTCACTTATTTCGAGTTAATTTCTACACGGCACCAAATATCGAAATAGAGCACAATTCCAAAACATCCCTTACTCCTCGTCCCTTTTAGAAAAGGGAATAAGAGATCTTGCGGAAAAGGCTTTCTTTTCCGCAAGAGCCCTGTCTAGACAGGCGCTTTTTTCCGTCAAAGCTCAAAGACGGAAAAAAGCGGCAGCCATGTTAATGCAAATGCAGCGGGGAAAAATGCAAATCCCCGCTGCATTTGCAATTCCGACTTCTCTCATCTGCATTCCTTTTCCGGAAAAGGGGGCCTGTGTAGACACAGCCGTAATGTTGCATCATCCTAATCAGAATACTATCAAAAAAATTGCCTAAATTATAAAGATCACAAATTAGTTGTTATTGGGAAGGAAATAAATAATAAATAATGGAAATTAATATCTGTAGTACTTAAGAAACTTTTTGAAAAGGGTGCTAAGAAAGTAGCATAAGAAACTTCATGATTTTTCTACAAACAAGATTTGTGTTCACTGTCATATTAAGGAAAAACAAATCTACAAGTTTTATCTCTATCACTACTATTGAACAATTCTGAAAAAAAAACCTTTCTATCTTAAAATAAAAGAACAGTAGAATGATATATTTTGATATAAAAACACAAAATGCATTAGCCATAGTATGGAATGTAAATTTTTGACCTTCTCTGTTTCCTTTCTTTGAATACAATTAGGGCTTGATATAAAAGGAAACTAAGAAAATTATTCCTCACCAGATTCATTTAACACATGCCCATCAAAAGCTCTAAGAATATGCAAAGATATTAAGGAAATTCCAAAAATAGTAGTAACATCTAAAGACTAAAACCTTTGATCATCACCCTTAATTCAAAAAATTCTTCCCTTCATGTGTAAAATAGTTAAGACTTGCAGACTTGAGCTCCAGCCGACCAAAGTAGAGTGGTGCATTCCAGGATTCAGGATGCTTCATCTAGAATGAGCTGACACAGACTTCTCACAAATAATTTAGAAAACTGCTTGAACACCTCAGCTGTAGCCAACTATCATGACATCATACAACAAAACAGGGCCTTTGAAGTAGTCAGTGAAATTAAAGACATTATATTAAAAAAACCTGAACCAAATATTTCGAGCCAAAAATATCTTTAATGAACGTTAAAACAATGAATAGTTCTGCAGAACCTTAGAGACTATCTATCTATCTATCTATCTATCTGTCTATCTATCTATCTATAATGAGCTTTCGTAGAAAAAAAGTTACTTCTTCAGATGAGCTGGAAAGAAAAAAGGTGAACCCCCAATTTATAGCAGAGAAAGAAAGGAGAGAGAAAAAATACTTGTCAGTTTTAGTGCCATTGCTAATGAGGATAATTAAGTGGCGGAAGTTTCCCATTATTAGCTTTTGATGTGAATGAGGTGTTAAATTTATGGAAGGCTGGTTTTATAATGGGACATCCAGTTAATGCCATTGTTTAAGCCTAGAGGAACACTGTCAAATTTGCATATGAAGGTCAACTCTGCTCATAATACTATAGGTTGGAACTACCTGGCCCAGCACACTGGGGACCTGGCCAGTCCAGAACAAGGGATTTTTCTGGACCCAGGAATGTCAATGCTGGCCTCACTGCTGATGTACTCTGGGGTCCATCAGCAGACAATTTGCGGCTCTCCATCCAGGTCTGCTGCTGGCTGGTCTGGTTCCCCTCCTATCCGGGGCTGTGGGGGCCACTAGGGCTCAGCAGCTCTGGGGCCGCTGGGGTTTCATACTTCAGATCTCCACTCCTGGGATGGGTCGGCTGCCGGGGCTCCACTGCCCCTAGAGCTGTCTGGTCCTTTGGGGTTCTACTGTCCTTAGCCACCAGGGCTCTTCTGTTCCAGAGCTGTTGAGGCTCCACACTTTTGGGGCCACCGGGTCTCAGTGGCCTTCACAGCAGCCAGGACTCCACTGCCATAAGGTGCTGGGGCCACTGGAGGTCGCCTGCCACCAGGGTGCTGGAGTTCCACAGCCCTCGTGCTGCCAGGGCTCGGCAGCTTCAGGGCCACTGGGGCTCCGCTGCCTGGGGCTGCTTGGGTCTTCAGGGATCTACTGTCCCAGGCCACTGGGGCTCCACTGTTCTAGGTTGGCTGAGGCTCCACACTTTTAGGGCCGCCGGGGCTCCACTGCCTTGGGGCTACTGGTGCAGCTGGATCTCCACATCTTGGGGGTGGCCAGAGATACGCTGGCCTGGAGTTGTCTGTTGTTCTGGGGCTCCACTTCCCACTTGGGCTCCACTGTCCTGGGGATGCTGGGGTCACCTAGCAGTTTCTAGGCCCCTAGAGCTCCACTTCCCTGGGCTGCTTGAGTTCTGAGGCTCTGGGACTGCCAAGGTTCCACAAATCCAAGGCTGCTGGGGCTGCCATGGCTCTTCTGCCCCAGGCTGCTGCTCTGCAGCCAGTTCCATGACACAAGGCTTCTGGCTCCCTGGCTGCTGCTGGGCTCCCCAGGCTCTTTGGTCCAGGGGTTCTCTGGTCTGGAAACATCCATGGTTCTGCTGGATATTGCTGGACCAGAGATTCCTGGATCACAGATGTTCAATCTGTAAATATATTTTTTTTGTCTCTATGGTTAAATAGGACTACTCGTTTTTAAAGTTACAGACGAACATGGCTTCCCCTCTGAGACTATTTAATAAATGGAGCCATTTTCTGTTAAAACTATACATCAAAGGAATTTTAAAAAAATTATTACTCAGACACATTCAACAAAGGAATTATATGGACATTTTTCAATTACAGATTGATCATGAGTAACTTGTTGCAACTGTTGTATCAAGTAGCTGCTTTTTATAATTGCATTTAGTGATGGTCACCAAATAAAACCGTATTATCTGTGCTCCGTCACTGGATGACTTCCATACATAAAAACAGTTATCATGAGAGTAACATGAATCTTTAAAGTGTGACTGCTCAAGCAAATATACATGTACATAAGTATTGCCATGTGGACACAAACCTTTCTTTACAGAAGTATTCTAGAGAACATAATTTTTCTCACATACATATTTGCAAACACCAAATATTCTGAACACCAAAGAAGCAGAACAAGAAGTCCCATAATTTGAAAGTTTTACCCCTGCTCATCCTTTAACCTCCCAAGCGCAACCTCTGCTCCCATGGAAGCCATTGTGTAGTTAGTTCTCTACCAGTTCATTCCTCTGTTTCACTCACTTATGAAACATGGATAGTTATCCTTGTTATCTGTTCAACAGTGCAACACCCTCAGACTGGTGAATGGCTCATACCCTCCTTATTTCCTTTAGATGGAACACAATGGTGATGGCTGACTGAAAGGCAGGAGCATTCTGGCAATCTTCTGATGTGAAATTTTCTCACAGCACTTACGGAGGAAGCATTGTAATATGGGACACAATGGAGGAAAATATACAGGTTCCAAAAGGCATAAAGAATAAAAGTAGGTGAAAGCAACATTAGAGAAACAAAGTCTAAATCTCTTTTCTCTTGTACAGTCTCTCTCCATCACTATGCAAATTATAATGAAGCCACTAGCCAAACCTGAAAGCTTTGCAAACTGGCCAAGTCACATTCTTCTAAGAGAAGGCTTTGACGGTGATTTCAATATATTCTTTTTACTATACAGAGGTAATAGTGCTGAAGCTATGCTTTTTGTTAGTGACTAGAGACTTTGTAAAATAACCCAAAGGCAATGTTGAAGATAAATGGTATTATTTCAGAACCATTTACTTTGAGAAATCAGACAAGGAAAGGATGACTTCTGTCTCCCCTGTCTCTCCTCCTCCCCATTCACACTAACAACTACAACACTTGTCAGCACTTTAAAGACTAACAAGATGGTTTATTAGGTGATGAGCTTTCGTGGGCCAGACCCACTAACATGGCTACATCTCTATTACTATACAACACTTGTGATAGCCATGAGAGACAAACTGAGTATTAGTGGGAATAAAATAGTCTTGAGTGGGTTCAGACTCATCATGTTCACAGATGGTATATTACTTTATGTAACTAACCTGGACATTTTGATATGGACCCTAGGAGTTTTTATGGCTGAGTATGAACAATTATGTGGCTGTATGGTGGACTTCTCAAAGAATCAGACAAATGGCTTCAGATACCCAGGGATATGGATATGCTGCAATTTGATAGCTCTTTTTGAAAACTAAATGCAGACATTTCATCTCTGAGCTTAAGAATCCTAAAATAAAGGCCAAAACTTCTATGTGGCTAACTTTAAAAAAGGCATTGTTGCTTCCAAATTGCATATGTGATGCAGGGGCATTCATTGAAAATGAATTCAATTTGATGTATCTCTCCATGGCTTTGTTTTTTGTAAAATGTTAAATTCAACATGAGTTAGGCACTGCTTAGGAAATTTTCAACATCTCACTATTGGTACGCCTACACAGCAACATTATTTTGAAATAACTAGCGTTATTTTGAAATAACATAGTCCATGTTTACATAGCAGGCAATTACTTCAAAATAATGTTGAAATACTGTCAAGCTGGAGGACTTACTCTAACTCCTGTAACCCTGATTGTACAAGGAGTAAGGGAAGTCAGAGGAAGACTGTTTTATTTCGAAATAAGTGCTGTATAGATGCTCCCAATTTCAAAATAAGTTATTTTGAAATAAACTACACAATTGACATAGCTCAATTTGCATAGCATATTTTGAGTTAAGCCCTGCTATGTAGATGCATTCTATGTTCCTAAGTACTTCTGGAAACTCTAGGGCTACGTCGAGACTGCAAGCCTCTTTCGAAAGAGAGTGTCTAAACTACAAGCAGATTTTTCGAAAAAGCGATCTGCTTTTTTGAAAGAGTCTAAACGCTCTCTTTCGAAAAAGCACAGTTTGCATTCAATAGTGCCTTTTTTTGAAAGAGTACTTTAAAAAAAAGGTGTTATTCCTTGTAAAATGAGGTTTACCGTGATTGAAAAAACTGCCGCATTCTTTCGATTTACTTTTGAAAGAACGTGGCTGAGGTCTAGATGCAGGTGAAGTTTTTTTGAAAAAACCCTGTAGTCTAAACACACCCTAGGAGTGCAGCTACACAGCAAAGCTTACCTCAAAATAAGCTATGCAAATTGAGCAACATCAATTGTGTAGCTTATTTCAAAATAGCTTATTTAGAAATTGGTAGCGTCTACACAGCACTTATTTCAAAATAGAGCATTCTTCCTCTGACTTCCCTTGCTCCTCATACAATGAGGGTTACAAGAGATGGAGTAAAATGTCCTCCAGCTTGAAAGTATTTTGACATTATTTTGAAATAATTGCCTGCTCTGTAGAGGTGGACTAAGTTATTTCAAAATAACTCTAGTTATTTTGAAATAATGTTGCTGTGTAAATGTACCCTAAATGACTAAATCACTTTTTTAAAATGGCACTTAATTGATTCTAGTTTCTTTTAACATTTTTGCCCAAAGTCTACTATGGTGTCAAATGCTTCAGTATGGTCAAATAGTAAAAAGCTGTAAGTTCAGTAAATATAAACTTTTAACACAAAAGAATTATCTGCATTCTTTGACAATTTGATGTTGAAAATGAGAAGATATGAGCAATCAGTCAAAATCTGTTAATGGGGCCATTCATTTTTAGTTTTGTTTCCTTTTCCCCACCAACTTTACAAAATGCAATAGGGCACCTGACCAACTGTTCCAGTTTAGTGAAAAATAAATTAATTGAGTCTCAGAATCTCATTTAGTATTACCTTAATTAAAATAAATAAAAATGTATGGGAAACAATCAATATAAAGTTTAATGGATTCTAATTACAACTCTAAATTATACTTCTATTTGTGCCAATTTTATGTGCATTGATTATGGAGAAATAAAAATGTCAGCCTGTAGGCTGTATCCTTATAATGAATGCTGATATAATTTGTATTACCTTGTTATACAAGGTTTCATGACCACAGAATAAATATTCTCTAGCCCCTTATTTGCTAGCCCTGACTTCTGAATAATTTACATTGGTTTTAATACATTTTCTGATCAACTGCTTACCTTTCTAGGCCGTTAACCTATAACTGACTTTGAGAACACAAGAGAGAGGAACTCTCATGGAGCCTCATAGACATTCATAGTTGATCTGCCCATGTGGAGTCAATTATGAGATCGGGGAGATTTTGGGTGCACAAGGATTGCAACTCTATATGCTTAATGTTTTAAAACTTCAGTTGTATTATAAGTTCTTCAAGAAATTCTGCCAACTGGTGTTATGGTGAGCAGCTGACGCAACTGAATGGTAATACAGGTCTTCTAGTAAGTCTGATGTTTAGATTAAACTGAAAATGATGTCAAGCTATAATTACTCCCTTCTCCAATGTTATATAAGTCATTGCCTACATAAACTCTGACTGTGAATTTACGTTTTCTGTGTTATCATAGTTGACAAGTATTATAGCATCAGTCTCCTACAATGGTTTTCTTGCCAAGAAATTGTAATTGTTTCTTTTCAATGCTGTCTTTGTTACCATGATCCAGCCCAATTCCAGGCCCCAGAGCAGAACAGTCAAATGGTATCCACACATTCACAAGCTGCTTCCATGCTCACACCTGATATTTGGATTGTGCTCCGCCTATGCAGATAGTGCCCAGTTGGCTGCACTTCTGGACACACTATTCCATCATGCCCAGAGCTTCCACATGCCTACCTGGTAGCCTCTGTCACCATAAGTACCACCCGACACAAGCAGAGCTGTCCTTTGGGTATAGCAAATCGGGGCAATGATTCAAGGCCCCACATTTTATCTACTTTTTGATAAAATAATGAGGAGATTAATGGTGTGAGTGGCAGGTGGTCAGGTGGGAGGTGGGTGAGGAGGAATAGGAAAAAATGCTGAATACCCACTGGCAGCACACCTACCAGAACCTCCATCTACGCAGAGCACCTCCTACGCAATGACATGTCCTGCCAATGAGCACCTTCCCCATCTCTCAGTGCCTATCACCTGCCACAGGTCAGTCAAATTATACTGCAGGGGGAGGGAGAAGAGAGAAGAAGCAGTGCAGGATTGGGGGAGGGAACGGGAAGTAGTGGGGTGGGAGGCATAGTTGAAGTGGGAAAATGCGGTGTGGGTATAGTCTTGAGGGAAGGAGTGGAATGGACATGGCTTGGGTAGAGCACCCAAAAGATTAGAACATTGGCACCTATGTCCTAAGCTCTGCCCTTTTTGGGACCTTCAAGTTCTGCAGCCCACCCAAGTGATTTAAAGGATCTGGGACTGCCAGACACTTTTAAATTATCTTGATTCCTGAACTATTTCCCCCTTTGTCCTCCTTAACCTGAGTGGGCCTGCCATACTCCTTGCTGTGACCTTCCTGGATTCTGATATGAACATGCAAAATATTGATACATGCTTGCACCAAATCTTGTGCAAAGTGGGTCAAGTGAGATGTTTATAGAAGGCTTAAAATTCACTGATTCTGTTCATACTGCTCATATGCATGTATCATTTTTTGTATTTGATGATATGAGTATTGGCTTTGTACTTGTATGAAAATGTTTGCTGCTGGGAACCTCAACAGGAGGCTTAGCCAACCTATTGTGGAAGGATTGCTAGTCAAGTGAACAGCAGTACTTTGCTGACAATGCACCTTACGCAGTGACAATCCCCATCTGAGGAACTTTGCTGTGAACATTCAGACCAGCATGTAAGTAACGGCTGCTACAATGGACAGGTGACTTGCTCATATGACAAACTCCATATTGGGCATAATTTCAGACAGTGAGAACAATGGAATTCCCTCCACATGGGCAAGGCTATACGAGGGCCTGGAGAACTCTTCCATTTTGTCTTCATTCCAGCTCAGCACTTTTGAAGCATCTTTGGTCTGAATTGAGCCCTAAAGGACTGATGACTGACCCACCCTAACAAAGGATGTATTACAGAGATGTAAAATTGGGCAGATTAATCCATCTCTGATATAAACCTGCAGCAAGAACTTGTGTGTATGTGATGGTTTTTTTTCACAATTTTACTCTCAACCTTTTCTTTCTTTTATTAATAACTAGCCAATTAGCCTGTCATAAGATGGGATTTTCAGGTCTCTCCTCCACGTTGGTCTTCTCTCCTGAGCCTCCGGTCTTTCGCTCCGTCTCGCACTCTCTCTCTCTCGTCCTCCTACTGCCTCCCCCTCTCTCTCAGCTCTCCTCC
>CM057845.1:246085142-246102315 GCA_030068395.1 Apalone spinifera | reverse complement strand
AGTACTCTGAAAATAATTCATTAATATTTCTGAACCTCTCAAATATTACAGTGATGAGCACTATGGGGGAAAAAAAAACCCCAGGATGAAATCAATAATTGTATATTCTGAAAAGATTTGAAATAGTGTGGAGTAAATTTTGCCTGGGGCTACACATTGAACAGCGAGGGATAAAAAAACAAAAACAAAATATAAATAGCACCTCATTTGGTGACCAGCATCATTTGGTGGATGAAGTGAGGGTGGTACATTGTAGGGAAAAACATTCTGTAATCACATAATTAAAAACTATGCCATTATTCATATACATAAGATTGCAAACTAAAGTTGAACAGGCTACCTTAATTCTGGCATTTCCTGTCTTTTGAGTGCTTGACATTGCAACCTTAATGTTCTTTTAATGTAGTTTCTGTGTGTGATACACGTATACAATTCAACATAATTCAGCAATGAAATGCAGCAGCTATTCAGAAAAACAAAACAACAAACAAACAACCCCCCCCAACCAGCCATTCAGTAACAGAGACACTAAACAACAGAATTAAAGGCTATGTCAGGAAACAAAGAAGATTGTATCCAATTCAAATTAAATAAGAATTTGTAAAAGGGTATTATGTAGTCAGGTGGGCAGGGAAGAAATAGAAGGAGGGAGGAAAGGAAGGAGCCAAGTAGTGGAAGGCTGTGCTCCTATGCTTGCTGCAGAGGAACGGAAGGAGCCAAGTAGTGGAAGGCTGTGTTCCTCTGCTAGCAGATTCCAATACTGTCTGTCAGAACTTTGTAAATAGAAGGTGGTTGGCAATATCAATATCAATGAAGAACACGGGTAATTGCACCAAAGAAGAGGTCTCCAGCTGGCTTGTAGGTGCAGGATTTGTCAAAGAGCAAGGGGCCTGTCTTCACTCTGCTATAGAAAGGTTTTCAATTGGCATTAAGAAAAAATACATTAGATATATCTCTAGTTAACTCAAAGGAAATAAATGTCAATAACTTCCTTCTGGGTAACATAATGAACACATTACAGTACCTGTGTATGCAAACTGAACAAGATCCCACAGCGCATTAGGATCTATGCCTTCCATTTTGATCTCCTCCTGCTTGGCCTCACAAACATCACTTGTAAACATGGCAGCAAAGTAGTCAGACACAGAACTGAGTACAAGCCTACAAAAGAAGTCACATCGGTGTCAGTTAAATTACTGCATTCCAGTAGTTCTCTAAAATGCTTACATGAACACTCAGATTTTTTTTGTTAAAAATACTGTTTTATTATAAGAACAAAGTAGCCACAGTATTTTTTTAAAATCTGTAAATAGAGAGATATAAATTGACAAGTAGGCTAATGTTTCCTGTTATAATTTGTTTTTGCATCAAAATGTAACTCAAGTGGTGCATAAGCACAGAAGTGCAAAAGCAAAATAGGCAAATTGGTTTACAGTGGTTGTAACTGAGTCCTATCATGTCAGCATCAGAAATTATGTCCCTTTCGTTAAGACCACCAATCCGTAGGGTCAAAGACAGTTTATGAGAAAAACTGGACTATCAGAAGTGTTCTTAACATGTTCCAAAAGGCCTGATAGTGGCACCTTTTCTTGCAGCAAGCAGTATATGAACTCCACACATACCAATTTAGATTTCAGTGGAATTACTAGTACCTGTATTGTACTATTAAATATGAGAAAAGATACTGAAATCTAGTGGAAACAAACTGCTTATTTAGGACACTTTTCCTATAGAAAATTCATTGCCTAATTGTTACCATCTATGGCTGGTTTGTCTGGGGACATAATATATATAAAACTAAGATATTGATCCTCTCTCTCTTCTCCCCCCCCCCCATTTCTTTAAGACAAGATCTTTAAACATTCATTCAAACATCATCTTAAATAATGTGATTTTGAGACCTTTGTCAGGTTTGGACATTTAAAGACAATAATAGAATCAGAAAATGTTTGGGGGGAATCTAAACATAAAAGTCCTACATGCTGTAGTAAACCATAACAACAGTCCTTGACTGGTATTTTCCCAAGTGTACAGATGCTAGAGGGGACAGGAACAGCCTTGGAAGATGATCACACTTCTTTCATGAGGATTATATTTTGTACCAGTAACCACATCTGTATCCAATACACTCACATACTTATTCAATCAGGCTTTTAATGACAATGAGGTTACGTCTAGACTACAGGCTTCTTGCACAAGAAGCTTTTTTCAGAAGAGATCTTCCGAAAAAACTTCTTGCGCAAGAGAGCATCCACATTGCAAAAACGCATTGAAAAAGCAATGCACTTTTTTGAAAGATAGTGTTCAGATTGCCTAGATGCTATCTCGCATGAAAGCAGTGATTGAACAGAATGGCCACCAGGGCACCAGTGCTTTTTCCTCTTCCCTCTTCTTCCAAAACAACCTCCGTTTTCCCTGTCCACACACTTCTTTTTGTGAAAAAGCTCTTTCACAAAAGGCTTCCTCCTTCATAGAATGAGGATTACCAATTGCATAAAAAGCCCTCTGTTCTTTCAATTTACTATCGAAAGATATGCTTACAGTGTGGACGTAACTCAAGATTTGACAGAAAAATGGCTGTTTTTCCGACAAAACTCTCTAGTCTAGACATAGCCTATGAGAAAAATATATCACAATACAACACTTTTAAATAGACAATATCTTTCATTTGGCTCTCAAGAGACCTCTAAATGATTCATGATCAAAATATTATTTAATGCATGGAAACATTCTGTCAGAGAAAGCCTCTCTCAAGCAGCAGATATGTTATTATGTTTTAAGTCTCACAACTAAAGCAAGACCTTATTCCCATGTGACAAATGTCACATTGTTACTTTTTTTTTAATTATTGTCTTGGATATAATAGCCTAGCTGTAAATTAGACAATTAGATTTTGAAGTAATGGCTGATTAAAAAAACATCAAAGTTGTCTAAATTTCTCAGGAGAACTTTACTGCATTAAAATAATGTTCACAGATTCACAGGCTTTTAATGGATAAAATACTGTTTAAAATGCACCAATTAAATAAAATTGAACCATATTCTTTTAAAACAATTAGATATTTTTCTCTCATTTTCACCATTCATAGCATAGTCATAGATTATTTATGTTATATTATATAATTTCCAAATAAAGGGAGAATTCCTGACCTAACTCACAGGTGCACTAGGTAGAAAATTAAAGGAGTGAAGGACAGAAGTTCTATTCATGTCTCTTGCCAAACCTCTGCAAGGGCAAGCAAGGACAATGCAAAGAGGGTACTTGGACTAGCCATCTGTACTGACACAACTACATAAACAAGCCAAGAGTTACAATGTGTTTAAAAATAGTCTACTGAAACATCTGAATAACATGTTAATAGTGGAAATAGTTATTTTAGCAATAGAAAAGGCCAATAATTCCACAATATTTTAAAACTTTGTATCCTTTACTATTATTTATTATACAAGTGAAAGATACGTCCTAATTCAATTTATATCTGAAAGGTAACACTTTTAAAAATAGTTATGCTGCATAAGCATCCAATATTTAGAAATTTTGATTTTTTTTAAATATTTCAAAAAGCTGGATTAATCTATAGTGATTTTCTGCCATTTGCACCCCTCGAGGCTGCAAATAGTTGTAAATCTTGGCCTTGAAGCATGTAGAGTTATTCAACAGAAAGGTCAGTTGTCTCACGGATGTCATTTACTTTTTCCAACTAGTGCCCTGAACATAGGAATAAACTGTTGACTCTGTCTTCTTGTGAAGATCACTGCATCCAGTTCTTTAGATAGCTTCAGAGATGATTCATGGAGATAAAAAGAATTTATAGAGGAAGAGGAATTTCATTTGTATTGGCAAGCTTTTCCCTTTTTATGTCTGTCTGGCATTTTTTGTAGTACAATGATGCCTTATAATTTTCCCAGCAGTCTTACAACAACCTACATCCCTATGATCACTCTGTTAGAAGGTGATGTTATATTTTGCACAAAGTATGCTTTGTGAGTATCATATGAAAACTCAATCTGCTGAACATTTCTTTCTGGTAAAATGTATATATCAACATTGTATGTAAAATTATAAGATTCAGCTCTATAATATTGCTGTAACATGCTCCAGAGACAAAAAAGCAGGGCAGAAACAATTTTGCAGAGACTAAGGCTATACCTTAGTTAACTGAACATTATCCAACGGGGGAGAAAATACGGACAAGAAATTTACATTCCATCGCATAGATCACATCCTAAGGCTCACATCCGTAAGAGACTGCTTTTCACCTTAACTGAGCAAGAATGTTCATAGTACAAGAATTTGAATTTTAAAGAGGGGAGAAAAATGCTTGACATCACTCTCCTCCTTCATCTCTGCTTATGATATCGACAGTCCCTAAAGAACTGAACTTAGTGTGTTGTGGGGGAGGTAATCCTGCCTGAAAAGAAACTCAGCCAGTGCACAACAAAGCACTTGGTGAGAAAGACACTTGCTTTGAATTCATTTTAGTTTGTTCAGTTAGATCTCAGTTGCATTTCAACATTTATTTCTTGTGTATCCAGTCCTGAGAGTTATGCCTCTTTCCTTAGGCACTTAATGTATTTATTTTTTCCTGGTAGTTAATCAACTTATATTATTGTTTAATATTAACGTTTTGGATTAAATGTGGGAAACTCTTTTTGGGATAGCAATGCTGGTGTGTATCATTTTCCTGTGATGAGATGCTGGGCTTTATATGAATTTGCACTGTTCACTAGTATGCTAGACAATACAGGACACAGATTTCTGAGGGAAAGTTTAGGATAGAGAATTTGCTTGTGTTCTTCTACAAGTTACATGATGGAGGCTGTGTGTTAACTGGCCAGGAGTGGTTGTTCATTAGTAACTCAGTGTAAAAGACATCCCAGGTTGGAGAATTGAGGAGACACAGCTATTCAGCAGTCCAGATGTACCCTGTGTAATGTCATAAGTCTACATACAAATATCCAGTCACGCAGCAGGATGTTCCTTATTACATCTGGACATTCAGGGCCTAATTTTTCCTCAGACCAGTTTTATTCCATTGACTTCAGTGAATTTGTTCCAGATTTACAGTAGTGCAAATGAGAAGAGAAAGACCTACAGATTGGATCACCCCACACCCCTGCTACCACATTGGGTGCCCTGCCTTCCTGGGTAGGGTTGCCAGATGGTTTAACCAAAAATACCAACACCGCCCCCCCTCCAAAAAAAAAACCACCAGGGAAAAAATTTTGTTGTTCTGTTGAGGAAAAAAAAGGGGAGACCAAAGTTGTTGAGAAAAAAAAGAGACCCGAGAGTTATTAAGCAAAAAACAAAACAAAACCAAACAAAGAAAATTGGCATGGCCCCATTAAGAAATGCTTTTGAGGCTTTACGGCCTTAACAGGCTGTCCGCCATCTTGTCTTCCTGTGGAACCAAGTAAGCACCCGGTATTTTTGCCTCCTGGCTGGGAAAAAATCAGAAAATACCAGACATTTTAGGTGTTCAGTATTTTCTGAATTTTTTTACCGGACAAGAGGTAAAAATCTAGACTGTCCGGGTCAATACCGGATACCTGGCAACCCTATTCCTGGGCAGCCCAACTCGTGTATTGGGTTTCCTGGCTCCTCCCCTCCAGCAGCCCAGCTGAGCAGCTTCCCCTTCCCGCCCCCGCCTCCCCAGTCCAGCTGAGCTCCCCGCCCACAACGCACCTGGGCCACGTATCAGGCTTCCAGGCACCCACCCAACCCCCCTGTGGCAGCCCAGCTGTATTGCCCGAACTTCTGCCCCCTCTCCCTGCCCCTCATCTGCAGCACACTGAGACTCTCTGATCTTAGAACATCCATAGTCCTTCCAGACCATGGATATTGCCAGACCAGAGAATCCCAGTTTAGAGAGATGCAACCTGTACTGGTGTCTGCTTCAGCATCTTAGAGCTATTAAAGTTCAGAAATATTTTACATAAAAAAATTGCCCACTTTCTGATGGTGAGACATAAAAGACACTTCATTTCATGCAAAAATACAGAATTACTTTATGTTATGGGCAGGATGGGATTAAGAGAGGGGTTAAGGGAATGCAGCCCAGGGCCCCAGGCTAAAATGGACCCCATAAAAAGATCTCTGGGCCCCTGAAACACCAATCTTTTTGTGGGGCTCTCTTTAGCGCAGTGCACCACTTTTCATATAAATATTTACAGAAAGAAATTTGCAGAGCAGAAAAGTTAGAATGAGAGGGCTTGACCCTGGGTCAAGGATAAAGAATGTTCTGGGGAAGTAGCCTAGGAACCATAGCAGCAACACAGTTATTTAAAAGGACACTGAAGACAGCTGGGACCCAGAAAATAGACAGCCTTGTGTTCTCCCCCAACCACCTTTAGCAACTTGGGGAAATGACCTGGACATAATAATGAAGCCCACTTGTGGGGGGGGGGGAGGGAGGGAAGAGAATTGAACTATAGTGATCCTGCTAAAGAGCTGGGTCTGAAAAGTCCTGAGAGGACAAAGACATTACCTCCAGTGAAGAAGCCCTGGGGGCATGCTCTATTCCAGAAAACAGAGGAAGACATTAGAGACAAGACTGAGAGAGGCCTCTGTTGAACTTGTACCCTGAAAAAGGTTAATTTTATTTCACATACAGACTGTGTGTGCCTCAAAGAGCCACCAGACAGAGAGAGAGAATTCAGGGAATTCAGTCAAGTGCCTATCTGTTTGGGATTCTCAACTCTGAGCCCTGTGCCGGAGTAAAGCACCTCAATAATCCAGTGTGAAAAAGCTCCTTCACTCCTGTTAGCCCAGATATTAGGGTACTCACTTAGGATGTGGGAGACTCTTACTTCAAGATTCCTTTCCACGGATAAGAAGTGGTTTGAATAATGATCTGCTACCTCTCAAATGAGTGCTATAGTGTAACCACACTACTCATCTTGCTGTCTTTTGGATCTCTGGGACCATATATTTCTTATTTCTTGTACTGGGTGCCTATACAATAATCTGGAGTTTTGTGGATCACATTGTTCCAGTGATTTTCTAGGTGCCTATAAACTAGGAGGTGATACTCAGCAATGCAATGCCCAAGTCACTTATTGGATCCAGACCTAAATTTCTGCTGGATTTTACAGGAATGGTGGTCTGTTGTCCCTAGTCTGAGACCCAAAGCAACTCCTCCTCAGCTTTGGAGTCTTGAAGCTGGAGAGAACTACAAAGTCCATGATAGAGGAGACAGCTGACACCTCTATTCCTTTTTTTAAAAAAGGGAACCCTGCAAACTGGAGATTGCTTGGCTATTCTGGCTATTACCCCTTAATTCTAAATTTGCTTTCCTGAACTGAATGTAGTGCTTTCTCCATGTCTGTAGATAGTTTAATTTTGGTGACTATTAGAACTAACGTGAGTCCTTAGTGAGCTATTGAAGTCATAACAGTTATTAATCTGAGTACTTCCTAACACTGATTGTAGGCCTTTACCTATTTCTTTTCCTTATTATTTGATCACTGAATAATACAAACCTATATTCTTGCATTTGTCCATTATGGATTTGTATCCTCAGCAAAATTCAGGTCTGCTCATTTCACTTTATAGAGTGCTATTTAGGAGTTTTTGGTGCAGTAGATTTTTAAATGATTCATGTAGGCCTTCGTAAATTTGGTTTATTATGTCTGCCTTTTATTCATGTGAGATTGTATGTTCACACTGAATTGTATTTCCATAAAACTTTCTCCAGGGGCCTATTTGGCTGGCTGTCTAATATCAGGAATTACTAATGGAAATATTTTTCATCAACTACATTTTATTTTGGCTTCAGTAAAATTAAAGCCAGGACATGATCTATCTGATACAAGGATGTAAGGCAGAGTAACACATCACTGAACATAACTTTCTTGATTCTCTGCTGTATTCAGTGCTTCCCCTTCCCCTCCATATCTGGGAGTGAGCAGAGATATGTTAGAAGTGGAAACATCTATAGTTGTTCCTTCCAAACACTAGGCAATTTAGCTGGGCCATCATGATAGGGTAATAATCTGGAAATGGCCATTCTTAAACTTTGGGATTCAGCCTAGGCTATTCTTCCATCAAGCAGCTATGTGCCAACCTGTAGTCAGGGCTACTTCCACACACATAATCTAGCCCTAAATGCATTCTTTCAGGGGGGAAAAATCTACCAGAAAACACGTTTTTAAGTACAGCCGCTTCCAAGTGGCGAACGGTCGAGTTACAACCGTTCACACTTACAACCAAAGCTCCCATGCAGCGGTTGTAAAGGCGGTCCCCAAGTTACGAACGTGACCCGCGCTTACGAACAGCGTGGTCACGTGTAACTCAATGGGGTCTGAGTTACGAACGGATCGAGTTACGGCCAAGTGTTTGGTCCATAACTCATTTGTAACTCAAAGAAAGGCTCTATATGGTAATAATCAGTCACTATACAAAGTCTATTCAAATCTTGCAGATGAAATTAACACAAATTTTAAATTTACTGTTGATACTACTAACGTTAAGTGTGATAGTTACTAGCTGACAGTACCTCCTGGTCTGAATTTTATCCACCTCTAATCTTGATCCTCACACATCACTTCCTGTAGGGTGGAAGTCACATAATTCTCTCACTCCCATACTAGATCCTGGGTTGCGCTCCCCAAAGATTAGGGCTCTACTAAATTCATTGTCATGAAAAACCCATCACAGAATGTGAAATATGGTCTTGTGTGCTTTTATACTAAACTATACAGATTTTAGAAGGGAGAAGACCAATGTTTTTCAAAGTGGGCATCCTGATCGAAGGTTATTTTAAGGGGATCAAGTTATTGCCACACTTACTTCTGTACTGCTTTCAGAACTGATTGGCCAGAGAATGGTGGATTTTGACCAGGTGTCCCACTCTGAAAGTAGGCTGTGCCAGCAGCCATGCAGAAGTATAGGTGATGATTCATACCATGCCTCCCTTACTTCTGTGCTGCTTCTTTGAGAGCTGGGTTGTCAGAGAATGGCAGCTACTGACCAAGCGGTAAACTCTGCAAGCAGTAGCAGAGAAATAAGTATAGCAACATCATACTATGCTATCCTACTTCTGTAAAAGTGTAGCAACATCATACTATGCTATCCTACTTCTGTAATGCTGCTGGCAGAGGCTCTGTCTTCAGAGCTGGGATCCCAGTCAGCCAGCAACCATCACTTTCCAGCTGCCCAGCTCTGAAGGCATCATGTCCACCAGCAACGGCACACAAGTAAGGGTAGCAGTATTGAACCTTCCCCTCTCCACACACACACTCCTTTTTGGGTCAGGACATCTGTAATTACAATGCCATGAATTTTCAGATTTAAATAGCTGAACTCATGAAATTTATTATTTTTAAAATCTTATGATTTTTAAATTGACTGTGAATTTGGTAAGGCCCTACCCATAATCAACCATGATCAATCATCTCAACCATTCTTCCTTATATTCAGTACCATTCTGTTCCCTCCAGAAGCAATGATTGTGGTAACCAGTGACTAGTCCAGGGGTGGCCAACCTGTGGCTCTGGAGCCACCTATGGCTCTTCTGAAGTTAATATGTGGCTTCTTGTTCAGGCACGGGGCTGCAGCTACAGGTGCTAACTTTCCAGTGCTCAACTCCTGGCTCCACTTCTTCCTCAAGTCTTTTGCACCCTTGCTCCTTCCCTCCCTCACAGAACCTCCTGAGTGCCATGAAATAGCTGATTGCAGTGGGCATGAGGCATGGGAAAGGAAGAGGAGGCACTGATCGTGGGGCTGCTGGTGGGCAAAAGGTACTGGGGACGGGAGAGGAGCCACCTGATGGGTACTGCTGACAAATTACTGCAGTTCTTTGGCAATGTGCATTGGTAAACTGTGGCTCCTTCTCAGGCTCAGGTTGTCCATACCTGGACTAGTCAGTCTCTTTATAGCAGAATATTCTTCATTTAGAACCAAAGTATTTAACTGAAATATATACCTTAAAATAGTACACATATCTGTCTCTCCCTAGGATTTACCATCCTCTAGATCTGATCTGGGGAAGAACAAACTTCTTCAGACTTCCTCTGGAGAAGGGAGTTTCCAGTACCATAGGAAGTCAGTAAGGGGTGGGGGTGACAGGGGGAAGACCAGCATACCTTTTGGACTCCTCTCATAGCCTCCTGCCTCACAAGCTGCAGCAGCCCGTCCAGAGCTTTTGGCAGGCTGGCCTCATGGCAGCCCCATCACAAATCCTGGCAGCCAAACCAACTGAGGGATCTGCTGCCCTGCTGGAGCTCCTGGAGGCCCCACTGGCTTTCCTATCCCACTGGCTGCAGGCTCTGCTGCCCCACTGCCCTACCAGCCAGTTCCACTCTGAGTTGGCTGGCAACCTCTGCCCCTGGGGCCTTCTAGTCCAACAACATCCATTGTCCTGCCAGACCACAGAGGTTCAACCTATACCATGATTACATAATTACTATTCTTGGATTATATAGTAGCCTGTGAACAGGCTCACTCTCTCACAGGCATCCCTTTATGGCCGAGGGTGCGTCTAAAACTCCTCCACCCTGACTGGCTCTGGAAATGAAGGTGTCCTAGCTGGCTCTTCTGGTCTGTCACCTGGGACCAAGCTTCTTCTTAACCCCCTTTTTGTTGCTGCTCGAGGTTAGGGGGAGACCCAGGCCCACCTCCTCAGGGTCTCAGTCCAGGGACCATGAAAGTATAACTTGCACATTAACTGTCACTGCAGTCTGCTGCTACCACACTCCCTGGGCCACTTCCCCAAGAAACTGCTCCATTCCTCCCTGTCTCTCAGGTTTTTGAGGTCAAATTCTCACCACACCCTGTCCAGGGTTCTACAAACTATTGTAGTCTATCACAGCCCATCTTCAGCCACTGGACCTGGGTGTCCAGCACACACTCAGAGCTTTCCAAGTCACTGCTGTCTTCCCTACGTCTGACTAGGTTGAGCTCCAGCAAGGAACTATCAGATCCTGGCCCAATACTTCTTTTATATCAGCTTGCTGAGCTCTGAATGGTTGCAGCAGAATCAGCCACTCTTGTTTGCCTGGAGGACCTAGTTTCTGCTCTTCTCTCTTGGGCAGGGTGCAGCAAGGCCTCCATCCTCCAACAGGGGACTTCAGGCGTAGTCCACCCTTTCACACAGCCCTTCATCAATCACAAAGTCACAAAACTTTTGGAATTAAGTCTTCAGTCTGAAACTACCCTCATGCAAAGTTTCACATGAAACACTTATTTTAACTCAATCCATAGATTATTAGCTATGCTACACCTGCTTTGTATTATTTAGGCATGAAAAAGAAAGTTTACCATATAGGCCTTTTCAGTTCAAGTAGTACCCAGATAGGTTTGAGTTAGTTCAGTTTTAATGCACCCCCACTCCTCAATCTTGGTATATGCAACATGTCCAGAAATAAGAGGCATAGCTGGGATATCCCTAACTGCTGAAACAGAGTAAGGCTATTGGTAGCTGAGACTACTTTGAGTCAACTGTATGTTGCCATAGGGACCAGACTGGCAATCACAAGATCAGTCAATTGGAATAAGGCATAAAAATCACTTTTGTGGGTTCCACCTAATCAAGATCCTGGGCTGAATACTAAAAGGCTTTCTCTGATTATTAAGATGCTTCAAAAAGAAACTATTTATCCCCCATTCACATTTATGGGGTAATGTATCCCACAAGCAAACATGATGTGATAGGTCATAAGAATGTAAGAATGGTCATAGTGGGTCAGACTAAAGGTCCATCTAGCCCCGTATCCTGTTTTCCGACAGTGGCCAAAGCTAGGTGCCCCCAGAAGATTATAAGGTCATTGTGAAGAAACTGAATAAATTATTTTCTTCTGTCTTCATGGCTGAGGATATGAGGGAGATTCCCAAATCTGAGCCATTCTTTTTAGGTGACAAATCTGAGGAATTGTTCCTAGTTTCTGAATGCATTTTGGGTATAAAAGTCCCCCAAAACATAGCTAAAGACTTTTTTTGTGACACTAAAATTTAAATAATATTGCTTTGTCGTAAAACACTAAAGAACTATTCTTGATTTCTAGAATGCATGTGGAGTCCAAACTATCCACATAATACTATTAATGCAACATTTTTCTAGATACTGGATGAAGGTTAAATACATTTCTTAGATGAAGAATAATTGAATAGTACATGCAATTAAATTCTATAATGAAAAAACCTAAACAAGTAAATTCAGTGTGTATATACTGTTTTTTTAAATTAAAGTATTATTGTCTAAAAAGATTTTTGGCAGAAATAGTTACTATAACACAGCCTTAACTGCCTCTTAAATATTTATGTGTGGGGCAGGTGAGGGTAGTAAGGTAATATAAAAGGTCTTGATCCTGTGAACATTTATGCTCAAGAAGAGCTGCACTTAATGACTGAACTCAGTATGACTACACACATGAATACAGTGAGTTATTTACTTTCAGCAAATACTGACTCTGCAAATGAGTTTGCTTTAGTGGTATTTGCTCACCTTTGGAGTTTGCTTTTCATTTATTTTCAAACAAGCAATGTATACATGCATGCTCAGTAGTTCACTAAAGGAAAATACAGAATTTAATATTCACTGTAAGATTTGAAATTCAAAATGGTGTTACATAAGTCTTCCAATCGGAGAGGGGGAAAAGCTATGATACATAATTTATTTGAATAAGCAAAACTTCTTAGATATTTGCAGCCATCTATAAACCATCAAGAATTATTCAGTGATGGTTTTAATAAACAAATGCACTGAGGAAAATTATCAATTCACAAACAATTTACAAACAGCTCATAGGTTTTTTGTACAGCTTAAGTTAAAATGTTGGTGTATTTATAAAATGGTGAATATCCACTCACATGCAGTATTCTTACAATTTCTGTTTTATTTACTTTTTGTTGTATATTTTTAACTAATCAGTTTGATTATTCCAAGATCTGCTATTTTTTTGTTGTTGTTTTTTGTTTGTTTTTTTAACTGCTAACACTCATGCACTTTAAATCGGGCAGTTGTCACCTACATATCCAGAAATACAGCATATGAATCAAAACATTAGTTGGTTATCCTGAATTACATTATAGTGAATAGATTCAGAGGAAGGTGAGAAAGGTAAATACTTTAACATACCTTTTGCATTTTGTACATCTAAAAATATACATCTAAAATTAGGTGTAAAGCTACATAAAATAAATTAGAAAATTAGGTGTAAAGCTACATAAAATAAATAAAGAAAATGTAATCCTCTATTTAATAAAAACAAACAAGTCCAAATGGTGGGTGTAGCATGCATAATAATTTTCCAAGGAGGATATTATTTACAAAAATACTTTGTGAAACATTTCTGTGTAGTTTCCTACAGTAATGTTCTTGGATATAAAAGTGATTGTGAAATCATGTAGGAGGTAGTCTCAGCTGAGTAGGGGCTTGCATGGGTCATGACTTGGAATCTCCCCTACCCACAGATTTTGGGTGTCTGCTCAGTCAGGTCCCTTTTTTTACTAAACTTTCTGATTGAAAAGGGGGACTATTAACATTATAACAGAAAAAAAGAAGGGAGAGGAAAGAAAATAAAATGCATCTGTCAATAGTGGTGCAGGTGCTAATGAGGCTAACTTAGTGGGCTGGAACTATCCCATACTTAACATTTGATGCTTCAGGGGGTAACCGAGTTAGTCTGTACAAGATAAACTTAAAAAACAACAAATGGTCTGGTAGCACTTTATATACTAACAAAACATGTAGATGGTATCATGAGTTTTCGTGGGCACAGCCCACTTCTTCAGATGACCAGTTGTTTTTTAAGTTTAACTTTTGATGTCAATGATGTTTTAAATGTAAAGATGACTCATTTTATAATGGACTATTCAGTTAGTGTCTTTGTTAAGTCAGAGGGAAACAGTATCAAATGTGCATACAAAGGTCAATTCTTCACTTTCTGTAGTTGGCTTGTGAAATTCCTTTGTAGAAAAATGGCTACTTTTAAATCCATTAATGAGTGCCCAGGCAAATTGAAATCTACCCCTAGAGGTTTCTCTGTGTTACCATTTCTAATATCTGTTGTGTGTCAATTAATCCTTTGTCATAGAGACTGTCCAGTTTGGCCAATATACATGCCAGGGAGACATTGCTGGCACTTGATGACATATGTCACATTAGAGGATGTGCAGTTGTATGAGCCTCTGATGTGGTCACTTATGTGGTTAAGTCCTGTGATAGTGTCGCTTGTATAGATGTGAGCACAGAGTTGGCAATGGGGTTTATAACAAGGGTAGGTCCCTGAGTGGGTGTGTCTGAGGTGTGATATGCGGCTGCTGGAAAGACTTTGATTCAGATTAAGGGCTTCTCCATAGGTGAGGACTAGCCTGTCTCCCAAGGCCTGTGAGTGTGAGGGATCATTTTTGTAGATTGTCAATGATGTGCTGGAAGGGTTTAAGCTGGGGCTGTTGGTAATGACTAGTAGTGTTCTGTTGTTTTCCTTCTTGGGCCTATCTTGAAGAAGCAGGTTCCTGGATATTCATGTGGCTCTGTGAATCTGTTTCTTCACTTCCCAAAGTGGGTATTTAAATTTTAAGAATGCCTGATAAAGATTTTATCTCTCTGTCTGTGGGATTGAAGTAAATCTGGTGGTGTCTTAGGGCCTGAATGTAAACAACCAATCATGGATGGAAGCTATGGGAATGTAGGTAAGAATAGCTAGTGGTCAGTAGGTTTCTGGCATAGGGTGGTGTTAACAGGCCTTCATTTATTTGAATTGTCATGTCAAGGAAGTATATCTCCCGTGTGGACTAGTCCTGACTAAGGTTGATGGTGAGGTAGAAAGTTATTCTTCAGAGTCCGATACTCTTCCAATGACATTACGAGTTTGTTCCTATTATTGTAATCCCTCCTTTTTTGTTTCAAGGACATTCCTATTTTAATTTAAATGTGGATTAGTGAATCTCACCTTCATTGTAAATTCTTCCAATCTAATTTTGTTAATTGTTTGTGTTTGTATAGTATGAGCACATTATTCTTAGTGAAATTCTGTTCAGAATCATGATCAGCCTTATGCTTTTTAGTCTGCATTTAGAGCTGGCCACTGGATAGAGGCAGTTTTGATTACAGCTTTTAATGACCTTTCCTTTGCAAATTCTAAAGGTTTTTCACTAGTATTGATTTTGCTTAGACTTATTTACAGCATTTTTTTACAGATTTTATTATAAGAAGCTTATTCACTGGCTGTCTTCCACATTTGGTATTCATAAATAAGCACTAAAGTGCTTTGACTTTTATCAATCATTCTCAATTATTTAAGGGGGAAATTATTGTTACAGTATTTTATTTTTGATCCATTGGACCATTGCAGAATTTGATTCAGGGTTATTTCATTATCCTTGGAGCTACCTAGTGCTTTGCTTCAATTGCAGTGATTTTGAATAATATTGTATTGAGCCTGCTGGGCTGGAGACTGTGATTAACATCAGGCCCCTCCCCTTTCTCCTGGCCTGGCAAAGGGACAGTGACCCAGGAACCATGTATCAGAGGGGTAGCCGTGTTAATCTGAATCTGAAAAAGCGACGAGGAGTCCTGTGGCACCTTATAGACAAACAGATTTATTGGAGCATAAGCTTTCATGGGCAAAGACCCACTTCATCAGATGCATCTGATGAAGTAGGTCTTTGCCCATGAAAGCTTATGCTCCAATAAATCTGTTTGTCTATAAGGTGCCACAGGACTCCTCGTCACTTTTCCAGGAACCATGGAAGCACTGAATACTTAGAAGCCAAGAGCAACAGAGAAGCTGGATGCGGAGAGAAACACAGAAGAGCTGGGCACACAGTAGGCAGTGCAGAAGCTGCAGAACTATGTGTGGAGCTTGATGTGACTGCTAGAAAGTAGAGCTGGGTACAAGCCCATTTGGGGGAACAATGATTGGGTAGGTAGCCAGTGCAGATGGGCTCCAATGACATATAGCACTAACTGAGGATGGCATGGAAACCTTCAAGCACTATTTGCTTTAGACAGAAACTTGAATGGGGGAGGCGGGGCAACATGGCTTGTAGGCCTGTAGACCCCTAATCCCTGACTGTCTGTCTCTGGCCTCTACTGGGGGTCCAAATAAGAACTACTATTATCTCACTCACTTATACCTTCTTAAGTCACAGTGTTTAAGATACCTACAACCTTTCCCTTTCTTGCTAGCACTAGTAAGACATTCCTTCACTTTAGCCACAAGCTGAAGTTATTCAAATGAACCAGAGCTCTCTCCTACAAAGCCTTGAGGCTGAAGCACATTCAGTGCTTACCTCCCCGTCATCGTACTCCTGGCACACTACTGATTTCTTAGGGCATGTTTGCGTGCCACGGCTCAAGGCAAAGACTCTTTGCTGCATTACCATTCTGCCAACCCCAGGCTTGGATGAAGAGTCCCAGGACCATGCAGGGCTGAAGGATCTAAGCATGAGTTAATTGAGACATGAAGTCCAAGCCCTATTGCTTTTCAGTGTAGACACTCTCCTCTTTGACTCAGGTCCCAGGAGTCATCCAGAAGTATTCCACAATTCCTTGGGGCAACTTCTTTAGTCCTCTATACCAGTGTTTCCCAAATGGTTCCTCAAAGTGAAAATAAGGGTTCAGTGAGAAAATTCAATAACATTTTATCTTTTTTTTTAAAATAATAATTAATATTTAAGCATTTATGAATTTTATTGAAAACAATTTTCATTTGTGTTTGCCACAATAAGGGTATGTCTATACAACAAAGTTAATTCGAACTAACAGTCGTTAGTTTGAATTAACTTTCATAGCGTCTACACATACAAACCGCTAGTTTGAACTTAATTCGAACTAGGTAAACCTCATTCTATGAGGACTAACGCCTAGTTCGAATTAAGTAGTTCGAATTAAGGGCTGTGTAGCCACTTAATTTGAACTAGCTGGAGGCTAGCCCTTCCCAGGTTCCCCCTGGTGGCCAATCTGGGCCAAACCAGGAAAACTCCTCTCCTCTCCCACAGCCCCGGGGCCCTTAAAAGGGTAGACTCTGGCCAGACAGCACTTGCCACAGCCAGCCCTGCCAGCAGTCTCAGCCCCAACCCAGTGGCCGCAGGATGAGCCAGGCAGCCAATGACAGCCAGGCATACCCCGCCCTGTCCCCCAGCACCCAGGGGCCAGCCAGGGGCCATAGATGGCGTGCGTCCTCCTGGACTAGTGCGGAGGTCATGGACCTCATTGAGGTTTGGGGGCAG
>CM057845.1:246043162-246068820 GCA_030068395.1 Apalone spinifera | reverse complement strand
CCCCATGCAGCATGGGCCGCCCAGAGGGAACAGCCAGCATTTCAGGCAACAGCATCACCCAGAGAGAAGAGCCAGCAATTCAGCAACAGCACCGCCCAGAGGGAACAGCCAGCATTTCAGCGTTACAGACTCTCAGACATTGGGCTACTTTATATAAGATGCTCACAGACTGCTTCAACACAGATGGATTCATTAGCATTTTGCTATCACGCTTACATCAATTTAGTTTTCACAAGTGTGTAAAGGGACAATACACAACATAGAAACAACCTATCTAAGCACATATGAAAAAAGCTGAACTTGAAATATAAATCAATACTAGTGATTTTAAATATTTATTAAAATATGCGCCATCTGTTCAGCCCACAGCAGGTTGTGCTTAGTTTATGTGTCTGGGTATCGTTACTATAAGGCATGTTTTCTAGTCCTTTAATCATTCCTGTTGCTGTCTGATGAATTCTCTCCCATTTATCAATATCCTTCTTGAACGGTAGGCACCAAAACTGGACACAATATTCTAGTAGCAGTTACACAAATGCACTTTGCACAGGTGTCTATAATGGCACAAATGACAGGACAAGGGAGATTCAGAACTTGGACTTATTTAGTAAAAAGTCTGTAGGTTGGATGGCACTAAAAGAAAGGGAACAAGAAAGTAATTGGAGAGATGGCACAGGGCTTTGTTCTTGGTTCTCTCTCTAGGGAAAACTGAACAATTAAGTGGAGATACTACAGCTGAGCATCAAATATAAAAAGAGCAAACAACAACATTTGAAATGTATGACTGACAGAGGCTCAAAATGAACAAAAGAGGAAGATACTTGAAGTAAAATGTAATGAGTATTGGTATGGCCTAACATGCAATTACCTTGCACTTAGTGCTAATATTTATATGTGCAAAATAGATGCTCAGCTTTTATATCAATATAGCTAGGGGAAAGGTAGAACATTAAATGCTGACACTTTACACTGATGGTAGACTCTTGCCTATTTTATCTACCTAATTTATCTACCTATTTCCATTTACCAACTGGAGCCCAAGCCTCAGATGAAAAACTCTTAAATCAGGACACATCAGAGCACTTCATTGTTACTGGAACAAGTAATTTGGCTTCTTGAATTTAACTTTTCTTTTCAATTTATAAAGGGATCATTCATCCAGAAATCCAATTATCTGCCACCTGTTTCATAAGGTATAATATATGTTATACTTTAAGTCTTTATAATTTAAATTTTATAGAAAAATTATCCACAGTTCTTAAATAAAATATATATTAATATTCTACTATTTATAACTGGCAAAGGGACACACCAAAATATTCTATACGAAAAGAGAAAAAATTGCATAATTTCTTTCTTTACCACATCTTATTGGGTCCTTTATGTTAATTAATCTGTGGAATTGCTGTTTCTCATTTAAAATAATCTGTCAGAAATCATCACCTATATCAGTGTTCACCTGTTAAATTCGAGAAAGCAAGCATTTTATAGAACTTCTAAACTTTTTCTTATTGTGGTTTTGTTTTCAATAAAAGTTTTAGTTTCCAGTCTTCTACCAGCAATCATAGGCTATGTGTACACTACCAGGTTCAAAATAATTTTATTTTGAAATAAAAACTCTGGAAATTACTATTTTGAAATAGCACATCCACATTACAGGGAAGACTTGAAATAAGTCTGAGGCAGGCTCTCTTAATGTGTATGCGCAACTTAGAGCCCCAGGAGTGAATGCCTGGGCTGGGCTGGCAGTGGGGAATACAGCAGTGTGGTGGAGAGCACAGCCCTGATTAGGGCTGGTGGCAAAAAGCTCATCCCCAGTCAGGGCTGGAGGTAGAGGGGGCCAGGAGCATAGTCCTGGCCAGGACTGAGGCATTGAGGAGCGCAGCCTGAGACGGAGCTAGCACAGTGGGAAGTGCAGCCCCTCGAAGGGCTGGCATGGCACAGGAGCGCAGTCCTGGCTGGGGCTGGGATCAGCTAGGTGGCAGCCTGGGCCCACACCATGGGTGAGAGGGGGGCTCAGCCCATGTCAGGGCGGGAGGTGGCAGGGTCAGCCGCTATCCGCTGGTGCAGTGGGAGATGCAGACCTGCCTAGGCCTAGCATGGTGTGGGGCTGAAGGCAGCAGAAGGCGGCAGGGAGCACAAACCCGGTCGGGACCAGAGCTTACAGCTGGGTAGGGAGCCTTGACCTCCCCTCATATGGCAAACTCCATTGTTCAGGACCACTCAGGTCCTGAGGGTGCCAGACAAGGGAGGTCCAACCTGTCTTTAAATGATTTTCATTCAATCACACTGCTTGTTATTTTTTCCATTCCCTTTTTTTTTGTTTGTTTGTTTGTTTATGACTATCTGTTCAGATTGTAAAGCCATTGGAGTGTAGATATGATGTGTCTTCATATCCGTAAGGCTTCTGTTGGCAATATAGAAACTGATAAAGTAGAAATAATACAAGGAAGAATGATCTAAGGCCAAAAAAGGCAGGGACTGTAGCAAACAGTGTCAATTCCCTATTTGGATATAGACTTCCTGTGTGACCTTGTACAGTACACATGATGTGCATTTTCAAGAGTTTAGGGACAAATGTTCAGGTGCTCAGCACTCACAACTGGAGAAAGATTTTTAGATTTTTAGGTGAGGTCATAGAAGTGTTAAGGCCATAGCCAAAGAACCTCCGCCCACTCCAAAGCTTTCCCTTCTAGCAGGGAGATAACTGCCCTCTCTCCTGTTGCCATAGCAGCCCCTAGTGGGTGAAACTTATAAATGAACATCTGCATGTCAGAATGTATTATTCTAAGGGCGCGGGGGGAGGAGGGGGCGATCTGTTGGGGACATGAATTCTGCTGTTATGTTTATTTTGCTAAAAACAGAGAATATGTTTCCTCTAATTTGTCCCTCCCTCCCGGTTCCAATGCCAGTCATGTAGACATAAAAAAGGGCTTTGTCCTCAGTAGCTCCCATTGTGATAACTATGGAAAGATTTTAAAAAGATATGAGCTTTTTTGCTTCAAAACATCTGGCTCTTAATCAAGATGCCTCGATTCCTTATCAGTAAAATGGGAACAAATATGCTTTCTTTTCTCACATATTTGGTAAAGGAGCAGTGTATTAACACTGCTGAAGAGCTCAGATACTCTCACTCTGGTGAAAATGAATGTTCACAGACAAATAAATTACAAAACCTATAATAGTGACTGAAGAATTTAAAGCTAGAAGTTTTGTAATCATCTTCTTGTTTCTGGATTATCTAAATCTGTGTTCTAAGATAACCTACGTTGCCTATAAGAAATTAAATTTCCAATCTTGCAGCCAGTCCTGTAGATAAGTTTAGACTACATAATTGTCTAAAGGAACTGACACTTTCAGTAGAAACATTTATAAAAGACATGTTTCTCTATAAAATATTCTACAATGTTAATAAGTTAAAAGAAGACAAGTATTATTGTTTTTATATGTTATTATTTAATTGTCAAAGCTCAGAAGCACTATGTTGTGTTCCAGTTCCACAATTGCAACAATTGCAGACACATAACTGCATTTCAAATAAAGGACACTTATCTGAGAAAGCTGTGCAGTATTAATGAAGGTGGATCCACAAAAGAAAATGTCAGTGGGCAGCATCTTATTCAGGAGTGAGGTATGGTTATTATCTGACTAACAACTGGCAAGTTACTGAATAGGTTGTGTAGATACAAGTGTGTCCTGATTGACAGCTTCAGTGGAACTCTCAGCCAAACCACAGCCATGTAACTCATTAATAGGGCTTATTGGACAACAGAGCTTTTTTGTTTTGCAAAAGATTTTTTATGTTTCAACGTTTGTTTTCATTCAGATGTGGAACAAAATAAAAAATAATCAATTTTTTTATGAAGGGAAGAGAGAGAGAGAGAGAGAGAGAGAGAGAGAGAGAGAGAGAATCAATAGCCTGGTGGTTACGCCACTCAACCTGGTCAGTGGAAATCTAGCAGGCAAAACAGGTGAAAGCCCAAGCCAACAGATTATATCTGGGGTGGTACTCTTTCTCTCTCACACACACACATGCTCGCTCGCTCTCCCCCTCTCCTTTCCCAACTCCCAGGCTGGGCATGAGAATCCTTCCCCTTGAACGTGTCATAAAAAACTATACATTTTTTGAGAAATCAATAATTTGTAACCCAAAATGTTTTGTCAAAAAGTTTTTGACAAAATCTCCTTGTTAAGCTAAGACTAAAACTGGTAGAAAGAAAGAAAGAAAGAAAGAAAGAAAGAAAGAAAGAAAGAAAGAAAGAAAGAAAGAAAGAGTTGTCATCCCCCTAGGGACAGCCAAGATTTTGATGTTCATTTTTATCTTAGACAATTTAGACAAAAAGTTGAATTTCAGTTTTTACAAAATACTTCAAACTATTTTCTTGCTTTAAGGCTGAAACATTTTGTTTTGCATTTCTACATAACAAATTTCAAAAGGATAAATTGAAAGCATATGAACAATATTTTATTAAAACGAGGAGTCCTGTGTCACCTTAAAGACTGAGGGTATGGCTAGATTGAGGGAGGGGATGGTTCGGAATATTGTAGGTATCCTGAAAAAACTCTGCCACATCCAGGGAACGTATTTGCCCTTCCACTTTTTTTTGCAGAAGAGCAAACACATTCTTTTGGAAGCCCCTGTATTCCTCCTTCCATGAGAAAGAAGGGGGCTTTCAAAAGAGGATTTTTTTCTGAAATTTGGCCCAGTCTAGATGGGACAAATTTCAGAAAACCCTCTTCCAACAAAAGTATCAGAAAAAGATATGCAAAATGTGGAGCATATTTTTGCGTATCTTTTTCTGATAGATCCTCGCTGTCTAGCCATAGCCAGATTTATATGGGCATAAGCTTTTATAGGCAAAACCCCATGTCATTAGCCCACAAAAGTTTATACCCAAATAAATCTGTTAGGGCTCATCTAGACTACGCAGAAGAGTCAAAAGAATATGCAAATTCTGCAGGAATTTGCATATCTTCTTCCGATCTCACTTTCGATGGTGGAGCTTCAAAAGTGAAAGTAATCAAGATGTGTCTTTTTCAGCAACCCCCCTCCCTTTTTTGAAAAGCTGCTTTTCCTCAAAAAATGAGGTTTACACGGCTTTTCGAGAAAGGGGTATGTTGCCGGAAAAACATGTCTTGATTACTTTCACTTTCGAAGCTCCACTTTCAAAAGTGAAATCAGAAGAAAACATGCAAATTCCCGCAGAATTTGCATATCTTCTTTCAAATCTTCCGGATAATCTAGATGATCCCTTAGACTTTAAGGTGACACAGGACTCCTCATTGTTTTTGTAGATACAGACTAACCTGGCTCCCCATCTGATATATTTTATAACAAATTGTAATGTAAAAGTCAAAATCATGAAGTCAAAATGAAACATTTCAAAGTATGCTTTGACAATTTCTCATATTTTTATGGACTCGTTTCCCATAAAATATTTGAATTATATCAGCATTTTGTCATAGAAAACCAACTGGGAAAAAATGACCAGAATTATTGAAGGACACTTTCCTTACCACAGCAACAATTCACAGAGATAATCTAAAGATATACAGTGGTATATACCCCAGATTCTAGGGTGTTGTCAATGACAGCATACCAATTTCATATAACCCATATAAAAAAATGTGGTTTGAATTCTCTTGTTTAAAATAGACAAAATTATACGACATTCATTTTTATTTTAATCAAGAAAAATATATAACCCTATGAATAATCAGAATGCTGAAACTGATTAACCAGACTTAATTTTAAAGGATGAGGCTTGCAAAAATGACTCTGCTTGATCATGTAGAGTAGGAAAAACATATGTTATTCTCACTGCTCATTTTCTTTGTGGAATTATAATAATGTTTGATCTAATTTTGAATATCTCTTGAGATATCTGACTGCATATAGATATAATAAGATGAGTAGTTCATATATTTAACATGCTTTTCTATTTTAATAATTAATAGTTAATAACTTTACAGTAATCTTTTTCCTTCCCCTCTGCCTATATTAATAGATGAAAACTGTTTAGATTTTTTTTATGTTTGTATTCATAAGTAACAATGTTATAGGAACACTTCTAGTAATGTAGACATTCAATTGATATTAATTCAATGCCAAACTGTAGGTTATTGATTTGTTAAAAATGACATGACATTCAACTTAGGAAAGAGATACAAAACACAAAAAGAAATATAGTCGCTTTATATAGTAGAAACATACAATATGACCTATGTGGACAAATCTAACTACCCATAATAAAATGATGACTATATTATATCATAAACACCCTTTCATTGGTGGTCAGCATTGCAAAGTGCATAGATATTTCCCCTGAATTAAAGGTAGACATGTTTCTATCCCAGCTCTACTTAAAACTATCTAGTCTGCACTGCAGATCCTCAATCTGGAAGGGTAAAATGTCTTTAATTTGAAAAGTCCAGGATCACCTGTGCTACTTCTACGCTGCTCAGTCTTGCACAAAAACATATGCAAATGAGCTGCCATTTTTGCTCAAGGGGCTTTTGCGCCAGAATGAGCAGTCTACACTGCTCCTTCTGATGCAAAAACCCCCTCTTCTACAAGAGCCATTCTGCCGCTTATGTTCAGGCAGAACGGCTCTTGTGCAAGGGGGGGGGAGGTTGCACAAGAAGCAGCAGTGCAGACTGCTCCTTCTTGTGCAAAAGCCTCTTGAGCAAAATGGCGGCTCATTAAGTATGCAAATGAGGCATGGCAATATTCATCGCTGTGCCTCATTTGCATATGTTTTTGCGCAAGACTGGGCAGTGTAGATGTAGCCTTACTGTTCTTCTTGGAACTCATTCCAGTGCTTGAATGCTCCTTTTATAATCTCATGGAACATTTCCTGCAAAGTTCACATCATCTGTGCAAACTCAGAGCACATACTTATTTTTTGCAGTGGACCAAAGTGGTCTTCATCTCAAGTGATACCCAGGTAGCAAAGCAGTTGCATTAGTGGCCGTAGCTGGCTACAAACCCCTACAGGGGTATTTTGTTGACTGAATTTATATAATTTCTGGAGCAGCTAAGCCATCTTCATGCCATTGCTCTATCCTACTCCTAAACAATCCTTTCTTCATTGCCCTGGAGTGGTGCTCCTCCATCAGAAAGCATTACATAGTTTCCCTGTTTGAATGCTCCATCTCTTATGCACTGCTGACAGCGTATCCATTGTTTTTGTTTTTGTTTTCTGACCTTGCATGGGGCATATTGTTCATATTATTCCTAATGAGCCTAATACAATAGGATCCTTATCATTTTTATAGCCAATCTTTCTGCCAATGTATTCACTATTGCATTCTGGTTATATTACACATGTAAACATATTAATGATTTATTGACTGTCACTGTAACTTATGTTTACTGGTGCATTTAAATCTTTTTCCTCATTAGCTTTCTCTAGTTCATTCATATTTTATGTAGACTTTTGTTTTGTTCAATCTCCTCTAATACCTTACTTTACAAACAAGTGCATTTTAATTCCTGGAGGACATAGGCAGCAGAAAGCTTGCAAATATATTATATTATAAAGCATATGAGACAGCTACAGACCAAAGTTAAATCCACATAATATACCATCTAGCTAGAAAAAAATAAACAGGAACTGAAGGAATATGAGCAATTTTTGTTGAAAAAGAGGCACTTAACCAGAAAAAAAGCAACAGGAGATTTCAATGTTTAAAATTGCTGGTTCCTGAAAAGCAATGGGATTCCGATGTAAAGCCCTAACTCGAATTAGCTGATATTCCTCCTGCAATGAGGTTCACCAGCTAATTCGATTTAGGGGCTTTAAATCGGAATCCCATTTCACTGCCGCGTTTAGACGCGGGCAGTTACTTCAGGATAGTCAATTTCTAAAATGGTGACCGGCCAGGAACATGCAAATCAAGCGCGGGATATTTACATCCTGGGCTTGATTTGCAATTTCGGTCGCCCTCATTAGCCTCCCTAGATCGATCTAGGGGGCTAGTGTAGACGTACCCTCATAGAGTATCTTATCCAGGTATAATGCAATGCAAGAAACTAAAACACTGTCACATGTTCATAGGGAGAAGTCTGCTTGTGCTCTGAAAAGATGTGTTAATGGCATATAAGTTACTAAAATTGCATATGTACAGAGAATATATTTGCTGTCACAGTTATCCACAGTTATTCCTGTGTAACCTGTACTTTTGTGGCTATTTCTTTTAACAGTACTAGCCACTTGTTTGTTGATTCTTATCTTGTTTTGTTGATTTGTTTTTTGTTTGTTTATTAGAAGAGTGGAGCAGCTGTTCATTCACTCCAGCTAGTGTGGGACTATCAGAAAAAAAAGTTCATGAACCTCATTGGTATTTCATATGGGATTTCATACTCATTAGGGCATCTGGGGGGCAGGTGGTAGACTTTCTCCTCCACTTTTTTTTTAAGTGCCAAACTTAATGATTAGAGCCAAAGGCAGAATGCCATACCAAAGGGAGATGAAGATCTCTGCCCTGAAGGCTGATGGTGAAAGCCCTGCATTTACTGTATACCTTAGGAAGATAACCACAAAGAGGACACCAGCCTATTCAAAGAACTGGCAGCCTGCCATCTGTTCAGCTCAAGACCCGGTGATGACTAAAATTCCAAATTAGCAGCATGTGTTTTACATTCATAGGATTTGTAATCTGTGCGTCTTTTGGAACTGAAGAAATCTGTATATTTTAGATTATTGTTAATAGTTGTTGCTTTATTGCTGTAATGATAAACTCATGTTTAGATTTTTGAGGAATCTTAATTAACATCAATTTTTTTTCTTATACACTGAAGGGGGAAATTGTATTGCCTGAGCAGCTTTACTACCTTTTGGTGTCTATTTCAAAATGGAGCAACTCCGCTTATGGACATCCTAGGGGATGTCCTAGAAGAACTAGAGGACACCAAATGAAATTAATGGGTAGCAGGTTTAAAACTAATAAAAGAAAGTTCTTCTTCACACAGCGTGTAGTCAACCTGTGGAACTCTTTGCCAGAGGAGGCTGTGATGGCTAGGACTATAACAGAGTTTAAAGAGAAGGTAGATAATTTCATGGAGGTTAGGTCCATAAAAGGCTATTAGCCAGGGGATAGAAATGGTGTCCCTGGCCTCTGTTTGTCAGAGGCTGGAGAAGGATGGCAGGAGACAAATCGCTTGATCATTGTCTTTGGTCCACCCTCTCTGGGGCACCTGGTGCTGGCCACTGTCGGCAGCAGGCTGCTGGGCTAGAATGACCTTTGGTCTGACCCAGTACGGCCATTCTTATGTTCTTATCCTATGACTGTCCACATTTGTTTATTTAATGTATGTGCTATTATCTGTAGGTTGGAGTTCTCCTTTTAAAATAGATAACCTGCTTGTTCTCTATTCCTACAGTAAAATGGAATTATAATGGATACCTCTGTAATCAAACATTTAGTGGGTTATGTTGAGATATATAAAAATTAATAGGAGTCTGGGATGGTTATACATTAGTTGTAGGGGTCTGGCCAGAGCAGACATTGTCCTTTGATTATGTTTTTTCCACTTTGCTCTTACAGCATGGAAAAATAAAGAGTCAGGCCAGAGCAGGTGTAGTCCTTTCTAGGCGATGTTTACACTGCCGGCTTTTGCCAGCAGAGAGTATGCTAATAAACTGCTCATTAGCGTATGTTGTGCTGTCATTAGCATATTCTTTGCCGAGGCTTTTTGTGCAAGAGGTTTTTGCGCAAAAAGAAGCAGTGTTCTGTTTTGCGCAAAAACTCCCTTTTGCGCAAGATATGTATACCTCCTTTTTTGAGGCGTAAGGATCTTGAGCAAAAGAGGTCCATTTACTCCATCGTCTCCTGGGTCACCTGTTTCTTCTCTAACAGGTTACATATGCAAAATAGTGTGTGTGCGTGTGTGCGCGCGCGCGCGCACGCACATGTTTACGACTTTCACAAAATCCAAGAGCAACAAGCATACAATCCTAAACTACTGCCAATTACAAACATACAAAGTGTCACATAATTCAATAATCTCAGTTAAATTCCACATAATTTGGTGAGCAAGACTCATCTAACACAAAAGACTGAAATGACATACACTTTGTTCCGATATCTTTTGAAATGACAGACTGAAACCACTGCTCTGCTAGGCATACTTTATTCCCAGAGCGAAGAATACAAGCCAGGAATATCCATACCTGCCTTTCCCCTGCTGTTAAATAAATAGTTGTGTAAAAAGGAGGCAAGTGTCTTTCTCTAGGGCTGATTTAAGGAATATAATGGACTACTCTTCTATCTCTTTTTCTTTCAACTCAAGCTTAAGGGGTCTGTGCAGTAGATCTGAAAATTACTCATTCAAAATCTGTTAAAGATCCTTGTACGAAAAATTGTATATGATCTGGTAACTGAATATTACCATGACACTTATCCACAAAAGCACAGTAATTCTGGCATTTCCTTGTTTGTGAGTTCTTGGTTTTGAAATATGACAGGTAAAATTGTTTAGGTTCAGCTGAATTCTGCTCCCACAGATTTAGAAAAGAGCACATTTAGGAGAACAAAGACCACTTTTAAAAATACTATATTTAGTATTCTATTAATAATGTTCTTTTTAGTTTAATATGGCTATTGTACTGTCCTCTCATGTAAACACTTTTGTGAGATTTGGTGTCTCAAAGCAAGATTAGGGCTGAGGACAGGTATGCAGAGCGTATCCTTTTATTATACTGTAGAAAAACATGATTTCATTTACCAAGGGCTATCAAACTAATACCTTTAATAAAAACCAAATCCACATTTGAAAGCTGAAGTTTTTGGCTATATAATACTTACTTGCAAATAGCCAAATTCACTTCTTAGATTTGAATAAAATGTCTCACAAGCTGAACAAAGTTTTGGAGTTATGCACTTGATTCCGCTGACAATACATTCTCTAACTACCTACCCATCTCCTTCTGCCTGTAGGCCACTCTCAGTAAGACAAAATGCAGAGGGTGGCACATTATCTGGGCATATATATACTAATACATGAGGTCTTCCTATTGGTAAGGAATCTCTTATGCCCACTTTCCTGCACAAATGCATCAGCTCACCAATATGCAATTTATGAAGGAAACAATTGCAGGAGAGGAAAACATATTGCAAGGATGAGTTGGTGTCCCTTCTCCATCTCCAATCTAGAGATATATTTATAAATTTAATATCGACATTTATACATTTAATAACTGTGAACATCTCTGAGCATCCAAAGCTTATACATTACATACAGTTATACATTGCTAACAGGAAAAGAGGAGCATGCAGTGCAATTTGTGCTTCATTCAGAGTATAAACAGTGACAGTGGTTTTTTTACTATCTTCTTATTTTCATAATAATTTCAGAATTCAGCCTTTAATTAACAGACTACAAAGTACTTCCCTAACTCAGGAAGCCATCACTAACATGTTGATTCATACAAAAACATTTGAGTTAAATTATATAAATAGATTCCACAAAAATCACCCAAGTCAGTTAGTCGGTCAGTGACTTATAGAAATTAATCTAACTTATTTATTTATTATTTTGAATCCATAAAAAGTGCCTATGCACAGAATCTGGATGTGCTTGCATCATTTACAACCACTCATATAAACAGCTTAATGCCATTATAAACCAGTATACTATCCTTTTAGAAAGGAGCTGTTCAAAAAAAAGCATGATAACCATGTAATATTTCTATCCATACTTATCTAATCTATATTTAAGCATTTGTAAAGTCCACATCACCACAGCATCCAGGTGCTACCTCATCATGATTAATGTTGGAATCATGTTGGAAATTTCGGCAGTAATTTTTACACTGCTGGCCATTGTGAGGGAGGAGCATCATCATTCTGTTTGTTCATTTTCCACTGTTAAGATCAAAATTTAGCCTGATATGCCCTTTGTGACAATATTCAAAGGTTCTTTTTTAGTCATATTAGAAAAAAACAAGTGAGTTTGTGGCAAAGTAAAATCCCAACAGGAATGAATTTAAGTAAGCGTTCATTTTCAAACATGAGTTTAAATGTTTTCCTGAATAAGGTCACTTATTATCCAATCTGATAGCTTTCTCTGAGAGGATAACAAGGGAGAAGTGGTGGCTGTGGTATCCCTAGACTTTAGTAAGGCATTTGATACGGTCTCGCATGATATTCTTATCAATAAACTAGGCAAATACAACTTAGATGGGGCTACTATAAGGTAGGTGCATAACTGGCTGGATAACCGTACTCAGAGAGTAGTCAATAATGGTTCACAATCCTGGTGGAAAGGCATAACAAGTGGGGTTCCGCAGGGGTCTGTTTTGGGACCGGCTCTCTTCAATATCTTCATCAATGATTTAGATATTGGCATAGAAAGTACGCTTATTAAGTTTGCAGATGATATCAAGCTGGGAGGGGTTGCGACTGCTCTGGAGGATAGGGTCATAATTCAAAATGATCTGGACAAATTAGAGAAATGGTCTGAGGTAACAGAATGAAGTTTAATAACGACAAATGCAAAGTGCTCCACTTAGGAAGGAACAATCAGTTTCACACATACAGAATGGGAAGCGACTGTCTAGTAAAGAGTATGGCAGAAAGGAATCTAGGGGTGATAGTGGACCACAAGCTGAATATGAGACAGCAGTGTGATGCTGTTACAAAGAAAGCAAACATGATTCTGAGTTGCATTAAAAGATGTGTTGTGAGCAAGACACGAGAAGTCATTCTTCCAATCTACTCTGCGCTGGTTAGGCCTCAGTTGGAGTATTGTGTCCAGTTCTGGGCACCACATTTCAAGAAAGATGTGGAGAAATTGGAGAGGGTCCAGAGAAGAGCAACACGAATGATTAAAGGTCTAGAGAACATGACCTATGAAGGAAGACTGAGAGAATTGGGTTTGTTTAGTTTAGAAAAGAGAAGATTGAGGGGTGATATGATAGCTGTTTTCAGGTATCTAAAAGGGTGTCATAAGGAGGAGGGAGAAAACTAGTTCATCTTGGCCTCTGAGGATAGAACAAGAAGCAATAGGCTTAAACTGCAGCAAGGGAGGTTTAGGTTGGACATTAGGAAAAAGTTCCTAACTGTCAGGGTGGTCAGACACTGGAATAAATTGCCCAGGGAGGTTGTGGAATCCCCATCTCTGGAGATATTTAAGAGTAGGTTAGATAAATGTCTAGCAGGGATGGTCTATACAGTATTTGGTCCTGCCATGAGGGCAGGGGACTGGACTCGATGGTCTCTTGAGGTCCCTTCTAGTCCTAGTATTCTATGATTCTATGAAAATAGGAAGTATATCATTCCATGGGATTGCACCATAGACATTTGCTTTTACTGTCATCCTTTTACAGCTTTCTAAAGGTAAATTCTGGTATCATGTTTTAAAGTTTGGCAGCAATTTCCAAACCACTGACCATTGTGAGGCTAGAACTGCATCATTCTGTTAGTCAAATCCATTTTCTACTGTCAGCATCAAGATTTAACCTGATAGTCCCCCTATGACAATACTCAAAGGTTCTTTGTCAGGCATGTTGGTATTTCTTGGGAAATTCACCAACAGAAACAGAAGGTACGTTCATAGTAAAAATAAATCTAATTTAACAATGTGACCAAAAGGTCCCTCTACTCACATCATATGCACTATTGTAATAAACTGTATAATATACAACTTGTGAGGTATCAGTTGAAAAATCTTAATTTTGTTCAATATCATAGTGAAATATAAATAAAAATATTAAAAGTTGTTAATTCCCCATTCTAAGATGCTATGAGTGTATGTTCTAAACCTTAAAGACCTTCCTAGGCAAAAGTTGTTATACATTAATACTAAAAAAAGTAAAATGTATTTACTTTAATGTACATGTAAGCAGCAAACTGCCCCACCCCAAGTTTGAGAGGAGGTGGTAGGAAACAGAACAAGCTGGATTTTAGCAAACATATATTGGGGACGAAAGAGCCTGGCACCCTATTTCATCACCAGACTTTACATTGCTGCCTTTACTTTCGAATAAACTTTACTTTGAAGGGTAAACCTGAGAAAAGATGCTTCAAAGGTTCACTGACTATTAGTAAAAAAAGTAGTGAATCCCAAAATCTCTTTCACCTAAGACAAAAACACTAGCATCTTTGGGCCTCTGGGAATGATCCTGACCAAAGAAAAGCTCAATCACCATCTTGCTGGATGACTGTCATTGAGAAATGTCATCTTAAACAAAGCTTTAAACCAAAATTTTCCAGATTAAATTGTAGAGTTTTAGATGCATGTTTTCACTTTTATTCATTGAAGTTCTAACTTTATCTCTTATGCTTCAATTAACTTAAATTCTACATTCTTTTTTAATAGATTTGTTTTTTCTTTAATCTACACTAATCCAGTATTATGTTTAAACCAAACTCTTTGGTATACTTTTCATAATTCAAAATCTACTATATTTGAGAAAGTTATGATTTTTTGTGACTCTGTCTGTCCATTTTTTCAAGATTTCCTCCGAAAAGGTAAAAGCTAGGACCACAACATTTGGTATACAGCTTCCTCTTATCATAACTTAAAGCGAGGTAAGGGTTTGATTGTGCCAGAAAAATAGGATGTGCCTGGAATAAGATTGATTCTCATAAAAAAATCATATAGAAAAGACCGAATGAACAGGCAAGTGAAAGGGACTGGATTAGGGCGATACCCTGCCCCCTTTCAGGACTGCTCCATTCCCCAATATGCCCATCAGTACAGGGCCGGCCCACAACATTTTGGCACCTGAGGCGGGGAGCTCAAATGACGCCCCATGACACCTTTTGTCCTGCCTGCCTGTTATGTCTCTTGTGCTGTCCTTCTTCCAGCACTCCACCATTTCTGTGCATCTAGAGCCAAGAGAATACATATGCACCAGCAGCAGACACAATTTTCTACACTCTGGGTCCTAGTGGCACCAGCCCACAGTGCACCTGAAGCGGTCGCCTCAGTTCGCCTCATGATAAGGCCAGACCTGCTTCAGTGTAGGTAGGGGGATTGAAGATCCTCCCCACCAATTCACACAAGAACATTGCTGGCTGTTCCTCTTTGTCAGGGAGCAAGGGCAAGTGTACAGTTTGATGAATTCTTCACTCTGGCTTTGGAGCACAAGGGACAGAACCTGCTCCAGCTGGGGGACATGCACCCCATTCCCAGCTATGCTAAGGAGCTGGAGTGGCAATGGCCATGGAGAAGCACTTCTCACAAGGCCCCACGCTGCTGCAGAGAGAGAGAGGTGGGGTAAATCTCTCTCCCTGTAGCAGACTGTATACTGATCATCTCCAGTCCACCCCAGACAATGATTAAAATTAAGCATGTATATTTTCATTTTATTTTTCAAGAAAACAAAAATTAATTGAATTGAGGACCCAAACAATGTCAGGTAAATCTTCTACTAAAGAAATACATTAGAAATTGTAATACCTATAAAAATTCTAATCCCTACATTTTCCAAAACCATTACATTTTAGCCAGAACTCTCCCACAGTATGAGTCATAGGAGTAATTGATCCAGCCCCAAACACTGTAAGTCTTTTCTTTGAAAAGGTGCACCATAGCCTAAAAGTTATTTTATATAGTATCGTTGTTTGTACATTTAGAGAATGTCAGAGTATAATTGTATTTCAAGGGTTCAGTTCAGTGAAATTACACCTACTTATAGGAAGATTCTATTCAGTCCTCTTTTCTCTATATGCAGAATCTTTCAGTTCCTGAATTTTGGTTTCAGACCTAGCTATGATGTAACTTAAAAATGAAAATTTAGTATTACCCAGTGAGCAATTCTGACAGACTACTCAGGATCCTCTTTGTTCATCCAAACTCTGATTTTTACCTGTGAGTTAATGACACATTTCTTTCCCAATTTGTTTCTATATAAAGACTTAAACAGATGAAGAATTAAAGCTAAAAAACTTAATTTAATCATGAGAATCCAAATCACAAACATTGAGGTTTTTTTTCTTTGAGTGATTGCTCATGTCCATTCCATTGTAAGTGACTCTCTAGAAGTATCTCTCGAGGCAGGTAGGAGTTTAAAGATATTTCAAGGTACAACACAGTTTTGCAAAATCTGGCATCATCTCTCGCTAGCTGGGTGATGGTGTGATGTGTTGTGAATGTGTATATCAAACACCACATCTTGATCCTGCTGATGTCCTGAAAAAGGAGACAAAAATATCTGAGTCCTTGGTGAATGAGCCTTTACAATCGGTGGAGATACAAGCTGCACTATCTTGTAATAAGTAGAGATACAGGTGAAAGCCAAGGAATGCTTAACAGTGTAGACTATTCAGACGCCTCTTCTAGTTGTCACATGAAGCTTTGGACAGATCAAGAGAAAAATATCCCGGTTGACAAGGAAATGTGATACCATCTTTGGCAGGCCTTGTAGATAAAAGAACTGATGACACTTTCCATTTTTTCTGTTGGTGAGCAGATAAACTCAGGAAGTTCTACACTTCTGAAAGAGCCTCCTCATGACCACTGAGTGAAAGTGAAGGTGAGAGAAGGAGGACTCATAGAGGTGATGCACAACATTTTCCTGACGCCAAGACGGTGCAAGGCTTCCAAGTTAATTGCATGCTGAATGTAAAATTCCCTTACACAAAGGACCTCCTGGCACAGAGCTGACAAATGAGTTCCACCATGTCTGTTAACATGGAACATGGAGTTGTCCATCAACACTTTAATCACCCAACTATATAGTTAGGGAAGGAACACTCTGCAAGACAGACAGATGTCTCATGAGCCTCTCTCATGACCATTACCGCTGAGTCCACTGTGTACTGAGATCCCCTCCCCAAACAAAGTCAGACACATCTAAAACCAAGATCTTTTTAGGTGAAAATGCAATATGCTGTGTCTATTGAGTATACAAATTAAAAGTATATGTGTCCATTCACATACAAACACACACACACACATACACACACACACCCCTCTTCCTTTTGATGTTATTGTTTTCAATCTATTGCTAGCATCAGCTTGGACCAATTAGGCTGAGGGCAAGGGAGCAGCCAGCCTCTGTTGATCCAGACTGATGCTCCAGTTTCTTGGCAGGACAGAACCTGAAGAACCAATCAAGACATTCCATCTTTTATAGGAATCCCTTTCCATGCAAATCTATGGATTTTGCATCATGTTGTAACCAGTCACTTTGCAACAACATATCTTTATCTGGAGATTGTTTTTATTGTTGTTTAATATCAGTCTGCTGATGACTTTTCTGGGTGTTGCTCCATCCTGGTTTTGATGGGATTTGTTATTTCACACATTCAGAGTGCTTTCTTCTAACTTCTGCCCCTCATTCATCATCAAATACTATGGGCACATTCAATAGTTCCTTTGTGCTCCCACATCTCCAGCTCCTCTTCCGACCATCTGCATACTATGCTGACCTCCAGACTAATCTCTTTTGAAACAAACATGCACATTTTTCACTGACAAACAAAAATTACATAGTTCCTTCACAAACGCAAGGAACTAGTCCAAAATATTATAAAATTAAAGTAACTATTACTATTACAAATTCTTCCATAATACAGAAACATCCTGACACTCTTAAAGAAGAAAACAATCCTAATGGTAAAAGGGTGACAGCAATGACAAATACATGCTTTTTTTTCTGTTCATACCTTAATATTAATAACAAACACAAACAGTCTGCTTAATGCATCTTTACCAACAGCACTAGACTGTTCCTTTCTGCTAGTCTGAAAAGATGGATGGCAAAGTATACTGCACACATTACATTGCATAAGGATATATGTTATCTACATGGCTACATGCACACTTCCCAGAAATGGATGAAGCCATGGTCTAGGCCATGGAGTCTACCATATCTGAAGGCAACTTGGAGAGCTGCTTTGGTCATAGCTCTGCCCTCCTCCAGAATAGCTATAACTTTCTTTCTTAGCTCCTTTAGAAGTGAGTCTGTAAACTGTTTCATGGACTGCCAAATGTTAAAATGAGCATGGCCAAGGGAAGCCTGATGGTTGGCCACTTTTAACAGGCTGTAGAATATTTTTTTTTCTGCCAAAGAGATCAAGACACTTTGCCTCCTTATTCCTAGGGGTCAATCTTAGTTGGCCCTGGCTATCACACTCCTTGACTACTGACATCATCAGTGAGCTTGGAGCAAGGTACACACACAAATCCCTTAGCAGAGATATAACACTTTCTCTCTGTCTACTTAGGGTTGTGGAGCGGGGGGAGGGGGGGTTGCCATAGGACTTTGATCAGCTTTACTACTCCCTTGTTCATGTGCAATGCTATCTTAGAGGGGGCTGATATGCTTAAAACATCAAACAGGTAGTCAAAGATTTCTTTCAGTTCTTCAGCCTGCAGCCTGAAGTTAGATGGATGAGGTGCAGAGATGAGTTTTTCTATACCTTAAACTATTACTCATTGGAATAGCTAGTTTTGGAACCCACAATAGGAGAGGCAATTCTTGATTTAGTCCAAAGTGAGCACAAGGTCCATGAGGTGACAAGCTGGACCACTAGCTAATAGTGACCATAATGTAATTAAATTTAACATCCTTTGGCCACAGAAAACACCAAAGCAACCCAACACTCTTGCATTTTATTTCTGAAAGTGAGGCTACAGAAAAATGATTTAGTTAAACAGAACTCAAAAGATACAGTGCCAAAACCAGTGAAATCCTTGCTCACTACATGGAAATTTTTTGAAGATGTCATAACAGAGGCTTATCTTCAATATATAGTCCAAATTAAAAACGTGGTAGCAAAACTAAAAAAATGGCAATGTGGCTAAACTACAAAGTAAAAGAAGCAATGAGAGATAAAAAGGCATTCTTTAAAAAGTGGAAGTTAAATCCTACTAAAGAAAATAAAAAGGTTCATAAACTCTGGTAAGTAAAATGTAAACATTTAATTAGGAAGATCCAAAGGGAATTGGAAGAAAAAAGGCCAAAAAAGTAATAGAAAAAAAATGCATCAGAAGGAGGACGTCTGCTAAATAATCATTTGGGGCCACTAGGTCCTGGTCTACACTAGGAAGTTATTTGAAAATAAACACCCTTATTTCAAAATAAGTGTCCACACTACAAAGCCCATTATTTTGAAATAATGGGCTCGTTATTTTGAAATCTGTACTGCTTTCCTCATGGCATAATGCTTATTTTGAAAAAGTTCTTTTGGATTAGCATTAAATGTGGATGCTTCACTGCTGCTATTTCAAAATTATTACTTTCCAGAGTAATTTGTAGTAATTACTCTCCAGTGCTTCCTGGGGCTCTAGGTTAAGGTAGCACGTACACAATAATGGAGCCTGCCTTGGACTAATTTTGAGGCTCCCCTATAGTGGGGACATGATATTTCAATTTTGTTTTTTTCAGTGTTACTCCAAATTTCACTGGAGATCACCCCTGTGTTACACTCACAGGGTATGTCTACACTGCCACCCTAGTTCGAACTAGGATGGCTAATGTAGGCATTCGAACTTGCAAATGAAGCCCGGGATTTAAATATCTTCAATATATAGTCCAATACAATATAAATATAGTATTTAAATATCCCGGGCTTCATTTGCAAGTTCGAATGCCTACATTAGCCATCCTAGTTCGAACTAGGGTGGCAGTGTAGACATACCCATATGGATTTATTAAATGAAGCATTTACAATACACTACAGGGTTAAACTAAAGGGGGTTGAGCTGTCATTGACTGCCACTATAGGGTTAAACTGAAGGGGCTTGAGCTATCTCTCTCACTTACACAAACACGAACACACACATTCATTAGTCCATTCACACATATTCATTCATGCCCTCGGACACTCTCATACTTACACAGGCAAAGGGTTACAGAGGGAGTCAAGGCATATTGACTCCAGAGGTTTGCCTCTAGCGATGGATCCTGGTGAGCTGATCAGAAAGAGGACTCCTGCTGCATGCTCTCTTCTTTTATTGGAACTGGGCAGCTCCTGTCACCCATACAGGGCTCCTACTTCCATGTTTGTCACAGAGGAGCATGCCCCGACCTCCTTCAATCCGGGGTTCTTTGTTTGCTTAGGGCAGCCACCTGACTCTTGGCTAAACGTATTTAGCCTTGCTGTTTCCCTCACCCCAAATACACTCCACTCACACGCACACACTCTTATCACAGAGTGGAATGCAGCTTAGAGCAAGCTACAGGCAAAGTGGCTGAGAGTTACAAAGATTACAAAGTTGCAAGGCTCAATAGTCACCAAGCTTACAGTAAGTTTCTGAACTTATAAAGTACAGAGTCTGAGAGATACAAAGTTGTAAAGCTCAACAATCTTACAATATGGTGCAAAATTTAAAAAGCAAGGTAGCTGAAAGTTATAAACGAACAAGTACAAAGCTTCAAAGCTCAATGGTTTCAAAGATACCTTACAGGGCACAGCATCTGACTGAGAGCAACTTCTATCTTAATCATCAGTAATAAAGTGACTTAGAAGACAAATAGTGTTCACAGCAATGTAGTCAGCAGCCGGTTTTGTCATTCTCTAAGCCATGTGTTGGCAGAACCTTACAGTTTAATGCATTTCCAGAAAATTTGTGTGTAAATCAAGTAATAGCTCAGGTGGAGGCTTTATGCAATATTCAGGAGTTATTATTTTGAATTTAGTTATTTTGAAATAATTTCCTTGTATAGACATGCCATGCTAAAGGAGCACTCAAGCATACCGGTAATAAGGCCATTTTGGAAAAACTCCACAGCTCCCATTGCCCAGGAATGGCAAACCTTTGTCACTGAGTACTGTGGAGCTCTGTGCCTGCAGAGTCTCATGTAAACAAACCATTTGGTGACCTGCTAACCATTAACCCCTATGAACTGTGTGTGGCAATTTAATATACTTAGATTTTCAGAAACCTTTCACAAGGTGTCTCACCAAAGGCTCTTATGCAAAGTAAGCTATCATGGGATAACAGGGAAGGTTGTCTTATAAATCAGTAACTGGTTCAATGATAGGAAACAAAGAGTAGGTCAGTTTTCAGAATGGAGAGAAGTAAACTATGGTGTCCCCAGGCAACTGCTCTGGGACCAGTCCTACTCAATATATTCATAAATGATCTGGAAATCAGGATAAACAGTGAAGTGTCAAAACCTGCAGATAATACTAAACTATTCAAGATAGTTAATTACAAAGCAGACTACAAAGGACTACCAAAGGATTTCACAAAACTGTGTGAGTGGACCACAAAATGGCAAATGAAATTAAATGATGATAAATGCCAAGTAATGAACATTGGAAAACGTAATCCCAACTCTACATATATGTAGGCAGGATCTGAAAGAAGTGGGGAGAAACTGTAGGTATGTCTATGTATTTACAGTTTACTCCTGCTTTGCTGAAATTTGTTACAAATTCAGCACACAATGAGGTATTTTGCTCATTTTGCTCATGGTTACTAATGTTTGTAATTTTGTGGAACTACAGAAAAGTGGGACAGTTCTAAACCTGTTCCAAAGGAAAGGACTCACAGTTGGCAGAGAGAACTTTGCTAAACAGAGGTTCAACTTTCATAGTTCTATGGGTACGTCTACACTGCAATGCAACTGCATGATTCCAGAGTATCCCTAAACAGCTATTCCACATCTTCATAGCAAGCCCATTATTTCGGGCTTGCAATTCTGACATCCTTGCAAACCTCATTCAATGAGGAGTAAGGGTACATTTCGGAATAGCGCTTTATTTCAAAATTTGGTATTGTGTAGGCAGTGCCAAATGATGAAATAAGCTATTTTGAAATAGCATCAAAATAAGATATGCAATCTGCGTAGTTCAAATTGTGTGTCTTATTTCAAGTTACGGTGCAGTGCAGACACACCCTAAAAGAGGAGAAGAGTGACGGAAAGTAATTCTGGTCAGGAAGCTATATGTCTTCTCCTGCCTGAACCAGATTAACCTGTGCTCCCTTTCCCCCCTATTCAAAGAACTGAGCTAAATAGGCATCATTAGGTGTCTCTTTCTTATTTTAATTGTGTTGAAGTTGTGTTTGCAGATGACACTAAGCTAGGGGAAGAGGTAGATATGCTTGAAGGCAGAGATAGGGTCCAAAGTGGCATAGACAAATTGGAGGATTGGGCCACAAGAAATCTGATGAGGTTCAACAAGGACAAGTGCAAAGTCCTGCACTTGGGATGGAAGAATCCCAAGCATTGTTACAGGCTGGGGACCAACCAGCTAAGTAGTAGTTCTGCAGAAAAGGACCTGAGTATTACCGTGGATGAGAAGCTAGATATGAGTCAACAGTGTGCCCTTGTAGCCAAGAAAGCTAATGGCATATTAGGTAGCATTAAGAGGAGCATTGCCAGCAGATCCCGAAATGTGATTATTCCCCTTTATTCAGGTCTGATGAGACCACATCTGGAGTATTGTGTCCCGTTCTGGGCCCCCCACTACAAAAAGTGCATTGGACAGGGTCCAGCGGAGGGCAACCAAAATGATTAGGGGGCTGGAGCATATGACCTACAAGGAGAGGCTGAGGAAGTTGGGTCTGTTTAGTCTGCAGAAGCGAAGAGTGAGGGGGGATTTGATAGCAGCCTTCAACTTCCTGAAGGGAGGTTCCAAAGAGGATGGAGAAAGGCTGTTCTCAGTAGTGACAGATGGCAGAACAAGGAGCAATGGTCTCAAGTTGTGGTGGGAGAGGTCCAGGTTGGATATTAGGAAAAACTATTTCACTAGGAGAGTGGTGAAGCACTGGAATGGGTTACCTAGGGAAGTAGTGGAGTCTCCATCCCTAGAGGTGCTTAAGTCTTGGTTTGACCAAGCCCTGACTGGGTTGATTTAGTTGGGATTGGTCCTGCCTAGAGCAGGGGGCTGGACTTGATGACCTTCTGAGGTCTCTTCCATCTCTATGGTTCTATGATTCTATTATTCTGTTTGTGGTGTTTTCATAGATTAATGCCAAGTTACTTCCCTCCCTTTTATTAAAAGTTTATTTTCTATGCTCAGACTCTGTGCTTGTGTGAAGGGAAGCATTGCCTCCCAGAGGCAGTCAGGTGGTGTGTGAATTTTCCAACTGGTGGCTCCAGCCAGTTCTGTGTTGGATGAATGGAAAGGCACCTGTCTCTGGCTGCTGCTGCTCCATCTGGCTTATGTATTAGGATCTGCATTAGTTGCTACCACTCTTGAAAGAGTTCTCTGTTGTGGCTAGTTCTCAGAAAACATCCACTTAATGTGCAACGGCAGTCCAAAAAGCTAACAATATGTTGGGAATCAGCAGGGAAAGTATAGATATTAAGACAGAAAATACATTGCCTCTAAATAAATATGTGGTATACTCACATCTTGAATGGAGGATGGGAGCGATGGAAACAACCTGATACCAGAGCATATATGTGCCACCCTAGAAGGTGCCAGAGATGGACCTCTATAGATACCACTGAAGGAAGTGCTTTCAGCATCAATACATTTGGAAAGTACACACTCCTACAATGAAATGGACCTGAACAATCGCACAAAAAAGAACCAAATTTCCAGAGCTTTCAGAGAAACTCTGTTACATGATATATGAAACTCCTTTACAGCACCATGGAGCATAATCAATAGCATAATGAAGACAAAATCAATTGGGATCAATACCTATGAAAAAGTGTGGTTCAAAAGAAAGCCTGGATGCTAGTATAACTACTATCTAAAAGGGATTCTTTGAGTGAAATGATCTCTTAAAGTTCAGTAAAAGCATCAGACATTTGCAGTATGATTCTATATAATGAATTTTCTTCTGACCCACAGCTTCACACATTCAATAGGATTAATTATTTTATATCCAGTTATAATGGCTTCACAAATAATTTGTGTACTGTGGATATTCTGATTTATTAGTCTCTCTTGTCTCATTGAAGCTATGTTCTTTGGAAAGGTGAAGATGAATGAATATGGAGAACTGTGGGGCACATGTGCACTTCCAAACAAACAACTTCAAGAAAAAAAATTATACAGCACCCTACATTTTCATACTTTTTAAAAAAAGCATGGCTTACATTAAACTTTAGTCACATTTCATATAAAATGTTGTCATTTTGTCCAACAATTGAGTGATTTAGCATAACCAGATGCTTAGCAAAGTCAGAATTTAACCTAAAATAGCTTACAAAGCAAAATTAATACACATACACATTGATTGGTTTAAATAGGACATTTTAAAGCAGCTTTAGATGAATATAGACTAGGTTCAGAAAAATGATGTATTACAGATGTGTCATTTCTGCTGTTTAATGTGAATTAGTGCCTGTGATGAAACTATGCCTTCTAGGAGTAATATGTTTTTAATGCCCCTGCCCGTCCTTATCAGAGAGCTATTCAGAACTCTTTTTTGGGCATGTGAATCCAGAGCCAGAACAGAGAACAACTGAATAGCAGACTGTTCCCCTCATTCTCTGACAAAAGGGAACAGTCAGCATTGTTCCTGTATGAATCCAGGGTAGCAGAGGCTCAGGGCTGGGACTGTCCCAGATGGGGGGCTGGGAGGGAAGAAGGGGTGCTCCCAGCCAGAACCTGACTGGTGAGTTTGTCTTTTCTGAATGGTTTTTATGAGAATCAGTCCCATTCCAGGAATATCCCATTTTCCTAGCACAACCAAACCCTTACCTTGCTTTAAATTAGGATACCAAGTTTGGTTGCCCTAGCTTTTACATTTTGGAGGAGTTGTTGAACAAATAGACAGACTCTCTCAAATATACAGTAGATACAGGAATATATGTCTATTAAATTAAATTAAACAGCTTTTTCTATAACTGCTTCAACATTTCAACTTATACATATGCAATACAGGAATATTTCTAAATCTTCATGGTAATTAAATTCAAACTGGATAACCTTTGGAGTAGGGTAAATCAAGAAATATTACTCATGAATGGGATTTTCATTCAGTCACTCCAAATCTTAGAATATTGTAGACATAATGGGACTACAAAACTATGAACAATTATCTTATGTACTTGAGCAATGGAATTACTCATAAATACAATAAGAACAGGCCTCTGATCTTCAGGTCTGGCCATGCCCTGGTTGCCTCAAGACTCAAGGGCAGTGAGAGAATGGTGACATGATGACACCTCTGTGTTCCCCCAATTCCAGGGGCCAGTTCAAAATCCAGCATCCAGTTTTAATTTTTGGCAACCTATAATGCTACCAAGGGAACACTGTGGCCCTCAGGGATGTGCACAGAAGAGCACACTCCAGACATGTTGGGATTTTTTTTCCCTTCACATGCCTATGCTTATTTTTGGGCATGGTGAGAGGGAAGCAAAGGGCACAAGGAGATCCTTAATATCAGAGAATCCATAAGTGTATCTGTACACAGCAGGGCTAAGGTAGGAATAAGCTATGCAACTTCAGCTATGCCAATTGCATAGCTTAAGTTGAAATAGCTTAACACAGCTTTTGGCACTGTCTACATAGCAGGAAGTAGAAGGAAGAAAACTCTGGATATGTCTAGACTGCAGGCTTCTTTCAGAAGAAGCTTTTCCAGAAGAGATCTTCCAAAAAAACTTCTTCCTAAAGAAAGAGTTCAAACTGCAAAAGCACATTGAAAAAGCCATCAGCTTTTTTGGAAGAGCATCAACACTGAATGGACACTCTCTTGCATAAGAGCTGTGATTATTATGGACAGAATGGCCATCAGGGCATCTATGCTTTTTCCTCTTTCCTCTTCTTTCGAAAGAACTCCCTCTTCCCTG
>CM057845.1:246023738-246036037 GCA_030068395.1 Apalone spinifera | reverse complement strand
CATTTGCATCCCTTTTCCGGAAAAGGGTGCCTGTGTAGACGTAGCCTATAAGTACATCAAAAGGATAAATATGAGGAAGGGAGAGAAATTATTTAAGTTAAGCACCAATGTAGATACAAACAGATGGATGTAAACTGGCTATCAAGAAGTGAGCTTTAAAATTAGAAAAAGGTTTCTAACCATCAGAGGAAAGAAGTTCTTGAATAGACTTCCAACAGAAGTTAGGGCAAAAAACCTTAGCTTGATATGTTTAGAGACACAGTGGTATGATAAGACTGCCTACAAGGGCACGCAGCCAATTCGTGATTGCTTGCAGCAAACATTTCCAATGGCTAGTAATTGGATGCTAGCTGGAGAGGACTCTGATAGTAGGTCTAGTGAAGACACAGCAATTCAAACTGAAAGGGGCACTCTGGACAATGCCAGTAGTCCTGCTTCTATTAGATGTAAGGGAAATCAAAAGGATAGTGTTCTCCCTTTGACTTTCTACAGTGTAGATGGTGCTAAAAATGAACTTAATGTGCTTAGACTTCAGTTACGCAATTAATTTAGCTAAAGTGGCATATCTGAATTCTACCTTATCCCATAGTGTAAAAATACCCTGGGTTACTAGATAATTTGTCCCAGGTGCCTGGCTGGTGGGACTTGCCCACATGGTCAGAGTCTACCTGATTGCCATATTTGAAGTCAGGAAAGAATTTTTCCCTGGGTCAGATTGGCTTTCTGTGCAGCATGGGGCTTAGGTCACTTGCAGTTTTGCAGTTTTAAACTAGTGTAAATGGTGGAGTCACTATAACTTGATGCCTTTAAATAGTGTTTTGAAGATTTTAGTAACTCAGCCATAAGTTAGAAGTCTATTATAGCTGTGGGGAGGTGGGATTCTGTGGCATTCAGTGTTGAGGATTTCAGACTAGATTATTGTGATGGTCCCTTCTAACCTTAAAGTCTATGATTTTTAAGATAACAGTTCAAATGAATTAACATAAGTAAAGTCTTCACAAATGCCAATGGCCAAAGCCAAGTTGAGAGAAATTAAGAAAAATCAAAGGATTCAAACAATTGAAGTTGCAATGTCTCAATGTTCTCAAATTCCCCCAACAGTTGGCACAGATGTCCATATGTACAAAGCAAGTTGGCTGTGTGAGATTGAGCATTATTGAGTCATTTAGGAAACCACTGGAATACATGTAGTCGGAATAAGACATTTAGGCTTGCTATATAATGCATAAAAATGATAGGTGCCAAAGAACACTCAGAATATTAGGCAGTTCTCCATCTAAGCTAGTGAAAAAACAGAGGCCAAAATGTGGGATATGTCCTAAACAGGGGCAGATGACCATTTTGCGGGGCCCAGGGCAGCCCAATTTCGTGGGGCCCCCCTTTGCCACGGCTTCTCGAAGCGTGGGGCCCAGGGCGGCCGCCCCACTCGCCCTGCCCTATATCCGCCCCTGGTCCCAAATCCTACACATATCAGGGAATTTGGTATTTGAACAGGATGAAAGAAGACACCTATTTGCAGTAGTGATCTGGGAACAGCTGGGATCACTCCAATGGAAATAAGCCTGTAAGAAGTTTCTTGCAATAAATGTCAAAGGAGGTGTAAGTGATTGGAGCACCTGTTGGGGATATGAAAGAGAGAGGTTCAATTTTCTCCCTATGCATGATAGAGAGAATAGAATTGAATATGGATCTTCCTCCTCTCAGGAAGGTATTCTAACTATTGAGAAATGGACTAGCCCAATATAAGATACACTTCTGTTGAGGCTGTTACATTTTGGATTAAACAATTTAATAGTGAGTGGATAAGGGGAACTGGACCTTGGATCTTGTAAACGAGTGCCCTTATCACCACATTAGCATCAGATCAAGCCCTAGTGGTGACCAAGGTGGGGGGGGGGGCTATCTTCACCTAGGGTATGTCTAGATTATAGGCTTTTGTCGACAGAAGTTTTGTCGACAGATACTGTCAACAAAGCTTCTGTCGACAAAGAGCGTCTAGACTACATCCAGATCAGTCGTCAAAGCAAGCCACTTTGTCGACATGACAGTGTAGACGCAAAGGACAGCGTAGATGCAATAACACCTTCTGTCGACAGAATTCTGTCAACAAAAGGTATTATTCCTCGTAGAATGAGGTTTACAGCTGTCGACAAATCTGCTGCGTTCTGTCAACGTTATGTCGACCGAACTGGGCAGTAGTCTAGCCTCAGGGATAGTTTTGTTGACAAAAGTCCACTTTTGTCAACAAAACCCTGTAATCTAGACACACCCCTAGTGTGAGCATCATGCTAGGGTTCAGGGTGGGATCAGAATCTGGACACTTCAACTGAGATATTATGTGGTATCCAGTAGAAGAAACTTGGATATTTTGGGGACTTCTAGAGTAAAGATACAGGTGCAAAATTTTTGAAGGCTTCTACAGAATTAGGCAGTATCCAAGCAAGGAATTTGAGGATTTCAGTAGTCCCTGAATTTTGGACTTAGGTGCTCGTATTGGGGTGCTGGAAAGCTAAGTGTTTTTGTGGATGTGGGATTGGTAAGGCAGAAAATGCCAGGATATGACTTCCTGAGCATGAACCTGACAACTGTTTTTAAAAAAAGCTGGCATGTTCCCATTAAAATGGTTATTCACTTTCTCATAACTGTTGTTCTTTGAAATGTGTTGTTCTTTGAAATGTGTTGTTCACATCCATTCCAATCAGTTTTATGGACATCACCTGCACAGTCTTTGGAAACGTTTCCCCTTAGAAGCTCCCATTGGGTTGGCTCTGTCCCCCTGGAGAGGTGCCTTCAACACACTTAATATATGATCCTGCTGACCTGACTGCCCTTTAGTTTCATCTTGATGGCTACTCTGACAGAGGGGAATGTGGGTGGTATTGGAATGGACATGAACAACACATCTCAAAGAACAACAGTTATTTTTTTCTTTTCTGTGTACTTACATCGATTCCAAACAGATTTATCCCAAGCTCTCTCTGAAATTGCTGATTGGAGAATTGCTCTGCTGAAAGCTGCATCGTCTCTGGCATGCTGGATGATGGCATAGCGAGTGGTAAATGTTTACATGAAAACCAGGTTGCTTCTCTGCAGATCTCCTGGATGGGCACCTGGGCCAGCAAGTCAACTGATGAGACTTGTGCTTTTGTTGAACGGGCTGTGTTCACCAGATTCTGGGACTTTGGCCAGCTCCTAACAGGTACAGATGCAGTCTATGATCCAGGAAGAGAGGCACTGTAAAGTGACCCAAAGTCCCCTCATCTGGTCTGCCCTACTATGAAAAGTTTATTTGACTTCCTAAAAGACTTTCTGGGCTTGATGTAGAATGCTAACACTCTCCAGCCATCTAGAGAGTGAAGCCTCTGCTCTTGCGCACTAGCATGTGGCTTGGGATCGAAGACTTGCAGAAGGATACCTGTGCAGATGTGGAATTGAGACACTTTGGGCAGGAAGGCTGGGTAACATCTGAGAAGTCCTTATGGAAGACTGTGTAGGAGGGGTAGGATGTTAGTGTTTTTAATTCAGACATCCTCCCGGATGATGTGAGGGCAACCAGAAATGCCACCTTCCATGGAAAATACAGAAGGGAGCATGTTATTAGTGGTTCAGTCGGGGCCCTATTAATCTAGAGAGGACCAGATTGAGATCCCAAGCAGGTATGAGTGGTTGCAAGAAGGGGCAGCCCGTGACTATAGGCAGACTTGGCTGTCACCTAGGACGCCGCCTTCAACAGGGCACCCGATGATGACATCACGGGGTGCCCGGGGCACCCAATGATGACGTCAGTCCATTGACAGCCGTGCAGGAGGGGTCACCGATTGCACGTTCTGCCTGGGGCACCAGCTGCCACAGCCCGCCTCAGGCTGCTCCTGATTGCAAGTCTATATATAGTCTCTCCATGCTCTTCAAGAAACTCCCTACAATGGTCCTGGTGAATATAGAGTGCCCCAGCTATCTTGGATGGAGCACCAAGATGGCCATAAGATGCAGCCTGATGGGTCAAGCTGCAAACCCCTGATGTTCTGAATGTAATACTCAAGGATGAGCCATATCAGTCCTAGAAGGGTGTGTGCACGGCATCGTTCAAACCAGCACAAGAACCTTTTCCATTTGGCTATGTAAATGGCTCTGGTGGAAAGTTTCCTGCTGGCAAGCAACACCTCGGTCACGTGTTCTGAGCACTGGCACTCCATATGATTTAACGATAAAGTTTCTTATCTATGAAGAAGATGGACTGGAGGTCTGGATGAAGGAGTAGACCATGATATTGTCTGATCCAACTGGGGTCGAGTGGCAGTGTGATTGGAGTGTCCACCGACAGTTCCAGAAGCATAGTGTACCAATGTTGGTGTGGTGATGCTGGGGCCAGCAGAATTACCTCTGCAATGTGTCTGCTGATCTCAAGGAGCACTCTGTGGATGAGTGGAATCATTGGGAAGAAAGACATAAGGGGGACTCTCATGGAAGCATGAACATGTCTGAGATGAAACCCGGGCTGTGTTTATGGAAAAAGCAGAATGTTTTTGGCTCTTCCTGTTGGCAAAAATATCCACCTGGCAAAATTCCCATCTTTGGAAGGTGAAATGTATGATGTCCAGGCAGATGGACCACTTGTAGTTGTGAAACAATCTTCTGAGATGGTCTGCAAGCTTGTCCCACACTCCTTGGAGATAGGCCACCTCCAGGTGAATTGACGAGGTTATACAAAGCTCCAAAAGCTGGAAAGCTTCACTACGGAGAGGGGAGGAGCAGGCTCCATCCTGTTTGTTTATGTAAAAAAATGTTGGTGTTGTTGTCTGTAATCACCACCATGCACTACACCTGCATTCTGTTCAGGAAAGTCTGGCAATCTAGTCACACTGCTCTGAGCTCCTTGATGTTGATATGAAGCAAGATCAATCTGTGACCAACCACCCTGCATCTCCTCAGTCTTCTAGGTGGGCTCCTCAGCCTCTGTCCATTCCCAAGGTCATGGAGGGTTGAGTGGTGTTGAAAGGAACACCTTCAACAACTGTATGAGGATCTAGTCACCACTTGAGGTATTCTAGAACTTGCTCTGGTTCTGTCAGTACCTTGTCCAAATTTGGATGATAAGTTGAGGTGAGCCATGCCTAGAATATCATGGTACTGGCTGTCATGTGCCTGAAGGGACTTTGAGATCGCCTTGCAGTTGTAGTCAAGTATTGGCAGAAGGCCTGGATATCTCTTATTGCTTAAAATCTGGACTCTGGCAGGACTGTTCTTGCCTGCACAGTACCAGCCCAGTGAATTCTATTTTTTGGCTTGCAAACATTGTCAACTTGTCCATGTTGAAGAAGAGTCCTAGTCTTTCAAAATTGTCTCTGATCAACTGGACTTAGGAATTCACCTGCTTCCTGGAGCATCCTCATAGCAGCCAATTGTAGACATGGGGTTATAACTGTGTTTGTCTCTTGCAAAGAAAGGCCACAACAGCTGACTTGAATTTGGTGAACACTCAGGGGGTTGTTGACAGGCCAAATGGAAGCATCATGAATTGATAGTGTTTGTGATTGACCACAAACATCAGGATACACCTGTGGGCCAGACGAATGACAATGTGAAAATACACATCTTTCATATCAAGAATGGCATACCAGTCTCCTAGATCCAGGGAAAGTATAATCATTCTCAGGGAGACAATGCAGAACTTCAACTTCACCATACACTGGCTGAGTCCTCATAGGTCTAAATGGATCTGAGAATCCCTCTCCCCTTTGCATTGGTGATAAGGAAGCATAGGGGGTAGAAACACTTGTCCCTTAGCTCCTGAGGAACCTCCTCCACTGCCCCTCTGGCAAAAAGTGATTGTATCTCCTGAATATGGAGCTGCTTGTGAGAAGGGTCCCTGAAGAGAAACAGGGAAAGGGTGTGCAAGTGAGGGGAGGAGCAGCACTGAAGAGAATTTCCCATTTCTATTGTGGTGAGAACCCAGCGGTCACAGTTGCCCTCAACTCTTCAAAGCTATACAGCCTAGAGCAGTGGCCCCCAACCTTTAGGGGCTGCCGGGCACCCGGGCGGGGGCGGGGCCGCTCACGGGCCGCGTGCCCGGGAGTGGGGCCATGCATGCGCCAGGCGCCCGGGGCCGGCACCAGCATGTTCTGTGATCCCGGGGCATGGGCTGTCCATGCGCCAGGGGCCAGCACCACGCTTGTGCCATGACCTCGGGGCCGGGGCCGCCCATGCACCCAGGGCCAGCACTGGCATGTGCCGCGACCCTGGGACAGGGGCCGCCCATGCGCCAGGGGCCGGCACCACGCTTGTGCCGCACACCCGGGGCAGGGGCCACCCATGTGCCAGGGGCCGACACCGCGCTTGTGCTGTGCTCCCGGGGGCGGGGCCGGCCCAGATTGTTCGGTGGGTGCAATAAATGGCTTGACGGGCGCCATGGCGGGCACCGCGTTGGGGACCACTGGCCTAGGGTCTGTCTGGTCTGAAAACAGCTCTGTGCCCTCAAAAGAAAGGTCCTGCAGGGTTGTTGAACTTTCAGGGTAGCTGGAAGCTCTTAGTCATGAAATCCTCCTCATGACTACCCCAGAGGAGAGGCTACTTGCTGCTGAGCCAGCCAAGTTAAGGGAGACCTACAGGGAGGTACTTGCCACCACTTTCCCCTCTTCAATCATGTCTGAAAAGTCCGGTCTTGACTCAACAGGGAACAATTCCTTATACGTAGTAATAGATGATCAAGAATTGAAGTTATACCTGCTGAGGATAGCCTGCTGGAGGCCTCTCACAGCATGGACCTTTCTTCTGAATAAATCTATGTGCTTAGCCTTCTTAGACTGAGAGGCCAGAGCCTGTTCTCCCTGAGAAAGAGCATCATTTATCAAGAAGACCACCAGGGAGCAAGGATGTAGTGAGAGAAGAGGTATCCATAGCCCTTGAAAGAGACAAAGTACTTCTTTTCAGCTCTTCAGGCAGTGGATGGGATAGAGGCTGGTGTCTGCCACAGAGTATTATTAGTGCTTTGAATTATCCTTTTTAATAGCAGCACTACCTGGGAAGGTCCTTATAGAATGAGAACATGCACCACCAGGTCCTCTGCCTCAACCACTTCCTCCTCCTGAAGGTCCATGTTGCAGGTGATGTGACGGAGGAGATATTGGTGTTCCCTGTGGCTAATGGGGAGGCCTACACCTGATGCTTTTGATACTGCCTAATCAGGTGAGGAAGACAAGGTTCCCTTGGAGCAGATTTATCCTAGGTGACTGGGAAAGAGGGTGTCCTGAGGTTGCCAATCAAGTTTCCTTGGAAGGGATATCCTGGGACTAATGTTAAGACTAGGGGTTTAAAAAGTGCCATTGCTTAGGGATGATATAGGGGTGACCACTCTAGCTGTCATGTCATACATCCCTTTGGCACCTACTTGACCTATGCTGACTGAGCCATAAATAGTAGTAGTTTTTATAAGACTGTGAAGAATCCAAGGGCAAAGACCATGATGATGCCAAGTCCCCAGACAATTAAAAATAAGCAGGGGAGTGGTGCTGTGATGATCTTGCCAATGATTGGTGCCAATGGTCTGGTGAGGGAGACTGGTGCTGTTGCCTGATTTAAGATTACGTGTTAATTTCAGATTGCCACCTTTAGGGTTGACAGGTTCTTTGTCCCAGGATCAGGCCCAGTATTCAATTATTCTGTGGTTGGGAACGCTGATGTGCACAGTTGCAACACTCACACTATAGAAACTCTTGCATATTTACAAATATTATTTATTAATACAGTTAGCGCAGTCACAAACACTCCAATTTCATGAGATAGGGAATGTACATCCATATTTCCATACCATCTAATTACATCATTCCTTCTAGAACAATCTTAGATGTTAGCCCATCATCTTTCTTATTACCTTCACCTTCCCCATTATCACCAGGGGACATCATTCTGTCCCTTCCAAGGACTACATCTTCTTCCCCCTATTGCCCCTAGACTGGGGTCCCAATTTTATAATATGTGATGCTGACACTGAAATGTTTGATGCGTATTTAGTAGGGGATGTTTCTAATGTTGAAGTGTTGTTTTCCTATAGGTTCCTGAGAAGGAGCATAATTTACCAAGAAGACCACCAGGGAGCAAGGGTGTAGTGAGAGAAGAGGTTGCTCTCCATTGCTCTCCACTTATTATCATATACATCAATTTGTTACCATGGGTCGTTGTGGTCATCTAGGGCTGTGTCCTAATTACTCAGCTCAGCCTGAACCAGTTATTTCAGGACTTTTTATATAATAATGCATCTGCTGAGTCTGAGGTTATTTTCCCTACCATCCTATGTGGGTGAAAGGTCCCAGAAATAGTTCCCCTTTTCAGTCCAGGGAAGCTATAAATAAGCTGTTTCCTGTATCTCGGTGAGATCCATGTCTCAACCACAGAAATCTTCTAGCTTTGGCTTTTGCTGATCTTGCAAATAGCCTGTTTCAGGCTTTAGCAGATTTCTTGCATTACTGCTCTTAACTATTATCGCTATACTAAATCTACCCATAAATATATTAATGAATCAATCTAAATCAACACAACCATATTATTAGCACGATAGGCAAGCAACTTAATAGGCTACAGTGCCACCAGTCCAGTGCCAGTGTTTGGCTTCTGTACTCTGGTACCACTGAACAGGGCATTATCGACTGGTGGCTATGAGTGCTTGGTGCTGGACAAATGGTGCATCATGGCCCCCAATGCCAGGTATGTTCCCACTGAGAATAGTGCCAGGGAATCATGTGGCAATGGTGATCGGGATCAGTGACAGGCACAGTGACAGCAACAGAGAGTGCTACAGCACTGTGGGCTTGCCTATGGATGGTGCCAGTGTCATCAGCACTGGATGCTTGTCCTTGATGACCAAGATCTGGGCTTCAGTCATTCCTTGTGGCTTCAGACATGTCCTGGGTGCAAGGTGGCTTCAAACCTCCAATTGGCACTGCCCTGCCAGAGAGCCACTTCATTCTGGATTCATTTAACTATGGTGCCTTCTGGAGCACCATAGTTAACACCACCAACTCATGCTGCTTGGGGGCCAAGTCCTGGAAGGGGTGCCACAAAGTGTCCCCTGTCATTCCAGGAATTCTGTGAGGTGAGCATCCGGGAATTCTTTGAGATTACCTGTCTTTGGACCAGCCAAGGAATAAACTTAGACAAAGGGTAAACTAGAGCAGCACTGAAGTTTGTTTCTTAGTACAAATTATTAATTATACGGTAATAGTATCATACTATTACGCATACCACATATCACTTTCATGCTGACAGTTGGGAGACAGGCTGCAGGCATGGGGAGTTAATTTCGATTTCACAGGTGGCTGAGATTGGCCAGGCTACAGCTTCCCAGGAGATCAGCCGCAAGGCAACACATGAGTCCCCCAAGTCCCTTCAGATTCATGGGAGAGCTCTACGGCTTCCAGTCTGGTCCTGAATTCTGTGTGCTGTTACATCTCTCCAAGAAGAAAAAGAGTTGTGGTAGTCACTGTTCAGCATAGGCTTGTGGCATGAGCTACAAAACGTAAAGCCCTGGGCTAACAGCATGCCCCAGAACCCGAAAGGGGTGAGAAAATGGGAAAAATTCCACTCACACCCTCTATGGTAACTAATTATAACCACACTAACACAACAACTAAGTAATATAAAACTAAAAGAAGAAAAACATCTAGGCTGAGGTTCCGGTGCACTTGAGAAGCAAGCAAGATACGGTTCCAATGCCACCACAGATGTTTAGAAGCAATTGAAAGGGTGTCAGGTCAGCAGGGTCATATATTAAGTGCCAATAAAGGCATCACACCAGGGGACTCCCTCATTGAACTGACAGGAGCTGCTAAGGGAATAAGTTTCTGACAACTGTGCATGCAATGTACACATTCCTGATTGCAATTGATGTGAACAAGCACTCAGAGGAGAATAATTGTTATTTCAAACAGCAGTGGACTTGTCAATTTAAATAGCAAGAAAGCTACACTTTAACTAGCCATTCCTGCTTTTACTCCTAAAATCATAAATCCCTGTTGAAACAGAAGACCCAAAGTCCATGTATATATTTAAAGCCCACTGTTCTCTTAGCAGTCATGCATTCTGAGAAAATACAGTACGATCACAGAAATGCTGAAAATGCCCCAAACAATAAGTATTATGAGACTATTTGAAAATAATAAAGTAATATAGCCAGTCCCTGTTACGAATGGTCGATTTACGACCATTCATACTTATGACCAAACCTCCCATTAAGTGGTTATAAAGGAGGTACCTGAGTTACGAATGCGATGCATGCTTACAAACTGCGCGGTCGCATGTAAATGAATGGGGCCTGACTTACGAACACTTCGAGTTACGACCAAGTGTTTGGTCTGTAACTCATTCGTAAGTCGGGGACCGGCTGTATAGAATATATCTAAGGGATGTGTACCTGCAGTAGAAGTGAGATGAGCAACTTCAGAGTTGCAGGGGAAATAGCTCACTACATTAATAGAAATAAATTGCCAGAGCCAGACAGTGTTTATTCTGTGGCTCTGCAAGACTTAAGTGTACATTTAGCATCGTACTTGGCACATCTCAGAAATACTGCTCATGTAAGGCACCTGGGGAATAGACAATTGCTGTCTTAGTGCCAATTTTTAACTAAGGGAAGCATGGAATTACAAGTCTGCAAGTCAAAATTCAATTACAAAACAATTTTTAGAATTATTTAAGAGAGATGAGCAGGAGATTTTCCTAACACAAAGTGGTAGTCTAATTACTATCTTCATGGGTATGTGAAGGGAAAATCATGTCAAAGTGATCTAATAAATGTCTTTAAACTTAGCATGCAAACTGAAGAAAGAAGGGGATAGAGCTCTTCAAATGCATTCATAAAGAATTCCACAGGAAACTATATAATATTAGGTATTTGGTCAATGCTAAATTCACACATTGGACAGTAATTTACAAAGGTAGATTATATGAAATGTGGTGATACGTGTGACAGAATGACAATATCCTTGACAAATCTTATGGAAGTAAATTAAATTTCACTGAATTAAGTTTAAGTGCATGAAGAATCCCTTGTATTAAAATGCAAATATTTGTATACTTTTTCCACAGAACTTCCCCAAGATGAAGGCATGATTAATATATTATCTGGAAGATTTTAGAAACTTCAGAAAACTTTGTGAACAATAGATGGGAAGTGGATTTTCTAGGAAACAACTGGAGCTGAGCAGAATACAAAGGACTCACCTCACATCCAACCTTTTAAAGCTTCACTTTGAGCAGATAACTATTACATGGCTGATTACCTATTCATGGCCTTTAGAGAGTCAAACTGGACAAATGAATGATTTTTACTCCTGAGTGTTCTTCTTCAGCATGTGATGAACTTGAAATCACAGAAAAACTCTGGGTAGAGTTTGAAGGACTGCTCTTCCCAGGGCCCCATATTGCAGTTGGAGTGATCTCTGGTAAGCTTATTAGCATGTGTGCAGGTTCTTTAATTAGTTTTAGTATGTTTCCTCTAGACTGCTTTTACTTTAAGAATAAAATGTGCATGAAAAGGAATAACCGTGTGATAACTTATAACTGGGGCAATTTCACTGTGACCATCTTTACAGAGAGAAGAAAAGCAGGCCAGCTTAGGCAGACTGTCTTTTGCTTGGAATAATATGGAGACGGCAGGGAACTGTTCAGTCTTGAAATACCCCAGTCAGAAGAGAGAAAGATGAAGGTCTCCATCCAAGAGCAGTGATAGCTGGAGATGAAGGAACCAAGCATGAGTGCCGTTATTGGACCAGAGAAGGAGAATATAGATGCAGCTACCCCTGAACTGTGATGGAACTACAGAAATCTAAAATTGATAACTAACATCTTTATAGTTGAAATGAGTGTGGGATGTGTAAATTCTGCCATGGGGTAACTCTGAGAATCATCCTGTTTAATATGTATAAACCCTATGTCAGTGCGAAAAAAATATGTTAATATATAAATCAGAATTGAAGTACATAAAATTCTAGAAGTTTAAATGTTAAGAAAACTCTGATTGCTGACTATAATCTGGCAACAGAATTTAGGGTTCAAATGTAAAATAAGAAGAAAGAATCAAGGAGGTCTGCAAGATGGCAAGCAGGAAAGAATCAAGGAGGTCACCAAGAGTACATCTAAACTACATTCCTCTTTTGAAAGAGGGATGTAAATTAGACATATCAAAATTGAAAATGAAGCTGGGATTTGAATTTCCCACGTTTCATTTGCATAATCACGTCATGGCGTTTTCTGAAAAATCATAGAATCATAGAATACTAGGACTGGAAGGGACCTTGAGAAGTCATCGA
>CM057845.1:246007598-246018277 GCA_030068395.1 Apalone spinifera | reverse complement strand
AACACTTCGGTTAGTCTATAAGGTGCCACAGGACCCCTCGCCGCTTCTCTAGAACTGGAACAGACCTCAATAAATTATCAAGTCCAGTCCTCTGCCCTCATAGCAGGACCAAGCACCATCTAGATCACCCCTGACAAATGATTATCTAATCTGCTCTTAAATATCTTCAATGATGGAGATTCCACAACCTCCGTAGGCAATGTGTTCCAGTGCTCAACCACCCTGACAGTTTGGAAGTTTTTCCAATTCCCAACCTAAGCTTCCCTTGCTACAATTTAATATATAAAATAGAAAATAACTGTGAAAATTAGGTAAGATCAGAGGTTAACATTGGGAAATAATACGTTAAAAATTGGTTAAAAATTACTTAGACAAGTTAGATGTCTTCAAGTCACCAGGACCTAATGAAATACATCTTAGAATACTCAAGGAGCTGACTGAGGAGATATTTCAGTCATTAGTGATTACCTTTGAAAAATCATGAAAAATAGGAGCAAATCCAGAGTATTAAGAAAGGGGAATCTATAAAAAAAAGTAATAATGACAACCCAGGGAATTACAGACCACTCATCTTAACTTTAACACCCAGAAAAATTAATGGATTAAATAATTAAGTAGTATATTTGCAGATCCCTAGAAGACAATGAGAGATAAGTAACCAGTAGTTTGGATTTGTAAAAAAAAAAAAATCATATCAAACCAACCTCACAACTTTCTTTGATAGGGTAAAAAGCCTCGTGGATAGATGGAAAGTGTTTTTTCTCATACATCTTGACTTTAATAAGGCTGTTGATACTGTCTCACATGACTTTCCCCCAAAATAAAATGGGGAATACAACTCAGATGGATATAAGTAGGTGCATTCAAATTTATATTTCTCCCACACCAACTATTTGTTCAAAGACATTCAAGTACCAACCAGACATGTTGAACATTTACAATTTGATCCCCTGAAAATAAGAATGTTGTATAGGTAGATTATAAAAAACTGGTCCAGAACATCCATGAAAAAGACAAAAAGCAAGATACCCAGAATGTCCATACTGACTTCAAAAGGCTGTTTTCCATTCATCATCCCCTTATTTGTGGACCAGGTTGTAGGTCAAGGTTAGTGAAAGTTTTAGCCAAACCAATCCTCATCTCTACCTTGTGGTTTAATCAGTCTGAAGGTCAGGGATGACTCAACACCTCAGAAACAGTAATCAAAGATCAGTATATAGGTTCTAATCTTGCCCTCAGATATAGGGCCATCTTCCACATATCATCTGTATTTGGATATCTGAAGGCAGATCTCTTTATAGAAGGTTATTATAAAATCAGGGTCAGGGAGGTCAAAGGATAAATATTAAAATTTAAAATTTTAGTTGTAACATAGCCAACTAAAATATTCAGCATATACAAATATATGAAAAAATCAAGTTCCTGTGTCCTGGAATCTGAAATTATTGCAGTCAGCACACTATTGAACCCCATAAAATTAAGAGGAAAATTAGATACATCCACATTTCTAATAAATAAACATAAATTATGAAAGAAATAAAAAATGTATTGGTAGAAAAACACCAGAAAATAATTGGTTGCGATACTCTGAATGAGTTAACCTATCACATTGGGGCTTCATTACACCTTGTAAATATTTTATATTGCTTTTAGAAAAGCTGGACTCTCTTAAGGGATAACACTAATTAAACCTAATAGGAGAAATGTACAAACAAACAATAACGAGTCCCCTTTACTTGAAGAAAATGTCTCCCTTAATTCTAATTAAATTAACAAAAATATGAGTTATCCAGTGAAAACAAAATCTGCTTTTTCTAGTATTCTGCCATTGCTAACACTCTAAAAATTCAGTTCTTAAAGTGATAAGCAATAATGAATTCAGCAATAATGAAGAAACTTAGAGACTGAGTATAGCAGGGCATTTTGTTTTACAACATGGGAGAATATACTCCTCTATTTATACCCTACAAATAACTGCAATCAGTGCTTTTTTTGTGATGGTACTGCCAGGTATGCAGTACGGGCACCTCCAGTCAGAGCTTACCTGGAAAGAATGGAGAGTACCGGCACCTCTGTAATGAAAATGGCCAACAGTTGGCTTGGTCTTAAAGAGTACTGGCACCTTTTTTTTTTTTACAAAAAAAGCACTGACTGTAATAATCTTTGTGCAAAGTAATATCATTTAAGGCACCATTTGAAAATATAATTTGCTGACAGATATCACCCTGGTAAATATGTGTGGCACCATTATATATAAAGTTGTAAGATTCCACTTCAGGCTGGTGTTAACACATGTTCCATATTGAGGTCATCAAAGAGGTCTGTCCCAAACACTGGACTGTGTGAAAGACATTTAAGGTAAACACGGTTAATAGGCAGGAAGTAGAAACAAAGGAAGTTCAAACAAGTGGAAAATGCTAGTAAGAAATATCCTCCTACACAGAATCTTTGTCACTTCAATCTCAGCCAGCAATGTTTTTCAAAAGGGGGACTGTAGTGCTCCCTCACTCTCCAGTCTGCTGGGAGACCAATCTGACTTATTGTACTGGGATTTTGTCCTTGACCTCGGATTGCACCAGCGTGGTCCAGCTATAAGTAGCTAAAGCTCTGTGCCCATCTGAAAGAAGCAACCATAGAACACTTGTTGAGTGCTTGTCTCTGCTCCAGGGTAGGGCAGTACCCTGCTTACAGTAGCTCACAGCCCCTCAGCAGGGCTGACAGGAATTAACAATCTAGGGCTCTGGCCTTTGGACAGGGCTAGTGGAAGGCTGTAGCCTAAGCCTCTCTACCCAGGCAACCAGCATATACACTGAATCAATAACCTCTAGCTCTTTTCATGAGGCCAAACCTGCCTTGCTCCAATATACTTATTAGAATGTTATGTGGGGCTGTGTCAAAAATCTTACTAAAGTTCACATATATTACTTGCATTACATTATCTCTACCTGGCAAATCAGTTATCTTGTCAAAGAATGATATCAAGTTGGTTTGTCATGACTTGTTCTTCATAAGTCCATGATAGCTGCTATCCTTTCATTCCACAGATATTTGCAAAGTGAAAGATTTATAAATTGCTCTAGTACTTTCCCAGGCATCAGAGTTAAGTTAATGAGTCTACAGTTCTCTAGTTCCTCCTTTTTTCCACTTTCAAAGATGGGGACTATATTAGCTTTTCTCCAGGCTTCTTGTCATCCAGGAGATCACAAATATTATCAACTAATAACAACTAATGTTATCAACTAATAACAACTTCAGTATCCTCGGGTGAAGAGGATTAGACCCCACTGATTTAAATTCATTCAGATTGGTCAGAATATATCTGACATGTTCCTTGCCTACTTCAATCTGCATCCCTTCCTCTTTATTAGTAACTTTACTTGTCATCCAGTCACACATTATTTTGAGAAGACTAAAGCAAAGTAGACATTGAGCAGCTCTCTGCCTTCCTATCATCTTCCATTGACCCACACTGTTATTGATCTGTCTTTTCTGTCCAAAATATTTGAAGAATCCTAGCTTGTTGTCTCTTAACTTTCATTGTCAGTTGAAACTCATTATTTGCCTTGCATTTGGGGAGGAGGGATAGCTCAGTGGTGTGAGCATTGACCTGTTAAACTCAGGGTTGTGAGTCCAATCTTTGCAGAGGCCATTTGGGGCAAAAATTTGTCAGGGATGGTACTTGGTCCTGCTGTAAAGGCAGGGGACTGGACTCAACTCAATGACCTTTCAAGGTACCTTCCAGTTCTAGGAGATAGGTATATCTCCATTAATAAAAAAAAAAATCTTGATTTTGTCCTACACACTCACACTGTTCCTATGTATACTTCCTTCACAACACTATCCTTCCATTTCCTGTATGTATGTATCCCTTTTAGTTTTTAGATAGCTAAAAAGCACCTTGTGGAGCCACATTGACCTGCTGTGGCTCTTAAGTTCTTTCCTCTGCTCTGGAATAGCTTGATGTTGAGCCTCTAATATACCATCTTTAGGAACCGCTAGTTCCTTTTTTACTCCTTTTCTTCCTAGTTGGTCTTTCCATGGGACCTTATTTACAAGTTCTCTAAGTTGGTTGATATATCACTTTTTGAAGTCCATTGTCCTTGTTTTGCTATTCTTAAGCCTTCCTTTCCATAGGACCCTGAATTTTATCAGATCATAATCACTTCCTGTCAAATTCCAAAACACCTGCATATTTGCATGCCTGTTCATAAAAGTGAGATTCAAAATGGGTGACTTTCCTCAATTTCTGAAACAGAAAGTTGGCCCCCACACATGCTAAGAACTTGTGGGTTATATTATTTTTTGCTTTAATAATCTTCCAATAGATATCAAGGAAGTTAAAATCCCCCATTCATATTAGTTCATATGTTATCTAATCATGTTAGCTTTTTCTAGAATGACTTGTGCGTATACTCTTCTTGATTTGGTTGTTAGAGCCCCACTGTAACATTCATAAAATCATAGAATCAAAGAGCTGGAAGAGACCTCAGGAGGTCATCAAGTCCAGTCCCCTGCCCAAGGCAGGACCAATCCCAACTAAATCAACCCAGTCAGGGCTTTCTCAAGCCAAGATGTAAAAACCTCTAGGAATGGAGATTCCACCACCTCCCTTGATAATCCATTCCAGTGCTTCACTACCCTCCTAGTGAAATAGTTTTTCCTAATATCCAACCTAGACCTCCCCCCACTGCAACTTGAGACCATTGCTCCTTGTTCTACCATCCGTCACTACTGTGAACAGGCTCTCTCCATCCTCTTTGGAAACTCCCTTCAGGAAGTTGAAGGCTGCTATCAAATCCCCCCTCATTGTTCTCTTCTGCAGACTAAACAAACCCAAATCCCTCAGTCTCTCCTCATAGGCTATGTGCTCCAGCCCCCTAATCATTTTGGTTGCTTTCCACTGGACCCTCTCCAATGCACCCACATCCTTTCTATAATGGGGGGCCCAGAAATGGACACAATACTCCAGATGTGGCCTCACGAAAGCCAAATAAAGGGGAATAATCACTTCTCTGGATCTGCTGGCAATGTTCCTCCTAATGAACCCTAATATGCCTTTAGCCCTCCTGGCTACAAGGGCGCATTGTTGACTCATATCCAGCTTCTCATCCACTGCAATCCCCAGGTCCGTTTCTGCAAAACTGCTACTTAGCCATTTGGTCCCCAGCCTGTAACAATGCTTGGGATTCTTCCGTCCGAAGTGCAGGACTCTACACTTGTCCTTGTTGAACCTCATCTTTTTTCTTTTGGCCCAATCCTCTAATCTGTCCAGGTCACTCTGGACCCTATTCCTGCCCTCCAGCATATCTACCTCTCCCCCTAGCTTAGTGTCATCTGCAAACTTACTGCGGGTGCAATCCATCCCCTCATCCAGGTCATTAATAAAGATGTTGAACAAAACTGGTCCTAGAACAGATCCTTGGGGCACTTCTTTAGAAACCCACCACCAACCTGACATCGAGACATTGATTACTACCCGTTGAGCCCGACAGTCTAGCCAGCTTTCTGTTCATCTTACAGTCTATGTATCCAATCCATATTCCCTTAACTTGCTGGCAAGAATATTGTGGAAGACCGTATCAAAAGCTTTGCTAAAGTCGAGGTATATCACATCCACTGACTTTCCCATATCCACCGAGCCAGTTACCTCATCATAGAAGCTACTCAGGTTGGTCAGGCACGACTTGCCCTTTGTGAATCCATGTTGACTATTCCTGATCACTTTCCCCTCTTCCAAGTGCTTCAAAATGGATTCCTTGAGGATCTCCTCTGTGATTTTTCCGGGGACTGAGGTAAGGCTGACTGGTCTGTAGTTCCCTGGATCGTCCTTCTTCCCTTTTTTAAAGATGGGCACTACATTTGCCTTTTTCCAATCATCCAGGATCTCTCCCGATCTCCATGAGTTTTCAGAGATAATGGCTAAAGGCTCCGCAATGACATTTGCCAACTTCTTCAGTACCCTTGGATGCATTAAATCGGGGTCCATGGATTTGTGTATGTTTAACTTTTCTAAATAGTTCCTAACTTGTTCTTTCCCCACCAAAGGCTGTCCACCTCCTTCCCATACTGCATTGCCTCATGCATTTGTCTGGGAGCTGACCTTGTCTGTGAAGACAGAGGCAAAGAAAGCACTGAGTACTTCAGCTTTTCCCATATCATTTGTCACTAGGTTACCTCCATCATCCAAGAAGGGCCCCACATCCTCTCCAATCACCCTCTTATTGCTAACATGCCCGTAGAAACCTTTCTTGTTATCCTTCACATCCCTTGCTAGCTGCAATTCCAGTTGTGCTTTCGCCTTCCTGATAAGTCCCCTGCATTCTCGAGGAACATATTTATACTCCTCCCTAGTCATCCGTCCTATTTTCCACTTCTTGTAAGCTTCCTTTTTGTGTTTAAGCTCACCAAGGATGTCCCCGGTAAGCCAATCTGGTCGCCTACCATATTTGCTTTTCTTGCTGCTCATTGGAATGGTTTCTTCCAATGCCTTTAATAAGGCTTCTTTAAAATATTGCCAGCTCTCCTAGACTCCTTTCCCCTTCATGTAAGCATCCTAGGGAATCCTGCCCATCAGTTCTCTGAGGGAGTCAAAGTCTGCTTTTCTGAAGTCCAGAGTGTGTATTTTGATACTCTCCTTTCTTCCTTTGGTCAGGATCCTGAAACTGACCATTGATCACTTCCCAGGTTGTCACCCACCTCTACTTCACCTATTAGTTCCTCCCTGTTTGTGAGCAGCAAGTCAAGCTGCGCATTGCCCCTGGTCGTTTCCTTCAGCAATTGTACCAAGAAGTTATCCCCAACATTCTCCAAAAACTTCCTGGATTGTCTGTGTACTGCTGTATTGGTCTCCCAACAGATGTCAGGGTGATTAAAGTCCCCCATGAGAACCAGGGTCTGCAATCTGGAAGCTTCTCTCAATTGTCCGAAGAAAGCCTCATCTACCTCATCCACTTGATCCATCGGTCTATAGCAGACACCAACCACAACATCACCCCTGTTTCTTCCACCTCTAAACCTAACCCATAGACTCTCAACAGTCTCTTCTCACTCTAAATACTGGAGCTCCAAGCAATCATACTGCTCTCTTACATACAATGCAACTCCTCCTCCTTTTCTCCCCCGCCTGTTACCATTGCCCTACCATCTCCATTAGTATCAAGGGGTCCTCCTTTGTTGCTCATTCCTCCTTGTGTTTCTTCCCCATATCCGACTTCCTCACTTACCTCAGGGCTTTAGTCACCATCCCCCAATGAACCTAGTTTAAAGTCCTCCTCACTAGGTTTGCAAGCCTGCCCGTGAAGATGCTCTTTCCTCTCTTAGTTAGGTGGATCCCGTCTCTTCCTAACAATCCTTATGCTCGGAACAGAGTCCCATGGTTGAAGAAACCAAACCTCTCTCTCTGACACCACCTGCGCAACCACACATTTACTTCCTCAATTCAACGATCCCTACCTTTTGCTTCAACCGGAAGGATGGACGAGAACACCACTTGTACTTCAAATTCCTTGATCCTTCTTCCCAGTGCTACATAATCTGCTGTGACCCATTCAAGGTCATTCTTGGCTCTATCGTTAGAAGCAGGAAGGGGTAGCAATCTAAAGGTTTAATTACTTTTGGATGACTCTTGGTCACATCCTGAATGCAAGCTCCCGGTAAGCAGCATACTTCTCGAGATCGCAGGTCTGATGGATGATTCAGTCCCTCTTAGGAGGGAGTCCTCGACCACCACCACCCATCTTCTTCTTTTGGGGGTGGTGGTCCTGGAACCCCCATCTTTAGGACTACGCATCCCATACCTTCCAGTATATAGTGTTCCCTTCAGATTTCTTCCCTGAGAGGTCCCTGCCATAGCATTCTCCACTGCAGTGCCTGTGGAAAGATCCTGAAAGTGGTTACTTACCTGAAAGTGGTTACTTACCCCATATGAATGGGAGAGACCTGAGTTGGCCTTCTTCTTCTTCTAGAGGTTATATGCTGCAAGTTTTCTTCCTTTTTCTGTACTGCCCTGACTGGCTCTTCAGTGTGCTGTGCCTGCAGGATTAAATGCTGCCTTCTATCGAGGAAGTCTTCATCCTCTCTGATGGAACATAGGGTTGATACTTGGGCCTCAAGTCCCCTAATTTTTTCTTCCAAAATGGCAACCAGCTTTCACTTAGTGCAGATGAAATCCCTTCTGGGAGGAAGACAGACATGGCACATGCTATGCAGGTAACAACAGCAGACCTATCACTATCCATACCTGACTTCCTTCTGAGAGATTCTTCACGTTATTCAATGCCTGCTTCAAGGGCAGGAGTGTAGCAAAAAGATTTTAAAGAATATCAAATATATCTTGTCCCCTTCCCACTCCTCTTCCTAACTCCCTCTCCAAACTCCCTGTTAGCAGTCCCTGTTCACAAGCTCCCTGGTCACTGACTCACTCCTTTATAAAGCCCTGGACTGCCTGATAGCCCCTCCCCGATTAAAGCTCAACCAATGAGCAGAGGCTTCTAGATTTCAAACCCTAATTAGAAGCTCACAGCTTCCACCCATCAGCCACAGCACACACTCCATGTGGAGAGAGGGGGAAGAGGGGAAAAATCAGATAGCCAAACACAAGCTCAGCAAACAGCAAGAAATCCCCAAACACAAACACACTACAGACAGCCACTTCCCTCAAGGGTCTTGTATTAGCTTCCTCCTTCATCAACAGAACTTCCTCTCCAAACTCCCTGTTAGCAGTCCCTGTTCGCAAGAACATTGTGACTGTTCTTTTCCCATTTTTGCCATCACCCAGAGTCTTTCAGTAGGTCTGTTGCTCACTTCTTCTTGGACCTTGGAGCAAGTGTATGCATTGGTGAAGAAAAGTCAAACACCTCTCTCTGTGCCCCACATACCTATCATTTCAAAATATGCTATAAACTTCAATACTGATCTACAATTATTGGAGTTGTCCTTTAGTTCTGTGTAATGTCAATTAAGTCGTAATTTCTTAATATACCATGACTTTTAGTTCATTCTGCTTTGCCACGCATTCTTTCCATTTATAAATAGGCACTGAGAATATTTATTCAGACTGCCCAGTTGTTGTTTTTTCTTGCCTTTTTAATGCATTTGTGTAATCTCTTTGAAAAAGAATTTGTTCAAGAAAAAATGCAAGGGGAAATATTTTCTTTGACAGTATAACATTAACCATAATTTTATGAATTAATCTAGCAATTGGTATATTGAACTTTAACACACCATAAATGCATTAGTGACTTTTGAACAATATATTCATTTTTCTTTCTAAAAGCATGCAGTAGTCAATAAATAAAAGAGTGACATAGAGAATCCTTAAGTCATATGCTTCTGCTTGATTTGAGGGGAAAATAAACAATTTTTAATGACAACTACTTTCATTGTGTTGGAAGAGAATTGTGTGTCAGGCAGAACAGAGATTTATTTAAGAAACAAATAAATCTCTAATATGTAGTTTTGTAAATCCACATGCTTGAACATCAAGGCAGAATTATGACATATGATAGAAAAAATTAAAATGTGCAGGAACATTTTAAAAAGTATAATTTCAACAGGGCAAAAGCAATATTATCTATACTAGATTACCTTTAGATAGAAACAATGGAGAATTTTACATCAGCTATATTTCCCTTACATTAGACCACTCAAGAAGTCCAAACTCCCAACCTAACAGATAGTCTTAATTGCTTGCATTCATGTATCAACTAGAGCACTGTGGGGTGTTTTCTTCATAGAATGCGAAGAGCAATGCAATGGCTGAATCAGAAGAAATGTTTACATGTTCTTAGTGGCAGAATATAAGAAGTATATATAAAGTGTCAAGCTGTAGTTACATACTATAAAGTATCACATTTTTGTCACCGAACATATTATAACAATTATAGAAATTAAGAGCATATTCATGTGTTTTGCTGGAATGTCTCTTTTTTGAGATTCAACACATTAATTTTTTTCTCCATACTGATTGTAATCTTTCTGAATATAAATCCTTCACCTTCATTGGAGTGAGGTTTATTTTGCTCAAGTCTTTAATGTAATTTTAACAGATTTTTTTTCTTGGATGTTCATTTTATGTATATTGATGAGTTGTATGTATTAACAGATTCAGGCTTGTATTCACAATTACTTTCAAAAACTTCATTAAGCTGCTTAGCAACATCTCATTAATAACAATCATTGAATAAACCAATTAATCGGACTCCACTTAGGGAAGAAATATCTATTGTTAAATGCAATGCACATATTTAAACATTTTTTTATCTCATTTAAACATACACATATATTTCCATTACTTTTCTTTAGTGATTTCTTCCACATAGATGTAATGTTGGTGTTTACTTGCTCAGCTACCACTTGAGTTGTATATTTTTTTAAATGGACCAAATTTAGCTGATTGTTACTTGTAACTAATCATCACAAAACTTAAGATACAGAGAACACAATGAAAAAAATCCTCATAGTATTTATATTTTACAAAAATGGATGTTATAGAAAAGAATATAATATATTACTATTGTAGGTTCTGAATACAGGGTGTCATCAGATTAGCATCAACATGCTATCCAGGGCCAGAGTCAGTTTAAAAAAAAAGCCAGTGGAAATACAAAGCTAACTTCTTATCTGTCTGGGTGTGTCTAGACTACATCCCTCTGTCGGCAGAGGGATGTAAATGAAGCACT
>CM057845.1:245993623-246007498 GCA_030068395.1 Apalone spinifera | reverse complement strand
AAGTGCTTCATTTACATCCCTCTGCCGACAGAGGGATGTAGTCTAGACATAGCCTCCATAAGCTTAATGTCAGTTATTATTGTCAGTGGTATGTATATTCAGTAGTTCTAACATGATAGTGGGCAACCTGCAGCCTCTATTCTGCATGAAGCCCACGGGGGTTCCACCTGCATCCTGCGGAACCTCTGTCTGCTCCCTTCCCCCATGCACCTGTCACACATTAGGGCACTGGAGCCCCACACCTCCTACTCCTTCCCCTCCCTCCTAGCAATTTTGGAGCACCCAGAATCTGCTTATTCATGCTCTATCCCCACTCATCCCTCTCCTTCCCAGGGTTTGAATTGAAAGTGCTGGGAAGGAGGGGAAGGAGTAGGTGTGGTTGCAGTGCTCCATTGTGTGAGGGATGCATGGGAAAGAGGGGCAAACAGGAGGTATGTGGGCACAGATGGAACCCCAGTGGGCTGCATAGGCCACAGGCTGCACTTCCCCACCTTCCCAGCACTTTCTGAGTGCCCTGAATTGCCTATATCATGCTCCGTACCCGCTCCTCCCCAACCTCCCTGATTTGTGGTGTTGAAGCTCTGGAATGGAGAGGGATGAGTGGGGACAGAATCTGAATAAGCAGAATCCTGATGCTCCAAAAGTGCTAAGAGGGTGGAGGAGGAGTAGGAAGTGTCTGAGAAGTGCATGGGGAAAGAGGGCAGACAGGGGGTCTGTGGGTCACAGGTCGAATCCCAGAGACTGCAGGTTGACTACCACTGGTCATGTGGTCCACTCACTGTTCTTGGTTGACCATTGTGGTTCTAGAGTATCCATCTGAGATTGGTCTCAAATCCTCAACATACACACTACAGGAGATAGCATAAATAACAAAATAAATAGAAGAAAATTAGACAAATAAGAATCTTTATTTTAGAATTATAATAAATGCACAGAAGTGTAAGTGACTTGCCCATAAAGTCTACAAAAGAGCTAAGTCAGCTGGTTAATTCTCTTCTATGCTAACAGAAATCAGAGTATCAAAAGTCATTGTAATGTGATCAGGCCCAGTCACATAAGTATTGACATAATTCAAAGGAAATGTGATGATCTTTTCTAATTCATGTATCTGTAACCTGTTGAATGTTATTCAATTACAATTTACATTATATATGTATCTCTACTTAATTAGCCCTAGATCAGGCCTGGGGGCTGGATGTGTCCCCCAGTTTCCCTGGATCTGGCCCCAATGCTCAGGGATCCCCCCACATTGGGGAGCCCGTGTTGGTGCTCCAGCACCCGTTACCCACCTACAAAATCTACTAGCCTGCCCTCCTCCCACCCCAGGCTCTGGTGTGCAAGGAGAATGTGAGGAGTGCTTTTTTCCTTCTCAATCAGGGGCTTTTTACTGCTTCTCACTTGTATATGGCCCCCGACTGATTTTTCTGTGGGTCGGCAGCCCTGATCCAAAAAAGGTTTCCCACCACTGCCCTAGATCAAAGAATGTATTAAAGTTTAGATGAGAATTGACTTAATGTTTAAAACTACATGACAACTAATAAAGGGTTTTTTTCTATCATATTGTTGAGGAAAACAAATGAAAAATTATCTAAATGGCTGTAACTAAATGCATTATGTAGGTCACTGTTACCCACTAGCTGGGACTGAAGCCTTAGAACTAGAAATGAGAAGAATGCTAACTTCAAAGCATGGATCACTGCATTCACCAATGGGAAAACTCTGGGCTCATGCTGTTAGATGAACACATGCCAGATTGATTTCTGGGGAAGACAGACATGGGAGTGATCCTGTATGGCTGGACTGATGGATTCTGAACTCTGAGCAATTGAACAGCAATCCCCAAAGCCAATTTGGGTATTCCTGAGAGACTTGTGGGAAATGAAGAGATTACTATACCTCTGCTAATAATATATATTTACAAACCCTGACCCTCCTGTAATGTATTGTATCTGTCTTAACCTATCCATACATTTCATTTCTTTTATTCTTATCTATTGCATCATTAGTTAGTTCACTAGAAAAACTGGCTATAGCATTCTGTTTGGTGTGAGATCCTGAGTATTCAATGTCCTAGGATAAGTGTGTGGCTCTTTGGAGTTGGGAGAAACATAGCGTGAGGCAACTTTGGGTTTTGCTAAACTTTAATCTCAAAGTCCAGTTTCTCTGAATGTTAAAGGCTGGCTGGAGAGCCTAATGGGACTGTTTGCAGCACCATGGCAAGTCATTTGTAACTGGTTTAGTGAAATCTAATCATAGAACATACCACCATTTTGGGGTGTCTGCCCTGTTTTTTGACAGTCTGCTCTGTTAGCCCCTCTAGATAACTTGACAGGCATTACTTTGACCACAAGATTATCTTGCCTCTCTGCTATATGTTGTATTCCACAGAACAGCACACAGACTGGAAATAAAAGAAGGCTTTCCAATCATTTTCAAGAGCTAGGGCAGTAAATTTGTAACAGTGGATAACTCTCATGTTTTGTTTATTGTGAGCATGATCTTCCAAAAACTGAACAGCAAGTATCACAGAAAGACAAGCTAGATGTTGTAATAAATTTTATTGGACCAACTTCTGTTGGTAAGAGTTTTTGAGTTACTCAGAACACTTCTTCGGAGCAGCTCGGAAACTTATTGAAAAGTTAGTCCATTAAAAGGTATTACATCATAAAACTGTAAGGAACCTCAAGAGGTTGTCAAGTCCAGTCCCCTGCACTCATGGCAGGACCAAGCACATCAACCAGCTTGACTATTATCTTGGGACCAACATGGCTACAAGAACACCTCATATAAACATCAGGAAAAAGATCATGTCATTTGCTATTCTTTTCTTTCTCCATTTTATGAGCTTGTTTCTTGTTTTGTGTGAAGATGAAAAGGAATCAGACTATAACAACAGACTTGGAAGCTAGTACATGAAACTTCTTTTTTCCAGCAATGGATTTCTGGTGTCATTTAAGAAACTTCTAAGCACAGCATTTCCTTTCAAAGACTGTATACCAATAGAGAGTCATGCAATATGAGATGTATATTATTTTTTTAGACTTAAAAATTGTTCAGTGCCCCATTTCCTTTATCTTCTATGCATGTTTATTTAACATTTTAAAGTACTTTTTGTTAATTCCCTGTTAGCAGAATCATAAACAAATTACTATTATTATCATAATATGAAAAGAAATAGGAATTTTTAAAATTATAACATTTTATAAACCGTTTACAGTGCACTCCACAATACATGCTCATTAAGAGCTACCACACTAGCGTGGCTCAGATTAAAATTCTGCCTGGTACAAGCTAAGAATGTGCCTGTAAAAGTAAGCCTGTAAGTATTAGCTTTGACTTTAATACAAGTTGTACCTCCTAAAGTGGATTCTTTGGTCTGACAACATCTGTGGTTCCATAGGACCACAGATGCTTCTGGACCAGAGAACCTAGGGGCAGGGAGGCCAGTGGTGGACCAGGAAGCTTGGGGAAGGGGACTCAGGTGGCATGGGGAGTCCAATGGTGAAGCTGGGAGCTCTGTGACAGGTGGCTCTGGCAGCATAAGGAAACCCATGGAAGGGGCTCGGTCAGCACAGGGAGCTCCTATGGTATAGCTAGGAGTCATGTGGCAGAGGCTCAGGTGGTGCAGAGAGCCCCACTGCATGGCTTGGAGCCCTGAAGCAGGGGGCTCCAATGGCACAGGATTTCCAGCAGTGCAGCTAGGATCCCTGTGGCAGGGAGCTCAGGTGGCATGAAGAACTTTGGCAGTGCAGCCTGGAGTGTGGCACAGCCTGAGGCAGAGCAGGGAGTCCATGGTGCAGCCAGGAGCCCTCTGGCAGGAGGCTCAGGCAGCGCAGATAGCACTCCAACAAGGGCATCCAGGTGCACAGCAGCTGGGGCTTTCAAGGCCGAGGGGTACAGCCACAGCTGGCAGCACAGCTGGATGAAGGCAGTGGGGACTGGCTGGGGCCAGAAGCGGCACCAGCAGGTGTCTGGAAGGTGGGTGACAGGGGACCTCCCCTGGTCTGGCAAATTCCCTTGTTCAGGACGGGTCAGGTCCCGGGGTGCTGTACCGCGGAGATCCAACCTGTAATATGTAGGCAATATATAAATAAGCTTTTAACAGCTGCTTTATTTAAAACTGAGTTATTTGCAAATCACACTCTACAGTTATTCCAGAGGAAAGATAAAAAAGATAAATTTATGTTGTCTTTCAGTTTACTTTTTGATTCCTAGTGTTACTAAATGAAATGCTTATTACATTTCATTATTAATTTTATTCTGTTATTAGGCTAACATTTAAGCATATTTCAAGACTGATAAATATGCAAGTTATATAATAGTATCAGGATCATACTAGTTTACATATGTGAAAATAGAAAGACATCACTGACTGCATGATCTTTGCTTTACTGGATGCATTATAATTAAACGTGTGCTTTCATCAGTGGGAGCACTCTCTTGAATAAAAATAGTTAGGGGAAAATACAGATGAGAAGAAAAATTAGTATGGTCAGAAAACAATAAGTAAGAGTTCTTGGTACAAAGGAGAACATGTGAAAATTATCAGAGGAGAACAAGATCATTAGCTGAATACTAAGAACAAATTCACTGAAGTTACTGAATGGGAAGATATTTGTTCTTGACAGCAGCAGAATATCTCAAATGAAAGTTTTGTGTGTGTTTTTGTGTTACAGAACAAGGAACAAGAAGCAGGATATATAAAGGCAGATGGTGTTCAGAATGAAGTGACCAGAACTTTCTAAATTGACATTAATTTGCTATGCAAATTGTGTATTTTATTTTGATTGTATTTCAAAATAGCTTATTTTGAAATTTGGCATGTCTACACAATGCCAAATTTTGAAATAACACTCTATTTCAACACATCTCTTAACCTTTGTGGAATGAGGGTTATAGAGATGCTGAAATAGTACGTCTGTTATTTCGAAAACTATTTTGAAACAATGCACATGTTTAAAAGACGCAGGGTAGCTGTTTCCAAAATATCCCAAAATAGTTCCGTTGTCTAGATATACCATTAAAGGAAAACTTGAGCTTTTTATTGTATGAAATACAATTTTGTATCAAAATGGATCCTATATAGGTAAATGAACACAAGTATTTAGTATGACATTAAATAAATAAGTAAATAAAGCATGACATTACATAAATAAATATTGTATATATCAAAAGCCTGCATTTTGTGTGGGTGTATACACATATATATATATAAATGTATACATTTACAAATATGTAAATACATATTTTAACAGTACTCCTTTTCCAACCTGGTGCAACTCTGTTGACTTCAATTAAATTACTTCCGATAAATAGGAGGAGGACTATACTCTTTTCTTTTCTTTTCTTTTCCCATGGGTTACAGTATTGTCTGACACACAAGCAGAATGACACACAACACCTTTATCCCACCCAAGTAACTGAAAAGCATGTGCTATTCAGATTGCACAAAAATCAGAATACTGAATCTGTTAGAGATTCCAAAGCTCTTATAATCCATGATTCACATAGGCTCACCCAAATGTCCTGCGTAAAGTGTCCTTTTACTTTCACAGAGGAAAAAAAAGAGATTAAAACTGGTGAACAAACCTTATTAAACAAAAACTGAATAATTTTGTTTCCTAAACAGGCTGGGTTTGTTGTAGTATAAAATCATACAAACTTTCTAGTGAAAGATGCTTAGGAATTTCAAGTAATGAAATCCACTTCTGTTTAAGTTATTCCAGCATTAGTTACCAAATGAAATAGATATGATATTAATTTTAGCCAAATATGAATTTAATTATAAGAGTGAAAACTATTTTCTGAGTAATCTATATATTTTTATTCTCTCATTTTCCCTTGTTAGATGAAGGAGTATCATTTTTTCCCATATTCCTCTATGATTTTATCTACACTCTGCTGGACTCAAATTACTTTTAACAGTTGATCATAAATGGACTCACTGGTAAATTTAGTGTTTGAAAATATAAAACAGAGTGACTTGTTCCAGGTGAAGTTCCTAATAGCCTCTTCTAAATAGAGAAATCACTTGTGAGATGAACTGACTGAACACCAAACCTCAGAGATTTGACAGCTTAGGCAAAATCTTGTAAAATTTCATGAGAATACATTTTATTAAAAAAGAGGGTGTGAAAATTAAAATTTTTTTCTACTGAGAATATTTCATATAAAATAGTCTGGGATTTTAAAATATTCATATAAGGAATACAATACAATATTCATGTCTGCATTGAGGAATAAGTGTGGACCTAAATCATCTACCTATTAAAATACGGTTTAATTACTATACTATGTTGTTATTATGCAAGTGTAAAACTGGACAAGTTGGCCCAGCCACTTTATTCAAAATGCCTGCACTATAATAAAGTTTAGCCTCTCTTTGATAAACCTATAGGACTCCCATTAACACCAGTGATCACCATGTAAAAAAAAGGGCCTTCGCATCATTAAATTCATACCCCTGAGTAAAATTTTTAACATAGAAATGAATAAAACATGTAGTATTACATTTTGTATTATTAAATAATCTTTTTTACAAAAAAATTATGGATGGTGCCTTGAACATGTTAACCACTAGATTCAAACTAGACATGTTAAATAGTCAGTTCTTCATTACAGTTGTTGCACCATGATAACTGAGATAAGTTTTCTCCTAAATCAAGCATATGGAAATAATGTGTTCTCTTGCACAAAACCATGTGGACTCTAGGACAATGCTGACTTTTTAAGCACAACCATTGAATTAGAGGTCCCACTGTAATGCTCTTTGGTTGACAACAGTCCCAACATACTGGAAATATACTTTGGGTATTTAATTCTACTGAATAAAAGACCAGTTAAGTAATTATTTTAAGTTCCTAGTTTTCACACCTAGAAAAGACCTAGATATATTAATATTTGGCTGTCAGAGGTATCTGGTGAATTGCATAGTTGATTAAGCATCATACCATGCCTTTCTAAGCTCATGCTTCAGATATGGTACCTAAGGCTAACCGTTAAAAACCTTATGCTCACAAAATTTCCTTGTTATTTTCCTAAAGAGACTATTGCTGGTTAAGGACTATGAAGTGGGGGAGGGGAAAAATCAAATGTATACCCATTGGGGAAAAAAAATGGAATTCTGTAGCAGAGAAATGAAATATGATTAGTTCAGAGCTCTCAGCATGTGGCAGCTAACATTTTAGATTACCACCCTATTTCTAAATAAATAATTCAAAGCCATAAATAAATTTCTAATAATTAATTGTTTTCTAAACTGTATTTAACCACATAATGAGAACAGTAAAAATGAAACATTTCTCACAGGCTCACATTCTATTTAAGTTACATTTTAGAATTGCTTTATTCATTCTGTTTCTCATACACATACCCACTTTTCACCTTCACATATATTCTCTTGATATCAAGACACATAGACAAAGTATATTTTAACATTATCATAATAATAAAAGGCACAACAGAAGGCAATATAACCAGACTCAACTAAGAGATATACAATATATTCTCATTTATTTGAAAAGGGGGTCAAAGTTTATTTGGATCAAAAGCTGAAAAGATGATTCCAATAAAAATTAATGAATTTGATAGAGATGTTCTTCTTGCTTATTATATATTTTTTGGAAGAGGAAAGGGTTAGCATTTAAGAGTTTTAGGAACACAAATCCGATTAAAAACAATGCAACTTATGTTCCTAAATAACTAAGGTATGTTTACAAATGGCACAGTATGTTGATTTATGTAAATCCATAATAAAAGTTGATTGCAAAATTTTATTTAAAGTTAACCTTCCTGATCTATGCTCATACTCTACTTCTCCTGCTCTCCTGTATTAACTTGAGGGAAAAGAGGAACCTGTAGGACATTCATCTACAATGGTTTATCTAATTACATTTTCTCTTCTGACATTTGTGCTTTTTCTTTTGTCTTGCAATCCATACTGTGTCATATTTTAGGGCCAGATTAAGAACATAAGAATATAAGAATGGCCATACTGGGTTAGACCAAAGGTCCATCCAGCCCAGTACCCTGTCTGCCAACAGTAGCCAATGCCAGGTGTCCCAGAGGGAGTGAATCAAACAGGCAATGATCAAGTGATCTCTCTCCTGCCATGCATCTCCACCCTCTGACAACCAGAGGCTAGGGGTACCATTCCTTACCCATACTGGCTAATAGCCATTAATGGACATAACCTCCATGAATTTATCTAGTTCTCTTTTAAACCCTGTTATAGTCCTAGGAGTTCACAGCCTCCTCAGGCAAAGAGTTCCACAGATTGACTATGCACTGTGTGAAGAAGGACTTCCTTTTATTTGTTTTAAACTTTCATTTCATTTGGTGGCCCCTAGTTCTTATACTATGGGAACAAGTAAATAACTTTTCCTTATTCACTTTCTCCACACCACTCATGATTTTATATACCTCTATCATATCCTGAGTCTCCTCTTTTCCAAGCTGAAAAGTCCTAGCCTCTTTAATCTCTCCTCATATGGGTCCCGTTCAAAACCCCAAATCATTTTAGTTGCTCTTCTCTGAACCCTTTCTAATGCCAGAATATCTTTTTTCAGATGAGGAGCCCATATCTGTATGCAGTATTCAAGATGTGGTCATACCATGGATTTATAGAAGGGCAATAAGATATTCTCCATCTTATTCTCTATCCTTTTTTTAATGATTCCTAACATCCTGTTTGCTTTTTTGACTGCTGCTGCACACTGCATGGAAGTCTTCAGAGAACTATCCACGATAATTCCAAGATCTCTTTCCTGATTAGTTGTAGGTAAGTTAGCCCCCATCATATTATATGTCTAGTTGAGGTTATTTTTTCCAATGTGCATTACTTTACATTTATCCACATTAAATTTCATTTGCCATTTTCTTGCACAATCACTTAGTTTTGTGAGATCTTTTTGAAGTTCTTCACAGTCTGCTATGGTCTTAACTACCTTGAGCAGTTTAGTATTGTCTGTAAGCTTTCCCACCTCACTGTTTACCCCTTTCTCCAGATCATTTATGAATAAGTTGAATAGGATTGGGCCTAGGACTGACCGTTGGGGAACACCTTTAGTTACCCCTCTCCATTCTGAAAATTTACCATTTATTCCTACCCTTTGTTTTCTGTATTTTAACCAGTTCTCAGTCCATGAAAGGATCTTCCCTCTTATCCTATGACATCTTAATTTATGTAAGAGCCTTTGGTGAGGGACCTTGTAAAAGACTTTCTGGAAATCTAAGTACACTATATCTACTGGATCCCCTTTGTCCAATGTTTGTTGACCTCTTCAAAGAACTCTAACAGATTAGTAAGACATGATTTCCCTTTCCAGAAACCATGTTGACTTTTTCCCAACAAATTATGTTCTTCTATGTGTCTGAAATTTTATTCTTTACTATTGTTTCAACTAATTTGCCCGGTACTGATGTTAGACTTACCGGTCTGTAATTGCCGGGATCAGCTCTAGAGTCCTTTTTAAATATTGGCGTTACATTAGCTATCTTCTAGTCATTGGGTACAGAAGCTGATTTAAAGGATAGGTTACAAACCATAGTTAATAGTTCTGCAATTTCACATTTGAGTTCCTTCAGAACTCTTGGGTGAATGCCATATCGTCCCGGTGACTTGTTACTATTACATTTATCAATTAATTCCAAAACCTACTCTAATGACACTTCAATCTGTGACAAGTCCTCAGATTTGTCACCTACAAAGGATGGGTCAGGTTTGGGAATCTCCTTAACATCCTTAGCGGTGAAGACTGAAGCAAAGAATTCATTTAGTTTCTCCGAAATGACTTTATGGTCTTTAAGTGTTCCTTTTGTATCTCGATTGTCCAGGGGCCCCATTGGCTGTTTAGCCAGCTTCCTGCTTTTGATGTACTTAAAAAACATGTTGTTATTACCTTTTGAGTTTTTGGCTAGCTGTTCTTCAAACTCCTTTTTGGCTTTTCTTATTACATTTTTATACTTAATTTGGCAGTGTTTATGTTCCTTTCTATTTACCTCACTAGGATTTGACTTCCACTTTTTAAAAAATGTCTTTTTATCTCTCACTGCTTCTTTTACATGGTTGTTAAGCCACAATGGCTCTTTTTTAGTTCTTCTACTATGTTATTTAATTTGGGGTATACATTTAAGTTGGGCCTCTATTATGATGTCTTTCAAAAGTGTCCATGCAGCTTTCAGGGATTTTACTTTAGTCACTGTACCTTTTAATTTCTGTTTAACTGACCTCATTTTTGCATAGTTTCCCCTTTTTAAAATTAAATGCCACAGTGTTGGGCTGGTGAGGTGTTCTTCCCAGGAATGTTAAATGTTCTTATATTAGTGTCACTATTTCCAAGTGCTCCCATTACCTCTTCGACCAGATCCTGCCTGCCACTCAGGACTAAATTGAGAATTGACTCTCCCCTTGTGGGTTCCTGTACCAGCTGCTTCAAGAAGCAGTCATTTAAGATTTCAAGAAATTTTGTCTTTGCATCTCATCTTGCGGTGACATGTACTCAGTGAATTGACACTTTTTATTCTGATTGGTTTTCTGGATATCCATTACAAATAGAATTTTACTGGCTATTCTTGGTAGCAAATGTGGATTTAATTGTATCATCTGGTTTAAAATCCAGTTGGGAAGGAACATCAAAGTTATTGTTATTTAGGTTCCTGGAGATAAATTGAGAAGAAAAAGTTATTTATTTAGCCGTGAATCCACAAAAGCATGTAAATAAATCCTATCTATGTCAACAGCATTCAAGCACATGATCACATTTTGGCATGTATCTTATAGAATCATAGAATCATAGCATTGGAAGGGACCATAAGAGGTTATTGAGTCCACTCCACTGCCCTGACAGCAGAACCAAGCACCATCTAGATTATCCCTGACTGGTGTCTGTCTAACCTGCTCTTAAATATCTCCAGTGATGGAGATTCTACAACCACACTAGGCAATTTATTCCAGTTTTTAACAACTCTGACAGTTAGGAAGTTTTTCCTAATGTCCAATCTAAACCTCCTTTGCTGCATTTTAAGCTCATTGCTTCTTGTCCTATCCTCAGAAGCCAAAGAGAACAATTTTCCCCCCTCCTCCCTTTGACACTCTTTAAGATTCCTGAAAATTGCTATAATGGCCCTCCCACTCTTCTCCTTTCCAAACTAAACAAGCCCAATTCCTTTAGCCTTCCCTCATTGCTCTTTTTTTCAGAACTTTCATCATTTTTGTTGCTCTTCTCTGGACCTTCTCCAATTTCTCCACATCTTTCTTGAATTGTGGTGCCCAGAACTGGACACAATACTGATCAGTGCAAAGTATAGTGGAAGAATTACTTCTTATGTCTTGCTCACAGCACTCCTGTTAATGCATCCCAAAATCATGTTTGTTTTTTTTTGCAACAGTGTCACACTGTTGACTGATATTTAACTTTTTGTCCACCAGGACCCCTACATTCCTTTCAGCAGTACTCCTTCCTAGACAATCACTTCCCATTCTGTATGTGTGAAATGGATTGTTTCTTCCTAAGTGGCGTACTTTGCATTTGTCCTTATTAAACGCCATCCTGTTTACCTCAGACTATTTCTCTAGTTTGTTCAAATCATTTTGAATTTTGACCCTATCCTCCAAAGCCCTTGCAACCCTTCCCAGCTTAGTATCATCTGCAATCTTAATATTCGTACTCTCTATGCCATCATCTCAATCATTGATGAAGATATTGAACAGAACCAGTCCCAAAACAGACCCCTGCGGAACCCCACTTGTTAAGCTGTTCCAGCATGATTGCAAACCATTAATAACTACTCTTTGAGAACAATTATCCAGCCAGTTATGCACCCACATTATAGTTGCCCAAACTAGGTAGCATTCCCTAGTTTATTAATAAAAAAGTCATGTAAGACCATGTTAAATGCCTTAATAAAATCTAGGTATACCACATCCACCACTTCTCCCTTATCCACAAGGCTTGATATCCTTTCAAAGAAAGCTTTCAGATTCCTGAATTGGGTCCTCAGCTTTTAAAAAGGCATATCTCCCAACCCTGTTCATTTCGTGATTTAGGGAGAGTGATAAACAGTGAACATGCTTAGTGAGTAAGGCATCTGATGGTAGAGAGAAAAATAGAAATTACTACCTGTATTGGATCAAGGGATTGTGCAAGGTACCTCATCATTAAAAGGTTGCATATAGCCACATTTATGTATCTAGATAGGTAACTGACAAGGCTGTTCTCCATTCTAGTACTTCAAGTACAGAAATGGAGGGGGGTGGAAGAGACTTTAAAAATACTTTGCCTCTATAGGCTTCTAATTAACAAACTCCCCAAGGTCACAAATTCCCTGACCTTTGGATGGCATGTTACCACCACCCAAGTGCAAAAATATTTTTTATCTGAACCAAGGAAGACTCACTTGGGAGCTTCTTTGCATGGGGTAACTTAAGTTCTTTTCCTCTTCTTCAGGAGAAAGCTTGAAAACAAACCATAATTTCTAATAGCTGATTTCTGACTCTCCCTGTCAACTCACATACCCGTAGTTTCAGTGTTCTGTCCTAGGCATGGTCCTTTTCTGTGCAGGGGTACCACTGGCTGGTTCAATTAATCTTTTTTGCTCAGCTCTTGGTTTGAACACAGCTACAAGAACTGCAGCAAGCAGAGTCCCTTTCAATTCAAATCTCAGCACTTTTTTCCCATTGGTTCTCCTGGCTCCCTGCCAACATTTCCTGGATACCCACTTTTGTTGGTTTAACACTTTAGTTACTGAATGCTGGCATGTTTAGAAAAATATATTATTTATTCTAATTCACAGGAAGTATACCTATTCAGAGTTCAATGCACATAGAGATTTTCCTTTAAAAAGAAAAATACATCTTAAAAATAATGGAATGAGATTAATATAATCATCAGGGCCCTTTTAGCAAAAAATTGCTTCACCCTACATCCAAAGTGGTCCACTTGAGACATCCCTTCAAGATTAGCAATCTTAATCAGGTAGAAAAGGATGTGGGAAAGCTGCATAAAGGAAATAGGCAACTAAAAGGAATATTCCCATGTACATGATGCAGCCTCCATACAAAACCAGAACAAGAGTCCCCAAACAGGGTGTGCCTTTAAAATGGGTGAATGATGTATTATTAGGAAAAGATTAGATCATATATTAAAATATGAGGGGGAAGGTCTGATCAAGCTCAGTGCTTCCTCCAACATCATTCCCATGAGTCTGCTTGCCATATACAGCTATTGAAGTCTAATTGCACTTCTGAAAAAAGCTGTGTCTTCAGCTGGCCTGAACTGGCATTGTGCAGCTGGTATAGAGAAGTGTCATTTTGAAATAATGAGCATTCACAGCTGAGCTAGATTTAGTCTTTTGGAATTGAAATAGCAATATAGTACTATGTGCAAAGATAAACTATTTAAAAATAGTAATATCTGAGAATAAGGAAACTGAAGATTTTTTAATATAATAGAAATATGGAAGGATCACATACTTTGAGCTATGCATTACATTTACCTGTCCCTATTGCATTTTAAGCATTTCCATTTGATTATACTTAGATACACATTGCCATAAAATAATAGGGTATTCTACAATAATAGGGAATATAAACCTGGTCTTAATGAAGTCTCTCTGCTAATTTTAACAACAGCAGCATTTTGGGCCATGGCTGTAAAATACAATACCCGACTAATTGAAATGCTACCTTATTCAATAATGTAAAATTGAAAATTCAAATGTTCTTAGGCCTGAAATTTTTCAGGTCTGAATTTTGAAAATGTTTTTGCTATGTACAACTGAACCATTCTATTTAACTTTACACCAGAGGTCTCAAACTCCTGCATTGTATTCCATTAGCAGTGGCACAATCTAGCCTGGGAGTCCTGGCAGGCTGGG
>CM057845.1:245951517-245980462 GCA_030068395.1 Apalone spinifera | reverse complement strand
TTCCGTTAAAAGTATTTCCGCAAAATCATGCCAGTCTAGACGTAGCCAACGTGACCACGGTTCATCATTCCTGAGCAATGGGAGCTATTGGAAGTGGTAGCCCGGCTCATATGTCTTCTCACAGCTCCCAGAGCTGTGAGCAGCTGTGCCTGCAGATGCTCAGGAATACAAAGTGTGGCTAACTCTGACAAACTGCATGCAGCCCATGGGCTGAAGTTTCCCCACCCCTGTATTAAGAGAGTTGAAATAGGATCTCTCTGAAACATCAATACTAATTTTTAAGGAATTTTGGCATATTGGGGATGATCAGATAACTGTAGCCCATTTAGCCTCACTGTGATCCTGGGCAAAATCTTGGATATGTGGTACTAAACAAAAACCTAACAATTTGAAGAATGATAAAGTAATTATAATAATCAATGTGAATTTATGAAAAAATGGTCTTGTTAAACAAATTCATTTTTATAAGAGCACCAGTTTGATTGTTAAAGATAACTGTTTCCATAATATACTTAGACTTCTGTCAGACACTTGACTTTGACAAGAACATACAATTTTTTCAGCAATGATTTTATAGATGACATAAAAATTGATGGAATAGTAAATAACAATGTGGATAAGACAAGTCAGCTTGTCAGACCAAACTGGATCACCAAACTGGAATGGTGGACTCAAATGATAAATGCAAGATCATATATTGAAGAACAAATAATGTACAAGTAGGATGTCCCTGGTCTGGCATCATCAGGACCTGGCCAGTCCCAAACAAGAGTATTTGCTGGACCAGACATGGTCTACTGCCACCAGCCCCAAAACCCTTTGCCTGCTGCTAACAGCTGTCCCAGCAAGCACCCTGCCTCACCCTCTCCTCACCTCACAATCTGCTGCCACAGAGATCCAGCCATGTGCATCCAGGGGCAGCTGTGGAGCTCCAACCGTGGCCCTGCTTGCGTTCCATGGGGTTACTGCGGGGCTCCGGCCAGCTTCATGCTCTAGCAGGCTGCTGTGGGGCTCCAGCCCTGGGCTGCAACAGGGCTCAACTACAGCCCCATGTTCCCAGGAGCTCCTGTGGTGGCATGGCCTCCGCAATCCTGGGGGTGCTGAGAAATTCTCGCCCTGCACTGACCTATGCAGCTGGGGTCTCCAGCCTGGACACATGCTGCTGTAGGCTACCAAAGTTTTCTACAGGGCTCCGGCCCAGTGCCACGCTGCTCCCAGATAGATCCTGTTGCCCTGGCTCCACTATCCCTCATGCCCTTAGGCTCCTGGGCTTTCTGGCTCTGAAGCATCTCTGGTCCTGCCGGCCAACAGATGTTGCCAGACCAGAGAATGCTGGCTTTTGGAGGTACAACCTGTACATAAAACCTTATAATATGGAGGACTGAAAAAATGTTTAATTCAAGATATTAAAAATTTGAATAATGGAGTGAAAAGAATGTTTATAAAATTTGCAGATTATACCAATCTCAGAGGGATTGCAAGCACCCGAAGGCTATGGCTACACTGCCCCCGTTTTGCACCAAAAATATGCAAATGAGGCAAAGCATGGAATATTGCCGCACCTCATTTGCATAATTAATGAGGCTCCATTTTATGCAAGAGGCATTTGAGCAAAAAGGAGCCATCTACATGGCTCTTTTTTGTACAAAACACCCTCTTGTGCAAGAGCCATTCTTCCTGAAAAAAATGCAGAAGGATGGCAAGAGGAGGTTTGCTAATTGTGCAAATGAGGCACAGCGATATTTCACACTTTACCTCATTTGCATATTTTTGGCGCAAAATGGGGGCAGTGTAGACTTAGCCTAAATATCTGGATTAGAATTCAAAATAATCTTAACAAATGGGAGAGTTAGTGTGAAGTGAACAGGATGAAATATCAAAAATACAAGTGCAAAATACTATACAAAGGAAGGGGGGGAATCAAATGCACAACTACAAAATGGGGAATAACTGGCTACGTGATAGTCAAGGTTCCCTGTAACCTGTGTGCCTGCGTGGCCACCCAAGCCTTTTCTGAGCTGCAAACAGAGGTTCAGAGCTCCCAGTGAAAACAAGGAGACCAGGTGGTCAGCTGGGTAAGGGGGGCAGGGCACTCAATCTCTCTCAGTGGAGGAGCAGAAGCAGCAGCAGCTGCTTGCTATTCTGACTCCAGCCTCCACTCTGGTCCTCCCCTATCCTGTCCCCATCCCATGGAGTGTCTGTACTCACAGGTGTGAGCAGTTTTCCAATCAGGAATGCAGGAAGCACTTGGGGAGATCATGGGACCCAGATCGTGATGAAGCTGCTGGCTGAAGGGAAAGAGGGATCTTTGCTTCCTTTGCTTCCATACTGGCCATATGGAAAAAGCTGAGTTACAGATGCTGCCAGATCAGCTCAATTTCTCTGCCTCTTTCCCAAATCCTCCCCTGCCCTATGAACTACTAACAGAGCAGCAGACTCCCCCGCTCCTGCTTCTCCCCTAGTTTGGGGAATTGGCTGGGCTGGGATCCCCTGTGTTACACTCCCCTGCTGTGTGTATGTGTGTGTGCCATATTTGCATGATTACATTTCAAAGAAAGTTTAAGTAAGTGTTAATAGCTTAAGATAAAAAAGAAAAAGATTATTTTAACAAGTATCAGAGGGGTAGCGGTATTAGTCTGAATCTGCATAAACAAGAAGAAGTCCTGTGGCACCTTATGGACTAACAGATTTATTGGAGCATAAGCTTTCATGGGCAAAGACCCACTTTGTCAGATGCATCGTTGTTTATTCTTTTAACAGAATGTGTTGCAGACATCTAAAACTCTGATCTTAATTTTTTTTAAATCCTGTGTTACTAATTAATACATAATAAATCGTATTGCATTAAGGCCAGATTTTTGCTATTTGGTAGAGTTCTGGCTCTTAGGAGTTAGAAATAGTAAGTACTAAATGTGATGCTAACTGTTTTGTAGGATGAAACCTTATCTGCAAGCTCTTTGAAACATGCATATGTCTGTCAGAAAGGATGATGATACATATACTCCAAGGTCTCAGAGGGGAAGCCCTGTTAGTCTGTAACTAAAAAGCTTAAAAAACAATAATGATCCTGTAGCACCTTAGACTAACAAAAATATTTAAAGAGTATCATGAGCTTTTGTGGGCACAATCCATCTCTTCAGCCTAGAGTAGTGTTAATTTTCTTTTTATTTGATTTCACATTAAATAATCATAAGCATTGCTCCTTGTTAATTATCCCTTGTTTTAATATATTTTCTTCCACATCTATGGACCATTTAAAATATATATTTATATCTAGGGTTTTTGTTTGTACTGGTGGGTGAATATCCACACATGACCACAATATTGGTGCTGAACATAAGAAATTTCAACCCGCCTAAAGGAAAATTCAACCTGCCCAACGATGCAAAATCTTAGAGGGAACACTGATAGTACTATTGATGAAAAGAATCTGGGGATTATCATAGATTCCACATTGAATGTAAGTCAATAATGTGACACAGTTGCAAAAAGAATTAATGTTCTTGGATGTATTAAGAAGTGTAGAGCACAAGTGATAATTGTTCCACTCCATTCAGCCTTTAGAGTACTGTGTCCAATTTTTTGTGCCAAACTTTAAGAAAGATACAGACAAACTGAAGAAGATCCAGAGGTGAGCACTAAAAATGGCAGGAGATTTAGAAAACATGAGGAAAAATTAAAAAACTGAAAATGTTTAGTCTACAGAAAATAAGGCTGAAGGGAACTTGATAACAGTTTTCAAATATGTTAAGGGCTGTTATAAAGAAGGGTAGTCAACAAAACAAAACAAATCAAACCAAACCAAACCAAACCAAAACAAAACAAAACTTGTCAGGGATGGTCTAGTTTGACTTAGTTATGTCTTACTGGGAGAGGCTGAAATATGTGACCTCTTAAGACCCCCTTCCAGCCCTGAATTTCTATTGTTCTATATCTTTAGCATCAATAATTTAATATCTATTGGCATTACCCCTACTGCACTTGTAACTCACTAGCAAGTATGTTAATAGTCCCCTTCTTCCCTGCCAAATTGCAGATAAGAATTATTGGGTGCTGAATCTTTAGCATAAGCTGCAACAGTTTGTACTTTTACCTATGGAGTTCCCTATACAACTCCGGTCTGTTGACCAAGAGGATGGCTATTATATACAGAAAACTGAAGCTAGTTATACTCAGTTCATCCTTTTCTTTACATCCTTTCCCTTAAGCATCCTCTCAGCTGTCTCATGAACACAACCTCTGATTCTCACTCATTTTTTTCTATCTGAAAATCATCAATATGAAAATTTCCTTTTTTATCATATTTTTAGTTCATTCATGCCTAATTTCCCATTTAACCACTCAGTTTTGTAATAATGAAATCCTTAACTGAAAGCTCCTCTTTTCCACTGCAGTATTCTGCTTACAATCATTTCTGTAACATAGCTCCCATTTACCACCACCTTAGTATGCAGTCTGCTAAATCATTCAATCATTCATCCATAATCTCATCTTAATTACTGCTGCTCCTTTATTTATGGCCTCATACATAGCAAACTTTATTCTGAAAAAAAAGCTGCAGTTTGCCCCTTTTTCCTCACATGAAAACAAAATATAATTCTTTCAGCTTGCCATGAAAGACTGATTCCACTACAAAAATCTTTGGCAATATCCCTGACATTAACACCTGCGATTTCAAAAGAGATGTTCTTGCTTCCGCATCTCACTCTTTCAAGTTCTGACCTCTTTTTAATTACAGGTTGAAGCTCTCTAAACTGGGATTCTCTGGTTTGGCAACATCCATGATCCAGAAGGGCCACAGATATCCTAGGACCAGAGAGTCCTGGAGAAGGTCTAGTGGCTGACAGCCTTGCAACAGGGCTGGAGCTAGTAGGGGGGCTGCCCTGCAGCAAAACTGGGAGCTTGGGTGACTACCCAGTGGTGCAGCTTTCTCGATAGGGCTGAGAGGCAGCGGGGCTCCCTGAAAGCAGGACCAGGAGCCCAGAAGCAAAGCTGCTGCTCAGTGGCACAACTAAAAACTTGGAAGCCCCACTGCTGGCTGGTGGCAGAGCCCAACAGCTGGGCTGTCAGACAACGGTGCAGCTCCCCAGCAGAACTGGGAGGCAGCAGGACTGCCCAGCACTGGGGCCAGGAGCTCAACAGCTAAGCTACCCAACAATGGGGTTGGGAGTCCAGGAGTGGGGTTACTGCCCATTAGCACAGCCAGGAGCCCGGCAGTCCTGCTGCCGCCTGCCAGGAGGCAGCAGGTCTGCCCAACAGAGCTGGAGTCCAGCAGTGGGACTTCCTCCCAATGGCACAACTGAGCCCTGGCTGTGAGGCTGCAACCCTGTAATTTTGGGCCCGCCCACCTCATTTGCGGAGCCGCGCAGCTGCACTCACCACCACTCACTTTCCTGCTGGAATGGTTCTGGGCAGCCATGTGGCTGCCCCCTTTGCACCCGCTGGAGCTGGGACGCGCATGATGAGGCCATCCCTGCTGGCCTGGGGCAGTCTCACCAGCCTTAGTTCCAACTCAGATAGGTTAAATGTGGTGGCAGGGGGCTGCCTCCTTTGCTCTGGCTGGGCAGTGTCACCGGCCCCAGATCTGGTGGACGGGTCATCACTTGCACTTCAATGAGGACATCACTTTAACTCAGATGCACTGGGATTTGAGTTTCCCTATTTTCTTTGCCTTAGCTAACCATCTTTAATTTATGAACTGGTTTTATTAAAATGGCTGAATTTCTTAAATTATTATGTCAAACTCAGTAGGCACTCTCATTTTAATTAGATTGCCTGCCTTTAATTTTTTAAAAAAATATATTTAATCTAAACACTTTTAATGCAACATTTTCAAATAGCCAAAAGTTGCAATCAAAGACCTAACACAAATAGTATACTTTCTGATATATTTTAACTCATAGTCTACTGACTCTTCACAACATGAAGAAAACATAGTATAGAGCAAGGCAACTATAATTGATACCAGGGCTGTCCAAGATGCAATAACTGAAGAAATCAGAATACTAACCATTAAGCATGTAATTCACAAATTCAAGAGCCCAAAATTTTATTAAATTTTATAAAAATTTTATAAAAATAGAATTTATTTTTAAATTCTATTATTAGATCAGTGACTCTCAACCTTTCAAGACTACTGTACCTCTCTCAGGAGTCTGATTTATCTTGTGTACCCCAAGTTTAAAAACTACTTGCTTAAAAAATCAGCTATATTCACTGAAAGTTGTGACTCGGAGATGCAAACTCAATTCCCAGCACAAAATTTAATGAATGAAGGTGTGTGTGTGTCTCTGTGCATGTCCGAGAGAAAAAGCAATGCAATACTCAGGACAGCAATAACTGGGGTATCTCCCTTTATTCATAATTATAGTTTCTTTGATGTTGAAAGTGAAGAAGCCCAATATGTTTTCAGTTGGATTTTGTGTCATATTATCAGGAAACTTGTTATAATTGACACTTCAGACTGCACAGATCTGTAATACCCATTGTTTGGCAGACACCTGGTTTTCTTCATGGCTGCTACAAATTTTGCTGTATTAACTTTATCTGATTTCATAGTATTTAAAGTTAAAGTTGTTAAAATTACAGTTGTTAATTAAACCTTGTTTTAGTATTCTTTCTTCCATAACATTTAAAAATATATAAAAGGTATTTGTTAGTAACTAGTGAGTACCATGATAGCACACGTGAAGAAGAGCACATGACCTCAATATTGGTACACAAGACAAAACTCACTTAGAAAATCTTAGAGGGAAAATCTTAGAGGGAACACTGCCCATGAGGCCAGGAGCCCTGCACACAGTGGGGTCTGCAGTGGGGATGGGGGGACGGACAGAAGGTTGACAGCCAAGTCATGGCTTTGGGAGGCGGTGACAAGGGAGGGAAGGGAAGAAATGATCTCCCATGGTCCAGCAAAATCCCTCATATGGGACCAGTCAGGTCCCGAGGGTGCTAGACAGGGGGTCCGACTTGTATACTCCTTTCTCTTGGATATTGATCCTTTTCTGGTTTTCCATCAGAAACCTGGAACAGACAACATTCCGCCCCCTAGCTCTCTGATATTTCTGGTAGGTGGGGAGGGGTTAAACAGAACTTAAGAGCCATCTGTTCTATTGCTTGACATCAGTACGCTGGCTGGCCAATTCCCTACACTCATGGTATCTATTTCCAACCCTTCCTATCATTCCAACTCAAATTTAAGTTGTTAATTCTTTGGAATCAAAACTTCCCATATGTTCGTACTGCATGTTTGCAAAGCACAATTTGGACATTGTCCTGATTTGGGACCTTTGTTCCTCAGTCAATAAAAATCAGTAATACTATCTTCACCACACACTCCTTTCCCCTCCACCCCCCAGCATTTTACAGCATTATCCACTGGTGCAATTCAGGGTTACTGTTAGAATCTGCATGTATGAATTATTAAATTAAATTGTAATGTATGTCCTTAGTCTAAACATATAGTGACATCTTTGGTCCTGCCTCAGGACCTGCTAGAATTAACAACCTCTGACGGTGCCTTCCAACTCCACATACCTATGTGTTTATTTCCAAAATATTAGAAGATGGCATTTTCTAAAACCAATAATACTTATAATCTATTTACAAATATTAAATTAAAATTTTAAGAAAACCACTAAAAGATTATATAAAGTAATAATTAGATGTTAGAAAAAAATAGTTTAAATTACTGCAAACTCATATCCTTGCATTTACTTTCACACCTTTACCTAAATTAAACCTTCTAATTGAATCTAATCTTAAAGTATGCTTCTTTCTTGTCCAGAAAATATATGTTTAGTTAAATGGATTTACATACAATGTAGATATTTGCAGGGAAATGCAATCTGAAGAGGTCAAACAGTGGAGATGAATAGCATGTAAAGAAAGATTTAGGAAAAGAGTAATACTGATCTTTTGCCTCTATTAAAAGCTTTTAACTGTAATGGTGTTTTTTATGTAAGATTACTATGGCTCAATTCCCAATAGCACTAAGCCTTATTGAAGAAGTACATTACAAAAATAAAAGTATAAGGTAAAAAAATGTTGACAGCAGAACACAGAATTTTCATTCAAAAATAATTAAGTCTACCTGATAAGATGTCACTGATTAGTGTACACTTTATCTATCTAAAGTTGATTATTGTTGTATAAATCCTAGGAACTGTCAAAGATCATTAGAAAGTAAAACAAACAAACAAATAAACAAAAAACCACACCGACTTCTAATTAATCTGTAATACAATAAAACAACTATGCTTTACAAATCTTTACTGACCAAAATATATACCAATGTAAATAACATTCAGATAGTGGCCCAATTGGAAAAAAGCCAAGACATGCAATTTTAAGATTAGGAATAAAGCACACTCCACTAACTGTGGGTGTATTCCCTGCAAAACACTCATCACCCTATCACCCTCTAGGCTGAAAAAAGGAATCCTCATCTGTTTGTGACTGGCAATGGAAATCTTGTGGAAACAGGAATGACTTTTTCCAAGTAACCATCTCCTGGCTATGGACAGCATTTGCACTTTTCTTCCTTCCAGCACATTCCTCTCTCCATTTAATTCCCAAGTTAGCCAAATGAAATTGCTAAATTGGTCAAGTTAAAGCCTAAGGTTTAAATAGGCAAGTACAAATTCTCTGTCTACTTAGTACAATACCACTACTACCTCAAGAATATTGTATGCACAGTAGAGAAAAATGGAGCAAAAAGGTTTTGTTCATAACACTAGTAATCTCGGAATGTGGTGGATCTTTTCCCCAGGAGCAAGAAGAAATGAAGTAATGTTACAAACTTTGTAATAAAAAGGTAGGTAGAAGCTTTCATTATTTTTCCATTGTGCATAATAGGCTGTGTACAATATCACACTTAAATTCAAGGTTGCAGTTCCTTATCATTTAAAAGATATTTTACGGATACCCCTTCTGAGGTTTCATGTTTTCAATCACTCATAACTTTTTGAAAGTTTCACCTGGAACCCAGAGGCACTGAGTCCACTGACAAGGGAAAGTGGCATATGCTCAACAGCCTTAGCTAAAAAGTAGTTGGATTTTAGCTGATGTAGTAGAGGCACAGGTCTTTAGCCCCTAAAGTTCCAAGTTCAATTCAGCCTTCTACCAAACTCAAACTCTAGGTTACACACCTTTAGAATGATTTATTTCACACTTGCTCTCTGCCCAATGATGATTTTTGAAAAGTTTAAATAGAAATAGTTTTGCCGGTTTTGACTCTGAATGAGGAGAATGAAAAATATATACATTTTAATTATGAACAATTGTTGCAACCTTTTCTAAAATAAATCATACAGCTAAAAAAACACAGACATTTGATATTTCATATGAAAATAGCAAATGTTGGGAATAAGTGCTTTTGTATATTTCTATGTAATCTGACTTTCATTAGATTAAGTTATGACCCACTGGAAATTGCACACTATGCATGTGCAGTATGTTTTGCTATAGGGTTTTTATCAGCTCATAGACAGTGTAGTTTGTCTCGTACAACTGCATGCTAACATAGCTGCATAGAGAAAAAACTTACTCAAAGTGGAAAGGGACGGGGGACACTTGATACTTTGTAAATTATGCAGGATCTAGGTCCCTTTAAATATTTTAAAGGCATTAAGAAGTCAGGGAATGATGTTTATCATTCAAAAAAGGTAAAAAATCACAGATAGATTTGATTTCTTCTTATACTGTACAAGGAACTTTATGAGAATAAAGAAACAATCTTCCCCTTCACTTTCTCATTTACTTTATACTGACTTACAGAAAGTCAAAGACATTTGTGAACTTAAATACTTTTGAATATAAAAGTAACAAGGCACTTTTGAAATGTTACCAAGTGTCCCTTCCCAAGATACACAGTTTCTAGGGAGCACTGTACAGGTTTCTCTTTGCAGATTTTCAGGGACTGAACAGGGTGCAGACAGTCCAGCCTAGCAGTCACAGTCAGGCCATGTCTGCCAATCAGGGAACGGTATTACCTGCACAGAAGCTGCAGAAATCAAAATAGACATATTTCATAAGCAAGAGTCAGGGTAAAGTCAAAGATCAGAGATAGCACCAGGTTGGTATCAAGAGGCAGGACTCAGGTCAGAGTCAGGCTGGTCATCAGGAAAACAAGTAGAGCCTTGCACCATGCCAGGCCAAAGTCTGTGTTTCTCCAAACAATTCCCTGGGCCAACGCTTGAAGTTAAAAAGGGGACTTGCCCAATCAGTGAGCCATGAGGTATTGTCTTGTCTTGAGAACTTGTGGTGAAAGAGGAGATTTTAAGTATATATGGTAAGCATGTCCACTAATTAGAGAATGTTGGGATTCAACCCATAACCAAATATCATATATTTTTAGATATTTATTATCAATTGATCTTTTGGTAATCTTCCTGGGGCTTTCTTTTGGAAATGGTCACCCAAAAGAAAATGAAGAATTAATTTCTCATCTTCTAATAGCTGCTCAGTTATTGGTAGCTTCCCACTGGAAAAGGAAAAATAGCCCAACCATTGAAGAGTGACTCACAAAAATATGGGAGGTTGTGGTTATGGGAAAATAACATACTAATTACATACCCAGCAAAATAGACTCCATAGTAGTCCCTGGCTAGGCCTTTAATCAGATACCTGATGGTACCCTGCTTATCAGCCATGTTAAACCTGCAGATGTGAATTCTAGGTACTCACACTTCCTAAACCATATAGGAGAGATTATGTTAATGGTATTTTACCAAACATTTCTTGATTAAGGAAGTTGAATGTGCTGTAGCCTATTTCCTGAAAGCTAGCAGAGCTTTATTAAGAAATTTACAAAACTCTGCATGTAAATATCACAAACAAAAAAATAATTACAACAGTTATCTTTTGTTTAAAGAGACATTATACAGGCATCATATCTTTCTGTTTAAGAGGCTGTTGCCATAATACATCACTATACCGTCCTTCTCATATTTAGTGATTATAATAAAGTGAGAGAAATCTCTATATGCATATATTTAACGGAGCAGGTAGGTCTTTCAAATATTTTAAACACGATGGGCAGGTGTACTGATGGCGTTGCTAGTGAATGTACTTTGAATACTTAATAAAAATTATTCAAATATTTAAATATCAATCTGCCCTTTGTCTATTTTGCTGGGTATGTAATTAGTATGTTATTTTCCCATAACCACAACCTCCCATATTTTTGTGAGTCACTCTTCAATGGTTGGGCTATTTTTCCTTTTCCAGTGGGAAGCTACCAATAACTGAGCAGCTATTAGAAGATGAGAAATTAATTCTTCATTTTCTTTTGGGTGACCATTTCCAAAAGGAAGCCCCAGGAAGATTACCAAAGGATCAATTGATAATAAATATCTAAAAATGTATGATATTTGGTTATGGGTTGAATCCCAACATTCTCTAATTAGTGGACATGCTTACCATATATACTTAAAATCTCCTCTTTCACCACAAGTTCTCCAACATTTATCCCCATTCAGTCTATATTTTTTAAACCTGACTGGTGTGAAGTACCATTGAAACAGTATCTTAAAGAAATTTGCATTTATTGTGCTACAGCGGGCTTGGGCAAAATACGGCCTGTGGGCCAGTTCCAGTCTGCCAAGCCACCGGATCTGGCCCGTGGATGCTGTGGGGAGCCCCAGGCAGGCTCCCCACTTGCCTCGTCCTACCCCACATACCACTAAGAAAAACTGAGAGTCCGCAGGGGAGGAGGGAAGCTTTAGGAGCTGCTCCTGCCCCCAGAACATTCTCATTAGCCAGTTTATAGCCAGAAACCAGAACTGCCTGTTTCAATAACAGGCAGCCATGAAGCACAAGGGGCTCCAGAGCACATGGCTGTAACCTGTGCAGTGGCAGGGCAGCAGTGTTCCCTCTAAGCTGGGCCCCAGCACAGTTTCCCAGGTGACTAATCAGGCCCACACAGTCAGAGGCTCAGAGCTCCATGAACAGAGCTGACTGACTGGGTGGGGCTGATTAATCACCTGTGAAGCTGAGCAGCAGTGTAACTTAGGGGGAACACTGGCTGGCAGGGAGGCTGATTCAGGCACTGGATGCTAGTCGGTAAGTCTCCTGGCCAGATCTTGCCTCTGGCACCCCAGCTCCTCCCTTCCCCAACCCTCTGCCCCCCACTTCTGCCCCTTACTGCAAATACCCAAATCCTCAGCCCCCTCCTGCACCCATATCCCCTCCCAGATCCAGCACCCCAATACCTGTCCCAGATCACACTCTCCTCCTGCCCTAGCTCACAACCCAAATCCCTGCACCCCCTCCTATACACCAATCCCCTGCCTTAGGTCACAATCCAACTCCCTACACCTCAGTCCAGTGCTCCAGATCACAACTACTCCTTCACCCAAACTCTCTCCCTTATTCCAAGCTCCCTTCTGAACCCAACCTCCATCCCAGACCCCAAACCTCCTCTGTTAATATCATGGAACAGGATGGCCCTCAACCACTATCCAAATTCTTGGAGTGCCCCCCCCATCAAAAATTATTGCCCACCTCTGTGCTACAGAGTGAGGTTGTTGGTCATCTTTTCCAGATCAAACCCCATTTCTTGGGTCTGATTTGTTTATCCACATCTTTATCCAGCATGCCATACAGATTGGTGGTCCCTGGGTCCAGCTCTCCCAGAACTTGACTAGTCCCAAATTAGTGAATTTTCTGGAGCAGGGGAATTTTCTGGTCCCATGCAACCGGGCCCCCCAGCCCACCTCTTTTCCTCACCACTGGCTGTACTTTGCCCACACCCCCCACCGCCAACCTTCACTACCTCCCTACCTCCTACCTGGCTGGGTTGCTGGATGGCTCTGGCCCCAGTGCTGCCAGCAGCTGCAGATGCTGCCCAGCTCCAGCCCTAGCTGGGCTGCCAGACACCAACCTTGGCCCTGACAAGTAAGTTAGAAAAGATTCTTTTTTGAAAATCTGGCCAGTTGTGTGTATTCTATGGCTCACCCAAACTAAACTTTAAAGTCGTTGACTGTACTATTCCTTTTTGAAAATGTGTTTTTAAAATCTGGTGTATTTTTTTAAAAAAACCTGAAAAAGTCTGTGAAATAACTATGTTAGAATATCATAATGTATGTATATTTTAAATACCATAGTATAAGTTGAATACACATCATTAACTCTGCAGCATAGACTGTAATTACAGGATCATGCATTTTTCACAAATAATAAAATATAATAATACATTTTATACTTTTATATTCCTGTTTTTTCATTATGTAGTATTACTCACTATTCTATGTATGCCAGACACAGTCTGTTTTAAAATCATGAATATGAAAACTGACCAGTAAACTGTAAGTACACAATAAACTACAGGTTAAACCTCCCTAATTCATGATTTTCTGGGGAGCCCCAGCTGGGAAACCCTCTGGCATCAGAGGAGCTTAGCTGTGAATGGGGAGCCCCCACCCTGGCCAGAGAACCCTCGGCAGCAGTGGGGCCAGTCGGAGGTGGCCCTGAGCCAGGGAACCCTAGGAAAGACCCAGTCTGGCCCCAGAAGTGGAGCCGGTGGTGGCTGGGTGGCCCCAGACCAGGGAACCCTTGGTGGCAGTGGGGCGGGCTCCAGCAGCAGGGCCACCAGCAGCCAGGCAGCTCCAACTGGGGAACCCCAGGTGGCCGCAAGCCAGGGTGGATGGTTAGCACTGGCCCAGGAACTTCCTAGCATCATTGGGGCCAGGCAGGTTTGGGGAATCCCTGATGGCAGCAGGGCCAGGCAGCAGCAAGGAAGCCTTGGCTGGGGAGCCCCAGCGAACCCCCAGCAGACAGGAGTGTCCAAGTGGGGCTGGTGGCAGCTGGGCGGCCTGGGAGGGGAATCTCCAGCAGCAGTGGGATCTACAGTGGCCAGACCAGCTGAAATCCTGGGAAAGTCTGGTGGGGAGCCCCAGCCTTGGGAGAACCAAGGAAAGGAGCCTGGGAGTGGGGCAGCCAGCAGGGGATCATTGACCTCCCCTGGTCCAGCAAACTCCCTGGTTCGTGACTGCTCAGGTCCCAAGGGTGCCAGACCAGGGAGGTCCAACTTGTACAAATTAACAGATAATAAACAAAATAAAGTTTGATGGCATAAATAGGCTGATTAATTTTCAGATGAGTTACTCTGTCTTCATATTTAAGTTTCTCAGCCACTATATTGCACTGAAGAAATCAAAGAATGCACTGAAAAAAGGGGATCTATTGTCCAGGCTTTGAGAAAGAAGGCAATGGTGGTTTGTAGTATGGGAAAGAGAGGTCAGAAAGTGCTCCAAAAGGGTGGGTGTTGAGTGGTAAGCTTTGAAGCATTGACTATCCCCCCCAGAGAATGTAAAGGGGGAGGGGCAGTGAGAGTTATACCTGCAAGTCATGGTGTGGGAAACTCTTTTATCCATGCAGCAGGAAAAGCAGCATCAGAGGATCCAGGCAGGCTACTCAGCATGTCTCCACATGGCTGCAGAAGGGTCAGAGCAAAGGGAAGGGAGAGTGTAATGTACCAGAGGGTCTTGGGGACACCAGTGAGAGGGTCAAATCTCACTGCTTAGAACCAAGGATATTTACAGCCCAAGACTGGGGTTCTCCTTTCTAAGGCACCAAACGAGTCACAAAGAACACACCAACCACCAATAGAAGTTTCATAAGCTTTCCCCCTTGCAAGCAACTTAAAAAATACCTTGCCTCTATAGGCTTCTGCTTAAAAAATTCGCCAACCTCACAGATTCCCTGACCTTGGGAGACAGGCTGCCACCATCAAGTGAAAACCCCCTTCTTCTTGGACGCAGGAAGAAAGCACTTGAACTTCTTCCAGAGAGTACCCCCAAGCTATTTTACCACAAGTGAGTTTGAAGAAAAAAAGAGAAAACAAACAACAATCTCTGATAGCTCTCAGTACCTCTCAGTCTTAAGCATACATACACAAACCTGCTATTACCTTCCAGGACTCAAGAATCAAACTGTTGCCTTAAAAATGCACTTTTATTAACAAAACAAAAAGATATACTTAGTAAAGCATATTTGGTTGTTAGGTGTTACAGAGGGAACTGAGAAAAGAGCAAATTAAAACAAAAAGAAAATGGTATCTCTGAGAAGTTTAACCGAACAACAAAACAAAGAATATAACCTGATTGTGACTAAATAGACATTTTCCTATGTACTTACAATATGTACTTCAAGGTTCAGTCCATTTCCATGCCCAGTATTCCTTGTAGGCATGGTAGTTCTGCCTGGTTCAAGTCATCTTGTTTCCCCATCTCCTAACTTAAAACTCCCACAAAGAGAACAGCAGGCAGGTATATTTTTCAATTCAAATTTCAATACCTTCTTCCATTGGCTCTCCTGGCTCCCTGTCAACATCCCCTAGCCACCTGAGTTTAACACTTTAGTGCTGGCCAGCACCACTACTATTCATCACATAAATAAATAATCATCAGTTAATAATTCTTCCCCATTATACTTCCATGTGTATAATTTCTTTCTACATTCTTTGATGAAAAACATTGAGATCTTTAATGCTTCTTTTATACTAAAATTTGCAAACTGAAAGATACATGCATATTGGTAGGCTGTGCACCATCTCCCCTGCTTCCAGCAGAATACACAAACCATCTGCTGTTTCACTTCCATTTAAATATGCTCATAAAAAAACAAAAAACAAAAACACATTAACAGTTTCTGTAGGGAAAGATTAAAAAAAACCCCAAACCATAAAAGCTTTTGTTTTGACTACACAAAGAGACAAGGGACAAAAGAAAACCCCTTTACAGTGAAGTTATGCAACTTCAACTTGTAGTAAGATCTGCCTGTATATTTTCTTTTTTGTTGCCGAAACAGTATTCTGCAAATTTAGTTCTTAAAACTCACAGTTCTTAAAAATTTAACTATTACCTCATTTTTAAGTTAATTTTTGTATCTTGAACTTGAACTTTATTTGATACTAGCAGAAATAGCTGGCTTCTCCTGGGGAAAATATAGTAAAAGGTGTGATGAATGAACTACATCAATTACATTAACATAGCATATTGTATTGGAAATACTTTTCTCTTATATATTACTTTAAGAAATTAACATAGCTAGTGATGTGCTTACAAAATGACAAATTCCATAGGGTCTCTTTTCTCAATCTCCACAAATCAGGAAGGCCCATCTTCCCTTAAAGGCTCTATGCAAACCAATGCCTGCAGCCACCTTCCAGAAGCTCTGAGAAATGGAGGGGATGTCTCCTGGGCTCTGCAGTAGTAACAAATCACTGCTCCCTAAGTAGCCACTCTCCGAGTGCCTTCAGTGCATGCTCCATGGGACAACCTGAATGGACTTCCTAGTGGCAGCTGGACCGGTTGCATTGATCAGACAACGCGAATGACCTTTAGACCAGGTGCAATGAGTGATATCTAGATGATCAGAACATGCAGCACCTGAACGTACCTGTTCTAATGAGAATAGGCTGTTCTGAGTGTACCGTGTCCTTCTCAGGCTTCACGGTGCTCAAACCCTTGTCCTCCTACCCACCTCCTCTTTGTACTATGAGCTGAATCCTGAAAAGTGCATAATGCTCATGACACTTGCTGATACCGCCTGCAGGAGAACACATGCAGCCCAAAGGAGGGTGAGTGGTGGGATGGCTCATTTGGGCATGGGGGGAGGGAAGCAACTTTAATTTCCAGAAGGGGTTCAGTCGGAGCCCAGCTGTGTGAAGATGTTGAGAGGCTGTGGTAGCTGGAGGCTTCTCCCAGCCACAATTAGCAAGGCTAGACCCCAACCAGTATCAGCCACATTTGGGTCTGTCCCGGAGACCTACTGGTGCCCTAGTATAGGGGAGGTTGCTGATTCTCCACCCCACTGCAGCCTCTCCCCCATGGACTTTCCCTTGATGGTGCTGCGGGTGCCCACATGCTTTATCCTCTAGGATCTCATAGTTGTAGTTTATGTGACACGCTTAACAGAAGAGTCCAGCAAATGCCTATGATCAGGTGCTACTAAAAGCTAATTATCAGTGGGCCCAATTGGGGCTCTGGGAGAACCAATTTTGAGATATAACCAATCCAGTTATTTAAGTTAGGAAATCAGTAGTATCCGTGCAAAATGTGTTGTTTCTAGCTCTTACCGTTTCAGAGATCTTCCGTTTCGGAGATCTGTTGGAATTATCAATGGGCCCAATTGGAGCTCTGGGAGAACCTGGGGGTACCAACTTCAAGATATAACCAATCCAGTTATTTAAGTTAGGAAATCAGTAGTATCCATGCAAAATTTGGTGTTTCTGGCTCTTACCATTTCAGAGCTCTTTTGGCATAAACAGACAAACAAACAAACAAACAAACAAACTTTCAGAAATATTTATAAGATGCAATAATCATTTTGGATCATAACTAATTGCATTACTAACTATAATATACATGACCAGATAAATGGTTTGAGAAACACATTTTTCAGACTTTGGCTACTAGGATATTGATGACAACAGAGGTCATGAGGGGAGACTACCACATTCACAGCTTTCCCAGAAGAGAAGTCCACGTGATGTAATAAATGGCTTTTGTTGGTGGTAGGGGTTTTTGTTTGTTTGTTTTTTGCTTTAATTTTAATAGTTGATAATAACAAGTTGAAGATAAGAAACACGTGAGTGGGGAAAGGAAATCCTATTATTAACTAACAAAAAAAAGGTTTGTTAACTATTTATATTCAATAATCTGAGGTCGAGATGAAGTGTTATCTTTTCAAGATGGGCAATTGGTAAGTAAATACATATCTATGTTCAGATTTTTCAGAGAACCTTTCTCTCAACTGCACTATATTCATAAAGAAACTTTCTAGAATTTTAAGCCAGCATAAACACATTGATCCTTTCCCCATATCTGACTGACATTTCACAGTTTCCTTCATCAACAGTGTTACTGACCTAGTGGAGAGGGGGAAGAAGTCTACTTGAGATATCTTGAATGTGAGGAGTGCCTTTCTCCTTCTCAGTTTCTTGCTTCTCATTTATATGTGGCCCCCAACTGATTTTTTGTGGGTCAGCAGTATTTTCTCCACATCTGGAGTATTGTGTTCACATCTGGAGTATAGTGTCCAGTTCTGGGCCCCCCACTATAGAAAAGATGTGGACACATTGGAGAGGGTCCAGTGGAGGGTGACCAAAAGGAACCTTGGCTGGGTTGATTTAGTTGGGATTGGTCCTGCCTTGGGCAGAGGGCTGGACTTGATGACCTCCTGAGGTCTCTTCCAGCTCTATGATTCTATGATTCTAACCTGAAAAAGGGTTTCACTTCACCCATTCTGTGGTTGCCTGGTTAGCACTCACAGAATGCTAGAGTTAACTAAAGTTTTCCAGGTCTGGTAATAAACCATATGGATTTAGGTATCATGCCACATGACGGAATTTCTATTTTTTTCCATTTGCTAGGAAATTACATACAAAGAATTATAGTAAATGAAGATTATTATAGCTGCAAAATCAAATATTCAGAAGTTGGGAAATACCACAATTAAGATTGCTTGTGCAATGCAGTGCCAAGTCAAAGTGACCTTTGTGGAACTAGCCCAGAGTTCCTATACAATGACCGATATCTCATTTAAAACAGATTTTGTAGAGTCACTCAGTTTGAGACCTTGGTGTTTGATTTATGAAAGTACTCAGTGCAAAGCTCCAACTGAAGTCAAAGGAAGAAATACTTTGAACTTATAAAGTAAAAAATGATGTTAAATGCTCTTCAAAATTATATCCTAGGAGTCTCAAATTGCACATCCAAAATTAGTGAATATTCTCGGTGTCTCAGCTCATACTTTTAAAACTGAGATAATAACACCACTCTCCTCACAAAGGTGTTATGAAGACAAAATAATTAATATTTGTGAAGCAGTTAGATATTGCATTGATTAGAACAAAAGATAATCCCTTGAGGAAATTAATAATTCTGTCTTTGGTGCAGGGATTCAATACTGTTCTTTAATTAGGGTCTGGGACCACCCATTGAACAATGAGGATAAAACAAAATATGGAATAATTGCTGATTAATTACTTTTCTTGTACACTTAATGAGGCAGGAAAAACTAGTTTGTGAATCAAGGCTGTCAAGCGATTAAAAAATTAATCGCAATTAATTGTGCAATTAAAATCTTAATTGTGATTAATCACACTCTTGATCATGCCTATAATAGAATACCATTTATTTAAATATTTTTGTTTTATGTCTTTAAAATATATTGATTTCAATTAAAGTACAAAATACAAAGTGTGCAGTACTCATTTTATATTTTTATTTGTATTTGTATTGTAGAAACAATAGAAATATTATTTTTAATTCACCTAATAAGTACTGTAATGCATTCTCGTTATCATGAAAGTTGAACATACAAATGTTGAATTATGTACAAAAATAACTGCATTCAAAAATAAAACAATGTAAAACTTTGAAGCCCACATGTCTACTTGGTCCTACTTCTTGTCTACGCAGACAAGAGTTTACATTTGTAGGAAATAATGCTGTCCACTTTTTGCTTACAATGTCTCTTTAAAGTGACAACAGATGTTCAAATGGCATTGTTGTGGCTGACATCACAAGGTATTAATGTGCCAATGCACTACAACTCATATGTTCCTTCATGTTCCACCCATCATTCCAGAGGATGTGTGTCCATGCTGCTAATGGATTCTGCTGAATATCACTCTAAAGCAGTGCGAACAGGTGCAGGAATATCTTCATTGTTTGATTCAGATCCCACTAGGAAAGGCTGATTTTCTTTTTGGTGGTTTGGGTTCTATAGTTTCTGCTCTTTTAAGACTTCTGAAATATGTTCCACACATTGTCCCCTCAGATTTTGGAAAGAAATTCAGATTCTTAAACCTTGGGTCGAGTGCTGTTGCAATCTTTAGAAATCTCACATTGGTATCTTTGTGTTTTGTCAAATCTGCAGTGAATGTGATTTTAAAATGAACGTGTTCTGAGTCATCATCCAAAACTGCTATACCATGAAATATATGACAGAATGAGGGTTAAACAGACATACGATTCTTCCCCAAAGGGTTCAATCACAAATTTAATCAACACATTTTTAACATAATGTCCTTGAAAGCATGTTCCCTGAAATAGCAGCATGAAGGGGCACACAAATGTTTAGCATATATGTGTGATGGACGGGAGGAATACTACTCTTTTCTAGACATGCCATCATTCAGTAACTAAAGGGTTAAAACCAGAACATTGGGTATCTAGAAAGTATTGACAAGAAGTCAGGAGAGCCAATGGAAAGAGAGTGGGAGAAGTTTGAAATGAAACAAGGCAGTTTTTCATTGGTATGTGAGTTTAGAGTAGGATCTGGGGAGAAATGGACTGAACCAGGAATAAAGGCCTGGAATTTTTAGTGGTAACTATGCCTAAAGAAAGACTGAACCCTTGAACAAATGATATGTAAGTGAACAGAGAACATTTATAATCAGATGCAATCAGGCTATTTTTGTTTGTTTGTTTGTTTGTTTTTAGTTTGATTAAACTCTTCTGTGGTAATCCCCCCTGTATAGTGTAAGTGAAACAATCCAAGGGAAGCTAATAGGGTTGCCAGGTGTCCAGTATTCTACCAGACAGTCTGTTTTTTTGTGCCCTCTGTCCGGTAAAAATATTCAGCAAATACTGGACATGTGCAATGTCTAGTATTTTCTGTTTTTCCAGTTGGGCGCCAGACAGAAGTCTGGCGGGGGCAAGAGGAATGGCTGGGAGCTGGGGCCGCGATCAACACTGGGAGCCTGTGGTAGCATGCAAAAGCCTGGGACTCCCAGCCACTCCCCCCACGTAACCTGAGGCTTCTGCACGTAACCTGAGGCTTCCAGCGCCGATCGCGGCCCCACCTCCCAGCTGGGAGCCTGTGGTTGCATGCAGAAGTGGGGACAGGACTCACAGCCACTCCCCCTGCCCCCTCCAGGATTCTGCATGCAACCAGGGGGAGTCCCAGGCTGGGAGGTGGGGCCGCGATCAGTGCTGGGAGCCTCTGGTAGCGTGCAGAAGCCAGGCAGGGGCGGGGGGAGTGGCTGGGAGGCAGGGCGCAATCGGCACTGGGAGCCCTCAGCTGATTGCGTCTGAGGAGGAGTGACATCTTGGGGAAGAGGAGAAGCCCTGTCTCTGCTCCTGAGCGTTGTTCAAGCGCGTTGTGGCACCACAGTCCAGGAGAGAAGACTGCATGTGCTTTGTAGTTGCATTTAGGTGCCTTTCATGGGCTCTCAGCCAAAACTGACTGAGGTGGAATTTCTGCTTCTTCCCACTGGGACACCCAAAGACCCCTGGCTATGGGGGAGTCACCTTCCCACCCATGGTCGCCCCCCCCCCGCCATTGTTTTGTCCTGGGGTCTGCCTCTCTCTGCTTTGGGTAGCAGATGGCTGCTTTGCAGAGCAGGATCTGCTGCCTCCCCCTTTGTTCTCAGCTTGGTGGCTCTTGGTACTAGCCACACAGGATGTGTGTTCGGTATAGGTGGGTTTTTTTTTTTTTTTTTTGCTTGACAAATTTTTAGCCCGTGTGTTTGGTATTTCTTGGGAGACAATCTGGCAACCCTAGAAGCTAATCTCTGTGTTTTAATTTTTTTTCTTGTCCTTGCAGTGTAACACCTAGCAACTAAGTATGCTTTACTGAGTATGTCTTCTTCATTTGGTTAATAAAATCACCCTTTTAAGAATATGTTCTGATTCCAGTGTCCTAAAAAATAAGCAGGAAATTCTGTGTGCACTTGTTTGAGACTGTAGGTCTGCTATTAAGAAATTATAGTTTGTTTTAAAGCACTCTCCTAAGTGAGGATTAAAGTGCTTGGGGTTACCCCACAGGGGGCACATCTACATAGCAGGGCTAAAGCCAAAATAAGCTATGCAACTTGAGCTATGTAAATTTCATAGCTTAAGTCGAAATAGCTTATTTCAGCTTTTGGCACTGTCTACACAGCAGAAAGTCTGTTAGAGCACTCTTCCTTTGACTTCCCTTACTTCTCATAAAATGTGGGTTACAGGAGTCAGAGTAAGAAGTCCTCCAGCTTGACATTATTTCAACATTGTCAAAATAACTGCTTGCTGTGTAGATGCAGACTATGGTATTTCAGAAAAACGTTAGTTATTCCGAAATAATGCTGTTGTGTAGACAGCAGGGAGAAGGAGAACTGTTAGGGAGAAGGTCCCAAGTGTTTTTCCCTGATTTCAAAGAGTCTTTGCATTTGGGTGGTGGCAGCATAATACCCAAAGAAAGGGAGTCTGTGACCTTGGTGAGGTTTGTTTGTTTGGTAGGTTGGTTGATTTTTTTAAGAGAACTCTTTAGTTGCAAGATATTTTAAGGTATTTTGTGGCCCCCACCTTCTGCACTCAAAGTGCCAGAGTGGGGAACAGCCTTGGCAATGTGGCATTTGAATACCTTGCAATGTCAGCCTAGGGCACCATTTCGGGAGAGCAGGGGGGACAGCAGTCATGCATACCGGGATGTGGCTTGCTTTTCTTCCTGTTCCCCTGACAATAAAGGAGTGAGGGAAAAATACTTGGATTCCATGCATGCTTCTCACTCCTGGCTAGTGAAGAGAGGGGGCAGAAGAGTACATGAAATACAACATACAAGTACTTTCCCCTCATTTCCTTGATGCCAGCTATACATTTGCCTTGCAAGTGCCTGTTCTCTCATTCAAGTAACATTGTAAATGAGAAGTGGGCAGCATTGTCTCCCATAAATATAAACAAACTTGTTCTTCATAGCAACTGGCTGAATAAGCAGTTTGGACTTATAGGCTATGTCTACGCTATACGTTTATTTTGAAATAAGTTATTTAGAAATAATAACTGGAGTATAAAATAATAACCAGCCTGTTATTTCGAAATAATAGGCTTGGCAGTATGGATGTTTATCTTGTTATTTCAAAATAAGGGGACTTATTAATTCCCTAATGTAGACATGCCAGTAGGTTCTAAAGTTTTACATGGGGGGGGGCGGGTGAGAGCAATTGTGTAACAATCTACATTTGTAAATTGAATTTTCACTATAAAGCAAGAGCACTACAGTAATTGTATGAGGTAAATTGAGAAAATACTATTTGTTTATGACTTTTACAGTTCAAATATTAGAAATAAAAATAATATAAAGTGAGAACTATTCATTTTGTATTCTGTGTATAATTGAAAGCTATATATATGTGTAGTCCCCTTACTAAAGGTGCCTCTGTTTATTCTCTGGGAAGATCCTGTGTGCTGCAATCTAGCCCTAGAAACTACAATTCCCATGAGCCCTGAGGGAAACCAGGAAGGAAGTGACTCTTTGTTTGGGTGCTGGGTCTCTCCATACGTATGGAGAGACTCTCAGCAGTCTGTGGACTCTTCCTTTTGTTTTTGGAAAAAAGGAGCCAGGCTGCTTTGGAGGCGTTTTAGCCAGTCCAGGAGCTGTTAGGTTGCAGCTACAGACTTGGGACTGGAATCTAGCAGGCTGCTTCTGATTGCCGTTTGGCTGTACTGTGGCTAGAAGACAGGACTATGCAGCACTTTAAAGACTAACAAAATGGTTTATTAGGCTGTACCTGTGGCTAGAAGTACCACTTGCACCTAGCACACAGAAGGAGACTAGAATCAGTCACTCCAGCTGCAAAATCTTAAAGCGCGCCCACGCAAGCAAGAGTATGGTACTGTGAGTCCTGAGGAGTGCATACTCTGGGGTGTGATAACAGGGGTAGTGCAAATGCCAGATAGATATGTTCCTATTATTTCTGTGTACTTTGGTTAATGTTATTCACTGTTAATCTTTTAAACTCTGTTTCTTTAAGTTGTTAAGTAAAGGTTGTTCTTTGTACTGTAATCTATCAGATGTATACTATTTATGATTTGTAACTGTTGTTCTGGAGTTAGATCCAGATTATTGCTGGAATAATTTTATTCCTGGAGGCTCTCAAGGCACACAATTAAGTGTGTACAGGGCCAGCCAGGTGGAGGCACCGCCATTATATGTTCTTTATGAGCAAGGGACAGCCGCAAGGGGATGGATAGGTTTCTCCAACTAAACAACATCACCACTGGGTACCCAGGATCTCCTTTTATGTTAAAACCATCAGGCGCCCAGGCACACCTGTGAGTGTGACCTGCTCCCGAGTAACCCGGGGAGGAAAAAGGGGGCTACATATGAAAATGTAGAAAACAATCACAAATATCTAATACATTTTAATGAGTATTATATTGTTTAGCAGTATAATTACAATGGTGATTAATCATTATTATTTTTTTAATTTTGAATAATTTTGAGTTAATTACATGAGCTAAGTGTGATTAACTGACACTCCTAATATGAACATATAATTAATGACTCTCTCATAAAGCATACATATATGAAGACTTAATTAAAATTGCACAGGTAAAGTTAACTATGGTATGCCTAAGATTTGAGTATTTGATTTTACAATAATAACAATGTTCTTTTAATGAAGTTTTAGTGTGTGTAATTAATATATTTTTCTCTCTATTGTTATTTCTAGATTGCTTTCACATATATAAATCCAAAATAAATCAAACAATCAACTATCAACTAATATCTTAGCACAATATATAATTAAAGTATTTCATATCAGTAATACAAGAAACAAAGAATTATGAAGGTATATGATGCCCAATCATGCAAAAATGTGGTGCATGAACATCTTTATTTGCTAAAGCAGTGTCACTGATGTCAAGATAACTTTATACAAGTGTATAAGTGTTCATTGGATCAGCTCCACATAGCTCTTTGCAAGAGAACAAAATCAGATTAATATAGGAACATGTACCTTTTATGATTCAATCAAAGTGATGTTTGTATAATACCCTACATAAAATGCATTCCACAATATATTACAGAATAGTAAAGTCAATATTAGGAGTTAATGTAATTAAGACCAAACATTACCCAGATCCAAATAACGAGCATCCTGAATCACCAAAGAAAGGAAATTCAAAATCTAAGGTGTAATATGTTAAAAAATGTCAGCACAAAGTTATGTCATCAATAGATGGGAATTGTGACAGACAATATCCTGGACAAATCTAATGGAATTAAAATAAAATGTATTTAATTAAATTAACCCTTGTGAATTAGGTTTAATACCACTGAGGTCCACTGTAGTAAAAATGCATGTTTGTGTATGTTAGGCTATGTCTACGCTACAGAGCTTTTCTGGGATACCAAAGGTATCCCAGAAAAACTCTGCTGCATCCAGGAAATGCAACTGCTCTTCCAAAAATTTTTTCGGAAGAGCAGACATACTTTTTTGGCATCTCTGTAAACGTCATTTTACAAGGAAGAAGGGATATTGCAAAAAAAGGGGTGGGGGTTTCTGACATTTGGCCCAGTGTGGATGGGCCAAATGTTGGAAAAGCTTCTTCTGAAAAAAGAAGCGGAAAAAGCTACGCGAATTGCAATTCAGAAGAACAGTGTAGTGTAGACATAGCTTACTGTCATGGGCAGCAGATATAAGAAGCAGGGGAAGGCAAACTGCCAGGAATGGCCCCACCCAAACTCCGTCCCTATAACATCCCCACTTCAGCACGGCTCCTGGGCTTCAGCCACGCTGAGGCTGGGGATGTTAGAGCATCGTGCCCTCCCCATGGGACCTGGGGATAATGGGGGCACTGATGCAGTACACCTTCCCCATGCTCTGGGGCCAGGGAGACTGGGGCCGTGTGCTGCCTGCTCTTCCTGTGCTCTGGGAGGCTGCTGTGGCGAGGAGTCCTAGTTCCTGTGGGGATCAGGCCCTCGGGCAGAAGGGGTGGGGTGGGAGGGTTGCTTCCCACAGTTCTACTTTCACTCACCACCCATGGTTATTGTGTAATTCTATGAACCTTCTCTAGGAGGAGGAGGATGCTAATGTAATTTCTTCATTAGCAACCCTGCGAAGCCATCTCTCCAGAGAGACACATATACCAGTTCAAACTGCATTTGTCTGGCTACAATTCGAGAAGGACTAAGATACAAATAAAGGGTTTTTTGATAAATACCTTAGTTTTAATCAGGCTCGGGGCCTTCTTCCTGATCCAGCAAATGGTGAGGAACTCTGGTCCAAGGTAGGTCTCAATCCTTAGAAATGGGTTGGAAAGACTTGGCCTATTGAGGCCCAGACTGAATGCTAGTTCTGAGTAAAGAAGGGTATGAACTTGTGACCATAGGACTGCTTCTATCGGAGCCCATGCTACAGTTGAAATGATGTGTATGTTCAACAGTTGAAATGATATGTAAGCTTATTAGCATGAGTGTATGTTCTTTTATTGTGCTATCAGTTTTCTCTGTAGTTTTTTTTTTAATTTAAGAATAAATTATGCTTGCATAAAAAGAGCTGTGTGGTATCTAGAAACACAGGCCATCATACTATTAACAATTTCTAAAGAGAAAGCAAGCATGTATGCTGGGCAATATGTCTGCTGGGAGTAACTAAGGTCATATCTACAATATCAGGTTATTTCAAAATACGTTATTTTGAAATAATAAATCCTGAAATAACCATTTCAAAATAAGCTTATTCCTCTTCACAAGCAGGAGTTATTATTTTGAACTAACAAGGCCCTTATTTCAAAATGACAGGCTTGGTAGTGTGAACGTGTGCCTTATTATTTTGAAATAACTCCCTAATGTAGACATGCTCTAGGCAAGGATACACCATCCTGTGCAGCCTGGAATCATGATCAGAATGGACCAAGACATGGGTATCCCTACATGAAGATCAGAATTCAAGGAATGGCATAAATTATATTCACAAATAGAAAGTGGAATAATACAAGTGTAGGCTAACACATGAAAACTGTGCTTTCCCCTTTCTGCTACAGTGTTTGTTTACACTCACAAGGAACCAACATTATTCCATGTTGTGTTTGTTTTAAGAACACATCTCCTATCACCAAAAATAAATTCTACAATATGTTCATGCTTATGAGGTATTTATTGAAACTTTAAAAATCTATCTTAAAATGCTTTTATTGGATTGATGTTTTCTATAAGACAGATATACCATCATAGTGAAATATGTCAGTTTAGGAATAGCATCTACTATCATCAATTTATGGTAACATCACATGATATACTAACAGTTTCAACATTTGGATGAAATCTGAATCTTACAGTACTTACAATTTTAAAGTAAACAAGATTGCTATTTCAGTTCCTAAAATGAAAAAGCTTTTGAAGTGCTACAATACTCTTGAACCACATATCAAAATATGGGGAACCAAAGATGCAAAAATTGAACAATTTCATAATCTGTGGGCCAAATATACTGGTTAGCAGTTTTGTACTTGTGCCACAGACCTAAACAGAATCTGGCTGTCATTAAACAGTGAACCATGGATCGTGTATCCTGCAGACACAATGGTGTAAACAAGCAGTAAAGTTGATATTACATTACAGCAAGTGTCATTACTACAGAAAGCAAAACAAAAGTGGTCCTGTCATAGAGAAGATTGTTGGCAATACACAATATCTACCAAGTCAAGTGTTAAACAGTAAGATGAAATGCAAGTTTATTTTGAATGTGGTATATTTGACTCACTGTGCGGTAAAGCACGTATCAGAAGATTAAAGACAATGATGCTCTATTACTTTATAGAGTATGGTATTGGAAACTGAAATTAGTTGAACTGAAATTATCCTGGAAAAAAACCCAAACCTCCCGGTAATCTATTTTAATCAATACGTTTTTGTTTTGCAAAAAAAGAGGGAAGGGTTTACTAATAAAATGTTTCCCCTCCATTAATCTATTTCAACTAGTTAAAAGAAATTTGTTATATGAAATTATAAAACAATAGCAATAAAGGATGGCCTATTAGTATGCTACTAATTAAGCAATTGATAGAATCATAGAACCAATGCATTCTGAAAACTTAACAACACACAAAATCCATTCAACATAAATCATTTCAGAAAATACATGTCTAACAAGCAACACCATTTTATCAAATCTATCCTCATGGATAAAGCAATTGTATTCAAATTCAGTAGGCTGACAAGCATTTTCTCTTTGGTCAATATGAAAAATCTCTTAGGATTCTTAAATCAATGATGCGCTCAACAGTAAATGTCTGCATAGAGAATTTATATAAACTAGATCTGATTTACTTATCAAATGCTTTTATTCTGAAGCACAGATAAATGGTTTTCTTTATATATACCTTGCAAATATTTGTGCCTTTAATTCAAAACACCCAACATGTTCTGAATGATAATCTCCAAGTAACATTAAATTTCAGCATCCTGACTTCCCCTTTAACAAAGTACTTACAACTCATAGCTTGGAGGGCCCATGTTTGTTTAAACAAATAGATACTGTGAAATTAATTACACTATTTGATAAAAACTGTAAAAACCTTTTTCAAGTATATTAAACATGTTTTTCTTTCCGTGAGAAGGCTCTTACATTCTCTAGAATGTTTTCTGTCAAATGAATGTTTATTTTCAATTATACCTGTTATTTGCAATATAGTGAATAGGAATCCTTGGACTAGACTACCAAGACTTGCCACTCTATTTATAAATAAAACTGAAGATTTACTTAACATGGAGAAAGTAATTACAAGGCAAAAGAAATACAATTAAATTTACTAAACAATGAGGAAAGTAGGGGAAACAGTGTTGATGGATCTCCCAGATCTACTCTTCAGCTTCACTTTCACCAAAAAGTCTTGTCCTCTTTACACTGAATGTAAATTTCACTCCATTCTTTAATTAATTTACTGAAATTTTTAATTTTTACCATAAGAAGTTAGAAAAATAACTTGGATAACATCATAAACTCTGAAAAAGCTCATTTGAAATCACTTTTCTAATTCCACTGTCTCAGGTGTGGAATCACTTTTTCTCTATGAGCTGGACAGTTCTCTATTTTCAAGGTAGTTTTCTTATTGCCCTAAATGCCATGTTGTCTCTGAACTTCCCTATGCTGTATAACGGACATTGATCTGAAGATAAAGAAAATGCTGAGCCCTTGCTTAAGTGGGTAACAAATTGGGGGGGGGGGGGG
>CM057845.1:245912777-245929961 GCA_030068395.1 Apalone spinifera | reverse complement strand
TGGGCTAGATGGACCTTTGGTCTGACCCGGTACGGCCTTTCTTAAGTTCTTATGTTCTTATGTCTTAAAATGTAACTGTAAATTGTGAACATTGCCACATAGGTCCATTTCCAGTGGAGTTCCCCTGGGACTGTTTCTTGGCCTAAAATATTTAATATTTTTATCAATGAACTGGAAGAAAATATAAATCAATAGATAGATAGATAGATAGATAGATAGATAGATAGATAGATATGATTTATGTAAATAGAAATCAAACTCATGATTTTGATTTGTATAAATATAAATCATACTGGTAAATATCCATGATTTCAGTAGAGTTATATTAGGGATGAATTTGGTCCACTGTGACTATATTATTTTAAAACTAGTAAAACAATGCATTCATAACCAATAGCACTTTTAGACTATAAGAGAATCAAAGAAAAACTGGCACTCGGATAATGATGTTGGCTGAGTATTCTGTTTATACAGTTACGATGTGGTGATAGTTTATTATAAGATTATCAAAATATGACAGCTGTTATGTTTTTCTGTGGCAGTACTAGTTTTGAAATTGCCATATGTTCATTGGACTTTATGCTGTGATTTGCCTTAATAATGTATTTGTAAGTATAAACAACATGTTGTGTTTTCTAATTAATCCATGATAAATCCATATCTAAATGAGATTTCAATGGTATAAGATTAGTATAATTCAGGCTAGTTAGCGGCTTTGCTTACCAATGGCAGAAATAGAACTATTGTTATTTTCTCTTCTATTTGCATACTATAATGTTGACAACAAATTAAAGAGACATTTCCAGGTTAAAAAACCCATAAATACTGTTTTAGTTAATTGCTGTTACCAATCACATATGGAATTCTAAGGAGAAATCCTGGCCCTATTCAGGCATGTGGCAAAACTCCCACTGACATCATTTGTGCCAGGATTTTACGCATGAAGCAACAAGAAGTCCTGTGGCACCTTAAAGGCTAACAGATTTATTTGGGCATAAGCTTTTAAAAACTTATGACTAAATAAATCTATTAGCCTTTAAGGTGTCACAGGACTGCTCTTATTTTTGTATATACAGATTAACATGGCTATCCCACTGTGACTCCTGAAGCAGACATTTGTTTTCAAGTTGGATTTGTATTTTACTAGATTTGCATCTTATTTTCTTATGCTAATGGCATACATTTTTTTAATGTAAGTAGTTCCACTTGGTGACATCCTAGCACTTGTATAGATTACTAAACATGTTACTTACTCTTGAATCTGACTTACTTTGGCCTTCCTTGCTCCATCTTAAAATTCAGCATAAATTATGTAATTCCAGCTGTTTCCCATATTTTCATTCTAGTGGAATACCGGAGTCAACCAGAGAGCACTCAGCACTAGATTAGCAATATTTTGCTAGACCCATTAAATCAACCCCTGCTGCCCTGATGGCAGCTATCTTGATCCCTGGTAAGTGTACACATGACCTTTGAAGATTCATCAGTTCCCGTGAAGCAGGAGAGAATAAGGTAGCAGGAAAAAAATAAATTCTATAAGTCTTGCCCTTGATTATGAACACACACCAATTTTTATGACTACATTTGGCTCCTTTAAAGGAACAATCATACACCCTTGTGATATCCTTCACATCTCAGTGAACTATTGGAAGCTACACAGGTTTTATACTGCTTTAACTATATAATTTTAGAAACTAATAGAATTGAAATGGTATAAACATCTGATGTGGACAAAGGGATAACAGTATAGAAGTGATTTATTTCCATAAACTTACAAAAAAGTGATAGTGAATCCTATGTATAGTAGAAGTATAATTGTGTCTACAGTAGGTATTGTATTGCTTTAATCAATATAGGTATGGCAATGCAAAAAATGTGTGAGGATAAATTCTATTCTATTCTATTGTATGTGAGGCTGGTAGCATCCCCAGTTACTACAGTTGCCCAATACTTGCCAGTATAATATCTTAATTTCAATTGTTTCTAACTTTCCTAACCTGCAACCATTTAGACTAAATTGTTTCCTGCTGAGTGTCTGCCTGAGACTGAATTGTTCTGGAAAATTTCAGCCAAAATTATTTGTGAGAACTAGCCTATGGAATAAAATGCTGTTTTGAACTTGGTTTTATTTTTTTATTGGCATTTTCTTAGAGCAGCTTATATCTCCATGCTTTAGAAGAAGGACTTTCAATCTGGCAGACCTTTGTGACAGTGAGATGCCTTTAGCTGCCCCTGTGAACATGCACCCAAATTTGACCAAGTAATCAGACTTTGAAGAAATTGTAGTTTGGACATGCACTCCTCTTGAGAGCCTGGAATCCAACCAAAGTTTCATAAGTCTCACCATTTACCAGTAATGCAAAAACATCAGTGAAAACAGCTGGCAAAGTGTCTCATCCCACCTAGTACTGGTCCATATAGAGGACAATAGTCTACTGCTACCAGTTATTCTGTTAGCTCAAATGAGGGAGGCCCGTGCATTGAATCTAAAATTTCCAACTTTTCTGATAACCTATCAATTGGCGTCAATAGGATGCCACATGATAACATTTTTCCGGGTTTTTTTTCTGTCATTTAAAAATCTAGAAAATTGTAGACAAAAATTCCTTTAAAAGAACATTATTAAAGTTAAAAGTTAAGTGTTTAAAAGCTAAGAAAAGGTCAGAATTTAAGGTTGCCTGCACAATCTTAATTCAGCCCACACATGTATATGCACTATGATATGTCCAATAACTAGATGATCACATACTATTTTTCCCATAGGATCCCTAGTTTAGTTAATACAAAGGAGAAACAGAGAAAGCTCTCTTCTCATCAAAAGGGGTTAAAATCATAACCCATGGGAACCGAGCTCTCCTTATTAAGGGTGTCAGAGGGTATTCATACTTATTTTGAAAAGCTATAACTCTGTAGTGGCAAATTGAAAGAGACGGCTAATTGAGTGTATAGATATGTGAGTATATAGAAGCAGCAGAAATATAAGCTGTCTGAAGATTAAGAGAGAAGAATAAGATGGAACATTGGTTGTCCTCCTCTATATAGGAAAGTAAACAGCTCTGCAGTCACCTTCACATTCTGGAGAAAAGAGGATCAGAAAAAATAATATGATATGCTGCCCTTGAGGAACACGTGCGTAAGAAAGAAAGATTTAAGGGGGAAACTAGGAGTGACAGAACCATTGTTAAAATTCTGCACTGTGAGACAATGACAGATGACCACATAGTTCCCTCCCCAAATTTGTATGTGAAGAAGTCCTTTACCAACCGTTACAATATGTGTCTGGCACAGCAGCTTATTTCTGTTCTTCTGTATCTTCAAGTAACATTTTGGAAGGGTATGAACTTCATTTTTTTAAAGATTCTTGGGTAGCTATATGTTCTATTAAATGCAGTTATATATAGCTCATGACAAAAAGTTGCTGTTGACTTGTATTGTTATCTAAGCAAAATGGAAATGTTAATTCCTTGTCTCAAGGCCATACTTCTGATAACTCATGAGGACTATAGTCCTATAGTCCATGTATATATACACACATTCATTTCCTTCTTTCTCCATGTCATAATATAGTGTTATATGTACTCCTTGGGAAATTCTGCACCACTACACATACACAGATTTCTTGGCTTCCCTGCAGAAAAAAATGACTTTCTGACAGAGAAGCGAAAGGAAGCTGCAAGAGCATTCATGCACCATTCCCTAGTAGCACAAGTATATGCATGCTCTTTGACAGCTCTTTTTAGACAAGGTGGACAAGCCTCTGCACTTTTTCAGGGATTCTAGGGCCACATGGCATTCCTTGAGGATATATACACCAATAGTACAAAGGTGCCACTCCAGTGGCCAAAGCAGCAGCCACAGCAATGCCATATACAACACACCTTTAGGCAGCCTTTTCTTCCCCTGATACTGCAGGACTATCCTAGAAAGACTCATAGGTCTGAAAGGAGGTTCAGGGCAAGATGACATCCTCTCCCAGTGCTTCTCAGACACCCATTTTGATTTGTATGTCTTGAGAAGTAGTCTAGTTATCTCTCGCTTGACCCCACTTCTGTTTTTGGAAAATCTGGTTCACTTTTTATGAAATTTGATGTTTCTTTACCACGAACTGCTGGGTCCTAAGCACTGTCACACCAGGCTATGCTATCTAGTTCCTCATCACTTCTCCCTATCCCTCTTCATTGAACTGTCTCCTGGCATACTGCTCCTCAAGAAGGTCTGCTGTCTGCTGGCTTTGGGAGCAGAAGGAGATGTTCTCTTCCCATACTTCTTGTTTCCCAAGTCCAAAGGAGGGCTAAGACCCATTCTTGACTCTCAGAAACTCAAATATACCAGGTACATGAGATTCCATATGGTCACACTTTCAACTCTCTTCCTTGTGTTATAGCAGAATTACTAGTTTGCTATTCTGGACCTTCATAATGTCTCTTTTCATATGAGAATTTTGCTAAACCACAGAAAATCCTTCTGGTTCATTGTGGTCAAGTGCTAGTTTTAGTACATATTCCTTTCTTTCAGACCATCTTTGCCTCTCCTCAGGTTTTATCCAAGTGCATGGTGACAGCCAACTTTGGTTCCCACTAAGAAAATCAAGTTACTTGGGTTCTAACACATAATGAGTTTGAAACATTTTTGCCAATTGAAAATTTTCAGGTGATTTGTGACACTTCTCTGTCTAGAGTGTCATCCTTTCACTACAGTTTGAATTTACATGTGGCTCTTAGGCCACATATCTGCTAGAAGTAGGTGACATAGTTTGCAAATTTGCATCTTTGCCTACTTCAGATGTAGCTTAGAATAATTTACCATCTGATTCTTTACTCCTTAGCCAGATTGATCTGTCTTCCTCAGATGGTCCTTCACTCTTCACAGGAGACATTTATGGAAAATGTGTGCCAGGGCATTCCCTTTGTCTAACCACTACCAACTAGCTCTGTTGTCACTGACACCTCCCTGATGGTTGTGTTGCTGAAAGTTCTTGTTCTGAGATGGGAGTAGCTACCTCTCAATGTTCTGGAGTGCCCGGCCATCTACAGTGTCATGACTCATCCAGAGGCTCAGTGGTGCACATACTTGCCAATAATACCACCATGTGGTATTTAGTAAACAAGTAGAATGGGAATATACCCCACAGTGCTCTGCCAATAGGTGATCAGATTGCAACATTTCTGCATAGAGGAGAGTGCCATCTTAATAGCCGCTTGCTTGTCGAAGGCCTGGAATTATCTTGCAGACCATCTCAGTAGGAATTTTTCCTTTAGCTTTCCATTCAAATTGTGTTTATTTTTTGTAGGAGTGAGCAAGCTAAATTAAGGTCTTATCCAAAGATGATTAAAGATTTTTTTTAATTGAAAAAGGGGCCCCACCTATTATTGAGATATACTGCTAGAGACGTGTGAAGCAGTAAGTGTCTGAGCATGTACATGTATGTGTGAAGGAAAGAGAGTAGTTCCCATGCTTGTGAATAAAAGTGAAGTCCTTTCAAAATTCTACAAGAAAACAATTTTAAATGACAAATATAAAATCAACGTGTCCTGCTGTGTTAGCAATCAGGCTCTTTGATTGTTCATTTCTATATTAGTAGTAAAAGGCAAGCTTCTCAGTTGGGTGTAGACTGGCGTAATTTCATAGACTTCAATGGAGCTGGGCCCTTGCACATTAGCTGAGGATCTGATCCAGTTTCTAGGTCAATACCTGGCAAAACTGAGTTATTTGTTAATGCTAATCTAGCTCATAATTGTTTTTATCATCTTTTTGCTCCTACACATTTCTTTTTAAAGTGCTGTCAGTAACTAAGGAAGGAAAATATCCTTAATTCTGTCAATGAATGGATTAGACTCTCCTTGATAAAAGCATCTAGTTTTCTGTCACTCTTTGCAGAATTTTTCTGCAGCATGAATTTATTACTCTTGAACAATTTGCTATTCCAATACAGTTATCAATTTTCTTGTTTCAGTGTTCTTTGTTGGCATGATTCTATTTGGAAGTTGGAATATCATTCATGAGACTCTTCTGTGCTTTCTCTCACCTTTTATGGATGCTGTAAATTACATTTAGGACAGATTGGCACCATGTTGGATGAAGCAGAAAAGTAAATAAAAGTTTTATTTTCAGTCTGGATTTTTGCAATTTTCACTGACTTCAAAGGGATTTGTGAATAGTCAGTACTTTTCAAAATCAGGCCAATTTTACTTAGGAGCCACATTTTATAATTGAAAATATTTGAAAATTTTGGGATATAAGACAGAATGGTTCTTATAAAAGAAGACATTTGGAGGTAGCTAATTAGCAACATTTTGTTAAAAAGTTGGAAGTTAAAATAATTTTGGAAACAGTGTTTCCAGTACCCTCTTGAATATATTATTTGCTTTGCAGCACTGAAAATAAATAATAATAGATTCCTGAATTCATAATATTAATTTTTTAAAAAGCACATAAAGTTTCTAATGCCATTATTTTTAGCATGAGATATCAGTATAACCATATTGCCAAAAGGTCAAATGTCTTTTGACACACAAACTGGAACTTCAAGTAAGAGTGCATACATTATTTTACATCTGTATTTGTCACTGGTGTAACTGTTGCTGGAGTACTGTGTCCATTTCTGGAGTCCACAACTGATGTTGCTGAATTGCAGAGGATTGAGAGAAAAACTATGAGCATGACTAATTGATTGAAAAATATGCCTTGTAGTGAAGATTCAAGGAGGTCACTACATTTAACTTAACAAAAAAGGTAAATTATAGCAGGATATACATGGGGAACAAATGTTTGATAATGGTTTCTTCAGTGTAACAGAGAAATTTAAATATGATCCACTGCTGGAAGCTGAAGCTAGACAAATGTATGTTGGAAATGAGGTTTACTTTTTTAGTGGTGAGGATCATTAGCCATTGAAACAATTTACCAAGATTTATAGTGGATTTTTCATTTTTAATGCATTTTTAAATTGAGAGTGGACATTTTTTTCTAAAAGGTATGCTGTTGTTATTTATTGTTTTGGGAAAGTTCTGTGACCTCTGTTATACAAGGTTCAAACTAGATGACCATGGTACTTCCTTCTGAACTTAAAAGTGTGACACTATAACTGACATGATTATAAACAAGTCCTTACACCTAGTATAGATATCACAGTGTTGTGTTAAAACAAAATCTGTTTTTTAAACCTGTGCTCATTTCCTCTGTCTAAAGTCTTGTCTAGACATCACCATGACCATCTGTGATGGGGCTTAACCATCATCACCCGCAAGCCAGGTGATCAGCATTTCATAGATGAGTAGCTGATTGGCCACAGCCTGAAGGGTAGAGTTAAGCCATAACAAGTAGCTTGAAGGAGAACCGTTGCGGGGTTTTCTGGGTGAAAGAAACTAAAGGTTGAAGTAAGAGACAGACACAACAAGGGCAGCGTAATCTGCAAAGGAAGCCCTTAGATAAGATTTTGCAAGTAGTAGGAGAACACATAAGTAGTCCAAGGGGGACAGAAGAACTAACCAGATTCATTTGTATTGTTTGTGATATCCCAGAAAGGGGTTGAACTTTTTGACGATGCTAGATGGCAGAGGCAAAGCAGACCTGAAGCCAGAAGCAAACAGCCATAGAATCATAGAATACTAGGACTGGAAGGGTCCTCCAGAGGTCATCAAGTCCAGTTTTCTGCCCTCATTGCAGGACCCAGTGCTGTCTAGACCATCCCTGACAGACATTTATCTAACCTACTGTTAAATATCTCTAGAGATGGAGATTTCACAACCTCCCTAGCAATTTATTCCACTGTTTAACCACTCTGATAGTTAGGAACTTTTTCCTAATGTCCAACCTAAACCTCACTTGCTGCAGTTTAAGTCCATTGCTTTTTGTTCTATCCTCAGAGGCCAGGAAGAACAATTTTTCTCTCTTCTCCTTGTGACCCTTTTAGATACCTGAAAACCGCTATCATGTCCCCTCTCAATCCTCTCTTTTCCAAACTAAACAAGCCCAATTCAGTCAAGAGGTGCTGGCCTAGGATCCCAGCAATGTATACAGGCACAAAGGGACATTCCAAGAGTGAATGTGTTCCTGCATATAATCTCTAAGCATGGTTTATGTCTTTACATACCATAGTTAGTAACAGTAGCAGCTAACTGCATCTGGCCTTTACTAGTCATTTAGGCTTGCAAATTCCTTTCTTCTTATAATCATTCAGTGTGTTCATTTTTCAAAAATGGAAAGGACCTGCTAACAGAGCTTATGTGAATAGTTTGCTGGTTCTCCTTCTCCCAGCTGTCTGTGTGGCAGGATATAACATGGTCTATTGCTTAAAATATGGCTTGTGGTGTTTGCTGAGTATAAACTTCAGGCAATCTGTCAACTGCTGAAAAAGTATGCGTAGAATTAGTCAAAAAAGTGAGTTTGTCAAAAAAAAAAAAAAAAAAAAGAATGCCCCGTTTCATAAAATAATTCTATTTAGAAAAAATTCTATTTTTTCAGCTCAGCTCTAAGTATGGGACAGCTGCCTAGATTTTTTATCAAATGTGTTGATTCTCACATGGTTAGGGATGCTAAGCATGGAAATGCAAATGCCAGCCAGCTAAAGTTCTGAGGCAGAAGAGTTGCCATATGGTCACAAATGATTAAGTGTTTGTTGCAACAGGATCAGATGAGAGTATTACAGATGGGTTACAGCAACATAGTTGACATAGAGTATGTATAGGGCTTAAAGGGTAACATGATATGTGAAGATTTAACCACACAATACCAGCCCCATGGATTGTACAAAATGTTTTTAAAATATTGTTGCTGTTTACTGGTAGGGAAACAAAAAAAATGAGTCATCTGATAAAAATCAAGGGCAGAAACTTGTACTTTTGAGTGTCACAGTAATTTTCTATACATTTTCATTCATCACAAAGGATCAGAGAACAACCTTGAGTGTGAATTAGAAAGAAAGACTGTGGATCGGGGAAGGTTCTTATGCTGTAACATAAAGAAGAGAGTTGCATGCCTATTTCCTACCCATTAGTAATGATCAAAATCAAAACAATTCTTTTAGTATGCTTTGTCCCCCAAGTTCCACAGCTGTTCTCATTTTAAAGTATTAATATCAATAATAATGTTTCCAGGTTAACATCATTTAGTATACCAAGACCCTAGGGGTGGGGGCTTGTACATATCAGCTTTTAAATTATTTTACTTTCTAATTCTGCAAGTAAAATCAGATGATCTCCCAAATGGGGAGGACTAATTAAAAATGAGATGTCTTCTCAATGTCTTTAATTTAGAATAAAAGACAGAAAACTAGGGTGTCACATTTATTCAGATGGAAGGGCTGAATATCTCTTTTAATTAGGGTCCATGAGCTATTGGTCTACAAAATTAGTGTCCTCATTCTACAGCACAGATCCAGTGGATGTAAATAGGAGTTTTTCAGGAAGATGTAGGAAAGCCAATGTACTCTCTATCTTCATCCTTTCCTGGGAATCTTCAGGCATTCAGTAACAGAGAGAGCGAAAGGACTAAGGGAGGGCATTTATAGCAATGCATTTAAAAAAAAATAGTGCCAGCCATCTCCAACTAACTATATATGTTACTGAGTTCAGAAACAATGGATAAGCAAAGCAGACTCATCTCAGTACAGTAATATCTATAGGAAGCCCCACTATACTAGACTACAGCCTGTGGTTTCTGAAGTTCATTCCTAGCTAGAGTTTAGAGGCAGTCAAGGAGGCACTTCCAGGTGGGCTGTAGTGAGATGCAGATGAGCCTAGGTGGAGTGGACTGAGCTTTAAAGTAGGGTTTGCTCTCCAAGGAGGAAGAGATAAGGGCATTTTTTTGACTAGAAGCCAGTAAAGGGAGCTTTAGAAAGGTGTTAGAACTATGCTGCATGAGCCTGTTTTGTTCCTTTTGAATTTTCTGCTTCTAAAATTGTAGGGAGGAAATACAACTAGCTTTTACTTAGTAGTGTTTATTAGAATTATAGCAGAACCCCTATATTAAAAACTTACTCAGTCAGGGTGATTTTTTGTTCAAATCAGAGCATACTTTCTCTTTTGTTTTTCTGCACTGGACACATGGCATATAATCATTTATTTGTGTAAAAATAGGTCCAAAATGTTTCCATCCTTACTTTGCTCAAGAACAAATGATGCCATAAAGTTCAAAGCAGTTAAGGATAATGGTTAGCATCTGCATTTTGTTTTAAAATTATTAGCAGTTAGCTGTTATACTATCGTCACTAGTTTTCAGAGTCAAAATCTATTGAGCTACTTAGGGACAATATACACTTAAGCTAAGAAGAACAGTACTGTCCGGATTCATATTCAGAACAATGTAAATTAATCAAAAGATGTGTAAATGGTCCAAATACAATCTTTTTTGGGCAATCATCCAGCCACAGTTAAAATGAACAATATTTTAATGAATAGTAATTATCTTATAAACAAATTGGTTTCAATTTTACCTCATTTGCATAGACGCAACTCCCTGTAGCTGCATCCATGTAAATGAGGGCAAATAGAGGCTATGTATAAGAGACAAATGAACATTGCAAAAGTGCTTGGATATATCCTTTATACCTATTTCAAATCTTATTTCATCCTACTGCCAATGTTATAACTCATTTTCAGTGTCTGTATTGTCCGACTCTCAACATAGTCTGTCATATTATTCCAACTCATTCTGACAACAATTAATTTAGTTTATGCTTGCTAGTGTTTGCAGTTATTATGCTACATACTTGTAAATAAACAAGATTATATTTTCATATGCGATTATGGTTTGATAAGTTAATAGTGTTTATTGGCATGCATATTTGGCAGGAATATTTTACCTTAAAATATAAAAAAAGTCAGAAAAATATCAACACAAAAGATACATTTGACTTTTAGACATTTAAAATTAATTAAATTTTGTCTGTACTCACAAAATTATCTAAAAGTTTAAAGAACAAAATCAAGATCAACCAGAAATATTTAGGAAAATTATTCTGGTATCCCCAATTACTATACAATATGATACAAATTATGAGGAGACCTAATTTACCACCACTGGAGTTCATTTTATATCTGGCACCATAACTTGTATAAATATATAAACATCGTTTCTTATGATAGTTTCAGGTTAGAATATCACTTCTATGAAGTAAAAATGATTTTGAAGAAATATTAAATCTTTCAATGTTGGGTATATGAATATTCAGAAAATTAATAGTTTTAAAACCAAATAAATTACAGAGAACTAGAATCCTATATGTGAGATCAGGTTATTATATTTCATGCCCAGATTTTGTGAACGTTTTGAGCAGCACTGCTGTTAGTTGCTAAAGCAGACCTAAAACTAGTTTAACTGGCTATCAGAAGATTCTCCTAAGTACAAGGAATCCTTGAGTGGTATAAAATAATTGTAGAATTGTCTTCTTAGGCTTTATAGTCTGAGCATTAGCCTAAGTTGCAACTTCAGAGTGTTGCCTATTCAACTATTTTGAGCTTGCTAGCATGAGCTCCAGAAGCCAAAGTCTGTCAATTCAGTCAGGAAAACTCATTTCAAAATACTGTGTAGACAACTACCTAAATGGGTACAAAGTGCTACAAAGAAGAGGCAGAACAAAATTTGTTTTCCTTAACCACTAATGATAGGACAAGAAGCAACGGGCTTAAATTGCAGCAATGGGCTTAAATTTAGTTTGGACATTATAAAAAACTTCCTAACTATCATGGTGGCTCAATACTGGAATAAATTGCCTAGGGAGATTGTGGAATCTTTATCACTGGGTATATATATGAGCAGATTAGATAGACATCTATCAGGGATGATATAGATGGTGCTTGGTTCTGCCGTGAAAGCAGAGGACTGGAGTTGGTAATTTCCCAAGGTCCCTTCCAATTCTAGTTTCTATGATTCTATGACTTTTTCCCCTAAGTGACTGGGTGAACATCGCTGAGAAGCTGTGATAATAATACAATTAAGTAAAACGGCTGCTAGTTGAGAATGTGCAACTATTGAGTTTCACTCACTCAGTGATTGAACTGATATGGTGAATGTGCACTGAAAAAAGAGAGCAGATAGTAAATCCACCAGAAAACTTGACCTCAACCTATGTATCCTTGGACAAATAAGTCTATGACTTCTTCCTCCGTATTTGAATCCAGTGCTTCTCTATTCCATTAATCAATCCATATTGAGGCTATTTTGATTTTATGGTTGTACTGCCTTTGCTGCACTTTCTTTTATTCAATCTTGCCAAACACTAAGGGCATGTCTAAACTACATCCCTCTTTTGAAAAAAGGATGTAAATTAAACATATCAAAATTGCAAATAAAGCCGGGATTTGAATTTTCCATGCTTCATTTGCATAATGGCATCCGAGCATTCTTTTGAAAATGGGTATTTCGAAAGTGAAACTGCCATCTAGAGGTTCTTTCGGAAAAAAAAAACTTTTTTGAAAGATCCTGTAAACCTCATTTTTTGAGGAGTATAGGATCTTTTGAAAAAGAGTTTTTTGTTGAAAGAACCTTGTCTAGATGGTGGCTTCACTTTCAAAATACCCATTTTCAAAAGAACGCACGGCTGCCATTATGCAAATGAAGCACGGGAAATTCAAATCCTGGCTTCATTTGGAATTTCGATATGTCTAATTTACATCCCTCTTTCAAAAGAGGGATGTAGTCTAGACATAGTGTAAAAGATAAAATACAGACTTGCCAATTTTCATCAGAGAGTAGTCACTATCATAGCGGACATTATCATTTCTGGAAAACAAACAAACAAAAAGATGGAAATATAGCTCTGTTAATTTTGCTAGGATTCTCTCCAGACATGACCGTTCCATATAGGTTGGGAGAAACTCGCTGCTCTGTCCTAAGCAGGGAGCTACAGCTGTAGTTGAGGGAGAAGTGCCCCTCTCCCAGTCTGGAAGCTCACTGTGTGGAGCTCTGAGCCCCTAGCTGGGCATGACTCATTAAGCAGCTTAGGGACCATGCTACCACACAGCTTAATGGGAACCTTAGTGGTATAGCAAATAAGATCACCCAAGTGTTGTTGTTGTAGTTATAATTATTAGAAATTAGGTAATACCTAGATGCTGCAGTCACAGATTAGGACCCTCCTTGTGGTAGATGCTGAAGAAAAAGATGGTCTCTGTGCTAAAGAGCTTACAATGTATGTAAGTGGCACAGTAAATTATAAGAATTTGCAAATGATTTTGCAATGTATGTAAGTGGCACAGTAAATTATAAGAATTTGCAAATAGCAATCTGGAGAGGTGGCAAGTGCTTTGGAAAAATTTGACAAAATTAGAATTCAAAATGATCTTGACAACCTGGAGAAATGGTCTGAATTAATGAAGGTGAAATTCATAAGCACATATATAAAATACTACACTTAGGAAGGAACAATCAACTGCACAAATATAAAATGGGAAAGGACTACCTCAAACATAGTGCTGAAGAAAAGAATCCAGGGATTATAGTGGGTCACAAATTGAATATCATATATATAGTAGCCCAATGTCTGTGACTCTGTAACGCTGAAATGCTGGCTGTTCCCTCTGGGCGGTGCTGTTGCCTCCTTGGCTGTTCCCTCTGGGTGGCGCTGTTGCCTGAGTCACGTCCTTTGCCTCCCACCATGGCTCTCGGCTGACTTCTGCGCCGCTCAGCCAGGCCACTGCAGGGGAACAAGTGGCACAAGTGGCCGTTTGGGTGCCGCGGTCCCCATGCAGCACCCCCATGCTGCATGGGGAGCGCCGGGTCCAAACGGCCGCTTGTGCTGCTTGGTCCCCCGTGGCAGCCCGGCTGAGTGGCGCAGAAGTCAGCTGAGTGCTACGGTGGGAGGCGAAAAAGGGTGGGGCAGTGATGTACACGTCCAGGTGGTGGGGCCTGGATGAGCGTGCATCCCCGATGGAGACAGAGGAGAGCGGAGAGAGAGTGAGAGGCAGGACGGGGAGAAAAGAAAGAGACGGAGAGAAAGGCAGAAGGTGGAGGAGAGCTGAGCGAGAGAGGGGGAGGCAGTAGGAGGAGAGAGAGAGAGGGAGAGAGAGGGAGCGGGAGCGAGAGACCGGAGGCTCAGGAGAGAAGACCAACGTGGAGGAGAGACCTTAAAATCCCGTCTTATGACAGGCTAATTGGCTAGTTTGTCAATAATGTAATACAGTTTTAAAAAACCCCTAAAATCATTCTGACACATTCACAGGAGTGTTATAAACAGGTTGTAAAAAGTAATTCTTCTTTACTCAGTACTGGTAAAGCTTCACTTGGAATACTATGTCCATTTTGGTATCAAACTCTGGGAAAGATATGGCTAAATTGGAGAAAGTTCATAGGAAAACAACAAAAAATATTAAATGTCTAGAAAAAATGACCCATGAGATTTTTTATAAAAAAAGGAGTGGGGCATATAGTCTGGAGAAAAGAGCCCTGAAGGGGGACATGGTATCACTCCTTAGGTACATAAACAGTTGTTATAAAGAAAAGGATGATACATTGTCCTCCATAAGGACTGAGAATAGGACAAGTAATGGAATAAATTGTAGCAAGGGAGATTTAGGTCAGACATTAGGAAAAATGTCCTAACTATAGGAATAGTTAAGCACTGGAACAAATTATCTAGGGAGATTGTGGAATCTCCATCACTGAAAATTTTAAAGAACAGGTTAGACAAATATCCATCAAGGATGGGCTAAATAATACTGAATCCTGCTGCAGTGGATGGAAATAGATTAAATGATCTGTTGAGTTCCCTTCTAGGCCCAGATTTCTATAATTCTAATTGATAACACTTTTTCCCTATTAAACTGCACAGCCTGTTTATCCAAAACTCTTTTGAGAGGAACACTTTTAGTTAATTCTCTAAAATTAGGTCTATAGAGTTCCATGAATTCTTTATCCCTCTCCTGACAGTTTTACAATGGGAGGGAATAATATGTCCCTCTTTTTGTTTTTCTTGCAGATTTTATCCAATTTACCTAGCAGGATACATGTATAATTTTACATCTGGCCTTATTCAAATATATATTGTGTGCTTTCATCCAGTTTACCTAGCAATCTAGGTTACTCTGTGTCAGAGATCTGTCCTCTTCATTATTTATCACTCCCTCAAACCTTGTGGCTGTGTCTACATTGGCATGATTTTGCGCAAAAGCACCTGCTTTTGTGCACAAACATGCTGCCTGTCTACACTGGCGGGGAGTTCTTGAGCAAGAACACTGACATTCTAATGTGTGAAATCAGTGCTTCTTGCGTAAGAACTATGATGCTCCCGCTCAGGAATAAGCCCTCTTATTGCGCTGTTCTTGCGCAAGGAGCCAGTGTAGACAGGCAACTTGAATTTCTTGCGCAAGAAAGCCCGATGGCTAAAATGGCCATCGGAGCTTCCTTGCGCAAGAGAGCATCTACACTGGCACGGATGCTTTTGCACAAAGCACATCTCTTGTGCAAAAGCACATGCCAGTGTAGACGCTCTCTTGTGCAAATACTTTAATGCAAAAACTCTTGCATTAAAAGTTTTTGCGCAAAATCTTGCCAATGTAGACGTAGCTGGTGTGTTTAAAAAACTTAATCAATGGTGATTTTATGGTTTTTTTCAAGTGCTTTGATAAAAGATTAAATAGGAATGCAGCTCTGCAGCCAGTGGCAGGTGCTAGGACTGTAGCCCAGCTGCTGTGGGGATAGCTGCCCTCTCATGGGGCTGTCCTCCTGAGGCCCCTCATCCACTCTGCCTTTTCCATGCTCACCCTCTTACCCACCTCCACTTGCTCAATGCTGGTTCCCCTCTGCTTTCAAAACTGAGCCCTGTAGAGGAGGGGCTGGCATTGACATCCCAGAGCAAATTCCCTGGTTTGGAACCAGTCAGATCCTGATGGTGCCAGACTATGTAGGTAAAACCTTTACTATCATCTTCCCCTTTTTTCTATTTATTAGTAAGAGACTTACCCAGTGTTGCCCGGGTCCAGCCCAGGGTGGAGTGCAGTGCAGAAGCCTCCTGCCAACGCTTCTTGGGGATATGGGGAGGGGGACTTGTGCTTAATACTAAACACATGCAACCCTTCTGTCAGGTAGTGCCAGCAGCAGCCAGGGCTGGATTCAATATATAGGGGTCCCTTTTCATCCATCTCACACAGAACCGGCTTGAACACCCAGCCAGTAGCCTCAGAAATTCACAAACCCTTGGGTGCCTCTGAGAGGCATTTCTTCCCCACTCGCAAGCACAGAGTCTGTGTGTAGAAAAGAAACTTTTAATGAAAGAGGGAGAGAAGTTACATGGCATTAGCTCAGAAAAATACCACAGACATAGTTCCTAACCCCCCCCCCCACCCCCAAGTAATCGTCCGAGCTCAAATGGATTGAGCAATGTCCTTTGCCTCTCAGGCTCACTAGTCCAACAATGTAAGGGTTCCATTCATTTACCTAAACTTTCTCTGCACCCCACTTCAAACACCCCACTTACAGCTCTGTCCAATCAGTGCGGACCCTGACACATCACCATGATGACTCCACTCATTGAGTCTGAGGCCATGCCAACTTTGTGCTACTCCTGTGGTCTGCTGGCACTGCCTGCCACCGCTCCTGCTGGCTACCTGCCTGTCGTTCCCACCAGCCATTTCGCTGGCTGCTGCTCTTGCCAGCAATTCTGCTGGCTGCAATGGGTCTGGCTCTAGGCCAGACCAGTGACTTCAGCTCTTAGTGATTTCAATTCTTTAGCCACCACCTAGGCTGGCAAAAGATTCCAGCTTCCACTGGACTAGCAAAAAGATGGAGTCTGCTTTAGGTCTATCCTTAAAACATGGGGGGGGGGGGAGAAAGGCAGGTTGAACCAGTCTTACAGCTCTCAGCTGGCAGGCATGAAGCAGGCTTACTCAAGCCCTTTCCCCCCCATCTGAGTTCACTCAACTCTGGAAAGGGGTAAGGCTTGTTCATCTGAGACCTCTTACAACGATGGTGTCTCTACTGCAAGCACTGCTCATATTTTACAGTTCTCACATTTAGGGGTAGCATGATTTGTGACCCCCCACAACAGCCCAAATTAGTTACAATACACCACATTCCATTTTAACAACCGATCCTCCATCAGCCCTGGCTGAATTAGATTTGCATAACCACACCACCAATTCCTTCCCCATCTCAGCATGAGCTGTATTTACATATCAACAGTTAACAATTAATTACCTTGCAGAGCTAAACAATTTGAGTGAGCATACCCACCCCCAGGGCAGCTCTCTC
>CM057845.1:245861526-245912677 GCA_030068395.1 Apalone spinifera | reverse complement strand
TTTGCGGAAAAGCAGATGATTTTCCGCAAAACCTGGCCAGTCTAGACGCAGCCAAACTGTATAATTGCTCATAGCTGTTATATTAAGGGACATTTGGGCATACCCTGGGCCCTCTAATAAAGAGAGGGGCAAGTTCTTTCCTCACAGGCTGGCAGACTACAAAGAACAGAGTATTAAAGGAAACAGTCCAAAGTTAACCTCTCTTGATGCTCTTTTTTTGGAAGTAAGTCAGGAAGAAGCTGAAAGCCATTGGATCAAAGCTCACTGCCAAGGGTTATACCAAAATAAAAAGAAGTCTTTTAACAAACAGGAGATATTCAGGGAAGGAAGCCTTCCACCAACAGTCAGTGGATCAGAGTAACTGATCCAGGAGCCAGATACTTTTTAAAATGAATTATAGGACAAACAGGCCCAATCTTCTTCCCCTTTTGGAGCTACTCAGGTGGAGTTACTTTCAGAGTGTGACTCCACCAGCTGTAGGACAAATACATATAGATAAGGGGGTTCTGTGTACCAGAAGTGGAAGATCATTTATAAGAACTCTCTTTCCCAACTTCTTTTCCCTTCTGCACAAGATTTTTTTGAACCCTGTGTGGTATTTCAAACTTTATCCTGCCCACTCTACAATCAGACAGCTGCAAATATCTTTAGCTATTCCTTTATACTTTGTTAGAGTTCTGATGTAAAAGATTTTGGTTAAATTTGAACAGTGGCAAACAATGGCCCTAGACTGCGTGGTGTTGTAATATGGATTGACCCATCTCACAACACCAGCCTTATAAACCACTTAATTATCAACCAGCTCTACAAAATACATTGTGTGTGCTCTATAATAGCAGTATGCATATTATAGTTTAGGTAAAAAGGCCCTAATTCTTCTGGAGTAGAATATACAGCAATATGAAACCAGTTAATGATATAAAAAATAAAAATGGACATTTATTATAATTTATTATAGGTATGGGCTAAACAGGTTCAAGATAATTAAGATGCCTTCATATAATGAAGTATTCAGATGCCAGAAAATATTTTGCTACCACCTCCTTCTAAGAGATATGCACTTTGCCAGGATTTTAATTTTGCTCCTGGAAGTACCTCTCCCAACAGATTAGTTTTAAATGTCAGTGTAGCACTCTGCAACCAATTACATTAGGAGTGCAGCAAATGAAAATGTGATTATAAGAGGTGTGATGACCGTACAGCATCCATAACACATTAATTGAAGTTTCAGTATAATATTTCTTGCTTACAGGATTTAGCCAGGACTCAAAGGCTTGGTAGTTTGTTTTTTTTTCAGTTGCTAATCGTTAAAGTCGGATATATATATATATGAACAGTAGGACAATATATATGAACTGGACAACTAAACCCTTACCTTGCTTTAAATTAGGATAAAAGGAAGCTCCATACTAAATTGGTGGTCATATCTCTCATCATTTAGGGGGAGTCTTTGAACAAATGGTCTGACAGACAAGTGCACATTTGTAAAATATATAGATAGACACATAAAGTTGAATTCCTTGCATATATAGGTATATTCCTTGAGAGTATATTATGATTTCTGGCTAAAATGAATTTGGTTTAGGATAGATGTGGACATTATGATGAATATAGTGTTTGGTTTTGATCATAATGGAAAGATTAGAAAGAGGCACAAGTTTTGTTACCTGTATATCGAGTGTCAGAATGTTGAAACTGGTGGCTTGTAAAGAGAAAGTGGAGGAGAAACTGTGCTTGGATTCTTTGCCTGTAGATAGTGAACAGGAGGTGGATAGATAGATAGATAGATAGATAGATAGATAGTTTAAATATTTATATTTAAAATACAGAAGTAGGAACTAGTGATATAGTAAATGAGAATTCATGGGATATACTTCATGGGACAGGGTACGAATTTTAAAGGTATTGAATTATATAAAGATATAGATAGGCGCTCTGAGGGATTTTCAAAAGTGTCTAGATTACTGTTTGCATTTTTAGACACGTAACTACACTTAAAAATCTAGCCTCTAATGGTTTATTGTCTAAACTTAATTCAAAATTTCCTCATTTTCATATTACCGAGACACAGTGGATGTGGTAAGATCTCTCATTGGACCAGTTTCAGTAGGTGAAAGAGAAAAGCTGTCAAGCTTACACAAAGCTCAGAGCTTCAGAGTTTAGCTCTTTCACCAGAATAAGCTGGTTCATAACATGATTATTAACCATTTCTCTTTAATATCCTAGGACCAACATGGCTAGAACAACACTGCAAACTCACTTTCATTTGTTATTTATAAATATAATAGCATAATATTATTTTCCTGTAATGAATGCATTGGTCAGAGACTATTTAGCATTTACAGCCCAATGAAAACAGTAACAGCAAACAAACTAACCAGTGTCTTTGTAAAGTCTTTCCAGCAATTCAGTTGAGGCAATGTTCTTGAGCCCTTTCCAACAGCACTGACCATATTACCCTCATACTTATTCAAAATATTGTTCGTGAGCAAGGTAGACTTCTTAAGACTATGATCTAAAGCATCTAATCATCAGCATATACATTTCTACCATTTTGCCTTAAGGGAATGTCCCTTGCATTCATCAACTCGAGTCTCTAAAAAAACAAGGTTAGCAATTCAACTACTTTCTTGTTCTTGCTTATTTCTGCACCGCTCAGCAGGAAATTTCTCATATCAACCTCTATTAATTCTGGCATCAAAAATCGTAAAAGAAGATGAAGCAATTACAAAATAAAAGGAGCAAAATTATTTTTCTCCTATGAGTCAAGTGCATTATATAGATTCTTTGCTGAACCTAAAGGCAAGTTTCTATAGTGATTATTTTTTCAGGTAACTAGGTTACTAAACACTATTAAAAGCAGTGTAACACTTAAAGAGACAGATTCTTTTTTAAACTAAGACCTTTACATCACTCTGGACTTATAAAGAGGTATTAAAGTGGGAGTTGATTATATTTATATACACTTTAAGGACTCTTCACAATGCCGGACTGAGGTAAATGGACCTAGTACAAATAATTTGGCCCAAGGTATATAAAAATAAAGCAAAGGGATCACATCATTGGATAATAATGAAAGGAGCTCTGAAAAAATTGGGAGATTTCATATCACAGGTGTTTTAGTGAACTGTTGTCCTTAAACACTCATACTCATGGGTTTAAAATAGAATTTTGCTTTAATTTTCTTTTGGGATCAAGCTGTCCCAAAATTTCAAAGAGAAAAGTGACCAAAAAACTTATAAAAATATGTGCCAATAAAGGATTGATTGCACTTTTTGATCCAGTTACATGATATAAGTCAAGGTTAGAAAAGGCTGTAGACCAGTAATATGGCAGAGGCCAATATCCATTGACTACAGTGGTAAATGTACCATGGGAACTGATTTCCCCTCTCACAGAGGGGTGTTTGGCCCTCATCCCCACCCCTCCCCCACTTCACCCTTTGTCCTAAGCCTTCACCCAGCCTCTGCCCTGTTCCGCCTCTGCCCAGTCCCCTGTCCACCCCTTCACTGAAGGCCCTGCCCACACCCCTCCACTTCCCCTGCTTCTCCCAGTCTCTCCCAGAGTGCCCCAGACACTGTGAAACAGCTGCTTCATCACAGATGGGGGGTGCTGAAAGGTAGAGGGAGGAGTTTGTCAGCAGAGTCACCAAGAGGTGAGAGGTGCTGGCAGGGAGGGCAGCAGAGGAACTTCCACTGTTGGTGGGTGTTGAGTGTCGTACATCAGGTCATCTTGGCCATGGCCTCGCGCGTATTGCCCATACTGCCACACAAAGCCCCTCACAAGAAAACACAGGCCGCTGAGGCGGATCCAGAGACAGAGCTTGAATTCCCTTGGGTGCTCAGCACAGTTTTCAGTAAACAGAACTGAACTTGGCAAGCACCCGGGCCAGGGGCCTTCAAGCCCCAGCGCAGTCCCCAGTAAATGGAACTTGAACTTGGCAAGCACCTAGGCCAGGAAGATAAGAGTAGGGAAAAAGTTAGGTTAACGAGTACTAAAAACTGGACAAGATAGGAATGAGGGAAATGAGCTGTCATAATACACTAGTTAACAAGCACCTGGAGCAGGGAAAGAAAAAACATAGCTAGCTTTCACGTGTGCCAGTCATGTCTGCATCAGGCACTAACCACAATGCCTTGAGGCAGACGTCATATCAAACAGGAAGGAACCCTAATATGGTACCGGATATCAAATCATAGTATCAACTGAAGCTGAACCCTAATATGGCACCGGATGTCAAAAATTATAGTATAAAGCACCCTGAGCACTAAGCTCGTGGAGGTTCCGTATAAAAAAATAGAAGGCACGTATAATCCAGACTAGCTGAGGGGTTGATCACCCAAGGCTGCCTCCCACCCACCGAATCACGAAAGGGTGTACAAATCCGGAGCATGCTACACGTTATTTTGTGTCTGTGCATCGTAATTGTTTCTGGGCTTGTGAATATTGCTTACTATATTGTATTAGCCATTTCCTATTTCGAGGTTGTTAAGCATATCTAGATTAATGACTAACTCCACCAGCTGTTCAAAAATAACCATAGAAGGATTGGCTACAGGAGGAGTTTTTATTATTGCTGTATTGGTTGTATTTGTTATATTCTTTTTTTTTTTTTTTTTTTTTTTGCATCTGCGCTGTCTAAGACAAATCAGAGACAGTGATTTAATATAATCAAGTTGTAGTTAATAAAGTTTGTAATTGATTAAGTGCATTTAAGTCTCGGGCCTTCCTCCTTCACAGCCCCAGTCCCTTGCCACAAAAACCACCTCTAGACAATCCTCGAATCTCTGGTTCATCATTGAGCACCTGCACATTTTTTCCCATGGGTGCTCCAGCCCTGCAGCACCCCTGGGATCAGACCCTGTGACTGGTACAAGCCTGGCATGTTTTCCACTCCAAATCCTAGCCCCATTCCCTCCCAATACTAAGGCCAGCCACAGTTTTATAAAATTCTGCAAACCATTCAGCAATCCTAAGCAGTGATTTAAGGTTGGGAACAAAATCTCATTTCCTTACAAAATCTTCATACAGCTCTACTAATGATAGAACTGCTCACAGTTTAAGGCTGAGCGAATAGGTATTTGAAAGTGATAATGCCTCTTCCGCATACCAATCATGATTTACTGTACTATCATTCCAAATAGCACCATCTCTAGAAAGTGGTATCTGATGTGAATTTTAGCACTAGTTAACTGGCATTGCCTGCTCTTCAAATCATATGTAGGATATAATATACTGGAGGTAGTATTTATAGGATTAAAGTATGATTTAATAAAGTATGGGTGGGATGTAGGAGGAACATATATATTTAGTTATACATAATATAACCACTTACTGAAATTTGGAAACAAACATATGTCAATATCAGCATTTGCAGAGGATTTGTTATTACAGAAATAAAAAAAATACATAATTTTCAATCTCTCAGTTTACAACTACTGGCCACAAGCTGCAGTATTTACAGTGTTTGCCTTTCTATAATTTTCAGGAGTACAAACAAACAAACAAACAAACAAACAAACAAACAAACAAACAAACAAACAAACAAAGACATTTCATGCTCTAGTCTCAAAATCAAGTGGCTTCTAATCTAAATCTTCTAATTCCAGCATTTTTTTCTGTCAATAGCATTGCTTGATGGACATCTGTGCCTATTATCTCAATATTTTAATGTTAGCATTATGATCACATGTGTTGCCTTGCAGGAGGAATAACGGATCTGTCGAAAAAGGCTTTCTTTCTTTCTCAACAGATCCCCCTCTAGACTGCCTCTTTTTGCCATCAAAGTGCTGAGTCGGCAAAAACGGCAGCCATTTTTATGCAAATTAAGCGTGGGCTATTTAAATCCCCACTTCATTTGCAATATTAACCTTCCTAATCTGCATCCCTCTGCCGACAGAGGGATGAAGTCTAGACATACCCTCTGATGAAATGTTATGATCTGTATTATTGAGAGACCAAAAATAGATGATCATAATGGTCCCTTTTGACCTTAAAAAGTATGCAACTTTGAATATTTCCATAAATATGAAAAATATTATAACCTGCATTTATAGCCATTGGGTCCTAATTTTGCCATATTCTAGTGAGACTCCCATTACATTTGTTGTGAGTAACATAAATATAACAAAGTTTCATAGGGGGAGTTGTGCTAGTCTGTTTCAGCAAAAACAATGAGGAGTCCTGTGGCACCTTAAAGACTAACAATTTTATTTGGGTATAAGCTTTGGAGCACTGGAATTCACTTTGTTATTCTCTTGCTACCTATAGTGTTGGACATTCTGATTCAGTACCATGTTTGCTCAATGCACTTCTTAAGTGGAATGAAAACTATTGAAAAGTATTTAGATTTTGTAAGTTTCTGTTATTTATAAATAATAAAGTTGTGCACTAACTTTTAAATTCAATATATTTTTGATCATTCAAATGTTTTACTATGAACTTTGCTATATTAAAATGTAAGTAAATAAATAAATGGTTGGAGAATATTTATTTTATTCTGAGTGTACTGCTGGTGGGCTAAAGCATAGTCATGATATCTTAAATACATATATTCTGAATATTTACAATATTTATTTTTTATTTTAATTTTGGAGGTATAAGCCTAGTTACAATTTCATTTGATTTTAGAATAATCATTGCATCAAGAATGCTTTACCAATTATTAAAGTGTTATTTTATGATTTGTCACCATATCTACAGTATCAATTAAGTTAATGAACTATCTATTTGTCACATAGCTCTGTCCATCTTAACTTGGATAGGACTAGGGAGGAGGGATTCAGGCTTATGGAAATCTAAGTAAAAGAAGCTCAATGGATCCCCAGTGTTTAGACTTACAGCATGATCCTCTCAGATTTCCAACAAGTTAGTGAGACCTGGCTTTCATTTCTTAGCTGAAAGGCTATCTTTAATTACATTGTGTTTTTCCAAATATTCCTCCTGTTTTATCTCTTAAATAGTTCATAAGACTATCACCTCAAGTGATGTTAAACTAATTGGTCTGTAATTTCTCAGTGAGTCTGTCCTTATAATGTTGGCTACCTTCCAATCTTCAGAAATCATTCCTTAAGTCAGTGAGATTGCATGTTTAGAAAAGAATCCCCATTTTACCCCATTACCCTCTGTTTTACCACCTAAGCTACATGTTTTGTAGCCCTGATGATTAAACATTAAATGAATCCCATTGCATTTGCTGATTTGTCAAATTCCATTCCTCATAACTTTTTCCTACATAAATACATCTGATAAAGGGGGCTGTAACTTCCAATTTATTGCTCACATTACTTATGTAAGCCTGGTAGCAACATATCTAGAGGGACACAAAGTTAACCTTGCCTCCACTGTATATACTATTAAGCAGCTGGTGCTTAAAAAGAAAGGGTGAAATCTTCACCTCAATGTGAGTTTTTCAGCTAGTGAAGACCTACTAATTCAAACTGAGAGGGTGTTCCCATTGGCACTGGTAGTCCTGCTCCTCATGAGGATTTGCTTTCATTGACCTCCCACTGTGTGGATGACACAAAAACACCATTTAAAATAAGTCGATTTCAGCTACGTAATTAACATTGAGTATCTTAAGTCATCTTTCGCTTTTAGTGTAAACCCGGACTAAGGTGCCACAGGATTACTCATTGTTTTTAAAGTTGCACGCTAAACATGGCTACCCCTCTCAGAGATTTATCAAAACACAATGAACATAGAGAAAAAATATAATTTTATGGAGTCATTTTTAAAGTGAAATGGTTTTTGAGGACTGACTCTAAACAATGGCAAAATTCCCAGTGATTTCTTAGGGACCAGATATTGAACTTCAAACCCAGCTCAAAATTTTGATTTAATATTGTGCATATCTAACTTTGTAAAACTGATCTTACAATATTACTTGCATAAATTCCTTATAATTATTATGAAAATGTATCTATCTGATGTACAACTGTATTTTCTCATAAAATTAATATGAATTGAAAATTCAGTGTATAATCTCCATCTATTAAGTGGGTTTTCTGATTTTGATTTTGTATCTACTGTGTTCCATTTCTAACTTTCACCATCATCTTATTCTATGTACTTTCTTCTCTAAATGTACATTTAAAGTTCACAACTCTGAAAAGAGTGATTCTTGCAATTTATAGTCACGGCTTCCCAAGATAAATCATTGTTTACAGAGGTTTATTATTCATCCACATACTCTGTTATAAACTGAAATTGAGTGAACAAGGCACTAAAAACTCGGCATTAGTTTATTATTCCACAGTGCAAACTTAAGCCCTTAGTTATTTAAATAAAAATACTTACAGTTTTTCCTCTGTCTCCACTAGGACTTTACAAATACACTCATAGTACCAAGGGACCCTAATTTTATAGATGGAAGGAAATGAATAATGGTCATAATAAAAATTGTAAAATTCTTATAAAATGTCTAAAGTGCGGGGGGGGGGAGGGGAGTTTTCCTTTTTTTTTCTTTCCGTTTTAAGCTATGTGGCACATATGATATATTAAAGTTTTAGCTGGCATTCAGTTCCAATGACATGCATAATACGACCAAGACAAACTCATGCCAGTAAATCCTTTTTAGACCACTATCTTTATTTAGCATTGAACACGTTTCTTAAATGAGATGGTCAAGCTTTTAAGCTGATTTATGCAACCAGACTTTTTGGTAACTTTTGCAACATAGAGCAGTCCTTCAGCTTTGTTAGATCTGTTGTAACTGTTAGACCAGCTGTTACTTTCACTAAGGTAAATTATAAGCAATATTTTAAAACCTTTCCAACTCACAGTAACACAAACAGCATGGGTCCAAAGATAAGTCCTAATAGGAGATGGCATTGTGGCTACAGGGAAAAAAAAGTGCTGCTTAATTTCTTTCAATGTGTAAATGTGCCCAAGATCATGGCATGCATATTCATGTATTAATACACTATGTATGTTACATATGGTACGAGAGTGTTTCAGACATTCATTTGGATATTATGAATAGGCTAGTTCCTATCAGATCATGAAATACCACATTATTTCTCCTCATTCTAGAAATATTTAGTTGAGTGTCTTCATTTTGTTATTGCATGCATGCCTGCATGGGGATAAGGACAGGTTCTATGCTTTGACTCCTGAGATCATAGCACAGAAGGCAAACAACCTCTGCCAGGACTTCTGCTTCTTGGTAGGTAACCTGAGCCACTTACATAGAAAACATCTTGTTGTATACTAAAATTTAGGGCATTTTCCTCACCTCTATCTTCAGGAGTGCTCAGAATCTCATTGAGTGTTATGGACATGAGTCCTTTGCCCTGGTCCCATTAACTTGTATCTGCTCTCTGTTCTTCCTCTTCTGGGAAAGTTGTCACCTGTTGAACTATGGCTTCATTACAGGTCCTATACATCACCAAATGGAGGCCCATATAGGGGCCAGAATTGACCACATAATTGTCTATTAAGAATAGCTGTAAGATCACATGGATGTGCTATTTATGTTTCTCCATTCAGGTAGTACACAGGTCACTGCTCTTATAAAGACTCACATGAATGAACAAAACTAAATTTTCAAGCAGAATTAACCTACAAAAGAACTCCGCACCACTTGACATACTTATCTGGTTACATCATATGAGCATTTATTGGAAAAGTACATTCCTTGCATGTGTTATGAGCCATGAACCAAAGCCAAGTGGTTTTAAAATGTCTAAAGTAAGCAGTTATTTTATAATTGTTCACTGAAATGTGATATTGTATTTATTATATAGCACTTTAAAATGGTCAAATGAATACATTTGCATTTTGATGTAGATATATGCCTTGGTTTAAAAATAAAATTAATATGGAATAAGTTTTGTTTGATGCTGTTATTGAGCAGAGATGGACTTTCATTATATCACAGCAAGACCTATTTAACTTCAGTGTTAGTATAATACTTTGGATAAGTAACAAGTGAAGCAGTTCAGGAATGTCTTCCTGTGAAAATACTTTACGAATCAGTCTGCAGCATGGCTACAAACAGTGACAGAGATGTCCAAAAGTAAACTACCAAATACTAAATGTTTTTTACTATAATCAGATTCTTATCAAAGTGTATCAGTGTGAGAATCAACAGCAAGCAACAAAGTTAAAAAAAGATAGGATTAATGAAAATTATATGATCTGAATCCTAAATTTAAAATAAAAGTTATAAAAATAAATCATAACTATAAGGCAGACAGAACTTCGTAAAGCTCTATAAACGATAGATTCTAAAATATTGTGAGTGACTGGCATGAGACTGTTTTATACGTTTGTTTAAAAGTTCTTACTCTCCTTCTAGAGATCCTGAAGGGAACTGAATTTACTAAAATGATAATCTCACTTAAGAAGAATTACATTCTTGTCATATTCTAGCTAGTTCTGCCTATACATGTTTTTAACTCCTCTAATATTTTTATACTGAGGTACATATATCCATATACATACACATGTGCATCTTCTACTACATGGTCTTACTTCAATAGACAGACTGACATTACACTTAGACTAACTTCTTATTAACATAAAGACATCAATATAATGTAAAGCATTGGATTTTCTTAATATAATCATATTTTCATCTACCTGAGATCACTAATAGTTTTGTGAATATGGGTAAAAAGTGAATAGCAAATTGGATAAACCCTGGTACATTTTTGGCATATATCCATTAAAAATTGAAAATGGTAGTCCTTGACTTATTTTCTACAACCGTTACCTATCTTTAGTGGAACCTTTTGTTAGGAAAGTAAAGTTAGGGAATTTTGAAGACCCCCCCAAGACGTTGCTGTGGAATGTCTTTTTCATTTGACTATGCTTCCTATCCCAGCCACATGAAGAGGAGTTTGAATACAAGACATTTTGGAAGCTCTTCATGTACCAAAAATTCCATATTACTGGGATAAGCTTCCAATGAAACTGGCTTTAGTGCAATGTTCCACCAGTGGAGTGAAGAAAAGCTTCTCCAAGGAAGGGATTGTTTGGTCTTATGTATAAAAATATCATCCTTTCTACTCCTAGGCCAGCATCTAAACATGATAAATATTTGTGTTGAGAGTCTAGGATGACAAATTAATGAATCTGGAAAGCTGGTGAAGCTATCTGGGAAGCTGAATAGTCACTGACAGTAATATTCCATACATGCATTTCATGCTGTTTCCAGGTGAAAAAAATTATAAATATCTTCTAATTGGTTTCTTTTATAACAATGCAGGAATCTTCAATTACAAGTGATATTTTTTTTATCCCAACTGCAGCTCACTTGACATTTACAGGTTTGGCAACAGCATACTTTTATTGCAGTTACCGGGCATAGCAATTTTGCAATCAATGTGAATAGGTGACCTTTGCAACTAAATTTAGATCTGCAGCATTTCTTATAGAAACAATAGACTAGAAACACCTTATATGAATGGGGTATTGTGTTATACACCATCCAGTCAAAAATGACCCCAAACTGGTGCTGGAGCTGAGGCTAACATCACAAGTATTGGGCTGACACTTGGCAGGATCTGTCCTGGGTAGGTTGCCCTTGGTAGGGAAAAAAAAGTGTCCAACTTTTAGGTATCTAGCCACACAGTGGAAGCAACAAGCCTTGAAATGGGAGCCTAAGCACCAAACTTTTGGGTAGTTAAGAATGAGGCAGCTGATCATAGGATACTTTTACCATAATAATTTAGGTGCTAAGGCACCAACACAATTAGTGGCTCTCCGTGGTGCCTACAGTGGCAATTAGATACCTAAATCCTGTTGTTGATGTGGCTGAAGGAGCTCATGGAGGATTGGAACTGAGTGGAAGAGTCATTCTCAGTAGCAGATACTTTGCTGAAAATTAGAGATTCCTGTAAAGTGGGCAGGGAGGAAGGACCTATGCAAGAGAGATGTAAAATCTCTCTGAATATAGTAGTGTGAAGTCATGGAGGGTCTTTATCCCTTTTAGATGTAAATCTGCTCTTCTATACAACAAAATGTACCCATCAGTGTTTTTTTCTATGAAAAGCATGGAGACAAGTGAACGTATTATGAAGATTTTCATTTTCCTCTTTATACTTTTTCATGAGATATAAAATAACTCTCTCGGTAACACAGTGAAGCCAAGCCACAATAGAATGCTTAGTGGAAGAGTTAATTTAAAAGAATTTCCAAGTATTTTTCATCAAATTAATTATTCCCAACAACACTGAATAAATTTTACTGAATGGTACTCCAGTTTCTTTTTCATAACACATTCTGTTAATTTTGTGAAAAGCTGTGTTATTCTTCACAAACAATTGTCTCATTGCTCCCTTTCCAAAGGATCTGAATTAGTGGAATGCATTGTTTCTCACCATGAGTATACTTCTCTATGCTTTCTCAAACCTCTACAAATAATTCTTCCCCTGTGGCATCTCCTCAGCTAACAGAACGTGGAAAACAGGGGCAATCATGTCCATCTTTCATCTTTGAAAGAGCTCTTTATACCTTAATTGCTAATCCTGAACTGTACAAGTATCATAATTTCCCTCATTTCAGAATTTCCCTTGTACCTATCTGAGTTTTTTATTTAATTCTACAACACAGGATTTATATAAGGTATCTAACTCATTCAGCTGCTCTTGGGAATTCGTTAGTCTGTGTTTGATTGCACTTGAAAATATATTCATAGTGGGCATTACAGATAGGAAGAGGGACAGTGTGTGAGTCCCATTAATAAATCTGCATTAGGTTGTTCATTCTTCAGAGCTAAGGTAAGCTCTATTAAGATTATCATAGTGTATTATCTGAAAACCTCTCATCTGTCCTCTTAAACATCATTAACAGAAATGTATTCTGAATATAATTTTTTCTAGTCTACTTCTCGCCATGACAATAGTCTGCTCTGCCTCAAACCACTCCACCAGTGCAACATTTGCCTAGAATATTTCTAAATATAGAAATCAAACTTGTGATACAATCAAACAGCATAACACAGGATAATATTTTAGGCTTCAGTTGGAGTATTTTGTCCAGTTCTGGGCACCACATTTCAAGAAAGATGTGGAAAAATTGGAGAAAGTTCAGAAAAGAGCAACAAAAATGATTAAAGATCTAGAAAACATGACCTATGAGGGAAGACTGAAAGAAATGGGCTTTTAGTTGAGAGAAGAGAAGACTGAGAGGGGTCATGAGACAGTTTTCAAGTATCTAAAAGGATGTGACAAGAAGAAAGGAGAAAAATTATTCTCCTTGTAACAATTGTTTTCTGGCCTTTGATAATAGGACAAAGAGCAATAGGTTTAAATTGCAGCAAAGGAGGCTTAGATTGAACATCAGGGAAAACTTCCTAACTATTAGGGTGGTTAAACACTGGAATAAATTGTCTACAGAGGTTATAGAATCTCTATCACTGGAGATATTTAAGAGCAGGTTGGATAGACATCTGTCAAGGGTGATCAAAATGGAGCTTGGTCTTGCCACGAAGGCAGGGGACTGGACTTGATGACCTCTTGAGGTCCCTTCCAGTTCTAGTATTCTATGATTCTATTACTCTATGAATAGTGTAGACAGATTTTTTATTAACACAGTGTTCACTTACTTTGTGGATACAGAAAAGGCCAGAAGTTTGTGGCCCAACCTAACCCCACACTATGGAAACCTATTAAAAGTTATTATAGGGAAACCATCACAGCTACAGAGGAGCTTCCTTGCCCATGTATTCCCCAGAATCATCATAAGACAGTAATGATGTCCGGGAGAGAATTACGTTCTCTGATATCTCTCTGGGCAGGTTCTTCTTCTCCAGTAGAATTTGGACCAAGAAATGTAGCTCCAAAACAAAATTATTCCAGGAAATAATAAATCTATTGACCAATATGGGGAGCCTCATGAAGGGACGAACTTTTCCTGGAGCTGAGTCTTGACTTGGAACTCACTCCAGTAAGAGAGATGATGAGAATGCTGTTCCAAACTCGTTTCTTATTTTAGCTTTCCTTTAACAATTTGTTCACGCACACATACAAGCACACACATGCCACTCACTCACATACACACAAAAACATAAACCAAATCACAAAAATATAACAAAACCCTGAAAATTATAATTTAGCTGTTTTATCTGTAGAGTGGAAAGAAAGAGAAAGAAAGACCTATTCTATTTTTAAATACTTAGGAGGTGCTCAGATACTATGGCAATTTGGGCCATATAAGTGCTTAGGCATGCAGATTAGATATAATGTCTATTTTAATTAAACTACCCTGTCTGCTTTATTGCAGGTCTCATGTTCAAAAGATTTTTGTATGATTCACTGAGCTTCAAGCCTTTCTTTATCCACAAACCACATATGCCCTCAGAAGGTGTTGTGGGCCATGGAGCTTGCAAGGTGCTACTGTTCAGAATTCTAATAATATGCACCTTCATGTAAAGAATTTGTAATTTGTGGTGATCCCTCTATCCCAGAGCATGGAGAGTGAAATAAGGTATGGAACAGGGAGGGGCGTGGACATGAATCTAACAATCATACAATCTCAGTCTGTCCCTCTGACATCTCCCCATGGATATTAGTCACCAGCTCAAGCTAAACATAGCTAACACACAGCTTCTAATCTTTCCCCCACAAGCTCTCCCAGCTACTTCCTTTTTTCAGTCACTGTTGACACCATCATCCTGCCTTTCACTCAGGCCCACAACCTTAGTATCATCTTCCAATCAGATCTCTTTCAGGGTTCTCACATCAGGCTATATCTAAATCTTGCCAATTTGTTTTTGTATAACATCTCTAAAATGTGGCTTTCCTTATGCATACACACAAGCTATAACTCTTGTAGCTCTCATCATCTCTCATTTTTTTTACTGCTACATCTTTCTTTCTGGTCTTGACAAGCGCAGTCTTGTCATGCGCACATCGTTCAGAATGCTGTTGCTAAGATCATTTTGATCTTGACATGCATTTTTTTGAATCCCTCCCCTGATTCCTCTTTCTCTATTGAATCAAGTTTAAACTGCCTGTATTCATTTTCAAGGTTCTTCATAAGCAATCCAAACCCTACCTAACATATCTTATTTACAATCAGGACGATGATGATCACCTCAGATCAACCCATGATGCCAACATACACTACCCACATGTTATACTTCAAACTCCTTCATACTTTCTCACATGCTATCCCACTTGCTTGGAAGGCAGGTGCTTCATGTAAACCTCAACACAGTGACCTCATTATCCTCAAGACTCTGCTTTCTCTAACCTACCAAAAAAAAATAAAAGAGAAAACAGAGGCCACTGCTTTCTCATGCTGATCATTATTGACTAGTTGTTTAATTGTATTTCCACAGCAGTCTATATCCATCTATCTCTTGTATTAGATTACAAGTTCCTTGTGACAGGGACTGTCTTTTTATTCTTTTTTGTATGGGACCTATATAATGAGGGTTTGGCCTAGAGCCACTGGTTACTACATTACAGCTACAGTACTACTACTGTTATCTGCTTAAACAAAGCACACAAGATCTTTTATAGGGGAAAAGGCAGTACGCCGCGTTTATTGAGAATACAACAGTTGCATATGCTTTTCAATCATTCACACATAAACACCATGCACACACACACACACACACACACAGTCCCTCCAGACGATATCATAGTCACCAATCCAGATTCTGTATCAGTTTAGTGGCCAGCTAGATTGAACACAGAGGGGCTACGTCTACACTGGCGTGATTTTCTGGAAATGCTTTTAACGGAAAAGTTTTCCGTTAAAAGCATTTTCAGAAAAAGAGCGTTTAGATTGGCACGGACACTTTTCCGCAAAAGCACTTTTTGCGGAAAAGCGTCCATGCCAATCTAGACGTGCTTTTGTTCAAAAAAGCCCAGATTGCCATTTTCTCGATCGGGGCTTTTTTGTGCAAAACAATGCCGTCCTGTCTACACTAGTCCTTTTGTGCAAATGATTTGCGCAAAAGGGACTTTTGCCCAAACGGGAAGGGCAAAGTATATCTGCAAGAAGCACTGATTTCCTACAGTAGGAAATCAGTGTTCTTGTGGAAATTCAAGCAGCCAGTGTAGACAGCTGGCCAATTTTTGTGGAAAAGCGGCTGATTTTCTGCAAAAACTGGCCAGTCTAGACACAGCCAGGGAGAGCAGGGCCTTTGTCAATTGATCGACCCGATGCTCCTCTGGAGTTGGTGGCAAGACGAATCCAAAGTTCCATAGCAAAGGACCCTGCTTTTATAATCCTTTTCTCTGTTGAAATCAATGGATTCCGCTCTATCAGCCTGTGACCGGAATGTTATCTTGTTGATGTCAATTGTTCCCAAACAGCTCTTGAAGGCTCATCCTGTAATCAGTCGTCTTTTGGGGGTGCCAGCTTTGCTTCAAGGCTTGTCAATCTGCCAATAATACAATCACTCCTTATTATGGGTATGCATCTTTGACGCCGGGTACTCTGGTTTTCACCCACACTCAACCTCCTTTTTTGGCCATCTGGTTCTGAGCAATAACTTTTGCACCTTATCTCGATACATTCATACCCTTTTTCACACACATAAGCAATGTTACAAGAGCTCTCAAGGTTATGTGGCACAACATGAACATCTGCACTGGCAAAGCAAAGAGGCATTGTAAATCAAGAAACTAAGGCCTCAGCCTTCAACATCCCTTTAATCTCATTAACACAGACTCAATACCAAAACTATCTTTTTACTTAGGCCCATTTACTAAACTCACTAAACTTTAGGACAAGGAAATAGACATTTAACTAAAAAGGCTTAATTTAATATTACATTATTATACTACATTACTATATTACTAAACCTAAAATACAAATATAAAAAGAATAAAAGTTTCACTTCCAACACTACTACTACCAATGGGTTCACCTGCTAATTCCTTCCTTCTTCTATTAAGAGGCATATGTAATCAAAAACAGCTACAGTACTGAGCCTTCACTAGAGACTGTACAGCAGCCCTATTATAAATATGCTTTCTGGATGGATCCCCATGGATTTCCCTGCATATACACCATTTGCTCAGGGATGTGCTATTAGTATTTGAACTAGAAGCTTTCATAATTTTTCCTTAGACTGTACATGTTCTTCTAGGGAAGATGGTGGGATCTATACATTTGTTTTCTTATTTAAACTAAAATGTTTTCTAATAATTGTAACCAAAGATGGAAACGTTCTTGGCAAAAAAAAAAAAAAAAAAAAAAAACCAACCAACCAACCAAAAAACTGTTATGAAATTGTCCTTTGCTGGAAACATTTATATTTTGTTCCTAAAAATATACTTAGTAGCTTGATACTATTGCCCAATGTTCATACCATGTAATTTGAAGTTTGGCATGTGGCAAACATTTGTAGTTTGGGGGGGGTATATTTTTTGTTGTTTGTTGTTGTTTTTACAGATACCTTTAATTTAATACAATTTGATCCATTTCAATTATAAAGGATTTGTTCTTCAGAAGGTTTTTTTGTTTGTTTTTTGTTTAATCTCAAGAGATAAGTAATCTTTAGCTGGAATTGCAGTGCAGCATGGCTAAAAGTCCTGAAAGAGCTAAGATTTTAGCAAGGGCATTTTTAGTAAAAGTCACAGATAGGCCTCAAGGAATAAACAATACATCATGGAACCCTGAAACCTGCCATGCAGGGCTGGAGCTAGAGCCCTCGCACCCATGGCTAAAGCACAAGTCTCCTCACCTGTGGCTGAGGTGATGAAAAATTGTGGAATCTATGAATGACTGGGAGCCTTAGGCATGATCATAGCCTCCTTAGGCATGATCATAGGCCCCTGAGCAAGGTTGGGGGTGGGGTGTCTACGTTCCCAGAAGGGGAGGGCTTTCAATGAAAAGAGTGGGGCCAAGACAACCAGCCCTCTTCAAGGTCCAAAGCACACTGCTGTCCCTAACCCCACCTCACCCCAGTACCCTTCCCAGACCTCAGAATGGCATGAGGTCTCCAGTAGCAATTCCAGTAGCACTCTAGTAGCAATTTAAACAGACCAGGATTCTGGCCACCGTAGCAGTGGTAGTGGCTGCAGGCCCTGAGCCCCTTTTAATCGCCCTACCCACAGGGTAATTGCTCCGTTTGTCCTCCCTGTGCATGAGTATAAAACTGTAAGTGAAGAAGGCTTGAGTTCTATTTGGGGTTTTATAACCATTCACTTGTGCTCTAAAGTAACCTTTTTATTATTTTATGTCAGTTGCCCCATCTATAAAATGGTGAGAACAATACTTCCTTGCATACCTCAAAAGAATGTTTGGAGGATAAATTAGTTATTTCCTGTACAGTGCTTTGAATTAAAAATTGCTTTGTATTATGATATAGTATACAGAGAGGGACTCAATTCCACCTTAAAAAAAGGCCGCCATCCAACCTCCTCATCAAATTGCTGGTTGAATTTTAGTAGAGTATCCAGGAAACTCTTAGACACCTCCTGCACATATCCAGGGAAAAGAATGTATGGTTTGTGTTATTGCTAAATGGATGGTTGGTTGAGCAGTGTACACAGTTTATCTGGTAAGCTTTATACATACTTGCATTGTTCATGTGCCCACAGTGTTAAATAGGAAAACAAACAAACAAATGCAAACAGCCCCAAGATATTTACATGGTTAATCATCCTGTCTAATTTCTTCAAATGAATTTGTGTTAGGACTTATTTATTATAATGATACTTTGTTTTCAATCTATGGATTAGAGTGTCGGGCACACAGAGTTCACACATTAGAATTTTCCAACTGAGGACCAAGATTCACTATTATTTAAACCATATAGACATGGTTTTAATTCTCTCAACCTCATCTTTCACACACACTTCCTCATATTATTAATCTGCCACACAACTTAGCACCAGATCCTCAGTTGGTATAAGTCGACATAGCTTCATTTCTGTTAAATGAACTACATTCTGCTTAAAGTGTAGGAGGCACAAGGGATTGTGGTCAAGGGAAACAACAACTAAAAATCAAGCCATGTCACTGAAAGTTGCATTTTAAGCACCTCAGGCCCCAAAATGCCCAGAGAAAAGCATCTCTCAGACTTCCTCCAAAAGAAATTTTTCATATGCCCGATGTATATTTCAGGACAACTGAAGAGGCGACATATGCTACTCAGTTTCCTGGGTTTATTAGTAATCTCTCTGAAATCCATGGAGATAACCGATGAATCACAAAAGCTGAATAGCACATGTCCCCTCCTTAGCTGCCCTAGAATCTGCACGAGGCATAATAAATAAAAAACTTAACCCCAAAGTCCCACAGCTTGGGTTCCAGGTTGTGGCACTGCCCGCAGAGGCAGAGTCTACCATGGTCTGTTATACCTGCTGTCCAGGTTTGCTGGACTGTAGTCCTTTGGAGGAAGAGTGTTGTCTCTTAGGGACAGATTTTCAAAACATATTTAGGCAATAAAAGATGCAGATGGGTAATACCTATACCCCTTCCTCCTTTGCTAGCATCTTGCAAATCCATTTCTTAGACACCTAGGGCATGTCTACATGAGGAAATTATTTCAAAATAACTAAATTTAAAAAATAATTCCCAGAATAACAAATAGTATGTCCCCGTTATAGGGAACCTTGAAATTAATCCGAGGCAGGAGCCATTACTGTGGATATACTACATCAGCTTAGAACCCCAGGAAACACTGGAGAGTAATTACTTCAAATTACTCTTGGGAGTAGTTATTTTGAAATAGCAGCAGCAGAGTGTCCTCACTAATACTATTTCAAAATAACTATTTCAAAATAAGCATTATTCCCCAAGGAAAGCAGGAGTACAGATTTCAAAATAACCAGCCCATTATTTTGAAAAAAATGGGCTTTGTAGTATGAACCTCCACGTATTATTTTGAAATAAGGGGGGATATTTTGAAATAAATCTCTAGTGTAGACCAAAGCCTAAGGCAATGTCTACTCTACCCACAGTTCGACTTAAAGGAGTGTGAATGTGAATAGACTGTAACTCCCTCTTGTGAGTGCTGTGTGTACAAACTTAAAAACCTGTATAAACACAGTGTTGTAATTTCTGTATTGGTCCCTTGATATTATAATGACAAGGTGATTGAAGTGGTATTTTCTATTGGTCTAACTTCTGTTGGTGAGAAAGACAAGCTTCACAGAGCTTTTCTTCAGGTCTTTTGGGTATCACCTCACCCACCTTATATCTCATGTGCTGTTCAGCGAGCCTTGATGCCAAACTCATGGCTGAGGATTTCACCAGGCAAAAGGGCACCTAAATGTCTCTTTGTAAAGCTACTACATTCCTTGAAGAGGCCCTAGACTGAATTTATAGGAATATTTCTGCAAACTTAGTCTGATGTGGTAAAAATGGGTGTGGAAACTTTCTCATGATTTTCACATCTTGACCTTGTTAGTATTATTAATCCTTCATCTTCAGTCATTTCAAATACAACCTCACAATGTATTTGGAACTCAAGTTTTGTAAAGGTGTGTGTTTGGAGTTATTCTTTGGATTTTTTCCCCCTAAAATTATGCAGTAAATATTTTTTGATTGATCATCTTCTCTTCTCTTCTCTTCTCTTCTCTTCTCTTCTCTTCTCTTCTCTTCTCTTCTCTTCTCCCTTCCCAATTGATAGAGTGTTTTAATATTAGCATGGTTTGTTTAAGAGTTGCACCTGGCATAGTTAAATTAATTATTCACATAATTTTCATCAATCCTAACTTACCTTGAATACTGGTTTCCACTAAATATTTTGCAGTAAGTTTTCACAGTGCTGTGCAAGAAGTTACTTTGTGAAATACAGTTCTTTTTGTGAACTACCACCATTACTGTCTATATCTCATATATAGGCATTTGAAGTCTATATAAATAAGATGAAATACAAAATGTAACAAATGAAGAAGCATCTGAATACCAGGATCTATGAAATATACCTTCCTTAGATGAGTAGGGAAGGGAGGCATAAGTAGCTCTTTTGCTCCATCCTGGCACCTATGCAGCAGTCATCGAAGAATTGCTTGGCTATGCTAGGGTGTATAAGAGCCAGAACCAGCTAATGCAGATGGCAGTGCTTACTGGCAGAGAAGAAGGTGTGTTTGGGTGGGTGTGTGGCCATTGCTTCACTCCCACACCATGCATTGGACAGCTCCAGCAAAGGATTACTTTGGGGACTGAAGTGGCAGGAGCCCTCTTATGCCAATTACAGGTTCATCTCCTGCTGCCAATGCTGTAGCAGTAGAAGAATTACTCTCACCATCCTAACTTTTTTTGAATGCAGTCAGTGCATAATTTGCCATAATATTATTGAAAACTTGCCTGGCACTGTAGTTCTTATTAAATCTATCCCTATATCAGTTTCAAAAATTGTTCCAACCTGTCACAAATTTAAGTGTATGAAGGTATGAAAAATCTTGACATTGAAAATGTGAATAATATTGGGCACATTTAAACCATATGCATTGAGAAAAGCATTATTTTTCTGTTCAGCAATAGAATAGCTACATTCAATTCACCTCATTTGATTAATTGCTTTTGAAATTTCAGGGTAATTTGCATTAAAGGTAGTATTTTGTGTACAATGAAAATGATTGGCATTGGTTCCAATGATATTTATAATCTTTGGTGTATTATTATCACAGTTTTTGAATCTATAGTTATTTGCACATTGTTACTCTTAGGCATGGAAAGAATAATGCTGGATTAGCAAATCAAATGAAATGCACATTTGTTTTCTACATAATTTGTCATGGTGGGCATCATCTTTGAAATATCTCTTATCGGCAGCTGTGAAGTTAGACAGATGGTAGAGTAGTGAATCTGCCAATCAGGAAAAAGAACAAACAGAAAATGAAGAAATTCTCCAAGGATGCTGCATCAGTACAAGGGCACTATTAATTAAACCTGAAGAATAACACAATGCTACAATTTCTGGATGAAGAACATAAACAAGAGACCTAACTGATGAGTATGCTACAAGGTATTGTTCTAATTAGCATAATTTCCTGCATGAGAAAAGTATTATTTTTATTGTAAATCTTTTTAGGAGACATAACATTTTGGATGAAAGCATTTATTTTCCTATTTATGAGTTTAAAATAACTATCTGTCATTATAATAGACATAGTAAACCTTGACATTTTGGAAAAAAAAACTTGTTTTAAAGGTTAATTATATTAGTAAATACTTTTCATGTCTTAATTTATTATGCTGTTAAACTAACACACTCAAGGAAAAAGGAAAATGTGCTTATGGTATCCTGTTGTTCCTTATAAATAACACATTGAACATGACTGTCTAAAGTAAATTTGTCATTCTTCTATAGATCCTGATACCATGAGAATGAAAGCCTCCTATGAGCCTTAGTGTCTATAATGGACCTGGTATTGAAAGGTGCTGAGCATTCCCATTTTCCTTTTTGGGCCAGGTTCCCCAGATGAACTACATCTCCCATGGCCTCTAAGGTCAGAAACTCCCATGATGCAGAACCTCTCCTCTTCAAGAGGGAAGACCATGATGGTTCATTTTATTCAGTTAAGTTCCAAGGCTTCCCTGTACCCATCACAAAGATACGAATAAAGATATTATCTGGCTAGTGCGCTACCTTCCACATCCTAATGACTTAAATAGTCAAAACAATGAGTACTTAAGAACCATTTGCACCTTCTCTATCAGCTTCATGTAACATGAACACCCTAATTGTTCCCACCCCCTTTTCCCCTTTCTTTTCTCCCCTCTCCCCCATTTTCTACTATTTATTTTGGAACAGGACCTTTAACACTCCATTCATCTGAAAAAGTGGTTGGGCCCACGAAAGCTTATGAGACCATCTACATGTTTTATAGTAATAGAGGGGAAGCCATGTTAGTCTGATCTTGAAAAAACAAAAGGAAAAACTATATAGCACTTTTAAGACTAACAAGATGGTTTAATAGGTGACTAGCTTTCATGGGCCAGACCCACTTCCTCAGATCATATTCTGGAAAAGAATTGGCATGACCATATATACCAAAGGAATACGATGAAAACAGTGAACACATTATTAAACTGACAAATCAGATTTAGTAGAGAAGGTGGGGTGAGGGAGAGGGAGGGAGGGAATAGCTATTTATAAGTCAATGAATGGCTAATCAGGGGTGATAAGTGGGGAAGCTATCTTTGTAATGATTAAGGTAATTAGCATCTTTGTTAAGGCCCATTCGTAAAGTGTCAAATTTAAGCATGAAAGAAAGTTCTGAAGTTTCCCTCTGTAATCTGGTGTTAAAGTCTCTTTGAAGTAAGATGCATGTAGTAAGGTCATTAAGATTATGTCCCGGTAGGCTGAAATGAAAAGCAACTTGTTTTTCCTTGTGAAGATGTCTGATGTCTGATTTGTGGGCATTAATTCTTTGGCGAAGTGTCTGAGAAGTCTGTCCAGTATACATAGCAGACGGACACTGTTGGCACATGATGGCATAAATTATATTTCTGGATGAACAGGAATATGTGTTCTTGATCATATAACTGACATGGTTAGGTCCAGTGATGGTGTCACCAGAGTAAATATGTGCACAAAGTTGGCAATGGGGTTTGTTGCAAGGGAAAGTTCCAGGGTTGGTATTTATGTGGTATGTCCTGTGGTTGTTGGTAAGAATCCTCCTGAGGTTAGGTGGTTGTCTATAGGAGACTATGGGTCTGTCTCCCAGAGCCTCTCAGAGCGTAGTATCCTGTTCCAGTAAGGGTGTCGGTTATTGATAATGCATTGGAGGGGTTTAAGTTGGGGGCTAAAGGTGATGACTACATCTTGGTGTGCCAGAGAGATCTTCAAGATGTTTTACTCACTCGAGTAATGCCCAATGCGGAGTGTCATACAGACCATCGCCTTGTGCGCTGTAAACTCCGTCTCCGTTTCAAAGCCAAGCCAAAGAGGGGAAGCGCCCCAAGGAAGAAGTTCCATGTTGGCAAACTCCAATCAATTGAAGTGAAAGTTAAATTCCAGGCGAATCTTCAGTCGAGGCTTGAGGATCCCAGCTGTCCCACAAACCCCTCTTCAGATGCTCTTTGGAAACATCTCAAAACCACCATCTTGCAGACCTCTGAAGATGTCCTAGGGTTTTCCTCTAAGAAGAACAAAGACTGGTTTGATGAAAACAATCAGGAAATTCAAGAATTCCTGATGAGGAAGAGATTTGCCCATCAAGCGCATCTTGCTCAGCCGTCCTGTCCTGATAAGAAGGCAGCCTTCCGCCTTGTATGTAGCAATCTCCAGTGCAAACTTCGAGAGATTCAAAATGAATGGTGGACCAAACTTGCAGAGAGAACTCAGCTTTGTGCAGATACCGGTGACTACAGAGGGTTTTATGAAGCCTTGAAGGCGATGTATGGCGCTTCGCATTACATCAAGAGTCCCTTGCGCTCTGCAGATGGCCAAGTGCTCTTCACAGACAAGGTATCTGTCCTGAACCGGTGGTCGGAACATTTCCAGACTCTCTTTAGTGCCAACCACATGGTCCAAGATTCAGCAATCCATCTTATTCCACAACTGCCAGAGAAAAAGACCTGGATGAGATTCCTACTCTAGAGAAGACTGTCAAGGCCATTAAACAGCTGAAAAGTGGCAAGGCAGCAGGAGTCGATGGAATTCCACCAGAGGTTTGGAAGCATGGGGGCCCAGCACTGCACGCCAAACTCCATGAGCTCTTTGTCTGTTGCTGGGAACAAGGCAAACTACCACAGGACCTCCGTGACTCAGTCATCATCACTCTGTATAAAAGCAAGGGGGATAAGTCAGACTGTTCCAACTACTGGGGGATAACTCTGCTCTCTGTCACGGGAAAAATTCTTGCAAGAGTACTTCTTAACAGATTGGTGCCCACCATTGTAGCAGAACTCCTTCCAGAGAGCCAGTGTGGCTTCAGAGCTAATACAAACACCATCGATATGGTATTCGTTCTTAGACAGCTACAAGAGAAATATAGGGAACAGAACAAGGGATTGTAAGTGACTTTTGTCGACCTTACCAAAGCGTTTGACACTGTGAGCAGAAAAAGTCTGTGGCTAATCATGGAGTGACTAGGGTGTCCCCCAAAGTTCCTCAACATCTTCATCCATCTACATGAAGACCAGCATGACCAAGTCAGACATGGCACTGACCTCTCAGAGTCCTTCTCAATATGCAACAGTGTAAAGCAAGGCTGCGTTCTCGCGCCGACTCTCTTCACGATCTTCTTCAGTATGATGCTCCAAAGAGCCGCAGTAGAACTTGATGATGAAGACGGTGTCTATATCTGATACCGTACTGATGGCAGTCTGTTCAACCTGAGGCAACTAAAGGCCCGTACTAAGACAGTGCGGCAACTCATCCGAGAATTACTCTTCACTGACGATGCTGCCCTTGTTTCTCACACTGTGACAGCGCTGCAGCGCATAACATCCTGCTTTGCAGAGGCTGCCGAACTTTATGGACTAGAAGTCAGCTTGAAGAAAACGGAAGTTCTCTATCAGCCCGCACCTCGGAAAGATTACTGCCCTCCCTGCATCACCATTGGCGAGTCAGAGCTGAAGACAGTTCATCAGTTCAGCTACGTGGGGTGTATCATCTCCTCAGATGCCAAGGTTGATAAAGAGATTGATAACAGATTGGCAAAGACAAACTGTGCATTCGGTAGGCTGTATAAAAGAGTCTGGAACAACAAGCATCTGAAGAAAGGTTCGAAGATTGGTGTGTACAGAGCTGTTGTACTGAGTACCCTCTTGTACGGTTCCCAGTCGTGGGTCACCTACCGGCATCATCTGCGTCTCCTTGAGCACTTCCATCAACGCTGCCTCCACACCATCCTTAACATCCACTGGAATGACTTCATCACCAACATTAAAGTCCTCAAACAGGTGGAGGTTACTAGCATCGAGCCCATCCTATTGAAGACACAGCTGTGTTGGGCAGGGCACATCTCCAGGATGGAGGATCATCTCCTGCCCAAGATTGTGCTGTATGGCGAACTCACCACTGGCCACTGCAACAGAGGAGCACCGAAGAAGAGGTACAAGGACTCTCTGAAGAAATCCCTTGGCGTCTGTCATATTGACCACCGCCATTGGTCTGCTTTAGCCTCGGAATGAGAGGCCTGGAGATGCACCATTCACCAGGCTATCTCCTCCTTCGAGAATACACAGGAGGCTGGTCTTGAGAACAAAAGGACATGGAGGAAGAATCGTGACACCACAGCACTAAACTCAGAACAGAATTTCCTTTGCTGCCACTGTGGCCGAATCTGCCTGTCCCGCATTGGACTCGTCAGTCACCAGCGAGTTTGCATCAGACGTGAACAATCCCTTTCCTAAATCTTCATTCGCGAAGTTAAGCCATGACATAGGTGATGACAAGTGGCGTTCTATTGTTGGTTTTCCTGGGCCTATCTTGAAGTAGCTGGTTTCTGGGTATTCATCTGGCTCTTTAAATTCATTTTTTATTTCCCCCGGTGGTTAATTGAGATTTACAAATACTCGGTAGAGATCTTGAAGTTTCTGGTCTCTGTCAGTGGGATTAGAGCAGATGTGGTAGTACCTAAGGGCTTGACTATAGATGATGAATCAAATGGTGTGTCCTGGATGGAAGCTGGAGGCATGTAGGTAAGAGTAGCAGTCAGTGGGTTTTCGTAAAGAGTGGTATTTAATTTTCCATTAGTGATTTGTGCTGTGGTGTCCAGGAAATGAAACTCCCATGCATCTTTTTGATAAGGTAAAATCTTTTTGACTGTTGTTTTGATTTATTTCAATGCAATTTTCATAGTAAATTACAACATATCATATATTAATCATATATTATTTCCAATCGTATAAATATTTTATACGTAGAAAAGTTGAAATAAAATGAACTGAAAGTTAAAACTGATTTTTACCTTGTTGAAAAGAAAATTTTCAACAATCAAAATGAAATAGTTTGACTTTTACAAATGAAGGAAGTAAGGCAAAATATGTATTTTCTCATGGAAAATTTCATCAACATTGGCACTTTCCTGTGAAACATTTTAATTTTACTGGAAAAGTGTTCTGTCAAAATATTTTTGACCAGCTTTAGTTTTCTGCTTTACTACTTGAGACAGCTTGCTTGGTGATTCAGGGAAATTGCTCATCTGCCCTGAGGATTCTGTCATGTGGGATTCCCCAAAGCTCTCCTTTGTCACCCACTTCTTGAACCATACGTGTGAATAGTCACTGGCAGAGAGAATGAGGAAAATTTAGGCTGTGGTTTTTCTTTTCCCTGTAACTAAGCATGTGTTTTTATTCTCTTTTATTATTTTATTAATTTCCTGGCTCAAACGGAGGTCTCTGAAGTTTAATCCAGTGGTGCTTTTGCTTCTATTCCTATGGGAGTTTATCCATTATGTCCAGGAGGTTTTCAGTTTGAGGGTGCTCTTGGACCTCTGACTGCTTCTAGAAATCAAGCAACCAAGGAGTACTATTAACATCCATATTTCAGTTTGGAATTTGAAATTCTTTCTTTCAAATCCAGATCTCACTGCAGGAATCAACATTCTGACTTCTAGACTGTATTACTATAATGCAGTCTTCATGGAGTTGTGTTTATAGAACATCCAGAAGATTCAGATGGTGATGCATGTGGCTGCCTATCTTATAAGCACAATCACCATGATGTGACTTTTTACACTCATCCTTTTTGCATTGGAGAGCAGTTCATTGTGTAGACTTTGACCTGTATTGCTTGTAGCTATCCCACAGGCATGTGCTTTCATGGCTTTGGAGATTGGTTGGAGTACTTGAGCTAGCAGGCTACAGAATTCATGTTTCTGGGGGCTGGTGAACTAGCATTCTCAATAGAAGGCTACCAACTCTGGAATTCACTTACTCCACTAATCTGACATAACCTGTTCCTATTCAGAGTTACAATATGGCAGGAACTCCTCCCCCCTGCCTTTTTGTCTCACAGGTATTGCGTAAAGGAGTCATGGAGATGGAAGGGGAATGGTTTATTTGAGACATTCTTGGGGAATATCACTTCCTTTTTGATGACTGGAAGCAAAAATTATGGACTAGATTAAGTTAAGAGTCCATTCTGATTTCTGCTGCCATATCTCTGTGACAGAGTCATTACAGTAGAAATTCTTCTGTGAGAAGAGAATGTGGCAGTACACGGGCAGTAACTTGCCCTCTACTATAATGCTTGTAGTCAGCCATCAGTGCCCCTAAAAAATCCTATAGGAATTATGTTGAGGCTGTTCTAAGGAGGTCAGACTAAATAATCACAGTGTTCCCTCTGGCCTTGGAATTTATGAAACATTCAAGGCTCCTGCCTAAACTAGAGAGACAGAGGAAAATATGGCTATGGTTTTTGGCTCTTAAAAGAATCTTGCTACAGCAACTTATACTACTTGCTAATTGCTGAAGAATAGTGTGAAGAAAACCTATCAAAATAAAATGACTGTAGTAAAGCCACTGTATATGTTGCATAAGAACTGTAAAAAATACACTCATCTTTGGTCCTATATAGGAGGCCAAAATTGTATGGAAGTGTGTACATTTCAACAATATTATTTGTGCACAGATGGACTGGATTCTACAATGAGTAACAGAAGGGAACATTTTCCAGTTTGGGGAGCTTACCTAAGTAGAACCTCTTTTGATTCATCTGAATTCTCTGGGGACAAGATTTGCACTTATTATCTCTATGAACATAACACATTTAAGCTCTAAGATCCTGCAGATCATATGAGCATTGACCTTGGAGGATCTTCAAAAGATTGTAGCCAATTCCCTGTGTTTCTCCTGGCAGCGACTGACTGGAAGCCTTCTTTAGAGTGAACTTCGGCCTATAATGGTGACTGTTTTAAAATGGCACTTTCACTTCTGAGCAAGATCTCTGTGTAAGCTCAAAAGTTAATCCAATATACTACCTCACTCACTTTGTGGGTGTGGTACCTCACCCACCTTCTCATTCAACAAATTAGACCCCTTAGTACATTCAAAATATTTTTGGCAGTTTTTAAAGACAAATCATAAGCTTTTGCTGATATTCACTTTTCTAACCTTGCAGAGCCAATACCACTAAGAGGAGTGCATTGGGCTTTATACTTTCTAGAGCACATTCTATGTCATTTGTGTTAAGTGTCAATTAGACATTTTAGCAAAGGCAATGGGTATTGCATCACTAGAAATAAGGTCATTTTATGCAATGGCATTGTTTGCACAGGTATGTGTGGGAATAATTTGTCCTGTAGAATCTTTATTCCAAGATGGTACTGTAGCTAAGGATAAAAGGTATCAGATGTATTTAGGATATAAATGTAAAAAATAGGGATGAATTAATGCTGTAACACAGACCTACAGACCTCAAGGCTAAGATATTTAGATTAGCAAAATTAAATCTTTGGACCTCAGGTAAATTGGCATAAGTAAATTAATAATAAATCCGCTGAGTTGATGTTTATGTTTGTGATATGCTGATGTCTTGAACAAAACTGCTGTGTTTGGATAATAATGTCTACTACCACTCAGCAGACAAAACAAGATGATGTTTGATGGCTGGGGTGAAATGTTAAGAGTTTTTTGAAGGTAGCTGCCTGTTACCGTGGAGATAAGGAGACATAAATGTTAATGATTATAAAGGGAATTAATGTGTGAGCCTATGAAAAAGAAAACCCTATAAAGAGAGGGATGCAGCAAATAAGGAAAAAAGATAAAATTTCAGACATACGTATGAAGTCCTGTTGCATCAGCCTAGCATGTTATAAAAGCTTATCTCTGTCTGCATAGTGGTGGGACACAACAAGATAACAAACAGCAGTGTTGATGATGATGGCAAGGTTCAGGATGAGGACTAACCTCTTTTTTTTTTTGCAAAGCATGCAATGTTATGCACATATGCATTCTGTTTTGGTCTCCCTTCTCCTTTACCAGATTGCAGTGTTTATTTGTTGGTGGGTTAATAAAAGTCACTATAGAAAGGAATCTGTACTGAGGGGTCCCCTTCCTTTGATAACTGCTCTCTTCTAGCCAGCTTGGGAACCAAACTCTCATGAACTAATGTAGCTATAAATCCCCACCTTGGGATAGGTAATTGGTTAAAATAACCCATAACTGTGGAAAACACTACAATCCACAAGAAAGAACAAATCTATCTGGAAGTCCAGACCTCAGTTTGCATTTATAGGGAAAACTTCTTTTTTCTTATAAATTGAACAAATTTGACTTGAAAATCACTGACACACAGTGAAAGGGGAACTCCATGACACTGAAGGATAATTTCTCAGGGTACGTCTACACTTGCTCCCTAGTTCGAACTAGAGATGCAAATGTAGCTGACCAAAATTGCTAATGAAGTGGGGATTTAAATATCCTGCGCTTCATTAGCATAATCTTGCTCACGCGCTATTCCTCTCGCCAGCTGATTCAAACCAGGAAGTACTCTCTGAGATGCGTTAGTTTGAATCAAACCCCTTGGTTTGAACTAACGTTACTCCTCATTTTTTGAATGAGGAGTAACGTTAGTTCGAACCAAAATTTCGAACCAAATTGACATTAGTTAGAGTAACATTAGTTCGAACCAAAATGAGGAGTAACATTAGTTCGAACTGAAGGGTTTGATTTGAACTAATGTGTCCCGGAGTGCACTTCCTGGTTCAAATCAGCTGGCAAGCGGAATAGCGTGCGGGCGAGATTATGCTAATGAAGCACGGGATATTTAAAACCCCACTTCATTAGCAATTTCGGTCGGCTACATTTGCATCCCTAGTTCGAACTAGGGAGCAAGTGTAGACGTATCCTCAGAGTAGAACCATGCTTTAAGGTTGAGCTCTATCAGTAAGACCAGTGGCTGAACAGGCACCAATCCAAGAAAAAGGGATTTGCCATGTAAAGATGTATAAAAGAACATGGAAGCCCTGTACCACCCCATTCTGACAAGAATTGGTCTGCAGCATCTTTTGTGCCTTGGTTTCTCCACAAGATAGGGCTCCTATATAGGAATTACATCAGTCTTACCTGTGCATATGCCCAACCAGGGCTTTAATATTGGTACAATATCACCTTCACTCCCACAAACAAGAAAATGTATCTCACTCTAAACCCTCATGTCCAGAGACAATAGCAGTTTCCCTTTAATCCAGCTGACCCATTTATGGGCTCTTCTCCAATATGGTTGATCAATGCTTTAACAGCTCACCGTCCACTTGCCAGATGGTAATTCTCCCAGCTCTCCTCTGGAGATAAGCTTCTTCTCTGAGCATATTATGTATAGTGCCACCTTTTCCTAGATGGTGTTTGCTCAGGGTTTTTGCCCAGGAGAGCTTCTTTAGCACAGGTGCCTCTTAATGGGCTCACCCTCTTCCTTTTCGCCCCCCTTCTTCCTGTCTCTGGCCTTTACAATAAAGTCCCATTGGTTTACCTTCTGTCCAATTAGGCAGCAGGTACTCAATTACAGGTGCATTAGACTCCACTCCCTCCAAAAGGGACTGACAATGGGATGAAAAACAGTAGCAGTTAGGGACAGAACCCACTCTCTCAATGTGCTCTTGTTCTTCTTATGTTCACTTACTTTTGTTGCATGAAAATACTGGAGGCTGCTGCCCTACTGATACTCCAGTTTTGGTGTCTATGGATTTGTGTTGCAGATATTCTGGTTGACCAATCCACTGTATGGAGTGATATGTCCTCTTTTCATCCCTCTGTTTTCCCTCTGATCATCTGCCATCTAATTCACATTAACAGTGCTCAGAAGGATATAGAGTTTCATGATTGTTCCTCTAGAGATCTGAAAAGCTGAGTGGAGGGAATTAAGTACTTCACCTGTTTGAGGTGGTGGAATGAGTTCTTATTCTCATCTAATGCATACAACAACAAAATCAGGAGACTATGCAATCCTTTCTTTGAACTCCAGCATTGGGTACTAAAGTTCTGTAAAGCTGGTACCTTACCCCAAACTGTAAACCACTATTCTGAAAAGAAATGAGAGATAAAAATGAATGTCTAGAGATCTGAGAAGGGATGAGAAAGAACATTTCTGATAAACTGCAAAGCCAAGCACATTTAGATGCACATTTCAAAATGTGTCAAGTTCAAATTCACATCAACACACTTCATTAATTTCAGAGCTGCCACAGATTTTGAAAAGTCTACAGACTGAAATTTTTTATGACTTCTTCTCAAAGTTCATTTGCCTAAAATTATTCCTTTTGACGCCATCACAAATAGATCTTTTGTTTTTGTTTTTTGTTGTTTGTGTTTACTGAGAAGAGCTCACTTCTATTGTACAAAACTGTTTGGGGGGGTGTTGGGGAGAGGTTTGAAGCAAGGTTTTCTGTAGTCAGTGGAGAAAGTAGTGGATACAGCAGGAAATGCATACAAAAGTACACAGACACTATATTAAATAAAAAAGAAGGTACCAATTCAATCAAATCTGCGTTTCTGTAAGGAAAAGCTGCTATTTTTGTTAGTTTTCCTATTGATATATGATATTATCAGAGGTATGGAAAAGTCTACTAATGGTCATATATGAGAGAAACAGGGACCATTCAAAGGATAATTTAATTTTGCTTCATTGCATTACATAGGATCTGTGTTAGAGATGCAGAAGTGAAATCAGAAACTGCAGGGAAAGTTGTATTCTCTACTTGCTAAATTTTTCTTTCTTTCCCACTCTACTCTCCAAAACAAAAATGGCTATGGTACTATAACCTGATAATATTTAACTTGTACATGTTACTGCATTACATTTAAGTACATTTATTTTAAATTAAACTCTAACCCTATTGTGAGTAAATAATAAATATGTGTTCTTATTGCATATACCATGCACTTGTGGGTATCTATTCTGTGAATTTGCATTAAATAGTTATTTATAATCAGAGAATGTCAGGGCTACAGAATTTGGGACTTAAAAGTCAGAAAATGTGAATTAAAGCTATTAGAGCTCTTCCCCTTTCTATATATTTGCAATCTTCAAAGGGATTCCGAAATGAATAGTATCTATGTACATTGATTAGTCCTTTTGAGTTAGTTGCAAAGAAAAGTAATACTCACCATGAGTAAAGGTGGCAGAATCCAGCTATAAAGAATTAACTAGAAAAGAAGGTATTATAGTTATATGGAAATAGAAGTGTCATAAATATTAGGCTAGTTTGAAAAATATATGGAACTGAACAAAAATTAATTGCCTCATGTTTTAAAGAGACAGTCAATCATTTTTATATAGTAATAGTAGTTTAGCTAAGGTTTTTTTTATTCAACTATCCTACCTAGTTTGAAGGATTTATCCTCATTCCAGGGAGAGAATTAAATGTAAATAGAAGGTACAGTTCCAATTTTAAAAGATAAAAAGCAAGTCAGTAGTTTGTGACTGAAAGAGCAAGAATGAGTAGTTATGTAACTAGAGCATATGGACAGCAGGAGACATCTAGAAAATGAGCAAGAGTGACTGCATAGCAGATTGTAGATTTGGACCAGAAGAAAGAAAAAAGTATAGAAGATTAAGTGCTAAGAAGTGCTGACTTGTTCAATCCTAGACAGACCTCCTGAGTCACATTTAAAGATACAGGGGTAAATTATCATAGTTGCATTGGTGAACATTCAAAATCAAATAACATTGGCTTATGTCAATTAAACTGAAAGAATGTGGCCCTTAAGATGAGGAGGCATCGAAGGGTGCATCTACACGGCACTGTAACTTGAAATAAGATACACAATATGAGCTATGCAAATTGTGTATCTTATTTCGATGCTATTTTGAAGTAGCTTATCTCATCATTTGGCACTGTCCACACAGTGCCAAATTCTGAAATAAAGCACTATTCTGAAACATTGAGGTTTACAGGGGTGTCAGAAGAGCGAGTCCAAAATAATGGGCTTGCTGTGAAGACAGGGGTTAGCTATTTCGGGATACTCCAGTATCCTGAAATAATGTTGCAGTGTAGATGTACCCAAAGTGATTAAACTAGAAGAGTTGGAAAATAGTGCACATGAAGTACAACATAAAATATATGTGTTTCGATCTGAAAGAGAAGGGGTAAAAGAGAGATGTGGTGAAAGAAGGAATGTGATTCTTAAGGTTTTGCTAGTTTAGACAATTTTTAACTAAGTAGCGAAGATGAAGGCATAGAGAGTCATCTGAGGGGATATTTTCTGTAATTTGACTGGTCATAATAAACAAATATGTATTTGTAATAGTTTAAACAAGCTGCACTCATGTTAAATTAATTTTAAACATACTACAATTGACTATAAACAATAGTAAATTAAAATCAATGTTTTTTAGTTTATTTTGGATCTTTGCAAGTACTTACAAGAGATCCTGTGTGGACAAAATAGGTGAACAGCTGGTCTCATTGGAGTCAGTTGGACATATGCCATTGATATCCGGGAGACCAATACTTCCCTGTACATTCAATTTTCATTGTATTTTAGGTCCTGATTCAGCAAGGCAAAGCAATTAGCTATATGCTTGATTTTTAGAATGTGCTTAAGTCCTGTTAAAGTTGAGACCAAACATGGCTTGCCGGATTGGGGCCTAAATGTACAATGCAGCATCACAAATTATATACTATCTAGTTCAGAACAGACACAGATAATTGTTTCCATTCAAAAACTACTTAAAATTCAAATTACTATTCTTTGTTATAGCACCTTTCCTTTAATAGTTGTGACAGTTTGATTCCATTTTGTGTAATTCTTACAGACATTTCATTTAAAAAAAACCATTACTTGGTGTTTTCTGTTTGTCAAGAAAACAGTTATTGAAATGAAATATGCATCCCAAACAATGTAGGAGAAGTTGATGTGAAAGGAAGTGTTTGAGCTTGAAATATGGATCAGATAATTAATAGTATTTATATATCATTTTTTTCAGATAAATTAGTAATGTAAAATTTCTGACAATATTTCCCAAAGTTCTTCTGGAAGCTACCATGAACCCTGTTTGTGGAGTTTTACATACATTTGATCTCTTTCAAAAAGTTTCAACTTTGGCTATATTGCTCTGAAACTCACTAATTTAAAAAAAAACCCTTTAAAACTAATTTTTCCAACTAAAACTTCTGGCACCACTTCATGTAATACAGAAAGAGTTTAGCTGGATGTTGCAAATAAAGAGCCCAAGATAAGACATCATTACTTATCAAGTTCAACATTTCCAGATCATTAATTCTCAATAATCAATGGACCCAGTTCAACTGTGGCATATGTGGGTACCACTTCCAAGTCAGTAGAATTTTTTTCCCACAGCTGAATTTGGGCCCCAAACTTGGGATGCCTATACACTATATTCTTTTATCATACCAAAACTTTTCAGGTCTGCCTTTCCAGACCCTGCATCAGTTCACTTGAAATCAGATTATTTCCATTGATTTCATAAAACTTTCAAACAAGACACAGATATCTAGTAAAATATAACTACAACCTCTCTGAACTTTTATACCAAATTTCCAATTATTTTAAACATATTCTAACATTAAAAAGGATTTTGAAAAAGATAATTTTGAAAAAATGTCAATATAGGTTAAAGAGAGACAAGATGGGCATGGAAATATCTTTTACTAGACCAACTTATGTTGGTGGAAGTGATGAGCTTTTGAACTTCAGAGAGCTCATAGAGTTCTGATGAAATTAGTATGAAAAGCTGGAAAACATCTTTGCACTTTAGATGTACATATTTTCAGTTTTTCACTACATCTCTTGTGATGTGCTCTTCTGAAATTATTTAAACATATTTGGTAAGTTTTTATGTTTTATTACTATGTCTTTTGCATTCTTAATGAGTGGGCAGGACTAGACTAGGATACCTACTGAAATGCCTCAAAACGATCAAATCAAATATTGCTCTTGATTTACAAAACCACTGAATATAAAATCCATTAGAAATCCCATAAATTCTTCAAAGTCTGAATATGCCTATTGATTATAATGAGAATTACCTTGATGTTAAAAATAAGGTAACAAGTCACTTTTTTTCTTTTATTTCTTTTTTTTTTTCAGAAAAGGACCCTACCTTTTGTTTAAAATTAAAATAAACTTGTAAAAGAAGTATGGGCACATCTATACTTACCGGAAGATTAATGCTCTGGGGATTGATTTTCTGGCTTTCCACTGCATGTCTGCCACCAAGGCTTGGCTTAAGGTTAGCAGATTCCAGCTACGCATTTTGAGTAGTTGGACTTGCGTACCGTAAGCCGACCTTCCTGGTGTAGCGTAGACCCGGCCTTTGTGACTTATTATCTTTATGTTCTTTACTACTGGCCACAAGTTTGACTTGTTAAACAATATGTAAGTCATATGTGGTCATGAAAAGAAAATATAAAGGGGAGAGGAAAAGATAAATCCTTGACAATTGCATTTTATGATGCATTCTTGATTCTATTCTCTATAGAGAGAATGTGAATTGTAGATATAAGGACTACAATTCTTATTGTTTCATAGAGGTTAAGGCCCAAATGGACCATTACAAAATTTAATCTTACAACTTGCACATCACAGGTAATTCAATTCCATTCAGATAACCCTGTGTGAGCCCAATAACCTCAGTTTCACCAAAGCCTTTTAGTCCTCAGGAAATTAAATTGGTGTGTGCCACAAACAGAACAGAAGAGACCATGGCATCACCAAAGTTAAGCCTCTGAAATGGAAATGAATTGAGTAAATGAGATATTCCAGATGATCCTACACAGGAATCCACAGCCCTTGCTGCAGAGAAAGGTAAAAAACATCGGAGGTCCTGCCAACGTGATCAAGAGAAAAAAAAATCCTACCTTGATGCCAAATCTAGCTATCAGTTAGCCCTACACATGTGAACAAAACACACTATCCAGGCATCTAAAAGAGAATTTTCTGTTATATCTCAAAATGCTCATCCTCCCTAACCGGTATCCTGTCTCTAACAATGGCAGATCTGTGATGCTTCAAAGGAAGATGGGAAAACAAACAAACAAACAAACAAACAAACAAACAAACAAACAAACAAAGATCATAATTGTGCATCAGAGGTGGGGTAAAGAGGGAGAGGGAATTATTTCTGAACCTCTGTAGGTGAATGACTGGTGCCTTGAAGCATGACATTGTCATTTGGCACTGATGAAGTTCATATTATTGTCAATAAATACGTTGCAACATGCTCTGTTGTCTTCTACCTATATCTGAAATCCACACTCAAATACACAGATACTAGCAACTATGAAAATTAATGGTTTAATTCTTAAATATTGTACAGTCATACAGTTCCTAAACAGTGCATGCAGTCATGCAGAATGTTGGGTATAAGACCAAAAATTAATCCCCAACCAGCTTTGTCTTGGACTTAAATGTACATGTGAAATCAGATAGGAAGGAGCTGTATAAGCTTCTAATGGAAAGGGACATGGGAATTTAAATGAAGTGAAACAACTTATTAGAAAAGAGTTCTCACATGAAATGTATCGTCTATTAAATTAATTTAATATTATTTTAAAATGGAGAATACTCATTTTTAAAAGCATGCAAAAGGGATCTGACAAGCAATTTTTTGAACTCATTGACCAAAATAGCAAGGAATCTCAAAATAATTCCCTTCAATTTTGTATTATTTCTCTGATATTTTTTCTTTGCATTATTAAACACTACTCTTCCCATAACTTTAGGGCTGTTTCTGCTACATCACTGGGCTAAGAACAATATCAGATCCTCCTCGATTTAACCTCAAACCAGCACAATTTTATTTAAATGTGGTTTTAAAAAAAAGGCGCCGATTCCAAAGCTGTCAAAAAGCAGCTTTTTTTCCCCTCAGTCCCAAAACGCATTCAGCCATTATTCATACTATAAATATAAAACTACTACTAAGTAATAATAAAGACAGAATAAAATTGCAGGGTGCCATGTGCGGTTCCTTTTATAGCTACATTCATATTGATTACATGTAATTTTTTATAGCAGACTTCTTTTAACTGTATAAGTGAAGATGGCAATTAGATGTCTGCATTTTTCTATTTTACTATGTGCTATCCAGAACAGGCTGTTGTATAAAATTCTTCAATTCTTTCCATTTTAATCCTCAGATTGAGAACTAAACATTTGTGAGTCACTTTCTTAAATTACTTCAACTCATTTAAAAGTGCATGTGAACATGTGTCTGATTAATGCTTAAAACTTTGCTTGTTAACTTAAATTTTAAAATTTTACTTTGCAGTTTACAGTACGCATGGATAACTGACCAACTGGAATGCACTTTTTGGGAACTGTTTATAACATAGTTCATCACTATCCCTAAAACATCTATGTTAGCATCTATGACAAAAACATTCTTCGTCTAATTTCTGCATGTTAACATGAGGATTTGTTCACAGTAATTCACATTTATCACCTCCAGAATGGATGATAATTATCCACTGTCTCCCTGTTTTCTGCTGGGCTCTGCACACTCTCTGGTCCAGGAGTTCTCTGGTGCACCAGCACCCATGGTCCTACAAGAACACGAATGTTGCTGGACCAGAGAGTCCCAGACCACAGAGGTTCAACCTATACTTGATCTGGATATTGAGAGATTTCCCAAAGGGATTCACATTAGCTTGTAGCTTACTCAACTTTAAGACATCCCACAAGACCCTTCCAGTTGCAAAAAATGTTCTACCATAGCTGCACAACAATTAATTAATGAAAAATCCATCCTCAGCTAAATACATATTGAATCCTAGCACCACATCCTGTGACCAAGGAAGGGAAAAGAACATACCCTGCAAAGCTCAAAGGGATCTTTCCATGTCACTCCAAATTACTTGGTATCAACTAGACAGCAACAATATAGTGCTGGCTGTTACAGAAAACCTTTAAGAACTATATATATATATAGTATGCATATTTCCTAAAATTATTTTCCTGAAGATTTTTTTACAATTCATATTAATTAAGATTTCAGATTTACAGAATGAGAAAACTATCAGCAGATTAAATACTACTGTATTTCAGATAGATGCAGGAGTGATTCTTATGTTTATATCATACTTAAGATTCATCCCTTCAAGGCATTAACATCAACCTGACCTTCAATAGCTATGACACATTTAACTTATCTTAAGGGATTCTTCACCAAAATTCAATGATTTTAATATATATATATATATATATATACAAAGGGTTTCCTCAGTTATATTTTTCTGATAATGTGCTGACATTAAATCAGTTAGTTAGTAAGAAATATCAGCACTCAACTGTCACATACTTCTCTTGTGAGGTCCATGGGGGTTTTTCTATTGACTTCAAGAAGACATTACTGGGCCCAAACCAAGTTGATGTTGACGAGTTTTCCTTGTAGGAATGTCTACATTTTATGTCTTCAGAAATAGACTGTAACTTGTGGTGAGAGTTGGGAAGTAAAATGATATTTTAAATAATTCATTCTGCATAAGCATATAAATATGTCCATTTAACAAAATGCAAAAGTTACTCCTTGTGAAATGCGTGAATTCGCAAGGAAGAGAAAACAGTGCACACTGATCTGGTTTATACTTTTTACACCTAGCTTTGAACCAGGAGTTGTGTGCAGATGAATTGCCCCAGGTATAGCCATGGAAGTAATTGTGACTCTAAGTCACAATTCCTCTATTGCTCCTTCTTCTTTTGTGTGGGAAAAAATATGCAGTAACACTGTTTATTTACCTCTTTGCTTGGCCTCCTTAGTGATGTGAAGTGAGAATATTCTCTGGAGAATATTCTCCGAGAACGAGAATATTCTGAGAGTATTCTCCAAAAGATTATTTCCCGAGAATTTTTTGAGAATTTTCTAATTTTTCATTTCCTCTTGAAATAATATATTGTATTCAACTTTTAGAACACCCTGACTGTTAAAGAGCTTTCTTGATCATTTAAGATAGTTTGAGAATGTTATAGAATGTTCCAGAATGTTATGGAACTTTCTAGAACATTCATGAGTCAGGAATTCTGACTGTTATGGAACTTTCTGGAAGCATCACAAAAAGTATATAAAGAGGCAATAACACATTTATTCTCTTTTGTGAAAGGTATAATTGTGTTTTCATCAGTATGAAAAGAAGAACTAAGCCTAAAAGTGATGTGTGGGATTATTTCCTTCATAAAACAGGGTATGTCTACACTAGCCCCCTAGTTCGAACTAGGGAGGCTGATGTAGGCATTCAAAGTTGCAAATGAAGCCCGGGATTTAAATATCCCGGGCTTTATTTGCATCTTCTGGTCCGGTCACCATTTTTAAATTCCAATAGTCTGAAGTAACTGCCCGCGGCTACACGCGACAGTGAAATAGCAATTTGAACTAAGTCCTTAGTTTGAATTAACTGTTACTCCTCATTAACATTCCATGGATGTGATGAAAAGTTTTGAAAAAAGAAAAGATATGGCTCTAAAAGACATTCACTAAGGTGCAAATATTCTAGATCCAAAATTCAACAGTGAGTGCCTTACTAGAAATGAACAAATACAAGGAACTGAATTCATCAATAAATTAGTCACAAGAATGTATGGCACTGATCACTCAGCAAAAGTCATTGCAGAGCATGCAGAGTATCATGCTAAAGAAGGTTTTTTTGGAAAATCATATGTAACAATCAGCTGGCTCAGTAGATGCGGTAACATGGTGGAAAGATATTTGCTATGGATCAAAATTAGGGAAAGCATCTATCAACATATTGAATATGCCACCAAAAATAGCAGCAACTGAAAGAAGTTTCAGTACTTACAGTAGTATTCATAATGCAAAAAGAAACAAGTTAACACAAGACAGGGCAGGCAAGCTGAATTCATAGCCCATAATATAAAGCTTCTTAAAAACCCAAATGATGCTCCGTTGAAATCCCCAAGATAAAAAAGGAAACAGAACAGAGAAATGAGGAAGAAGAAATTGATGATGCTAAAGAGAAAGAAGAAGAAGTTGAAGAAGAGGATATGTATAAGGAAGAAGAAGAGATAGAAATATATGGGTCAGATTCGGAAAGTGCAGATTCTGATCAGAACTATATTCAATCCAGAAAGTTAAAAATATTTGTATCCTGCAACAGAAGATTTGTAATACAAGTTCTAGTAATTTAAACCTGTCTTTTTTTCTTTACTTTCTGAATTTTCATTTTAACAATTGGAAACTTTCATGATTCTTGAAGTTTTATTAAAGAAAGACATTATTATAAATAGTAAAAATTTTAAATACTATTTAACAAGTATTTAAGAGAAAATTCTCAAAATTTTTCGCATTGGAGAATATTCCCAAGATCATTCTCAAGAATATTCTCTGAAAGTTTATTCCCAAGAATTTAACATCACTAGCGCCCACTCGCTACTCTAACCAGCCATTGGGGAGGATCAGATCCAAGGTTTCTCCTACTTAATAGTTCACAGGGGGAGAATTGGGTTAGCTGCCTGGGATTTTCTGATTATTACTTGTATTGCAGTTGAACATCACAGCTCCAGTCAAGGACTGCAAGGTAATAGTAAAACATCAACCATTGACATGAATGCTTGGTGTTTAGCTTTTGGTTTTTTGTTATTGTTGGTATCATAGCAGAGGAGACCTTTAGGGAACGGTTGAAGAAGAACAGCATTGTGAATCTGCAGATGTTTCCAAGAAGCAATTGTAATGCATAAGAATCACAGATTCATGTTTGAAAATGTAGCAGGTAATCAATGAATATAGGCAACATTGGCCGAAAGGAGTCAGGTGTCAACATCTTGATTATATCTAAGAGAGATGGGATGAGCTAGGCTATGAAGGATCTTAAAAGTGAATGTAAGTAACTTATTTGATGATCTGGAGAAGCACAAGCCAGTTCACCATTGCAAACAGCAATGATGTAGTCAAAATGACGATACAGCCAAATGATCTATCCATCTTATAAGTAGAGTCACAAACTGGAAAACGTTGCTTGACTGAGCATGAGATTAAAGGGTTTGGGGGTAAGAATTGTCATGGCCTTCACTTAGTTGCAATCCAGCCCTCATTACTTTGCAGGCTATACCACTTCCGGTTCTGGGTATTTAAAAATTGCAAGGTCACCTTTGCAGGCCATATTTCCACACTTGCAAGCAATGCTTGGGGACATGGAACCAGAAATATATTTATTTAGGAGTGTCGAGGGGCGTGTCCCCCCTTGGCTTTGGGCTTCCTGTCCGGGCTCTATGGCCTACCCCTAAGGAATGCACAGCCCTTGTGGCCCAACCCAAAACCACCCTTCTCCCATGTTAAGCTACATACATCCATTAAAGCCTAGCCCCAAAGTGCATGTCCCCCCATCCAAGTATATACGATCCTTGTGGCCTTGTCACAAAGTTCTGGTCCCTCTATCAGGTATATACAGCCCTTGCAACCTAGTCACAAGAAAAGCCTCTCCTGGCCAGGGGATTGATTGTCCAGGGTAGGGAAAAGGGTGGTAGGGGGACCCGGGCCCTCCCTCTCCACCAGGTCTCAGCCCAGGGCCCTTTAGGGAATCTGGCCACTACACATCGAGCTGCTCTCCTAGTCCTGTGCCCTGGGCTGCTTTCTACCACATCTTGGTACCCCTGTAGTCTGCTTGCCTCTTGGACTGGTCCTTATTGGGGCTGGTGCTGGGGTTGCGGGTGCACCTGTCTCCCAGGCGGTGGTGGAGGCTGGTCCTGTTCCGGGGTTGGCTGCAGGCGGTGGCGCGGCTATCAGCTGCTGAAGAAACATGGGTGGGGATGCAGCCTGACCTCTGCCTTCCTCCAGCTGCCTCATGCACTGCCGAGCTCTCTCTCTGCTTTTATACTCAGGATCTGCTGGGAGCACGTCCAGGAGGCCTTCTCAGCCAGCGGGTCTGGGCTACTCCCCACCCTTCAGTGCGGGGCCTGTCAGCCCCGTCACAAGAAGAAAAGAAGCAGCAGCAAATAAAAGAAAAACAATATGTACATTACAGTCACACTCATCAAACTAAGCAAAGCCCAAATAGTTTGTCAGGTGTTTGGTCAACTCCACAGTTCCGCATATAAACTGTCTGACTCACTGAGGTACAGAACTCTTCATCACACAATTCCCATCCCCTCATGGGTCCAGTTTGACTCCTGCGAGACCACGAAATGGTTGTCCAGGATTGCCTGTCTGTTCCAGTCCAGATAAGTCTAAACTACCTGCTCCTGTTCTGATGTACTGCTACCTGGTCTAGTTCTGTGAGTTCTGCTCCACTGCTGCTGCTCAGGCTGATTCCTGCTGTGAAGTCAGCTCTGCACCACCTTGGCTGTCAAGGCTCTCTGCAATCAGTTCTGCACTACTGCCTACTGGGGCACAATGCGGTGCTCCTGATCCTCAGGTCAGACCTCAATGCAAAATCAGCTGTGCCACCATCACGTCTATAGTGAATTCATACTCTTAATTAAATTCTGTGCTTTTGCCGTTTCTCCAGTCAATCCCTGTTAAAAGCCAATTATGTAACACTACTCGGTGTGGTACAGTTGGGTCCTATCCCACAGAATCATTCTACACAGTGTTTAGAAATCTGAAGGGGAAATCCGGAGCAAAATAGGCATTTGTACAAAGTCCCAGCTCTCTGGAACAGAGCTCCTGATCTTGAGGACAAAACCATCCTCCTCCTCTTTCATGAACTTGAATCCAATTCGCAAACTAAAGTCCACTCCAGTAAAGTTAGGGTACTCTCTTACTCCAGAAATACCCGGCTGGATTTCTTTGTCCTTTCATGAATACAGACTATCAGAATATAGACCAATTCCAAACAATTCACCAAAACACAGTAAATGAAAATATAAATGCAAATTATAATTCATGTAAATGAGGCTGGATTTAGATGACTTTTCTTTCTCCTTCTCTCCTAGGAACAAGAGTCCCATCCCACTAATCCTTCAGCTCTCAGGTTTCCTCATATGCTATTTGAGAAATATTTCCTAGGTTTAATTACTTTGACTTACATGATCTATGTTCAGTTGCTATTCTTTGTTTGCTTTTCATATTGCTAGATGGTAGGATTTCCCCCTTCAGCTGGATGCCTCCTGACTTCCTACTGAAAAGTGCTGTGACCACATACAAGGGTTAAATCTTTTTAATTCCATCATTTTTATGAACAACCATTCCTGCGTACTGTTCATTGCATAAATATACCAACATAGTTTTAGTGGATTTAATCCAATGACCATAATGAAGAGGACTGAGGAAGAGGACTGAGGAAGGGATGGTTAGATTCTCATTTGCCCTTTTCTTACCCAAGTAGTAGACCTTAATTTTTAATTTACAGGTGTTTGTCAATTTAAACTTTAAAATGTTTAATAATCTGTTTAATAATCAATCAAAAGTATGTTGACCTTAATATTTTGGCAAACAATTAACATGCAAACATCTAAAAGATAATAAGTATTAGTCAGCATGGATTTGTCAAGAACAAATCCTGTCAAACCAACCTGATAGGTTTCTTTGATAGGATAATAAGTCTTGAGGAAAGGGGAGAAGCAGTAGACATGGTATAGCTTGGCTTTAGTCAAGTTTTTGATACTGTCTTGCATGATCTTCTCATAAACAAGCCAGAGGATGCAACTTAGAAAGACCTATTATAAGATGGGTGCAAAACCAGTTGGAAAACCATTCCCAAAGAATAGTTATCAATGGTTCACCATTATGCTTGAAGGGATCTGTTCTGGGTCCAGTTTTGTTCAATTTCTTCATCAGTGATTTAGATAATGGCATAAAGACAACACTTATAAGGTTTGCAGATGATACCAACCTGGGGGGGTTGCAAGTATTTAGGATGATAAGATTAAAATTCAAAATGATTTGGATAAACTGGAGAAATAGTCTGACTTATATAGGATGAAATTCAATAAAGATAAATGCAAAGTACCCCACTTAAGAAAAATGGGAAGTGACTGTCTAGGAAGGAGTACTGCAGAAAGGGATTGGGGGGTCATTGTAGATCATAAACTAAATATGAGTCAGAAGTGCGTCATAGTTCCAAATTAAGCAAACATCATTCCAGGATTTATTAGCTGAAGTTCTGTGGATCATACAGGAGAAGTCATTCTTCTGCTCTACTCTGCATTGATTAGGATTCAACTGTTGTATTGTGTCCAGTTCTGAGTGCCACATTACAGGAAAAATGTGACAAAATTACAAAAAAGAGCAGCAAAAAATGATTGAAGGTCTAGAAGGCATGACCTGAAGGAAGATTGAAAAAAGTGAGCTTGTTTACTTTGGAAAAGAGACGAGTGAGAGGGGACATTATAACAATTCGTAAGATACAAAGAGGAGTGAGAAAAATTGTTTTCTGTACTTCTGATTATAGGACAAGAAGCAAAGGGTTTGAACTGCAGCAAAGTTTAGGCTGAATATTACAAAAAAAAATTGTAACTGCCAGAGTGGTTAAGCACTAGGAGAAATTTCCAGTGGAGGTTGTATAATCTCCCTCACTGAAGATTTTTAAGAGCACATTAGACAAACACCTGTCAGGAATGGGCTAGATGGTGGTTGGTGCTGTGCAAGGGACTGGGCTAGATGACCTCTCAATGTCCTGTCCAGCCTGTGATTTTATGATTTGGTGATTCTGTGAAGGTGGAAATGGATTGGTGATTACACCAGAATGAATTTTCTAGGTTTCACAGTCCCATTTTGTTGCCCTATGATGAGTTACATAGACCTCCTGGCCTCCTGGAGTTCCCAAATTATTTGCAGAGAACAACTTAGCAGCATTGCAGATTTTTCAGCTTGTTTTATTCCCACCTTTTGTGGAAATAACATCAAAGTCACACATCTGATTATATTAATTGGCATTTGAAATTGTGATGTGGTGGACCAGGTCCTGGGGCCAGAAAAGAGTCATAGAAGTCTTCCAAGATGGCGAGAGTGGTTGTGGAGGAACTAGTCAATTAGGGTGTGTCTTAACTCGAAATAAGCTACACAAATTGAGCCACATCAATTGCATAGCTTATTTCAGAATAGCTTGTTTTGAAATTGGGAGAGTCTACACAGCATTTATTTCAAAAGAGAGCACTCATCCTCTGACTTCCCTTACTCCTTGAAAAAGGAGGGTAAGAGGAGTTGGAGTAAGAAGCCCTCCAGCTTGACAATATTTTGACATTATTTCGAAATACTGTGTAGACATGTACAAAGTTATTTCAAAATAATGCTAGTTATTTTGAAATCATGTTTCTGTGTAGATATACCATTAGGGACCAGGAAGGCCTATACAAGGAGTGGAAAAGCAAAATAGCAATCAGTTGTAGCCCATATCTGAAGGAGTGAAGATTAGGGACTAAGGGAGCAGCAGCACCATGGACAGTTCTAGTGGTGAGCTGGTTAGAGACTATGGAGAGATTATAAAATGAGCTGTGATAGAGCCATGAGAAAAGGGTGAGAACGTATGTATACACTGAAAAGTTAATTCGAAATAACAGCTGTTATTTTGAATTAATTTTAATAGCATCTATACTTGCAAACCACTATTTCAAAATTAATTCGAAATAGCTGAGAGATTAATTCAAATTTGGTAAACCTCATTCTACGAGGAGTAACGCCAAATTCAAAGTATATATTTCAAATTAAGTACTGTGTGGACACTTAATTCGAAATAGGGGGCCTCCAGCCCTTCCCAGAGTGCCCTGGTGGCAACTCTGAGCACAACCAGGAAAACTCCTCTGCTCCCCCCCCCCCCAGCCCAGAGCCCTTAAAGGGGCAGACTCTGGCCACAGTGCCTGTGCCAGTTGCAAGCCTCCCAGCAGATGGCCAGCAGACCGTGCACCTGGCACACCATGAGCCAGAAACCCACTGCCACCCAGCCCACTGCTCCCCAGGACCAGGCTGGCAGCTCCCAGGAGCCTGCCAGGGGCTGCAAAAGGCAGGCGCCTGCCTGGTCTAGTGCGGTGATCGTGGATCTCATTGAGGTTTGGAGGGAGGCCTCCAATGCCCACGATCTCCGCACTAAGTGCAGGAATGCAGATGTCTACAGCCACATGGCTGCCAGCCTGGCCACCAGAGGCCACATGAGCACCCAGGAGCAGGTGCGGACAAAAATAAAGGAGCTGCGGCGGGCCAATGCCAGGGGCTCCCAACCAGGGGCTGACCCAGACACCTGCCCACATTATGAGGCCCTGGACTGCATCTGGGGAGCGGGGGTCAGATGGTCCGTGCCCCCCGGTAGTCATTGACCCCAGGGCAGAGGGCCCTGCCCCTGACACTGGGGAAGAGGAGGAGGACGACAGCCAGGAGCAGCAGGAGCCTGCAGGGAGTGTGCCCTGATCCCAGGATCCCTGAGCCATCCCAGAGAGCCCATCAGCGGTCTCATCTGAGGCCAGAGAGGCCTCCACAGGTGAATGCCATCACTGTCCCCTTATGTGGGGGCAGCTGGGACATGTGGCCCCAGCTGGGTGCCATGCAGGGGCCCTGGCCTGTTCCCCACACTCGTCTACGCGTGAAGGCACATGACAGGCTCCTGACCGTGGGGACAGACATTGCACACTGCCCTCCCTCCAGATGCCTCCTTTACACAGACGCAGGGTACATCTCCGCCCCTCCCCCCCACTATAGACAGCACAGGGGCTGGGGTGCAGTCCTGGGCCAACTCATACTCCTGGGGATAGCAGGAAGTGATGGTGCAGAGACCTGCCATCCTCGCCTTGCAGAGGGGGGCTGGGTTTCACCCACTGTGTCCCCAGGAAGCACTGACCACTTCTCTTGTTTCACCACAGCCGCAACACCTGTGAGTGCAGGGCACCACCCCGCCTGGAGTATCCACATGCACCCGAGCCAGCAGGCACACCCGGAACCAGGAGGAGTACCTGCGGCAGCACCTGGGGTTAAAGGGAAGGTAGGTCCACAGCCAGGAGCACTGGGTGCAAGAAGACCTGCAGCTGTGGCGGGAGAGCTTGCGGGAGCTGCGGGAGCTGCGGGAGCAGGGCCACGCCTTCTGCTAACACCTGCAGACCCTGGTGCAAAGATTGCTGCCTCCTGCTGCTCCAGCCCCTGCAGCCGCCCCAGCTATTGCTCCTCCTCCCACCACTGTTCCCCCTCCCGCTTCTTCCACCCCCCGTCCCTCCTGCCCCACCCTCCATATGCAGGGCTGGCAAGACCCCTAACCCTGAGCTTCCCCTCCCCCTTCCTTCCCTTGCCTCCCCCTTCCAGCTCCCTCCTCCCAGGTTTTCCCCCTTCCCTTTCCCGCCCTAATTCCCTTCCTCCCCCAGCCTAATTATGTTAAATAAAGAGAGCTTTTTGTGGCAACGCAGGTGTTTTTATTTTACATCAGGAAGGGGGGCTAAGGAGGGGAAAGGGGAAGGAGGTGGGGGTGGATGTAAGGCACAAGGCCCCAGTGGGGCATGCCAAGGGGACTTCACTCCTCCTCTGCCTGGAAGCTCTCCCACAGGGCTTCCCAGATGCGGACAGCCTCCTCTCCCCCCCCAAGGGCTTCCTGGATGGCAGTCGTGCAGGGCTGTGCGTACTGGCCAGCCAGGTGGTCAGCCTCTGCCATCCAGCCTCGCAGGAAATCCTCCGCCTTCCTCTCACATAAATTATGGAGCACACAGCACGCTGCCACAACGTGCAGAATATTGTGCTCGGAGGGGTTGAGGTGGGTGAGGAGGCATCCAATCTGGGCCTTCAGCCGGCCAAAGGTACCCTGAACCACAATGCGGGCCCTGCTGAGCCTGGCATTGAAGGCCTGCTAGGAGGGGTTCAGGTGTCCTGTGTAGGGCTTCATGAGCCAGGGCTGTAGGGGGTAGGCCGCATCCCCCACCAGGCACACTGGCATGTCCACGTCCCCGACCCTGATGTGGCGGTTAGGGAAGAAAGTCCTGGCATACAGCCTCTGGCACACGGAGGAGTTGCGGTACACCCGTGCGTTGTGTACCTTGCTGGACCAGCCCACATTGATGTCCATGAACTGGCCCCGGTTGTCAGACACGGCCTGCAGGATCATTGAGAAGTACCCCTTGCAGTTAATGTAGAGGTAGGCCTGCTGTTCTGGGGCAGGGATGGGGATGTGCGTCCCGTCAATTGCCCCTCTGCAGTTGGGGAAGCCTGGGGTGCCAAACTCCTCGATGACTGCATCCAGGTCAGTGAGGCAGATGACTCTGCAGAGCAGCACCCTGTTGATGGCCTTGATCACCTGCAGAGAGACACACAAAACCACGGGTCACTGGGGTGCCCGGGTGGCTGGGAGTGTTTGTTCCCCACCATTCCCCGTGCCCCACTCCCAGAAGCAACACCCGCTGCAATTCTGGCCACCATGGGCAGTCTGTAGCGTGGCAGGGACAGACAGAACCCTCCCGGGGAGGGCACTTACACCACTTCCCCCCTGTTTTCCCTGGGGCAGCCCATCTCCTCCTAGCCCACCTGCATGAGCACTGCTCTGATGGTGGACCTCCCCACGCCGAACTGGTTCCCCACGAATCGGTAGCTATCCGGCGTGGACAGCTTCCATAGGGTGATGGCCACCCACTTGTGGAGGGGAATGGCAGGCCTCATGCGTGTGTCCCATTGCTGCAGAGCAGGGGCACGCCACTCGCAGAGCTCGAGGAAGGTGTCCTTCTTCATCTTGAAGTTCTGGGTCCACTGTTGGTCTCCCCAGCGCTCCAGGACGATATGGTCCCACCAGTCGCTGCTGGTGTCCAGACGCCAGATGTGGCGGGGCATTCTGGTGTCCGGGTGCTGCTGATGTTCCTCCACAGCACCTGGGAGGGGACAGGGGGAGAGCCAGGGGGCTGGCCTGCAGCAGATGGTGCCAGGCAGCCTCCAGCAATTGCTGCCAGGCTTGTAGCAACACATTCAGAATGAGCACCAAAGTGCACGGGGCAGCTCTGGTTCCATGGTGCCGAGTGCTGTGGTGTCCCAAATGAGAGCAACCGAAGCACACAGAGAGGAAAATGCTTTGCTGTCCCTCAGCGAGGTAGGCAAGCAAGCAGGAAAGCTGAGAACCAGCTGTCCAGGGGGGTCCCTTTAAGCACGAGCCTCAGATAGCCTCAGACAGCCTCAGACAGCAGCCACACGAAGCAACTACTGACCTGATGCCCTGCTGGAACCGGTTTCAGCTGCCCTTAAATGCGATCCAGCCTCAGGCAGCAGTCCCACACACTAAGTCCTAACCTGATGCCCTGCCAGCACTGGTTCCGGCCAGCCTTAACTTCGGTTCAGGGTCCACTCAGTATGGACGCGCTATTTCGAAATAACAAAACGCTATTTCAAAATAGATTTTGTGTGTAGATGTGTTAATTCGAATTAGCTTAATGAACTATTTCGAATTAAATTAACTTGAATTAATGCTGTAGTGTAGACGTACCCATTGTCTCCAGAATGGGAAGCCCTGGAAGCACCACTGACTGAGTAGGGAAAAGACTGAAAGTCTATAGAGAGGGCACCTGATGTGCCCCTGATACAGGTGTACTCAAGAGGGGGGTTGCACTTCATACAGGGTGCGACTTTCCCAGAGGGGTAAGAGGCGGAAAAGGCTTGATACAGATGTAAGTGTCACCCCATTACAGTAACGTTCTGCACAAAAGTGTATTTTAGTTGGTTTTAATATTTCTAGATGCATAAAATTCTTGCCTGATCCAGGCATAGAATATTTTCTCTTTCACATTTATGAGTTTCTTGTAAAAAACAATAATTATCTGGAGATATTTAAGAGCAGGTTAGATAGACATCTCTCAGGGACGGTCTAGACCGTACTGGGTCCTGCCGTGAGGGCAGGGGATTGGACTCGATGACCTCTTGAGGTTCCTTCCAATTCTAGTGTTCTTTGATTCTATGATTCTATAAACCCAGGGCTGGCCTTACCATGAGGCAAACTGAGGCTGCCGTCTCAGGTGCCAGACTGTGGGGGGATGCCACTAGGACCCAGAGTGTAGAAAATTGTGTCTGCTGTTGGTGCATATGTATTTTTCTGCTCTAGATGCACAGAGATGGTGGAGTGCTGTGCTGGACGAAGGAGGGCACAAGAGACATAACAGGCAGGGAGGAGAAAAGGTGGCACGGGGGGCATCATTTGAGCTCCCCGCCTCAGGTGCCAAAATGTTGTGGGGGTCGGCCCTGTATAAACCATATAGTTAAACTTGAAGTTATTGTCATTGCTGGTTTTCTCTGGCTTTGTTTCCAATCCAATTAAAACATCTCAAGCATATTTTAGTGACTTTTTAAAAAGTTGCTTCATCTGTGACGTTTGAAATCTTGCTACTCTCTCCCTTTCTTCTCACCTCCATAACAATTTTTCTGCATCCTCTAGAACCTGCTTTGTTAGGCGGTCAGTCTCCTGTGTAGCACAGAAAGCACCACTCAGCCACACAACTAGGCTAAGTCTACATTGGCGCGCTTTTGCGCCAAAGCTATGCAAATGAGGCT
>CM057845.1:245834826-245855958 GCA_030068395.1 Apalone spinifera | reverse complement strand
TGAAGGATTAAATGCTGTCTTCTATCGAGGAAGTCTTCATCCTCTCTGATCGAGTGTACGGTCGACACCTGGGCCTCCAGCCCTCTAATTTTTTCTTCCAAAATGGTGACCAGCTTGCACTTAGTGCACATGAAATCCGTTCTTTCTTCCGGAGGAAGACATACATGGCACACTCCATGCAGGTAACAACAGATGAACCATCACCATCCATCCCTGCTGTCCTGTTTGCAATCATCCGCCACTTCGTTGCCTAATCACCTCATTTTGTGAGATCCTTTTATTACTCTTCTCAGTTAGCTATAGACTTGAATAGATCAAATAATTTTGTGTGATCTAGGAATTTTATTACTTCACTTCTCACTCCCCTTTTCAACTCATCAATAAATATGTTGAATAGCACTGGTCCCAGTATAGATTCTTGAGGAACCCCAATATTTCCTGCTGTCCATTTTGAAAAAAATAACATTTAGTCCTATTCTTTGTTTCCCATTATTTAACCACATCCATGAGAAGACTTTCCTTGTTATCCCCTTAGTTTCCTTAAGAGTGTTTGATGAGGAACTGTCCTGGGGTACTCACTCACTGTAGGTGATGCTTCCTCCTACATGGTCTGGGGGAAAGCGCTGTTTCTTTGTCTGATGCATCTCCTTTCAGTCTCTGTGTTATCCACAGCCCTCCTCCCTGTATCCCTTCTTTTTGCTCCTGGAACTGGATGGACTCCAGGTTCCAGCCCAGGGATACTATAACATGCAGCCAAGTGCTCAGTGTTCAATCTTGCTGTTCTCTCCCTTGGCTGCTTCCTAGTTACCACTCAGGGGCTTTTTTTACCACCCTTCTCTTTTCTTAATATACCTTTTTCTCAGGGCCAAGATGCCAGGATCCCTCTCTTTCCCTGGGTTCTGTACTACTCTCACGATACACAAAGAGTGACAGCAGACTTCCTCACTACAGCCCTCTCTGTTGCCAGCTTCCTACCTGCTCAATTGAGCTCCATTTTCCAATCAGAGTTTCTTATCCAGCCTAAAACCCTCATTGTGCCCTGTCTCACTAAATGGCCACTTTCTCAGCTTTCTTCATCCTTTGAGAACTGGTGTGAAGGCAACATCCTACCACAGGGATCCTTCTGAAATCCAAGGAGCTGTATCAACTCTTAGCCACATGCCTGTTCAAACTCTCAAAGAACACTAATTGATGGCTGAGGCATAACATCTTGACTCTTTCCCAACAAATGGTGTCCACCAGTGTGTCTGATATAGCTAAAATGTAGCCTTATACAATGTAATGTGCTTCAATGTGTCTTGCCAGCCATTCTTTCTGATTAGCAGAAAGGAACAGCCTGGTGCTGTTGGTAAAGATACATTAAGTAAGCTGCTTGTGTTTGTTATTTATGTTAAGGCAGGAACAGATGAGAAGGGTCCTTGTGCTACAGGATGAGTGTGTGTATGTGTGTGTGAATAGATGAATATGCTTTTACTTTGTATTTGCAATAAACATGGTGTATTGCCTTTTCCCCTAAAAAGATCCCATGTGTTTCTTATAAGCATAACATGATAATTCTGTTTTTTACTATGAATTCTTCCACTTTTCCTGGTACTGAATTTAGGCTCTGTACTTGGCAACTGCCAGGATACTTGTAGAGCTTTTAGCTAGCGTAATGCCCATTAAAAAAATTCTGATAATCTGATACTGAGACTTGTTTCAATGCTAGGTTGCATATTACATTTATGCACTGTTCAAATGGGAATGAAAAACAATCTGTGCCCCCCAAGAGTTTACAATATAAATGTAAGAGATTGTTATATAATTGCAAAAATCCAATTTTGTACCTACTTCATTCCCTTCACTCATTCATTTTGTAATTGTATTAAAAAACAAAATATGCCAAGGTACATTTTCTCTAATATGATTTATTCTTTATAACTAGTAATTATAAAGTATTTACTAGCTGTTTGGTGATATTTTTCTTTTGGTATTTTTTTCATTATTTATGTAAATAATTGGAGCAATTTGGAGTAATATTTACAAGGCCTTATGTGCCAAAATTACTATTGTTTTCTACTTTGAAAATATGGGCTTTGGTTTTTGGTTTTGTTTGTTTCATTTCTCTGGCACCTTCACATGATGTAAGCTAATATGTCAATTGCTCTAAGCTACACATCATACCAATCGGTTGATTTGTTTGTCTTCTAATTCTATTACCAGCTATTTATTAGTTTCTATATTACAAGTCCTTTGTTACTTCCTAACTGTCCTGACTTTTTTTCCAGTTTTTATTGTTAGACACACATATATATATGGACTTCCATTCTCTGTCATTTTAGTTGCTTCATTAATTTCATTTTTAATGTCCCTATTTTCACCCATGAGGGCCAGGATTGAACATATTGTTGAAGGTTAGTTTATTAATTAAATAGCAATGACAATATTCACTTTTTACTCTTTGGTTATCATTATTGTTCCTTGCTGCCTTAGTTTTCTCCCTGTAAGCTTTAAATGACTATGTATTCTTGCTTGTCCTATTTCTTCTTTTTGATTTCTAGCACAGATTTTTCTTCCCTTTAAAAAAAAAATCTCTAATCTTTGAACAGTACTCTCTGAAATAAGTCATTCCAGGATGTTCATTAGTAGGCTACTGTTGCACTGTTGGTGTGGTTGCAGGCATTCTACCATCTAAGGCACCAGCCAACAGCCTACTAATACATATTCTGTTGTGATTCTGCTATTTCTAAAACTGTGGATCAGTATTAGGAAAAGCTGCTTTGGAACACAGAACTGTTAAAAATGTCCAAGACTTTTTGAAAAATAGTTAATACTTTCAGCTCACAGAGATTGTCTCCTTATACAGGGATCAGTGGAGTCAATGGAAAGACTTCTGGTATTTCAACTTTTTGAATCAGGCCTACTGTGAGAGAAGAGATGGCAACGTATGGTGGCTCCTAAAGAAACATTTTTGTAGGCCTGTTCATCTGTAAAATTAGAGATAAATACAACTTCTTAGACCTGCTTCTTATGAGATTCCTTCTAATTATTGCTTTTCTATAGTGCATGAACTTTCAGAAAGCCAGTTACTTAAGTCAAAAAAGTAACTACCTAGTGGTGGTTTTGTCTGTTGGTCTCAGTGACCTAAAGCCAGAATTGTTGATGTATTATGATACTGTCTTTGCCCCCAGTTTCCTAGCCCCAGTGTTCCTGTGGAGGAGCACTCCCAGTTCCTTCCCTATTCAGTGCTGACTCTGAAACTGCACTCTCCCTCAAATGCTTGTGGTTGCACATTGCAAAGGGTTCTATTTAAGCAGGATTCTTATTGGTGAATTTGTGGGACAAGGTACATACAGTGTGTATCTCTCAGCCCTTTTCCCCACCTTAATCTCTAGATTACTTCCTTGTTTTTCCTGATTCCCCAAACTCATAGACGGTCTGCAGGGACAGGTGGATGTGACAAGAAAATAAAACATCCATGTGGACAAAGGAGGTGGCATGTTCTGATAGGGAGTCTTTATTAATATTCATATAGCCTCCAAAACCTGTGGTCAAGATCTAAGCACCACCATGGTAGGCATTTTAACCTTGTATACACTGGGAGGCATAGACTGACTTTTAGTATCTAATATAGGACAAGATGCAAAATGTTGGTGTAACAAACAAATGAAGGATTTGATGGCCTTGTGGCTAAAGACTTTAGACTAGATCTTGAGGAGATCTAATCTGGGATATAAGAAAGAGGTTACACCATGAAAGATCTTAAAAATATAGAAAAGACTCAGATTTTTCAAGATAATGGGAGTTAGGTACCTGTCCTGGTTAGACCCTTTTAACAATCCCTCTAGGCACCCATATAAATATTTTGGTGCTGAAATACTTTTTTAAAATATGATCCAAGAAATTTGTCCTTGATGCATCAGGAAAGGGCATTGCAGTGGAAGAATTCTAAGAATGGGATGTTCTAACAGTGAAGCAGGAAGATGACCAGATATTGCTGCGGAATATGTATCCACTTCTGGTCTCCAAAATTCAGGATGGCTGTTGATACATTGGAGGGGGTTCTGAAAATGTCATAAAAGATTCAAGGATTAGAAAACATGCCTTATATTGATAGACTCATAGTGTTCCATCTATTTATCTTAATAAAGAGAAGATGACTTAATTTCAGTCTATAGGTATAAACATGGGTAAACAAATATTTAATAAAGGGCTCTGTAGTTCAGAATAAAATATATTAAGTATTTTTAGAGTATAGAAGTGAAATATAATAACTAATGTTTCAATACAGGCCTCAGGCCTATGAGGAATTAATCTTAGCCACATAAGGCCTTAGACCAGAAACAAGTTGGCATGGACAGTTGACCAAAGCTAACTCTGTGCCAGTAAAATGTAGCATTCCAGTAAAAGATGAAATAAGTACTAATATTCCAGAAACTATGTAACAATAAAATAGAATATATACCAATTAATATTACAAGATTCCCAATAGTAACATTTTGGGGAGTCTGTAATTACCATAACTGTTAATGAAAATAAGGGGAATGAAGGGAATAGCCACTAAGAAATGGGCCATGTCTAAATTAATGGGACATAGAAGTATAAATAAGGAAAAGGGACTTGAAGTCATATTTGTGTGCATGCTTAGTGGGTACAAGCATAACTCAAAATAAAAAGAATTTGCCTGGCCTGTGGGTGAGATGAAAACACACTGGAAAATGTCAGGATGACAACCATGGGTGACGATGATGATGAAGAAGAAAATGACTGACATTCCAGGGTCTCCCACCAGTAAATGTGAGATGTGAATGATACCAGTCATAGGACTAAATACTTGGCACTATATCTATCTATCTGCTTTTGTATTTTAGTATTTGTGGGTTTGTGTAATATGTTTAGTGAATTTGTTGTTATGATAAATGCAGTTGTTTCTCATGTGCTTCTAGGATCTCTTAATTATACTGATAATAATATTCCTTACTGATAATAATATTCCTGATGTTGTCACCCTCAGGAGACAGAACCTCTTTGACCAATGTCACGTATGATGTTAATAATCAATTATGAATCCATCAACATGGCTACTTCTCTTCAGTCTAACACAAGAATTATAACATGATCCAATCACTGGATAAATTCAGACTAGAAATAAATTTTTAAGGGTTTATTAAAACCCTTACTAAACACTTGTTCTTGCTACCTACACTATAGGTAGCAAGGTAATATAATGTATATGCCATCATAAGAGGAAAATGCATTTCCACTGATACTTTATATTCCTTGTCAAAGTGTCAGTGTTTTCATGACTACTGCAGTCCGGTGCATAAGTTGTTGTTTTTATCCTAGGACCCCAAAATTATAGCAGAATGCAGCAGTGAAGTAGTAAAATTTTAGTAAAGCAGTAAACATATATTTTGACATTCAATGTAAGGCACACCACCAATTTACCTTTAAAGGGCATGGAAAAACACCACCAGGTTTAAAAGGCATGGGAAAAGTCACAGCCAGCAGAAGTTAGAGTGTCACAATGCATAAATCAATTTTCAGAAGGCATCAGAAGCTCTAGTTGAGCTATTTGGCTTATTAACCCCAGACTCCACCTCCTAATTCCAACTTGATCCTGACTCTGTTTCTTGAAGCCTGTCTCAATGCAGTCTGACCCTTCCTTGCTGACATCTTGACTCTGCCTCTGCTACACTTCTGACCACAACTTGGTAACTGACCAATGCATGAAGGCTGCCTATGGCTTGACACTGGCTGTGATACCAGGAACTGCAAGCAGTCTGCTGGTTCAAATACAGCTGTTTAGCACTGTGACAGACTCAGGTTGTGTCTACACAGCAAAGTTATTTTGGAATAACGTCTGTTATTCCAAAATAACTGTGTGAGCATCTACTCAGCAATTCTGTTATTTCGAAATAACAGACGACTTATTCCGACTTCTGTAAACCTCATTCTATGAAGAACAATGCCTGTTCTGAAATAGCTATTTCAAAAAAAGGCATGTGTAGACGCTCTACTTCTGCTATTTCGAAATAGCCCCTCACCAGGGCCATTCTAAGTTATTCCTCATGGGTCTGTATATCAAGATAGCATGTCTACATTAGGGAAGCCTGACTTAGATTAATTTTGAGGCTTCCCTGCAGTGTAGATGTGCTGGAATATCTATTCCAGAATAGCTTATTCCAAAATAACTGTGCAGTGTAGACGTAGGCTCAGACTAGCTGATTGCCACATGCTGTTGGAGAGAAGACATGTGCAGGCTTGGGTGAACCGCTTTCTTTTCCCTGAGTAAAGGAAACTCCAAAACCTAACTGCAGCATAATCAGGCAGACATCTTGGGTCAATTAGAGCTTGCTAGATGCTACAGGCTAATTAGACACCTGCAGCCATAGCCTGTGGTGCTGATTTAAAAGGGCTCCTCCAAATCAAGGAAGGGGAAAGGAAAAGAGCAAAGGATTGGAAGGAGGAAGCGCTGTGTGTAGGAGCAATGTGGATGTGAGCAGAGGATTGATGAGCAGGAAACAAAGGAAAGATGCTAGGAGGGATTGTTTGGGAAAGTGGTCCAGGGAAAAGCTGCCAGAATGAGAGTGGCAGTAATCCTACCTGTTGCCACTGCCTTAAGTTCCCTGGGCCAGAACCCCAAGTAGTGGCCAGGCACAGATTCCCCACAACACCTCAACCTCTGCCTTAAGAAGGGAGATCAGGACTACAGAGGGGATTTTACCCCAAAATTATGAACCAGCCTGTGATGAGTATTGCTCAGTAGGCTGTGGCTCCCATCCCTGATAAAGAGAAAGAGGCTGTGGGTATGGCCACAGCAAGCCTCTGAGGCTAATACTATCTATTAGAATGAGACCCAAGGGAAATGGCTGGAGCTTTGCCAGAACATTTAACCTTTCATTTCCACAGAGACAGTTCAAATGGAAATGCAGTTAATTCTCACGTGTATTAGCATGGCCAGTACTATATAACATGTTGCTATCTTGCCAGAGGAAAAAAGCTAGATTCTGGTTCTCTTCTGGTGTTAGGCGAGCAAGATATCTGACTTCAGTAAGTGCACAAGACATGGTTATCAGCTTTGTATAGATGTAGCTAAATGTCTGATGGCAGTGGAGAGCAACCAGACAGCAGAACAATGTAGAAAGTGAGTCAAGTAGCTGGAGACAGGGTATTTCAAAACCAAATATTCTAATGTCACTTCTAGAAACAATCGATCTTCCTGGATCTTTTATGAGGAATTCCACAATGTTCTGGGAACACAGAGATGTATGACAATTCACAGAGCAGAGATGGCAACTTTATACCCATCGTCCTGGGCACAAGCACTTTCAGAGGAGAGCCAGCTCGACAGATAAAGGACTAGAAATAACCCTGATTCTGAGGCTGTTAACCAAAATGGCTATTATGCCAGAGTAGCAACAACGTATCCTGGGTCTACATGGAGGAGCTCTACTGCAGAACCACCACCAGAGCAAGTGCCGAGACAAAGTCTGATAAGTATCTGCTACCATGTTTCTTGTCATTAATATGTGGATGTGAGAGATTCCTGGCATATGGATTTGGTGAGGTACAAGCTGTATTTCTGGTGTGTTTCATCTACCCTCCTGTCCAATACAGCACACCTTAAAAATCAACCATTCCCACCCTGTCCTGCTTGCCTGTCAACTGAGTCCCCCAAACACTTGCTGTTATGAGGCCAAATGTCCACATCTATCTTAAAAGAGTGTTCAGATTACAGTGGAGGATGCTAATGTGTCTCCATGGCTGGCAGTAGAATCTGTGAGTGGATACAGGGGAAGGAAGTTCCATTTTAAATCAGCAATCTATTGATTTTTCCATAGATTTTTATGGCTGGAGATGAAAACAAATTTCTCACAAAGTAAGAACTACAGACTGTTTATTATGTTCTGAGGTATGGCAAAAAAGAGGAAGAACAGCTCTTGTGCAAGAGGGGGTTTTTGCGCAAAAACGGAGGCTCATTAATTATGCAAATAAGGCATGGTTATAGTCCATGCTTCATTTGCATATTTTTTGTGCAAGAGGGGGCAGTGTAGACATAGCCTAGATGTGTGAATCAACTACTGTATACCTAATATCTCCTTAACATAGACAGATATCTGCCTTCTGCTGTCCTAGAACAATAGGTTATGCATTCCCTCAGGGACCTCCAGAATATAGATTTTTCTGCAGAGTTTGCCCTGCTTGAAAGAAATGAAAATTATAGCTAATGACTAGACACCTCATAAGTCCTCTTTGTGCCTGCCTACCCCTGGAAGAAATAACTGGGTGTGGAAACAATTTCAAATGATTTTTGTATGTGTATCATACCATGATGTGTCATGACTTTCATCAAAGATGATCTGACATTTGTGTGAATACAATAAAGAAAATCCTCTTTGGATCTTTAATTAAATGGCCCTTTTCAAGGAGTAGAATTTTTTTTTTGTCCTAGTTAGATAGTAATGTGCTCTTTTATTGTCTTTTCATGGCCCTTACACCTCCTCAGGGCAAAAACATGTAACAGACAAAGAGAATCTATGATAAGTTGATGGAAAAGATTTTTGATAGTAAATCAGTAGATAGAGTTCCAGAAGGATTAGTGTTAAGTATCATAAAGATAAGGGCACAAGAAAAGTGGAAAGAGAGGTTGTGCAGGAGGAGGAGAGAGATTAGTGGGCCATGATACAGGTTGAGGGAGAATGATGTTTGAGCAATTAGTTGAGCTCAGGATTATTCCTGCAGGCACCACTGCCATCTTCAGTTCCTGCTCTAGCCCCATGCTCTGACTCCCCTCTATGCTATTCTGACCTGCAGGATAATACTGGGCCAGGCTGGACCATATCACAAGTAATGAACAATTGCACAAGGAATGGACAAATGTACCCTGTGCATTCATTGACTCTTATCATCTCACAGCTTGTGCCAGAAACACATAGAGAACAGAAGGATAGCCAATTCCCCAAAACAGTTGTCCATATCATTTGGCAACATATACTTTTCACTGTTTTGAAACTGAGTTTGACTATTGTATATTGTATATTGTACATTTTTGATGGCAACTGGTCTGCATTGATGGGTCTTACAATGGAATCTAAATACCTGTGTCAGCCGACAGTCAGGGCAGTGTGTGTGTGTGTGTGTGCTATACACCTGAGACTTCAACTGCTAGGACTGGGTCCCTTCGCAGCGGGCAACCTGGGGGAGGTTGACGGGCGCCCCAAGTTTGTAGGAAGAGCTTTTACATCTCAGATTTCAACTGCTAGGATACAGGATCCCTTCGCAGTGGGCAGTCTGGAAAAAGACTGAGAGATGCCCCAACGGATCTGTCACCTGGGCGTGACACGACCCAAACACCCAAGCTCTCCCTATACCAAAGCGTCTGTTTTTGTGCAAAATCTTGCCAGTCTAGATGCACCTTGGGTGTTTTGATGCTGGAGAATAGGGACAAACTTATAACAAATTCCCAGATAAATCTGCTTCTTCATGTCAAGTTCTGAACCCACAACTGGGTCTCTCACCAGTCTGTGTTTGGGGCCCTGCTTCAAGAGCTCCAGTCTTCATAGAGGGGAAAAATTTGTAGCTGAGGAAACAGCTATATCTGGGGCAAAGTTGGCATGTCCTCCCCAACCAGATGTGTCTTCAGCAGGTCTAAAAGTACACCAGCTTTTCACAGATGTGTGTGTGATTCCAAAAGGCAAAAGAGGAATCAGTATGAAATGGAAAATTTGTTCCACTGGTTTGGGATCAATATTGCCGGTTTTGGCTATTGAGTGTCTGTGGAGATAAAATTAATTCATTGACAAACTAAAACCACCAAAATCACTTCTTGTCAGCTCATGAGGGACAAACAGACATGTTCTCCCATAGCCCATGTAGACCAAGCCCTAGAGCAGATTAAAGCAGTAGGAATGCTGGGATATAATGGTATATTATATCCATTATAACTGCATTAAAAAAGTTGCAGTTCTGACTCACAGTTGTGTAATAAAGTAGAGACACACCACCATGTTTGAGAGGCCCAGGTTTCCACAACAATTTGGATGCTGAAGCATGACTTTGCCAGTGTGGGTCATACAGACATGATCTTACTAGGCTGGGTAAACATACCCACACAGAACAACAAGTTTATCATGCAATGGATTTGGTGTGCTTAGGAGACACGCTGGAGAAGAAAAGTTGTTCCAGTCTCTGACCTGGAGTAATAGATATGGAACAGGAGAATGCTTTGTCCTCACTAACCCTTTTGGAGGTTGAGCACCACTACAAACCCATTTGGCGGATATTAACATCATTATGCTATTCGCAGATAAGTATTGGGATGCTGGTATAAACAGTGTCAAACCCTTTCTCAAGCTCTAGATCCTCTGTTGCTTTGCACTCTTCTACACTCCAACCTTTCGTTTTTTTCATACGCCCAGGGCCTTAGTGTATGGGTGTTTGAAGGTACCATGTGCTGCACTATATGCAACATACATCTTTTTACAGGACATTGTGTCCTGCTGCACTTTGATGAGGGGATGCTTGGCAATCTGCCATCAGTTCTCATTGGGTGCTTGTATTTTACATGAAAAGTCAGATGAGCTTTTGCTGCTTGATGGCTTTCACGCTCTATATTATTCCATCAACTTCCTATCTCAAGCTAAGCATCTGCTTATTTCCTGTATGTCCTGGCATCAACTCAGGAAACAGGTTCTGTTTCTACATCAATATCTGGTTCTGTGCACAGTGGCTTATCTTCAGCTGCCATTCAAATTTACTAAATCTTGCCCAGTCTTTGTTACTGTCAGGTAGTTAGTAATTGATTTCATGACTGCTTGACCCAGCCTGTCACACCCTTTGTGTGTGTGCCAAAGAGTCAGAGAGAACTACAGGTTCTGTCTATGTTCAGAAAACTAAACGAATAGCCACTTTATAGTCTTTGCAGCCACATCTTTTCTACAAGAGACACTGCTAGATTAACCAATGGACAATTTTTTTCAACTTCCTACCAGATTTAATCAAGATATTATAAAGGGTTATATCTTCATTTGTTAGAGGAATGGCTTGGACAGTGTAGAATGAAGCTGATATTTATTAAAAAGGTATCAATTTACCTTAAGTGGTGCCTGATTCATTTTTTTATTTAGTTTTGAAGTGTTTCTTTTTCCAAACAAAATTGCTGCCTAAGCCCTTTTTGTATTATTTTTAAGAAATTGCCTACTTCAACCATTTATTAATAATTTTATTGTTAGCAACCAAAATATAATGTTCCACTTCTACATCATAAGGTAGAGAAAGTTTTTTTTTAATTACTTGGTCATATTAATTAATTTATTAAATATTAATGATCAAAAAGCAATTCAAGTGATGCTATATAGACAACCACAGTGCTGCTAACATGTTATTACCCCATTTATCAACTGCTATGCATAAGATGTACCAAGCAATATAACTGGTAGATGAGGTATGGTTATACCATATGTTGTTAATCTAGTTAATGGAATAACAAATACATAACTGGGTCTATTAAATGAGAGACTTAACAATATACATTTATGTTCTCCTATTTCATCTCTTACAGACAGGATGATTACTCAATTTTTTGATATCAGATAGCAAACAGAACATAAATACAAATATTTTTAAGCTTACAGCTGTGCCTGATTTTCTGCTTACTATAGAGCGTTGATTTGACAAAAGCTCTAAATTGTAATAGATATGCTTGTTTTTAGAGAAATATTCTTTACAGTAATATACAAGGTAATTAAATATTCACCATAATTCATAATATTTTGTTTATTGATTTGTACAGCTTCCCTCCTGAATTCTCTCCCCCCTCTCCCCCCCGTCATTTGTCACCATTTATTGCAGTGTATCAATATAAACTGTCATTTTCCTGCTGTTCACTGAAGTAAATGTAATAAAATGTCAGTCTTCTGTGCTGGTACTTTACTTGAATGTCAATTTTAGATGCTGAAATTTGTTTTTGTTACTTCTTGTACCATAGTTATTGAGCTAAACCTCAGAGACAAAACACAAACTCCTGTGTTGTTTTCATGTTGTATCCTTTTCTTTACAATTCCCAATATCCTGTCTTTTCTTTTTATAAGTATTGTCTCTGTTTAGTTCTGGGATTCAAGTGTTGGATTTGCAATGCTATAATTTATAAATGAACACCGTGTGTTAAATGAATATGCCAATTATGTTACTTGTTCTCTTAATAATTTAAACCAAAGACTATCCACTCAAGCTATTATTTGCAGAGTTTGAAGTTTAAGATTTCCAATTTAACATTGTTTTGAAAGCTGCTTTAAAACTAGAATTAATTCAGACAAATGTTAACAGTTCAAGGAAATATAAAAACCCATGCCGGAAATAGTTTAAAAGTAAATTCCTTGTGTTAAATAATACAGCTCATTAGAACTGCTTATCACATTTTCTAGGAAACATTACAAGTGTTATGCATGTACTTGCAATGTGACATGTTTATTAAAAATGCATCTGCTCAGTGCAATGTAATAAGAATATTTACCCACTGTGGACTATATACACACAAAGCTACATTACAGACAATAAGCCTGATTCAGCACCACATTACTTGAGGATTACTTTGGTGTAACTCCATCAGTTTCATTTAAATGGCAATGTAGAACTGAAGTGATGGAGTAAGGAACCAGACCAATTAACATTGCATTTAGTGGTGGGCGAATTAATCCATTTTGTGAGGGCTTATGGAAGGAAAGGAGGCAGCAGGCCTCTCACTTATGAATGTCAGGGGAAAAGCAGCTAGGTTTCAATCTATATACTGTTTATATTTCTATATTGTCTATAATTCCACCAGGAATACCATTTGCAGTGCCTGGCCTTCTGTTTACAGTATTCTTTTATGAGACTGGGAATCAATATAATAACATTTTTCCCAGTAGAGATGGGTTCATTAACCAGTTTCTGAACTATAAATGTTGGTAAATGTTAACAGGCACGGGATGGTGATAAAGTCAGAGTTACACTGGAAATGTTTTCCCAGTGTTGTTGTTCCTAAAAGAAATACCCATAATAGCTAAATTTATCAAAAATTTAAAACTCTTATGGACAGAATTCTCTTCCAGCTCATGCCAAGGCAGATGGTGCACAATGTGGAAACCAGTCCCTTCCAATCCCTTATGTCATTTCTTACTTCTTGTATTTGCATGCCCTATGTGTACTGATGAGATCAACTGTTCTACCCTTCCTGCTAAGATACTTCTTGGAGTTTTTTGGGTGCCCTGATTTCTTCATACCTATTGGTTTCTCCTTGACAACTTCATATGGGAGTGCTGGCGTCTGAAGTACATGACTCAGTACACCAAACACTTCCCTCTGATTTTGGTGGAAACCCAGAATCTTTTATAGGCACTTATTTTTGAATATATCTAGGTTTCTGTCCAGTGTTTTAGTTGATCTTTAGATCTTACAGACATATGTTAGCACAGAGATTGAATTTCAACTGAAAATTCTCAGGCTGTATATCTTCAATTTCCATACATTGTTGGTGCTGTATATCTTCAATTTCCATTGTTTAGCACATGCTATACATATCTTTCCTATTGTTAAGGCCTCTATTTTCTAATATAGTACTGCTCAGGTGGATAAACTGTTCTACCTTCTTGATATATTTTGCATTCTAATGTGATGTTACTGCTTTTTTTAACCAAGTATATGAGATAGATAAATAGATAGATAGATAGATACTGGCCATCAATGATCACTTTAAAGTCACTTTGTGCCACCTAAGCAAAGAGGCCTTAGAATGTCATAGAATCTGGTCCATAGGTTCCAGTCCATACAGGCCTCTTAGGCTATGAAAAGACGGCAGGCTTTTGCCGGCAGAGCATGTGCTAATGAAGTGCTCATTAGCATTTGTCACTCTCCCATTTACAGATCTCTGCCGATGCTTTTTGTGAAAGGGTTTTTTGTGCAAAAATAAGCAGTGTAGATGGGTCTGTTTTGCACAAAACCCCTTTTGTGCAAGATTCCGTATGCCTTGAGCAAGGAGGTAGACAGGAGCTTGCACAAAAGGTTTTTTTTGCACAAAACAGACCCATCTACACTGCTCGCTTTTGCACAAAAACCTCTTGCGTATAAAGCATCAGCAGAGAATATGCAAATGACAGCACGACAGATCTTGCACAAAAGGGGTATTTTTGTGCAAAACAGACCCGTCTACACTGCTCGTATTTGCGCAAAAACCTCTTGTGTAAAAAGCATCAGCAGAGATATGCAAATGACATTGCGACAAATGCTAATGAGATTTAATTAGTTAATTAGCATACTCTCTGCCGGCAAAAACCTGCAGAGTAGACGTAGCCTTAATCTTCCTTCTTCAGCACCACTGAGCCTAGGCGAACTCAGGTCCTTTTCCTGTTTTTGCTAAGTGATCTGCCTATCATATATAGAGATAGAGCTGAAGTCACAAATTTTCTTTTGTGGAGGGTTTGAGGCAGACAGATACACAAGACAGGTAATAGAAAGCCATGAGAGTATTTAACACTTCTGTTCACAGACCTCAAATCATTTTTTTCAACGGTGCTAGAACATTACTGCTCCCTTTTTAAAGGTAGAAAACTGAGGCACAGACTGTGAGAACCTACGTCTTCACCGTGTGCTAATGGCAGAAGTATTGAGTAACATAGCAGCTGTATAAAGATCAGGCTTTACCTTTATCCTAAAAAATTAGCATAGTTCTGTGTTAAATCTTACAAACTCCGGTAGATATTTTTTCACCAGTATTTCTGAATAGGGAGTCAGGAAAATATCAATATTCTCTTTCTCCTGAATAACCCTGCTTGAATATATTCTATATGTTAATTCTATATTTTTCTCAGACAAAGGCATTTTAATGTCATGAAGACAAGGTAAAGTATGAATACAACTTTATTTATTTTAATCTTGGTCTCTTTAAATTGCATTCATGGTAAATGAGTATGTCTCTTTTCAAGGAAAACCTTTAAAAAGGTGTTTTTCTGAATTCCTAATTGGAGAAAGTGTGTTGATTGACAGAAGAAAATAGAGGTGAAATGAAGGAGATGCTTCATGATGGAGAATATTTTTGGAAACTGGGATTTAATCTGCATTAATAAGCATGGAATTATACACTGACCATGGAATTTATTTGACTTTTTTCAACAGCTAAATTGAACAGCATCTTTCTTTACTATTAAAGTGCTTTATTTTATCAGTATTTCAGAAAAAAGGAAAAAGATGAGCAGTTGTAGGGCTGATATAATAAAATAAAGAGCCTGCAAAATCCAGGCAATCAAGCAGAAGTTTTTAAAATTGGACTTTCCTAGTGAGAGAGATTTTTTTCTAATGAATCCTTCCTTTCTGAAACAATACTGTTAAATACTGAAGCCCAGTCTGAAAAATGACTGTACATTACATTAATATATTTTTGCACATAAATAATGTATTGTAATTTCAAAGAAAATAACCAGAATGATATTCCTTATAGGAAATTCTGCTAACATTTCATGAAGAATATAATTTCTATGGACATATTAAGCCAATGTATTAAATACATAACAGAGATACATTAAATTTCATAAATTAGTTTGAACTTTCTATAAAAATCTATCATTATTTAAATTATATATATAATTTTAGAATAACTTGGGTCAAACCATATTGGTGTCATCCTTGTGAATCTCTTCATTTTGTAAGTGTCCCAACCATAATCTTTTTGTTTCTTCATTGTTAGATTTAAAGCAACATTTTGATCAACCCCGTAGAGATATGTAAGGTGGGCTAAGGGTGTAAAGCGAACAGAGTACTTTCCTATCACAGACAGATGCATTAGTGCCTTCCAGGCTCAATTAATGGGAATTAAGCAACTGGGGAAAATAATCTACAAATCCTTAAAAAAAACGTATTGGCAGAAAAATAGATCCGCCTTTCTGCTAAACAAAACAGGTCACACTAAAAATATCAGCCCAGTGAATAGGATAGCAGTTTGAGATCTTGTTCCTGAATTTCAAAGCCCTTCAGGAAGTTAGCTCTAAATTCACAACAAATTATCTCTCCCTCCTCTACCTTGACCTATACTGGGACAATGAAACTGGTCACTGATAAAGTGAGGCTTGTGAGCTCCATAGACAAGACTGAAGTGCTCAGAGTAGATTATATCTTTGTGGAGTGGTGCTGCATCTCAATGATGAGAAATTATTGCTGAGACTGCAGAATCCAGTGAAATGAGTGCTAGATATGGATTCTATTTCCTGCTCTGCTGCTTGACCTTGGAGAAGTTTCTGTGCCTTTGTTATCACATTCCCAAAATGGGGATAATGATAGTGACCTCCTTTAGTAAAGCATTTTGAGATCGAGTGATGAAAAATGCTATATAATAGCCTGATATTATTATTATTATTCCTGCTTCTAGTTAATGGAGCTGTGTTCTCAGACAATACAGACTAAACTGAGCTAGCTATTTGTCCATAATAGCCCCCTATGGCATGGCAGCGGCCCCATTTTCTGCAGCTCCCATTAGCTGGGAATGTCAAACCAGGGCCACTGGGAGCTCCAGGGTTCCATGCCAGTGGATGCTGAAAGCAAACAAAATGTCAGTTTAACCTGATGGGCCATGAGCCAAATGTTGCTGACTCCTGATCTAAACAAGACAGATGTCCAGGCCCAACCTTTGGGCAGTGTGAGCAAGGCGATTGCCTTGGGTCCTGCAAATTTAGGGCCCTGCAGCTCCATGCATTCAGGGCCTTGCTGTGCCCAGCTCTTGGCCCCACCCAACCAGCTGTTCACTTGCTGCCCTGACTGGGAACTTCATGGCCGTGTGGCTCAGCCACTCTGCTTTGGGCCCCGCAAACCCTTTGGCAGGGCCTGAAAATGGCTATCTTGCCTCCTTTTGAAAATATCCAGGGAAGAAGCTTCCAGTGTCGCAGGCAGTTTAGTATATAGCAAAATACCTATCTCATAGAGCTGGAAGGGACCTTGCAAGCGGATCAAGTCCCGTCTCCTGCCTCCATAGCAGGAGTAAGTACCATCCCTGACAGATTTGCCCCAGATCCCTAAACAGCTCCTTTCTTTTTTCCAAATTAAACATACTCTGTCCCTTCATTTTTATCTCATAGGGCTGGCATTCCATTTTTTGTCACTCAACAACAGAGGGGAACTCCTAAAAATAACCTGACTGAGAGTGCTTAACAAGGACCCTAGAAGGGAGTTTTCTGGGGAAACTGTCATGACAAGGAGCCTGTAAGAGGAGCTCATGGAGAGGAGAGTTTCTTGGAGGATTTTACCACTAAACCCCCAGAAACTGGTCAGAATCCTTGTGTAGCAAGGATTACCCATTGTCCCTGCAGTGAGTTGCTGTGGACAGACCTCCTTGGATTACAGAAAAAAATATTACTTTGGTTGGGGCATGAAGCCTAACACCAGGAGCAAAGACTGGAACCAAGAAAACCTTGGAGGAAGAGCCTGGGTAAAGGTGAACACTGGACCCAGATGGGGAACATAGACTAAGTATGCCCCAGTTGTGATGGTGGGGAGGAGTTTATGTTCTGTTATGTATAGACTTCTTTGTTAATAAATGACATCTTCCACAAGGAGGAACTCTTTATCACTTTGCTGGCTATTTTGACTTGGAAGATGAAGAACGAGCTCATTGGCAACATGACACCAGCCTGTGAGGTGGCATGATGAGTCACACTGGAATGGTAACAGATGGTAAGCCTAATTTACATTCAGGCTTTGTCATACAATTGTTGTCCATAATATACACTAACTATTTAGTTAAGGGTATCTACATCACATTACACAGGTGATACATGACAATATATGGACACTTTTAAAAATATATTAATAACATTTCATAAGTAATTTTAACCTAATATTTAATAAAATTATTAAATAGTTTTAGTTACCATGTTCAATACAAATATATCTTAATTTAGATGAAACATTGAAAGTGATGTGCTTTAAGTGATTATCCTTAGGGGAATTTACTTTATATGCCAGAGAGGAAACCATATCAAAAGTGTCAATCAGTTTACATGATTGTAAGATATTTAAAACCACAAATACAAAATCTGATGCTTTTTCAAAACATTACATCCCAATGTAGATGGGTATCTATTAACTCTTTATGATCCCTGAAACTATTTACCTACATTATATTCTTAAAATTATCAATATTATTCAAATATTTAAGAATGCATTATATTTCTTACTATTATGGTGTTGTGGTATAGTATGTTGATGAATATTAACAAATATTAACAAATGATTAATTTTAATAAATTGCGATGATTTTAAATATTAATATGTGTCTTCTACAATCTTCTGCCCAGAGAAATGACCAAGTTTGGAAGACACCACTGAATTGTTTGTATGTGCATTCTTGTGACAAAAATGTCACCTTTCTCAGATTGAACAAATTGCTCTTTGAAGCTGAAGAGAATGTTCTGTGGTTTCTTAATGCTGTGATTATTTTTGAATAAGAATGATAATGGCACATTGATGCACATATGTAAATCTTCTCCCCAAATAATATGCCTTTATTTCTTGAATGCAAGTATCACTCTTTTAAATGCTGAGTTTTAGTACAATAGTTTCACTGCATGTTTCACACAACTTTATCGCCCACCAACTCCTCAGCCTACATAGTAACAAAATGGGAGAAATGAACTGCAGGCTGATGGAACTGTTGATGTGTCTTAGGTGTGGTCTACCCTAGAATATTAAGTCAGTTTAATTAGGTCATCAAAATCAAAGAATCATGGAAGATTGGGTTTGGAAGAGACCTTAGGATGTCATCTAGTCTAATCCCCTGCACACAGTGAAACAAATCCCAACTAAATCATTCCAGCCAGGGCTTTGTCAAGCCTGGCCTTAAAACCCTCTAATAACAGAGATTCCACCACCTCCCTAGATAACTCATTCCAGTGCTTCACCATCCACCTAGTGAAATACCTTTTCCTAATATTCAACCTAATCCTCCCCCACTGCATCTTGATACCATTGCTTATTGTTCTGTCATCTTCCTCCACTGAGAATAGCTTAGTTTCATCCTCTTTGGAGTCCCTCTTCAGGTAATTGAAGGCTACTATCAAATCCACCCTCACTCTTCACTTCTGCAGAATAAATAAATCTAGTTCCTACTAATGCAGTCCCATATTCCATTAGCCTTCTTGGCAACAAAGGTATGCTCTTGCTGCTTAGCCAGTTGATCTCCAACTTGTAGCACAGCATGGGATTCTTTCATCCTAAGTTCAGGATTCTGCACGTGTCCTTGTTGAACCTCATCCAATTACTTTTGACTAAATATTCCAATTTGTTTAGGTCACTCTGAAACCTATCCATACCCTCCAGCATGCCTACCTCTTTCCCCAGCTTACTGTCATCTGGGAAATTCTTGAGAGTCCAATCCATCCCATCATCCAGATTATTAATGAAGATGTTGAACAAAACTGGCCCCGGACTGACTCTTGGGGCACACATCTTGATACCAGCTACCAACTACATCGAGCAACATCGAGCTGTTTGATCACTACCCATTGAGCCCAACAATCTATCCACCTTTTAGTTCATTCATCCAAGCCATTCTTCTTTAACTTACTTGCAAGAATGTTATGGGAAAACCTATCAAAAGCTTTGTTATACTCAAGATATATCATGTCCACCACTTTTCCCATGCCCACAGAGCCAATTATTTCATCATAGAAGGCAATTAGGTTGGTTAGGCAAGATGTGCCCTGGGTGAATTCATGTTGACTGTTCCTGATCATCTTCCTCTCCTACAATTGCTTCTAAATGGATTCCTTAAGGAATGATTTTTACATGATTTCACCAGAGACTGAGGTGAGGCTGACTGGTATGTAGTTCCCTGGATTCTCCTTCTTTTTCTTTTTGAAGATGGCCACTACATTTGCCTTCTTCCAATTGTCTAGGACCTTCCCTCACCACCACAAGTTTTCAAAAATAATAGCTAATGACTCTGTCATCATATCAGCAGGGCCAGATTAATGCAGGAGCCTTAGAGTCTATAGCCCAAAGACTCTGGCTAAAATAGACCCAACAAAAATAAATACATCAGTATATATCAGTGGTTATCAACTCATTGATCGCAATTAATAGTCCAATCTGAGAGCCTCTGCCAGTTACTCACGATCCTCTGGCTTCTAAAAATCCAGCAGCGCTTCAGGGCTCAGGCAGTCTGCCTACATGCCTTCACCCCATGCTGATCCCAGAAATAGCTGGCTGCTAGCACACCCAGAGCCCCCTGGCAGGGCTGAGCATTCAGCTTCATGTGTTGCCTCCATTACTAGCACCCCCCATCAGGAACCAGCCAACGGGAGCACTTCAGTTGTGTGCAGAGATGTGCCAGCAGCCGCTCTAGACCCATGTCATTCAGGAAGTCTGCTGAATCCTGCTGTACTGCTGTCTGGAAAGTGCTTAATGGGTGGACCCATATGCACTCTCTCCTGCTCCCCAGTCAGCTTCTCCTGGGCAGAATCCTCTCCTGTATCCACACTTACTCCTAGATATGCACCCCCCCCCATATCCCAACCCTCTGACCCAGTTCCTAATCCCCTCCTACATCTAAATTCCCTCCTACCCTACACACCTTCACCTGCACTCTGAGCTCCTGCCCCAGAATACCCTCCTGCACCAAATTCCCACCCAGAGTCTGCAACCTTCAGCCAGCTCCTGCACCCAAATTACCTCCCAAAAAGAAAGTAATATACAGTAGTTCTAAAGTAAGAAGTAGCCTGTTTTGAATTAACTATGTTTTAAGATTGAAATGAAACAGAATAGTTTTGTGTTAATTCAGAGGAAAGTTTAGTGTAGTGTTAATAGCCTCTATGCCATAATTGTGATTACTTTGTTTTAAAATAGGAAAAGGACTAGTATCCAGTGTGACAGAGCAGGGGTGATACAGCAGGTTCAAGAGCTTGATGGAAGGGGAAAGAGACAGAGAGAGTCAGCAATCCTGGCTAAGTAGGGGCAGCTGAGACAGAGCGGCTGCAAAATCAATTAAGGCCCAGGTGAAACCAATTGAGGCTGCCTGGAGGCCTATTTAAGAACCCTCCCTGTGGTTCAGGGGGGAGAGAGTTGGGAAGGAGTTTGAACAGTTGTGAGCGTGTGGAGAGAGCCGAGAAGGAGTTTGGAGAGTTGTGAGAGTGT
>CM057845.1:245810412-245822841 GCA_030068395.1 Apalone spinifera | reverse complement strand
ATGAGATCTGAAGATGGGGGGGGGGGACATAATGCAATCACCTGCATGCAAATCAGTATCAACTTAAATCTATTACATTTTATATTCTTTAGAATTTTTCATCATTTTCAGTCCTTATTAGAATATTATGAATTATTTGAAATGCAATAGCATCCAGAAATTCTGTAATTGATTACATGATGTAAAGAGAGGAAGATGCATTCCCTAACAAAAATATAGACAATATAAAAAGTTAATAATTGGCAAATAATTATGACAGATAAGATTATTTTGTATTTATAAAATACATCACATATTTTCTACTTTGATATATGCAACATGGTCAGGACGCAATTATGATATCTTTTTTCCATAAGATATGCCACATCTTATGGGATACTGTTTATGGATACATATTTCCTGTAGTATAAAGTACAAGAATGATGTCTTTGTATTGCATATTTTCCTGTATTTAAGAGCAAATACAATTTCAAACATGTATAGTTTATGAGTGCCTTTGGGCAGGTACTGTCATTTTGTTCACTTTTTACAGTGACTTACACATTGGGGTCCTGGTCTGAGAGTGGGGCCTAGAGACACTATCTTGATATGAAGTACAATTATTCATGTAGTATTAGCATTTTGAAGTGGACAGAACAAATGTACCATTTGGAGTATGTGTTGAAATTCCAGCCTTAACTTCACCTTTTAGTTTGTGCCTATCAGAGATGTAAGACCATGGAATGTTCTAATGTTAACAAAAGAATTATAAAGGGGCTTCTGAAAATTTGCCCACAAGATTTGCAGTTGCATTCTTTGCACATGCTGTTAACTACGTGTACACATAAGATAAGGCATTTCTAACTTTCCACTTACACTTTTATATATTCGCACACACACAAGGTAGTCTCAAAAACATAAGGGTACATTCAATAAGCCCTTTGAGAACTTGCTCTTGTATGTAAGGGCTGCAAGCCTATGCTAACAGAGGTCAAATGCAAAATTCCCACTGACTTTGGTGTTTTAGGATCAGGCTACTTAATACCTCAAATAGTGGAAGTTGATAGGGAATGAGTTTAACTTCCTTGCCTTTCCCAGCTGGTATATTTGAAGCATGCACACCAGTTCTGTGATGTCTAAATATTTTAGCTGAACATTTAAAATTATTTAGGAAGGAATGTTTTCTTCAAATACTGAAGTTCCTAAGGACAATTCAGGGTACCAGAAGCTTGGGAACCACTGAGAAATATGGTTACATCAAAGGCATCTATTATAGGAAAACTCAAGTTGGTGGATTTAACTGCTTATCATGAAAAAGTAACTATGAATGGCAATTTTTGTCTGATCAATGCTTTCTTTTGTCTGGGAAATGAGTGAGATGCTTCAGAAGACTAAATATGTGTTCTGCCAAGTCTTAATAAAGAGAAATGTGATAGAGGATGAATCACTTAACTACCTGTTCTGTTCATTCCCTCTGGCCGCTGTCAGAAGACAGTTATACTGGACTAGATGGACCATTGATCTCACCCATTATGGCCATTCTGATATGATGTGAACAACCAAAAAAAGAAGAAAAAAAAAGGCGGTAGAAAAGTAAAAGGAGACAATAATGGAAAGTGAAAGATTGAAAAGAAGTACAGAGAGCATTTTCTTATCAAGATCAGTACAAAATAATTACAGGAAGGAAGCAAAGGGTGAGCAGTGCAGGTAAAAGGGTAGGGCAGGTGGCTGCTAGATAATTCCTTATTTTGTGTTCTATTGAATGGCTTTTCTGTTAAGTGTAACGTAAATGAAATGTGTGATGTGGAGTATAAAAGCACTGGTAGCACTTCTCTGGGACAATCTGCATAACTTACTCCCTGCTTCACCTTTTGTGAGTTATATGGTGAGTGTAGTATAAAGGATTTAGTGGAATGAGCACACATCATTACTTATTCTCTGTCTCAGAGGACCATCAATAGATTAGCTAGAATTTGAAACAGCCCCGTGGTGCAAAAAGAGTGCCTGGAGTGAAAAGATGCCCTCAAAATAACACCAAAACCAGGGAATGTAATTATTGCCTTACTGTCTAGGGCAGAATTGCTGAGAGGCTAAATAAAATGATTCCCAGAACACTGATTTTCCTCTTTATTTTTATGAATGTGGATTCTATAGGAGTTCCCTTTGGAGCTGCCTGACCTAAATATTGTACTAGTCTAGCCTCTGAGTACAGGGCAGGATGAGTTGGCAGGCAATGCCCAACAGTGCATTCTGTGATATCAGGGGCAGTTATGAAAGGACATTGCTGGCCCAGGAGGAAGACTTATGTAGGAGGAAGAGCAGATTGAATACTAACCCTGTAAAACTAAAACCTATGCATTGCTCTTTGGTTTTATACTCTGTGACTTTTTAATTTAAAAAAGCTTATCTTTTAACTTCTATCACACTTCTTTCCCGATAGATCAGGCTGTCTCTTCTGACACAGCACTGTGAACAAAAGCAATATAATTGCACTGACAGGGTGAAACCTTGACCCCGCTGAAGTCAATGGCAAAACTCCTATAGACCTCAATTAGGCAACTATTTTTTCCATTTTCTTTCACAGACAATGATGTGTCTTAGGCACTCTTCCTCTCTTATAGGTGGTTCATACAATGAAACAATAGACCTTAGTGTTTTGGTTTTAATAGCTTTTGACACTTTGGGTGAGATCTTATATATGATAATTTTTGCTTATGGAAGACTCTGAAAAACAAACTTTCATTGATAGGTCACCATTATATCCTACCATAGGGTAAAAAAAGAAGATAAAACATTGTAATAGATGGGGTATTTAGTCATTCTATCAGTATTAGAAGCTATATGCCTAAATGTTCATGCAATCTATGCATGCCACTGTCTCTTTCCCCAGAAAACAAATCATTGTGTTGCCTGGCATACTAATAAGTATAATTTAGGATTTTGAATATTTTTACAACTCTCCTCAGGGAATTTTAGCTCCTCTGTGATTCTTTGACATTAGCAAAACTGAAACAACTAATATTTATATTAAGAAGAATAAACTCATTCCCTATTAATATTTAATTATACATTGAATTTATTAAACTTTTAGCTTTCCTACACATGCCAGTTTCTTTCTCGGTATGGAAAAATTAAACATGCATGTTTTAATACGTTGGTGAAAATGAAAACAAAAGTCTTAATGTTTTCATTAACATTCAAATAAGTATGTATATCTGTGCATTACAGAATGAGAGATAGAAGAGGCAAATAAAGAAGATAATGAATTCAGCTTACTCCACTTGAAAGTACCAAAGTTGAACAAATCACTTACCAAATTCTCCTTTTGTCTAGGACTAATTCTTATTTTCAAGTATATATAGGATTTCTTAAATAAAGTAGCTAAAACAGGGCTCAAATTAAAGTAGGACTAACTCATTTTTTATTTCAAGTGGGCACAAACTGGACCCTCAATTTAAAATCAATTCAAATTTCAAGGAGACAGCAATAACTCCTTGAAAATTATTACTTCAACAAAAGTTGAGGTAACTTAATTACAGCAAACTGCAAAACAAGGAAAAGCAACAGAAACTAGCCTGTATGTTTTTATACCTGTCTTTACCTGTACACTGCTTTCCCCCACCTCTCCCTCCAGTCAGCCAGGAGATGCTATCTCTTGAGGATCTATATTCCAGTTATCAGTAGACAACATTATGACAGCTTGCAGTCTGCTTGGACTTTTAATATGGGTGATTACTGGTGATTTCCAATAAAAGTGGAAAATGACAGAATGGAACTGAAGCGACGTATTTTGTAGACCACATGCTAAGTACCAAAAAAAGGCTGGTGGAGACCTGCCTAGTGAAAACTCACTAAAGGAACACAATCCCATTCAAATCTCCACTCTCTTCCCATGGTTAGTGACTCCATCTTTGGTTATGTGACTTTAGATTAAAATCTAGACTGCTGGATAAACTCTGCCATGAAATAACAAAAGCAGCGAGACAAGCAGAAAAGTGATTGTCAAATAAAATCGGTCAATAGAATTAGTTAAAATGGTTTTTTTTTTCATTAAACCAACATGAGGAAACATTACACAAGGATATCCCGTTCATTGTGGGATAGACTTAATATGTTGTGAATGGAAATAGATGAGAAACACAGCTGGGAAAAATGACAGAATCAGCTTAGAAGTGTTTTGGGACATGTAAGGTCAAATTATCCCCTGATATAGGCCTGGGTAACTCAATAGGTTTCAGTGGAATTTCTCAAGATGTAAGAAAGAGTTTTGATTTTAAATGTTAAAGCAGTGGATTTCTTTCACAACATGTTAGAAGAAAAGAACAGAAGTCTAATTAGACTGTGAATGAGAATGAATGTAATGAAATAGGAGAACTTTCCTCCGGAAAGATTGGTTTTGGAGCTGGAAAAGGAGAGCAAGAGTTGAGTCAACAAGCTTCCTCTTGAATAAAATACTGGAATAGAAAAAAAAAAGAGAAATATCAGCATATCAGTGGAAGCAAATATTTCTCTGAATTGTCACAAGAACATTATTTTTCTTTGTTGGTTCATCTCCAGCCTGCTAAATTAAGCAAGTTGTGTGAATTAAAAGGAATTGCTAGGAGATAAAGAGTTATCCAATCCTCTAACATCATTCCCCTTTGGCCAACCCACTAATTTAGACAATTGTCTCAGAACTACTGGAGATTTGAGGAGCAGTATTTTGGGAAAAGCTGTTTGAAGTGCTAGTGAAAACCGGGGAGGTCTGAGAAGGTCAGGGGATAGAAAGAAGAGATAGGAAAACACATTGAGTCTGAATCATATCTCACATCAGCTTTACATAACTCCATTTGTTTCAGTGGAATTACTCTTGATTCATGCTTATGCAAACAGAAAAAGGATCATATCTTCTATGTAGAGAACCTGGAGCCTACATCTGGAGGAGAGGTTGATGTGTTTGCACTTGGCACACTTCACTTAGTTTTAGATTTACTGGCACTTAAATCATACTTGAGAAAGTAAGTAACAGGAACGCATGTTAGAAAGCTACCTAAGTCAACTGGTCAGTGGGGAAAAGAATGTGGCTGAAATCTTATAAGAACATGATTTTAAAAGATTGCTATTAGCACAGGTTAAAAATTGTAGTTTTGACTCAACTAAATCTTTCATGAAAACTGTCTATCTTAGCACAGAAATTAGTGACCTTTTTGTTAAAGTGAACATCTTGTTGAAAACTACTTTTTCCTGGAAAACTAAAAATTGTTCAATAGCAAAATTCCAGTGAGGTGCCCCATAGGAATTGTAGTTCAGGTATTTCATGCCTCCGAGGCATGAATACTCTATGGTGGGGCAGCTAAAACACATTTTCCATCATAAACTGAAGTCACAGAGTTCTTTGATGAACTGTGGTGGCTCAGGAAGAGGAGAAACAAGAATGCTTTATAGGAGATGCAATCCAGACATGGAATCTGGGCCATAAATGGGGGATAAGAGCTTCAGGCACTTAAACTATACCCCTTATGCAGTACTGTACTGTGCAAGCCTTTCTAAATATAAACTTCTGGTTTTAGTAAAAACGTTTAGCTGATAATACTAGGTTTACATTTTTTTGCCCAAAAGCTGGCATTTGCTGGAGAAAAGAGGGCAGGAGAAGGAAATCCTTACCAGCTTTATTTCTCCTACATGTTCTAAGACTGAAAGACAAATCTGATCATAAATGAAGAACACATCATGTGAATGAAGAACTAGAGAAATACTGGATTTAAATAATATTGTGATGCGTAAGAAACTAGTGTCCCCAACCAATTAAATAGTGAAGTATACATATAGCAATACTAGGGCTAGGGGGCTCCTAATTATTGATTATAACCCCTAATGAATCAACAATATATTCTCCAGCCGCAAAGTTTACTTGGCTGGCTTTTCTATGATTCATCTAGGCTATACCTGATAAGGGAAAGGGAAGAAGTGAATCCACACTCTGGCTCACCTACCCATGTCACTGAGGGAAGGGAAGTATCCCACTTCAGAGACTCCCAAATCTGGACCTTAATATTCTTGACCACAGGGAAGGGGTAAGGAATCCAGGAAAGAGAAGAGAAGGAATACAACGTTGAATTGTAGGGAGCAAAAGGAAAATCTGAGGTGAAGGAATGGAAGCAGGTAACACAATAAAAGAAGAAATTATTTAGAGGGAATAATTAAACAAATAAGGGTAAACAGAGAAAAGAGGAAGGAAAAGCTGCCTAGTGGAGGGAATCAAAATACCAATGGAAAGGAGAAGAAACAAGATAGCCAAAACTCACCATAATTTCAAAACGAGAAACTGAAGGTTGATATGCAAAATGTTCATTCAATAGTATGTCTTCCTCTACAACTGAACATGCATGTTGGGTATCACTTTATGCTCTCTATACTCTTCCATTTTTTTACTCTACCTTGGGACAATTTTTTAAATTGTACACCTTTTGCTTAACTGGTGTGCTGCACATTATGGGCATTAGGAGAAAACCAGAATCCAAACATTTTAAATTCTGTCTTTTCTCCCTCCTCATCTTCTCATATCTGTGTGACAGTGTGAGCAAGTTATCGACTAAAAAAAATGAATGTAAATAAATGTCTGGGGTTTTGATGATACATTTGGATGAAATTGTGCTTTTACTTATTTAGGCAAAACTCCCATTGAGTCACTTTCTATAAGTCCAGGATTTGTGGCTAAAATCAGAAACTTCTCAGAATAACTCATTCTACTTCTGGGGCAGAAATTACATTTCAGATACTATTCAAAAGGTGCTACTAGAAACAGTAATCTTCCTTTTGTGATTAAGCATTAAGCTGGGGGGAGGGGGAGAAAGTGGCACTCTTCCAGGTTCTGCCTACCAACCTACTTGAGATGTGTAATTGAGATACTGCATATGAACTAATGTGCAGATGGTCAAAACATTACCATCAAGGGTGTTCTGATGAGCTGTTCAGGCTTAGCTCCCCCTTTACAGAACTCAAATATCCATCCTACATGGTTTTCTTTAGGGGGTCAAATGTTCTGATGGGATTTGGATGCCTCTTTGAGCACCTCTTCTTTGTGACTCCAAGGAAAAAACTAATTGGTGTTAACCCAATCCTATAATAGAGTGTGGCAATCTTACCTACTGGTCAGAGCAGGAGTCAGGCCAGGTCAGATACCAGGAGTTTAGAACCATAGGTCAAAACAGAATGTCACATGTCAGGCAGGGACAGGTTACCAGGTCAGGTGCAGGTGTTGCAGGGGAAACAATCTTAAGCAGGGGAATCCAAGTTATACGGACAACTTTCTGTTTGGGTGATAGGTTTACAAAGAAACTGTGAACCAATCAGGACCCTTGGCATTCTGTTAGTCAGACACAAGGACCAGAGTCTTCTGCTGGGTTTCAGCCTCTTTTCTGATTATTAGTATGTCATTGTGTAGTAGGTGCCCTATGGGTCTGGATTCAAGAGTTATGGTCCCTAACAACCACGCTCTACTCAGATTCCAATCTCCATACACTTAAAAAAGAACAAACACAAAGCTTTAATTCAGGGGAACAGTGACTCTGGCCCTGTTCAACACTTGCTCTCAGATATGAGAGAGATGATAACTCTAGTTATGAGCCTACAAACAGCTTTCCTTTAAAGCAAATATCTGGCTAGTTCCAAAGTGGTTTGGTCCATTGACATGCCTTAGGAAAAAGCAGGTACAAGACCAGATCTATAATGGAGCCAGCTGTGCTCCTGTCTAGTTAGCTGTCAAAATGTAGTGCAAAGGGACAAGTGTTTAAGTTGCAGTCACTTCTGATTGGTTGACAGCTTTCTCACCACACTATGTGCTTATTAAATCAAACTAGAATGTGAATAGCTCCCCCTATCCTCAGCCTTGTTCATCGAGGAATGTATAATGTACCAGTTGCAGTACGTTATTTGCAGAGTCTGGGGAACTTGGCTTACAGAAATTATAATTAGATAAATAAAAAATCTATTAGTGATGAGCCTATAGGCAGCAGAAAATAGCCGCTGTATTCTTTCCAGCAGAACGACATTTTCTCTGTCACTCCCCGGAGATTTTATCTATATATAAAATTTGTTTTATTTGTTAAATAGAAAATGGAAAGAGTAGGATGCTGGAGCACACCAGCTGAAGCCCATAGGCAGCAAAGGAAAATCAATTGCCCAAATCCTCTTCATTAACATAATATACAGAAGTATATGCAGCAATATTATTTTCTTAAATATTGACTGTGACATTCTGAAGTGGATAACTGCAGTTTTAGCTGACAGCAACTGGCAATAGTGGGTGTATTAAATTTTTTAGATTCTATGGTGAATAAAATGTATATCAATTTGGTGGGGTGCTGGGAATGCTCCATGGAATTTAAAGCTGAAGACTCTTTCTCCATAATGCTCCTGCTTATTATGACAGTCATAGCAGCATCGTCAAAAGGGTGATCAGAGAAGTGATGGCTGCATATTTATAAGGTCCATAGTTTCTACTTCCCAGCGGATTTAGTGTCATTTCAATCAGAAAATTGCCCCCAGACAAATGCAGTAATAAATTGGAGAAATCATTATCTGCCTTTTCTTTTACTGTGATGAGCCTGAACAAGCAGGAAAGTGTGAAAATAAGGACCATAATGAAATACTTACTTGACAGCACTAAATCATCTATCTAGTGCTTATGATAGGTCAGAGTCCTTACAAAATTAGTGCATGTCATGACTTTAAAAGACAGTTTATCTGTGCAATAAGCCTGAGGGGAAAAAATATTAAAATGCATGTCTAATATTTGTCAACTTTTCTATTTGCAAATTAATAAACATTGGAAGATGACAAGGATCTCTCTTCTTCATAATCCAGTTCACATTACTGTGAAGTCACTAAGAAGAATTCTGAGATACCATAGATTAAACTGCCATCAGTTCTCAACTGATAGGCAAGTTTCAATCATTGTCATGCAGACATAAAGATCATGATTTCCCAACTACCCTGAGTAAAAAGTTATTGAATTGTCTCTTGCTGTTACCAGAAAATGTTTGTAGAAAAATTTCATAGTTCAAAGGTTGATTTGGACTTGACTCAACAGTTGTGCACATATAATTCCATCATATAAGGACAGAAGGACTGAGCTCCTTGATTGTACCTGATCTGACTGCTAATGCTGTAGGTTTGAAAAATGAAGTATATATTTATAACAGAGGCAGGAAGTGTATTTGAAAAGAATGGAAAATGTTGCTCCCAAATGAGGAGACAGTCTCACTCTGTGCTCACATAGAATAATCCCCCTGTTGCACAAAATGACTGCTTAGATGCTGCTTATTGGGAATAAGATAAATAGTGTGTGGCACTAACCTTCCCCTCAGTATGTGTCTGTATTAGTAGGAGTGATGAAAGGAAGAAGTTATAGCCACGAATATATATATATATATATATATATATGTACCATCTTCAAGCCACCTTCTTGCTCCTTAATAAGTCCCATGTGCTATTTAAATCTTAGTGAAAATTCTGGATATGGGAAATAGCAGAACACAGCAGTAACTGCAAAGTACTATTTTTACACTCTGTATTCACTAGTTAGGCAGGAAGTTTCACTTTATACACTGTTACAACTTGCTGAGGTGATTATATAAAATCATTAGGCATTGATAAGTTAATAGCAAAGCAAAACATGTTTTCAGCAGATTTTTTTTAATCTGAGGCCTCTGTAGGTGTAGGTACAATCCATTGTGCACACTGAGGGTGCATCTACACTGCAACATAGCTCGAAATAAGATACGCAATTTGAGCTGTGCAAATTGTGTATCTTATTTCAATCTTATTTCAAAATAGCTTATTTTGTAATTTGATGAGGTCTGCACAGCAACACATTTTGAAATAACCCGCTATTCCAAAATGTCCTTTACTCCTTGTATAATGAGGTTTACAGGGACGTCTGAATAGCAAGACCAAAATAACAACTTGCTTTTCAGATATGGAATAGCTATTTCAGGATACTTCAGTACCCTGAAATAGCGTTGCCATGTAGATGTAGCCTCATTTTTTGAGAAGTAACGTTAGTTTGAACCAAGGGGTTTGATTTGAACTAATGTGGCCCGGGGCGCACTTTCACTTTCAAATCAGCTGGCATTCGGAAAAGCATGCAGCCGAGATTATGCTAATGAAGTGCGGGATATTTAAATCCCAGCTTCATTGACTATTTTGAATGCCTACATTTGCACCCCTAGTTCAAGCTAGGGTGCAAGCGTAGACATACCCTTAGAGACTAAGGGTGTGTCTAGACTACATGGCCGGATCAGTTGATTGTCGGCACAGCGCGGTGGCCATTTTTATTTTAATGAAGCGGGGATTATTTAAATCCCCGCTTCATTGACTATGTCGAGTAAACTACTTTACATGGCTCCGTCGACGGAGCCATGTAGTCTAGAAACCCCCTTTTAGATATAGATATAGATATAGATATAGATATAGATATAGATATAGATACAGATATAGATATAGTATCATGAGCTTTTGTGGGCACGGAAGCTCATGATGCTATATTTATATTTTTGTTAGTCTCTAAGGGTACATCTACACAGCACACTATTTCAAAAGAAGCTATTTCAGTTTTTTTTTCTGAAATAGCTTATTTTGAAATAGCCTATCTACAGTACAGGGAAGTTAGTCCAAAACAAATTTCTCTAATGTGGACATGCTACCTTGATTTAGAGCCCTAGGAAGCACTGGGGAGGATTAACTTAGAATGGCCCTGGTAAGGGACTATTTCAAAATAGCAGTAGCGCGTCCACACTACTGCTATTCCAAATAACTATTTTGGAATAGGCATTATTCCTCATGGAATAAGGTTTACAGAAGTCAGACTACGCCATACATTATTTTGAAACCATTTCAAAATAATGGAATTGCTGGGTAGATGCTCACATTGTTATTTCGAAATAACGTCAGTTATTTCGAAATAACTTTGCTGAGAAGACACACCCTAAGAGCACATCTACACAGCAGGGCTACAGCCGAAATAAGCTATACAACTTGAGCTACATCACTTGTGTAGCTTAAGTCAAAATAACTTATTTCAGCTTTTGGTGCTGTCTACACAGCAGGAAGTCTGAGGAAGATCACTCTTTTCCTACTTCCCTTACTCCTCATAAAATAAGGGTTACAGTAGTCAGAGTAAGAAGTCCTCCACCTTGACATTATTTTGGGTATGTCTATACTACAGTGCTATTTTGAATTAACTTAATTCGATATAGTTAATTCGAATTAAGCTAATTCGAAATAACGCATCTATACACAAAAACTATTTCAAAATAGCATTTTGCTATTTTGAAATAGCATGCCCACACTGAGTGGACCCTGAACCGAAGTTAAGGCTGGCCAGAACCAATGCCAACAGGGCATCGGTGAGACTGCTGCCTGAGGCTAACTGAGCTCCGTGTTTAAATGGATCTTACTCTCACCCCGGACAGACAGTTCTCAGAGTTCCCTGCTTGCTTGTCTACCTCGATGAGGGACAGCAAAGCAGTCCTGTCTTGGAGTGCCCTGAGTGCCCTCACTCAGGACACCACAGCACTTGGCCACATGGAGCCAGAGCTGCCCATGGGCATGCCGGTGTGTCTTGTGGGGTCGTTGCCATTAGCCCGACTGCACTTACTGCAGGCTGCCATCTGGGCGGTCCATTGGGGGGCTGTCAGGATCCAGGAGGCCCTGCGGGAGAGCGTCCACCCCAAGGAGCCCTCAGAGCCTCCCCAGTCCTCCACACCGGGGGCTTGTGCCCCATTCCTCTCTCACGTCCTTCCACTTACCCCTCCCTAGCCCCCCTTCCTGATGTCAAATAAAAGACACTTATGTTTAAAAATAGAAACTTGGTTTATTGAACAAAACTTGGGGGGGGGGGGATGAACCTCTGGGGAGACTGGGAAAAGGAGGTGGGAGAGGGGAAAAGAATGGGTGGGAGATGGGAGGAGGAAACCTGGGAGGAGGGAGCTGGAAGGGGTAAGCAAGGGAAAGAAGGGGGAGGGGAAGTTCAGGGCTTAGGGTAGGGGGTCTCGCCGGACCAACTTGACTTTCATGCTAACCTGCTCCTGGGTTCGCATGTGGCCTTTGGTGGCAACACTGGCAGCTATCCTGCCATAGACGGCCACGTTCCTCCATTTAGTGCGGAGATCATGGACATTTGGGGCATCCCCTCCAAACCTGAATAAGGTTCATGATCTCCACCCTGGACCAGGAAGGTGCTCGCCTTCTCCAGCCCCTGTCAGGCTCCTGGGAGCTGGCAGACTGCTCCTGGGGAGCGGTGGAGGGCTAGCTGCCAGTGACTTGCTGGCTCATGTTTTGGGCTACTGGGTCAGGGGCCCCAGTGGCCACTGCTGGCTCGGGGCTGGCAGACTTGGAGCTGGCACAGGAACTGTGGCCAGGATCTACCCCTTTAATGGCTCCGGAGCTGGGGGAGAGGAGAGCAAGTTT
>CM057845.1:245782493-245797544 GCA_030068395.1 Apalone spinifera | reverse complement strand
TAACATGATGCAATTCATATCATGTATGACGCAATACCAGCTTCAGATTGCGTCGTTCATTGTTTTGCCCAAAAAGCAAGTACTGTCCAAAGCCAGTCATAGATTTATTCATCGATCCAGTCAAAGATGTATTTTAGTCATTTCTGGTTTAAATTGAGATCCCTTCCCTTTATAACTCATTTATCCTCCGCCATTCCCAAGACAAGGGTCGTATATATTGACCCAATAGCATATCTTGAAAACTAGAGCCAATCAACAATTTTAAGCATCATTTTCGTTCTCAGTGACCCAGAATTAGTAAAGTTTTACTACGTTTATTTCGGAAGCATTTTGGCTGTAGAGCAGTGTTATTTTTATTTCTAATTTAAACTTTATTCAACTTGCAAAGAGTTTGAAGTGATTTATTTAAGTGCTTATATGGCCCCCCATCTCTGTAATACCTGAATTTCTCGTAAGTGTTTACTAATTTATGTTATCCACACCCCTATGACAAAATGAAGCTTTTTTTATCCTCATTTTACCCAGGATGAATTGAAGCATAGAACTATTGAGATCCTGATCACACAAAACACTCCTAAATATCCTTAATGTTATTCATATGGGTTGCTCCATGAAAGGTACTAGGATAAATCACTTTCTTTCAGTTTAGCACATGACTGTGCCTTTGCTAGATCCGAATCTAATACACTTGCCCAGAGGCTTGATAGTTCCCTGATCCCCTGCATCTCAATTTACTGTTTTAAACACAGACCATAATGTGACTATTGCAAAAATAGATATTGAGCAGAAAATACATGGAGACAAGTGAGTGCTTGAAACTCAAAAATATATGGTAGTAAGAATCCTCTTTTGTTTTACTTCTAGTATATTGCAGAGCAAGCAGAACTCCATATTAAAGATTATCAGAGCTCTAAAAAGACTCAACTTGTTCCAGCCTCATGGAGATTCTATTTCACATTTTCTTTCTCCAAATATTAACTTGTAATATGTCTACAATGGATGTCAGATTAAAGTTGATGCACAGCTGATGTATTGAGATAAAAATTGTATCTTTTCTGCTGTTACATATTTTATTGGAATTTGTTCAATACATTTTTGTTGCTGAAAAATAAGATTCTTTATTCAGTCAGAATATGGAGGAAATGCAGAGGTCTTGGTTCTTCTGTGATGACACCTTACACAGTTATATTGCCATTGTCTGAAATGGAATCACTTCTGACTTACACAAATGTAAAAGGAGTCTCGGGGGGAGTCTCAGACCTGTATATTTTATTGAAAAGAAGTAGCAACATATGTGTACTATACAGATTTAATTTACAGATAATAAAAGATGTTCAAAGTGGATACAAATATTTTTCATTACATTTGACACGTTTTTACCAACATGCAGAGCCACTCTGTGTACATATAAAGCATTCTCCTCAGAGACAAAGTGAATATAACATTTAAGGATGCAGTAGCTTGAAAAGGCTTTGACTGAGACTTTGAATGCATATCCCAACATATGGAAACACTCACCAACATGTGCACCATGTGCTGGAAATAACAGGTTTGTTACGTACATAAAAAAATATGTTACGTACATAAAAAATTCACCTAAATAAATCATACACATCTAAAGAGATTGAAGTACACTTTACAATCCATATTTTTGCATTTAGAAACATGCAATATATCTTTATTATTCAGGATAGCTCTATACTTAAAAGATTATAATGGTACAGCTGTGCTACTGTGGAGTTTCACTGTAGAAGACACTACTTATCTATGGAAGGGATTATCTCACTGGTGAAGGTAATTCACGTCCCTGAAAGGCGATAGTGAGGAGTGCTGGGTAGTGCTGTCTAAAATGGGACTTAGGCTGGCTTAACTATACCATTCAAGGGTATAGTTCTTGTCACAGTTCTTAGTGGATTTTTCACACCCCTGAATGACAGTTATGCTAACCTAATTTTCTACTGTAGGCCAAGACTTAAGCTAAAATATGTCCTTAGATAATGATGGTCATTAATCCCTTAAATTTTCTGTGGGCAAGCCACTAGATGATAAGATCAGTGTTTCAAAAACACACTTTTCCAGGAATTCCAAGGACCCACCCATAATTAAATCAAAATAAATCTGGATGGACCTATAAGGCAGTGTTGGCTGGGTTATATGCTACCCTCCCATAAACTCTGTAACATGCATCAACAGAAAAGCTTGTTTAACAAGCTGTTTGTAAAAACAAGTCAGAAAATAACATAGAACACTAACCACATTAGTATTCAAAATTAAAAAAAAGATTTAGTTAACACACCTGTATACCCAGAGAAGAGAAAGTGGTTCAGCCAAGCAGGAATAAAATAACCAGCATCATGGGCCATACATAACTAATTACATTCAATCAGGCACAAAAAAAGATAAATTGGTAAATCATCTTCATAACAAAATATAGCATTTATATATTTTCTCAGACTTTTGAACTCTTGTAAAGTTGTCTCTTGTTTGAGCCTGAATTATATATTATTTAAAAAAAATTAAGTTAAAATATATATCAGAAGAATAAATACCAAGGAGGGAAAGATACTATTTAAATTAAGTGCCAATGTGGGCATAAGAACAAATGACTATAGGCTGGTCATTAATAAGTTTAGGCTCGAGATTAGGTGATGCTTTCTAACCATGAAGAGCAAAGTTCCGGAATGGCCTTCCAAAGGAATCAGTGGGGGCAAAAATCTTAAGACTTCAAGACTAACCTTGATAAGTTTATGGAGGGGATGGTATAATGGGACTACCTATGATGGCATGAGGTCAGTCAATAGGTATCAATAATATAAATTCCCAATGGGAAGAGATGGGACACTAGAGGCAGAAGGCTCTATGTTACTACAAATAATTCTTTCCCAGGTGTCTGGCTGGAGGGTCTTTCTCACATGCTTAGGTTCTAACTGATCTCCATATTTGTGGTTGAGAAGGAATTTTCCTTTGGGGTCAGATTGGCAGAAATCCTGATTTTTTATCCCACTGCAGAATGGGGTACAGTCACTTGCAGGTTTAAACTAGTATAAATGGTGAATTCTCTTTAATTTAAAGTGTTTAAACCATGATTTGAGGAGTTCAGTAACTCATCCAGAAGCTGGGGGTCTACTTCAGGAGTGGGTGGGTTCTGTGGCCTCCAATGTGCAGGGGTTCAGATTATATTATCAAAATGGTCCATTCTGACCTTAAAAGTCTATGAGTCTGAGTAAGTGATTGTTACTCACACAAATTCCCATATCTCCTCCACCTTTACCCAATTCCTAGTGCTTACAGTGTAACTTCCTGTTGGTCTGCAGGATCTTTTGCCACTGAAAGAGTCTTACACAGTAACATTCTTATTCTCTATTTATTGATAATTACCAAGAAAACAGAATATACATGCTAAGCATATAGTATCATGTTCAGCAATCCTGATAAAGGCAAGCAGACTTCCCCTGTTGGCTAGGCAAGGTTAGTCTCTCTGGATCCTAGCTGCTACATGTCATAGTCATGCAGAGGAGTCCTGGCAGCTCTGATCTTAGACTGTGTCTTGGAAGTGAGTTCTTCTTCCAGGTCTTCCCTCCTTCTTCTTTTTGGTGTTCCTTTCTTCTTTCCCTTCCTCTTTCCCTTTTTTCCTTCCTTCTTAACACCCAATTTATATAGTGAAACTTGAGTCCTACTTAGCTAAACTTTAACCAATTATTTTAATATAATTTTACTGTAATCATAACATATAACTTGAGTCCTACTTATATTATATATACTTATACTGTAATCATACTCATATAACTTGAGTCCTACTTAGCTAAACTTTAACCAATTATTTTAATATAATTTTACTGTAATCATAACATATAATCATAACATACTGTAACCAAATTACCTAACTAATCATACCCTGATCATTTTAGTTGATTTACACCTAACAAAATTAATTATACAGAAGACAGGATTCCATAAACGCAACTATTGATAGACAGTTTCTTACAGACAAAAGCTGTTAAGCTAAGTTAAGCTAAGTTTTCTCTACTCATCTTGATATCTGTTTTTTTATCTAGTGACAGTGGGTGCCATTAAGACAGGATCTCCTTCTGAAAACCCTGGTGTGACACTATTTTAATGCAATTTATATAGAATGTGAGTATGTGACTTCAAGATTTTCAGCTAATGGCTTCTGCTTTTCAGTCTGGTAGCAGAGGAAGGCTTTAGGCCTTCCATTATGGTTATAGGCCTTCCAATATGACTATAGAAAAACCATATTGTTACACAGTTTCTTTAAAAATAGATTAAAGCCTTTGTCTCCTGCTACTAATGATCAAAGTTGTACAAGAAACCAAAAGTGGTAAACCTGAAAAAATATGTTCTTAGCTGTAAACATGTAGTTAAGTGCTTTTAGAGCTGTGGCTTTGATGTTTGTCTATCTTGGGTAATTTTCTTTGTGCTCGTAATTTTTTATAACAGAAAGTTTCACTTTTAGTAATCTGTAAACTGTCCCTATCTTCTGAAACCAGAAATTAAAGCTACCATATTAATATTAACAGTTCAGTTCTGCTCTGATAACTAAAATTTGTACCAAACACTAGCAATGAACTGAGACTGATTCGTACACATAAGTCTGCCTGCTTGTAATTTAAAAATGATTTAGCTCTAATGTTTGTCACACTTGTTAGCATCCTTCTGCTAAGCACACAGCAGTTTCAATATTTTGTTGTGTTCAGAAGCAGAAAAGTTTTAACAGGAATTTTATTAAAGCAATTTAAGAAATAGATCAGTCCAGAGGGAGCCTCTTGAATAGTAGCTTCACATGATTAGGGAAAAATATCTGCTTGAAAGTTGGCTCGGTTTCTTACAAAACAGTAAAATATCTCTTATAGCAATCAAAAAATAATAGCCTCTAGCTAGACATAGACCAGCAGGGCATGTATCTAGTGAAGATATACACTAGTTTCTATTTAAAATGCAATGTTTGTGTAGTTATCTAAATATACAGAAATAATTGGATATCCAAGATACTAATCTAGGAACTAATTTCTGAGGTTATTACTTATTTGTATTGAAGGCAGTAGATGCTACTTCAGTCTCTGCTAACTTTGGAGGATATTTGTGGATAAAAATTAATGGGAAACACTTTGCTTAAATATGCACTTTCAAACAGAAAGTGGGAACTATTAAGCAATAGAAGAATATTAAGAAATTATAAAATATTATATTATCTTTATGACTGAGATTCAAATGTTTTATGATGTGGGAAAAATGGTTAGAAAAGAACAGGAAATGTATTACCTGAGCCTGAAACTTTTCCCATCCCTGGAACCAAACAAACTTGATTTTAAAGGTATTTTTTTCTTGAATATTAAAGATTAAACAACTTCATGCCAACCCTCACTAGGAGATTTTTAAGTTTTTTAATCTCATCTGAGGATTTTTAAGAGCAGCTCAGACAATCACTTGGAATGAATGGTCTAGAGAAGTTCAGGGGATGGGACTAGAAGGCCACTCAAGGTTCTTTCCAGTCATGTGATTCCAAGTCAGGCAGGTTGATAAATTGGATGCTGATAAATGCTTTCCTCTTTCTAAACTTTGGGATATGTTAATGGTCTCAAGTTACAGTGGGGGAGACCTAGGCTGGATATTAGGAAAAAAACTATTTCACTAGGAGGGTGGTGAAGCACTGGAATAGGTTACCTAGGGAGGTGGTGAAATCTCCATCCCTGGAGGTTTTTTAGTCTCGGCTTGACAAAGCACCCTGACTGGGATGATTTAGTTAGGGTTTGTCTTGCTGTGATCTGGGTGTTGGACTAGACCTCCTGAGGTCTCTTCCAGCCCTATGTTTCTCTACTGATATTCTATGATTCTATACTATAATCAGATAAGATTATCCTCCATCCTCCTACTTGAATCTTTATACATTTTTAGAACCAAATTCAAATTGAACCTGATTTGATATATTGAAATGTTCAAACAAGCTATTTAAAAAAATTTAGTCTTCCTGATTCCAGTTGTAATTAAGGCAGGCACTGTATAAAGAAGTGAAACAAAAATAGCCCTTACTCTAGTGAAAAGGAATAATAAGTAGATAAAACCAAACAGGGATTACCTTGAAGATAAGATAGCTGTAAAGACTTACGCTGGAACTATGACTCATCTCAGGGATCAAATTAGTCACAGCTGGCCATCACATTATCAAATGCCAACCCTAGAGCTCAAAACAAGGACACAATGTCAAATAATATATAAAATAAGCACTGCACAATTGTCTTCTACCATTTTAAATTGCATCTTCTTTTTTTTTGTATGTTTCAGTCTTCTCTTTAAACAAACGTATATTTATGATAATCGGATAGATAAGCAATAATGTAAAACTAATGCAACTGCAAATCACGAGTGATTCATAGAAGTCCCCCAAACCAATGACAACAGAGGCTATTTTCTGTAGGATCAGTTGTTGAAGTCTCTAGTTAAGTTTGCATGCTAGGCCACACAATAACTACTTTTCAAGACTTAAAAAGTATTTTGTTGCAATGTTAGAAGTGCTCAATTCAGACATTAGTTCCCCCAAAATTCCAGTTATTAATGCTATTCCTGTTGTTTGCACTACCTTTACCTTAACATTTTCAAATTATTAACATAGAGGTTAATATAATCTAACAATATATCAGTGAAACTGCTTTAAAGTTTCCATAGTTCTGTAAAAACAATATTGCTGGTTAGAAAAATAATCTCTTACTACAAAACTGATATTAGTTTATGATTCTTTTGTGGTATTTCTGGCTCTCCCTGGAGAGGTTAATAATGGATTTTAAAGTTTCCAATCACAAATGAACAAAATATGTTACAAAAACATTCAGGAAGCATTTAGAGCATCCTAAATTATTTAGAGAAAATATTGTCTCCTGGGAAACATATACAGAATGCAATAAGAATCCACTCTATATAATCAAATAGATTACTTTAAATATGCTAAAACATAAAACTGAATAAATTTTCTTCATCCACAGCCACACCCTAAAGCCCACACCCTCCTGCAAGAGCCCACACCCCTTCCTATGCCACAGCCCCCTGAGCCAACTCAGTGAAAATGAACTGATGAGTGAGGATGGGAGAATGAGTGAAAGAAGGAGGATGGAATGGAAGGAGCAGGGGAGTGGACTCAGACAAGGGGCAGGAGATGGCAGGGCCTCAGAGGAAGGGTGGGGCAGGGCAAGGCAATGGTGTTTGGTTTTGTGAGTAGAAATGTGTGAACCCTAATTTCTCCCACGTCTGCATTTCTCATTTCCATACCATTTCATTAGCAAACAGTTGATGCTTGATGCTGGTTAAGTTGAACAAATAGAACTTCATTAAACATGGCGTATGGCTCTGTTCAAATGACTGAGTTGCTTTGAGCCTTACAACCTCATGTTCTCAATCGCTTGGTGCCCAATAAATAGTAGTACCCCCAGGGAACATTAGACCTCTTACTTTAGTACTTTAGAATATGAAACCATAAGTACATCTATACAGGTCAAACCAGCAGTCCGTCTCACTCAGTATCCTTTCTTCCAACAATAGTCAATGTCAGGTGCCCCAGAGGGAATGAACACAACAGCCATCTGCTATTGCCCATTTCCAGTTCCTGAGAAACAAGATAGAGCATGTAAGGGCAATAATTTTTTACTCCAGGATTTTGGAAAGTGGTCAAGAGCTTCAATTTTCTATGAAGGAGGTGTGAAGATTGGGACAGAGATTGGGTGCAGAAGGAAGTTTGAGGTAGGGGATTGGGGTGTAGGAAAGGGTGCGGGGTCTGAGAGGGAGTTTGGGTAAAGTAGGGAGTTGTTGACCTGGGGCAGATGATTGGGTGAAGGTCCGGGGGGCGGGGGGGAGGAGTACAGAAGTGTATTTTGATCTGTGGAAGGAGTGTAGCAAGGGGTGTAGGATGTGGAAGGGAATTGTGAACTGGGGCAGGACATGTTCCCAAAGTACAAAGTACGCCACACAGGTATCTGTCAAACATAAGTAGTTTATTTCCTGACAGCTAACAGCTGTGCCCCATAAATGGAAGAAAAATATAACAAAGAAGCAGTGTATCTTACGTCTCTTCCTGCAAGCCTGTAACCCCGGGTAGGCTGCAGACGAAGTGGGAGGTTATCTCAGCTTCCGAGGCGCTGGTACCAAAAGCCCATCAGTGAGGTCCAATTTGCTAGGCTCTGAGGCAGCCTTAAATACAGCTTTCCCTGCCTTGTTTTGCAGTTTGGAAATTTCTAGGGGTTACTCGTTACATGCTGATGTAGGGCTTAGCTGTTAGTTATAGATCTGGTTCTGATCTAGTTCTACTTGTTCTTTGGCCCTGTTTACATGATCAGTACATTAGGGTAAACAGAATTGTTTATGCATTCTTGCCCTTTACCCTTATCTTATACTTGTTCTTGCTATACTGGCAACAATGCTTATCTTAAGTGGCGTATGTTCCCAAAGACTTGCTTCTGGCTCATCAGATATAGGGAAAAGGGAAAGGGGGGAAAGAATGCAGTCCTCACCATCCCTAAACTAGCACGTACAAAGTTCTTCCACAATTGACCACTACAAACGTCTTATAGGATGCTGTTGACATGAGCCCCTAACCACCCACTGTAGAGTTTTGGACCCATTAGGTACTGTGAGCATAGCCCAGAATGCAAAGCTGACCACTGTGCCTTGTACTCTGAGTCAACGGCAGACTCCCTAATGAGGACGCACTACTTTGGAGTAGATTCAATTTTTGCGCGCCATGAAGACATGGACCTTCGACTTCGCAAAATCAGGTGGTAGAAAATTGACCACATGTGATTCAACCTTATCTCATAGTATAGATAAGCCCTAAGGTTCCCTCTGATTTTCCGGTGTAAGATACCCACTTGAGAGTAATAATCTGAAGAAAGGAGAATAGCCTCCATTGGGCTGTTCCACCACCTTCCACACATCTCAATGTGCTAACTGGCATTGTTGAACTAATGGGAAGAGGGATGCAATTCTCTTCTGAAATAAACTTTCCCCTACAAGGGAGGAAGAATCACAGCTATGTGTTGCCCCCTTTTCCAGTGATGCTTAGTTTCATAATACTTCTTTGTAATTCTTATTCATCACAGAATCATGTCATGATGCAAGACTCAGATTTCAATTAAAAACAAGTACATTTCTAGTGCTTTTTGCTGTGGAGGGGAGCTTAAAAACATAGCTCCCTACAGGCTCAAAACACAGACAGCAAATCAGAAGACCTATAATTTTAATATTTTTAAAAGTCTAATGACTCAAATTGATCTCATTATTTTTGTTGGGAGAGCAATTTATGAGTTTTGAGAGTTTAGATTTGCCAGTACTATTGCTCCAGCAAACTGTAAATTGGTGGTCTAAACCTCCATTGTTGCTGCTCTTTTCCCTTCTCTTCTCCATTCTCCTGTTTCTCTTTTATTGTGTACAACAGCATCAAAAAACTGTATTTTATTTCTTAAAGATATTAAAGTCCAGAGAAGTCAATGGGAGATCAAAAGAAGTACATATCTGGAATTACTAAATTAAATCATTTTGGGGCAATTAAGTAAAAAGAAGTCTTTGGGGATCAGAATCTCAGGAAAAAATCCTCTAAGAAATAATGAATATGGATAATTGTAGGCTAGTTTCACAACAAGATTTTAGGCACCTAAATCACAGATTTAGGCAGGGCCAGATTAAGCTTTTTGTAGGGCCTATGCACTCTCATAATTATAGACCCTTAAATTAGACTTCTTAGAAATATATAAGGGACAAATGCCCTATCACCTCTACACCTAATATCACCCACTTTATTTTTCACTCTTGAAAGTGATGCACCATGTGAGAAATTCATGATACTTCATTCTAAAATAACAGCCATTTTGTTGTATATTACAATTATAATTAGTATTCACCTGATAGTTAATTGGCTGATCTGATGCTGGTCATACGTTTCCACCACAAAAAGTGTTTAGTAGTAGCCTAGAGTTTCTGAAACACAACTGTGAATTGCAAACACTGTAGTAGTAAGCAGTGTTCCCTCCAACATTTTCCATCCTTGTGTGGGTTAATGTTTTTTTATGTGCAACAACAATACAAAAAATCCCTATATATAAATATATATTTTATATAGCCCATAGGTATGGAAGACAAAAAATTTAAAACAAGGGATAATTAACAAGGAGCAATGCTTATGATGTTTATTTAATCTTATTAATATTTCTGAAAGTTTGTTTGTTTGTGTGCCTGTTTGTTTGTTTTTTTATTTGTCCCGAAAGATCTCCATAACGGTAAGAGCTAGAAACACCAAATTTTGCACGGATACTACTGATTTCCTAACTTCAATAACTGGATTGGTTATATCTCAAAATTGGTTCCCCTGGTTCCCCCAGAACCCCAATTGGGCCCATTGATAATTCAGAAATCTCTGAAACGGTAAGAGCTAGAAACATCACATTTTGCACGGATACTACTGATTTCCTAACTTAAATAACTGGCTTGGTTATATCTCAAAATCAGTTTCCCTGGTTCCCCCAGAGCCCCAATTGGGCCCACTGATAATTAGCTTTTAGTAGCACCTGATCATAGGCATTTGCTGGACTCTTCTGTAAAGCATGTCACCTAAACTGCAACTACAAGATCCTAGAGGATAAAGCATATGGGCACTTGCAGCACCACCATGGGGGAAAGGCTGCAGTGGGGCAGAGAATCAGCAACCTCCCCTATACTAGGGCAGGTCTCCAGGACAGACCCAAATGTGACTGATGCTGGTTGGGGTCTAGACATGTTAATTCTGGCTGGGAGAAGCCTCCAGCTATCACAGCCTCTCAACATCTTCACACAGCCAGGCTCTGACTGAACCTCTTCTAGAAATGAAAGTGGATTCCTTTCCCCCACACCCAAACAAGCCATCCCACCACTTGCCCTCCTTTAGGCTGCGTGCGTTCTCCTGGAAGGGCTGTGTGCATTATCAGCAAGTGCCACGGGCATCATGCACTTTGCAGGATTCAGTTCACAGTACATAGAGGAGGTGGGTAGGAGGACAAGGTTTTGAGCACCATGGAGCCTGAGGAGGACACGGTACACTCAGAACAGCCTATTCTCATTAGAACACGTGCGTTCAGGTGCTGCATGTTCTGATGATTTAGATATCACTCATTGCACCTGGTCTGAAGGTGTTTCTCTTTGTCTGATCAATGCAACTGATCCAGCTGCCACTAGGAAGTCCATTCAGGTTGCGCCATGGAGAGTGCATTGAAGGCACTTGGGGAGTGGCTACTTGGGGAGCAGTGATTTGCTGCTGCTGCAGAGCCCAGGAGACATCCCCTCCATTTCTCAGAGCTTCTGGCAAGGAGGCTGCAGGCATTGGTTTGCATAGAGTCTTTAAGGGAAGATGGCCCTTCCTGATTTGTGGGGAATGAGAAAAGAGACCCTATGGGATTTGTTGTTTTGTAAGCATACATCACTAGCTATGTTAATTTCTTAAGGTAATATATCAGAGAAAAGTATTTCCAATAAAATATACTATGTTAATATCAGTGCTATAGTTCATTCATCACACCTTTTACTATATTTTCCCCAGGTGACACTGGGTATTTAGGCTAGTGTCAAATAAAAAGAAAATTAACACTACTATGGGACTACATGTATTTTATCATTCTTTCTACAACTCAAGCTAGTAAGCACATTAAAATGCATATTATCCACACATAGCTCAGCTTTAAGATGCTAAAGCAATCTATGAGTCAACTGGAAAAAGTAATGTTCTCTTTTCAAATATTAATACAATATTCACTTACATGGAAAGGAGAGAAAAAGGCATGCATTCAGGCGTATACAGTTTCTCTGGGGTGTCAACTAGCATCACACCTAGTAAGCCCATTGACTCATAAGAGCCAGAATTATACCATATACAAAAGATCTGGCCTTAATTCCCCTCCCCAAACACATTGTAAAATTTAATGGAAATAACTTGTCTGGAATCCAACTCTAATTAAAAGACCAAAAAAATAAATATGTTCCATGGCAAAGTTCTTCCAGTTTTAAAAATGTACCATGTATTCTTAGAGGAGAATCCACTGATAGAGATTCTCTAATCTGTAGTCAGAAAGAGAGGAGGGGAGAGGACAAACCATGGGCCAAAGCAGACAAACAACCGCATATAAAGGAATCCAGTGCATCAGGGAAGAGCAAATAAACAGTGGAAAATTTTTAAAGTGCTTCTACACAAATTCTAGAAGTCTGACTAATAAGATGGGTGAACTAGAGTATCTCGTATTAAAGGAGGATTGACATAATAAGCATCACTGAAACCTGGTAAATGAGGAAAATCTGTGGGACACAATCATTGCAGGATATAAAATATATCGGATGGATAGAGCAGGCCGTGTGGATTTCAGAGTGTATGTGAAAGATAATGTAGAATCAAATGAAATAAAAATATTAAATGAATCAACATGTTCAATAGAATCACTATGGATAGTAATTCCATGCTCCAATAATAAGAATTTAGCAGTAGGGATATATTATCGACCACCTGACAAGGACAGCTATACTGACATTGAAATGCTAAGGGAGATTAGAGAGGCTACCAAAATAAAGAACTCTATAATAATGGGAGATTTTAATTATCCCCATATTGACTGGATACATGTCACCTCAGGAAGAAAAGCAGAGATAAAATTTCTCAATGGCTTAAATGACTGCTTCTTGGAGCAGCTGGTACAGGAACTCACAAGGAGAGAGGCAATTCTCGATTTAGTCCTGAGTGGAGTGCAGGATCAGGTCCAGGAGATAACCATTACAGGACCGCTTGGGAATAGTGACCATAATATAATAACATTTAACATTCCTGTGGTGGGAAGAACACCTCAACAGTCCAGCACTCGGGCATTTAATTTCAAAAAGGGGAATTACACAAAAATGACGACGTTAGTTAAACAGAAATTAAAACGCACAGTGACTAGAGCCAAATCCCTACAAACTGCATGGAAACCTTTTAAAGACACCATAATAGAGACCCAACTTAAATGTATACCCCAAATTAAAAAAACATAGTAAGAGACCTAAAAAAGAGTCACCGTGGCTTAACCACCGTGTAAAAAAACCAGTGAGGGTCAAAAAGGTATCTTTCAAGAAGTGGAAGTCCAATCCTCGTGAGATAAATAGAAAGGAACATAAACACTGTCAAATCAAGTGTAAAAATGTAATAACAAAAGCAAGAAAAGATTTTGAGGAACAGCTAGCCAAAAACTCAAAAAGAAATAGCAAAATGTTTTTTAAGTACATTAGGAGCAGAAAGCCTGCTAAAAAACCAGTGGGTCCTCTAGACGATCGAGCTATAAAAGGAGCAATCAAGGACGATAAAGCCATTGTGGAGAAACTAAATGATTTCTTTGCTTCAGTCTTCACGGCTGAGAATGTTAGGGAGATTCCCAAATCTGCACCGTCCTTTGTGGGTGCTGAATCTGAGGAGCTGTCCTGGACTGAAGTGTCATTAGAGGAGGTTTTGGAACCAAGAGAAAAACGTAACGTTAACAAATCACTGGGACTGGATGGCATTCATCCAAGGGTTCTAAAGGAACTCAAATGGGAAATTGCTGAACTATTATCCGTGATTTGTAACCTATCCTTTAAATCACCTTCCGTACCTAATGACTGGAAGGTAGCTAACGTGACACCAATATTTAAAAAGATCTCTAGAGGCGATCCGGTAATTACAGACCGGTAAGTTTAACTTCGGTACTGGGCAAATTAGTTGAAACAATAGTAAAGAATAAAATTGTCAGGCATCGTAGAAGAACATAATTTGTTGGACAAAAGTCAACATGGTTTCTGTAAAGGGAAATCATGACTTACTAATCCATTAGAGTTCTTTGAAGGGGTTAACAAACATGCGAAGAAGGGGATCCAGTAGATATAGTATACTTAGATTTTCAGAAAGCCTTTGACAAGGTCCCTCACCAAAGGCTTTTCTGTAAATTACATTGTCATGGGATAAGAGGGAAGGTCCTTTCATGGATTGAGACTGGTTAAAAGTAAGGAAAAAAAGGGTAGGAATAAATGTTAAATGTTGAGAATGGAGAGGTGTAACTAGTGGTGTCCCCCAAGGGTCAGTCCTAGGACCAATCCTTTTCAACTTATTCATAAATGATCTGGAGAATCAGTAAAGTTAGTGAGGTAGTAAAGTTTGCGGATGATACTAAACTGTTTAAGATAGTCAAGACAGAAGCAGACTGTGAAGAACTTCAAAAAGATCTCACTAAACTGAGTGATTGGGTAACAAAATGGGAAATGAAGTTTAATGTGGATAAGTGTAAAGTAATGCACATCAGGAAAAATAACCCCAACTATACATACAGTATGATGGGGGCTAATTTGGCTATGACAAATCAGGAAAGAGATCTTGGAGTTATCGTAGATAGTTCTCTGAAAACTTCCACACAGTGCAGCGGCGGTCAAAAAGGCAAATAGGATGTTAGGAATTCTTAATAAAGGATAGAAAATAAGACACAGAATATCTTACAGCCCCTGTATAAAACTATGGTACGCCCACATCTTGAATACTGTGTACAGGTATGGTCTCCTCACGTTAAAAAATATATTTTGGCCTTAGAATGGGTTCCGAAAAGGGCAGCTAAAATTATTAGGGGTTTGGAACGGGTCCATATGAAGAGAGGTTAAAGCGACTGGGACTTTTCAGTTTAGAAAAGAGGAGACTGAGAGGGGATATGATAGAGGTATATAAAATCATGAGTGGTGTGGAGAGGGCCAATAAAGAAAAGTTATTTATTAGTTCCCATAAGAGAAGAACTAGAGGACACCAAATGAAATTAAGGGTAGCAGGTTTAAAACTAATAAAAGAAAGTTCTTCTTCACACAGCGTGTAGTCAACCTGTGGAACTCCTTGCCAGAGGAGGCTGTGAAGGCTAGGACTATAACAGAGTTTAAAGAGAAGCTCAATAATTTCATGGAGGTTAGGTCCATAAAAGGCTATTAGCCAGGATTTAGAAAGAGTGTCCCTGGCCTCTGTTTGTCAGAGGCTGGAGAGGGATGGCAGGAGACAAA
>CM057845.1:245752268-245764496 GCA_030068395.1 Apalone spinifera | reverse complement strand
CTAGACTGCCTTTTTTTCTAAAAAAAACTGTTTCGAAAAAAAGTGGTGGCCATGTTTATGCTAATAAGGTGCTGGATATTTATATCCCAGCTTCATTAGCAATTTTGACGTCCCTAATCTATATCTCTCTGTTGACTGAGAGGTGTAGTCTAGACATAGCCCTAGAGTCTTGTGTGGATCTTTACAACCACTGTAGATTATACAGAGTGTAAAGAGTGCATTAATTATTTTTATTATTTGTGTTAGTTTTGCATTACCTTTTCAATACAAGACTTTGATTTGCTTGTATATTTTTGAAAACTTTCTCTAACACTGTATTTCTTAAAATTAGCAAGTTTTCGCTTTTCAGTATTGAAAGATGAATTTTTTCTTATATTTTCTCCTCAGTCAAAGCAAGTGTAAGGAGGGAAGCTAACATTACAAACTTTCAGATGGAAAATTATGTTCTGATTTCCATGTACATACTATTCAAGATCTTCTGCTTGAAATGTCAGTGCTGTTGAGCCATATCGAGTGCTGGACTGTTACCAAAAGGCAGTAAAACAGAGCTTGGTCAAGTGGAAGAAAAGTGACATAGTGTGGAAAAACAAAGCAGTATTATAAAAACCTATAGCATTCTTATTTTATGAGAAATAAAATATTATAAGAGCATAATCCAATTTTAATAATCATAGAATACTAGAACTGGAAAGGACCTTGAGAAGTTATCAAGTCCAGTCCTCTGCCCTCACAACAGGACCAAACACCATCCTGATCATCCCTGATAGATGTCTATCCAACACGCTCTGAAATATCTCCAGTGGTAGAGATTCCATAACATCCCTAGGAAATTCATTTGAGTGTTTAACAACCCTGACTGTTAGAAAGTTTTTCCTAATGTTCAACCTAAACCTCCCTTGCTGAAATTTTAGCCCATTGCTTCTTGTCCTATCATCTGAGGCCCAGAAGAAGAATTTTTCCCCCTCTTCCTTGTAATACCCTTTTGAATACTTGAAAACTGCTATCATGTCCCCTCTCAGTCTTCTCTTTTCTAAACTAAACAAGCCCTCTTCTTTCTGTCTTCCCTCATAGGTCATTTGTTCTAGATCTTCAGTTATTTTTGTTGCTCTTCTCTGGACCTCCTCTAATTTCTCCATATCTTTCTTGAAATGTAATGTCCAGAACTGGACACAGTACCACAACTGAGGCCTTAGCGAAGAGTAGAACAGAAGAATTAATTATTATATCTTACTCACAACACTCCTGTTATTGCATCCCAGAATAATGTTTGCTTTTCCTGTATGACTTATATTTAGCTTGTGGTCCAGTATGAATCCTAGATCTCTTTCTCCAATATTCCTTCTTAGACAGTTACTTCCCATTCTGTATGTGTGAAACTGATTGTTCCTTCCTAAGTGGAGCACTTTGCATTTATCCTTATTATACTTCATCCTATTTACCTCAGACATTTCTCCAGTTTGTCCGGATCATTTTGAATTAGGACACTATCCTCCAAAGCACTTGCACCCTCCCCAAGCTTCATATCATCTACAAACTTAATAAGTGTACCCTCTTTGCCAATATCTAAATTGTTGATTAAGATATTGAACAGAACCCATCCCAAAACAGACTCCTGCAGAACCCCACTTGTTATGCTCTTCCAGCGTGACTGTGAACCATTAATAACTACTCTCTGAGAATAGTTATCCAGTCATTTATACACCCGTCTTATAGTAACTCCATCTAGGTTGTATTTCCCTAGTTTGTTAATAAGAAGGTCATGCAAGACTGTATTAAATGTTTTACTAAGGTCTAAATACCCCATGAGGTTCCCGGGGCCCTATGGGAGTAAGAATAGGACCTCTGTACCCTTCCAAGCATGTCATAAGAGGCAACTAAGAGTGTTGGGCATTGGGCTAGAAACCTCATCCTGTAAAAATAAACATATGCTATAAAAACATTAACAATTTGGACTTTAATAGCAAGCCAGCCTCAAAGAGGGATTGTGACACAGGGCAGCCAAACCCGAAAGGATACTGAACTGAACTGAATTCCTCGTCTTTCAGCAAGAAAAAAATCCAGGATAGGCACCTGGAATGTGCAAACAGTGTGGGAGGTAGGTAAGACAGCCCAGATGGTAAGAGAAATGAGCAAGTACAAGCTAAACATCACGGGAATTAGTGAGACAAGATGGGTACAGTCAGGTAAGGTACAATTTCATCAGGGGAAATAGTGCTCTACTTGGGCCATGAAGAGGAAAATGCACAACGTACGGAGGGGATTGCATTCTTGCTGTCACCAGAGGCACATAAAGCTCTTATAGCATGGGAACCTGCAGGGCCAAGAAGTATCCTTGCAACTTTCAGGACCATAAACAGGAAAATTAATATGCATATCATTTAGTGTTATGCACCGACAAATGATAAAGAGGAATCAATAAAAGAAGAATTTTATAACAGACTATAGCATATGTTTGACAAAACAAAACCAAGAGATGTCATCGTAGTCATGGGCGATGTTAATGCCAAAGTAGGAGATGACAACACAGGATATGAAGAGACTATGGGGAAGCATGGGCTAGGAGTTATGAATGAAAATGGGGAAATGTTTGCTAACTTTTGTGCAGTTAATCAACTTATTATAGGAGCAAGTGTTTTTTCACATAAGAACATCTATAAAGAAACATGGATATCCCCCAACCATCAAACACAGAATCAGTTTGACCACTTCTGCATTAATCGACAATTTAGACGATCCTTACAGGATGTTAAAGTATACAGAGGAGCTGATGTGGCCTCAGATCACCATCTACTGATAGCCAAATTGAAGCTAAAATTACAAAAGAACAGGACAATACAAAACTATAGACCACGTTATAATGTAGGATTTTTTAAAAGACCAGATAAAGAAAGAAATGTTCCGTATCACGCTTAGCAATAAATATCAAGCACTGGAAAATCTAGATAAAAATTTAAGCATTGACAGCCAGGGGCAACAAATAAAAGATGCCTGGTCCTGTACATGTGAAGAAGTCTTAGGCAAAAAGAAATATCAGCACAGAGAGTGGATATCAGTGGAAACACTTAGGAGGATTGAAGAGAGGAGAGAGAATAATGTATTCTTATATAATAGCAAAACCAGAGCTGCCAAAATTATAGACTAAGAACTATACAAATGCAAACAAAGGGGTTAAGAAGAGCATTAGAGCAATAAGAAAAATTATATTGACAACTTGGCAAAAGAAGCTGAGGAAGCAGCAGTTACAGGAAATATGAAAGGTCTGTATGATTCAACCAAGAAACTCTCAGGAAAATATTTACAACATAACTGACCCATCAAGGATAAAACAGGGAGAAAGATTACAAATGTAGAAAACCAGATGAAAAGATGGGTAGAACATTTTAGCAAACTTCCAAACGGACTAGTTCCAGAAGATCACCCGGAAATCCAGCCAGCTGAACAAGACCTCTTGGTCGATTGTAGCAAGTCAAGTAAAGAAGAGATAAAGGAAGCAATTCAACTTCTAAGGAGTGGGAAAGCTGCAGGTCTTGATGGCACAAGCTATACAGATGGACATAGATAAATCAACAGAAATACTCCACAGTTTTATTGGTAACCTTTGGGAAAAGGAAGAATTACCGAGAGACTGGAGGGAAGGATATTTAGTAAAATTGCCAAAGAAAGGTGACCTACAAGAATGCACGAATGATAGAGGAATCATGCTTTTGTCAGTTCCAAGCAAAGTATTAAACAGGGTAGTTCTAGAAAGATTCAAGAAAACTATAGATTCTAAGCTAAGAGATGAACAAGCAGGCTTTCATCAAAATAGATCTTATATAGATCAGATAGCCACATTGCGCATAATTATTGAACAATGTTTAGAATGGAATTTTTGTATATCAACTTTGTGGATTATGAAAAAATGTTCAACAGCTTGGATAGGGAAACGTTGCGGAAATTATTACGGCACTATGGGATCCCTCAGAAGCTCATAAATCTTACAAAAAAGACCAATGAAGATATGAGCTGTAGGGTCTTGCATGAGGGTCAGCTTACAGAACCCTTCAGAATAAAGTCTAGTATTCAGCAACGTTGTCTGCTATCCTCCTTCCTCTTTCTTTTGTCTGTTGATTGGATTATGAGAGAAACAACAGCTAATGAGAGGAGTGGAATCCAGTGGACCGTGTTTAAACAGCTCGAACACTTTGATTTTGCAGATGACCTAGCTCTTCTGTCACATAATCAACTTCAAATATAAAATAAAACAGTGAAGCTGGACAAGATTTCACAGCAGATGGGACTAAAGATCCATAAGGGGAAGACTAAGATCATGAAAGTAAAAGCAGCAAATAACAGCAGCCCAATTGTCCTGAGAGGAATGACAATGGAGGAAGCTGATACCTTCACTTATTTATTTAGGTAGTAATGTAAATAAAGTGGGAGGTACTGACAAAGATGTTAAGACCAGAATACAGAAGGCAAGAGGTTCTTTTATTATTTTGAGGAACATATGGAATTCAAGAGAGATCAAGCTACAGACCAAAATAAGGATCTTCAGCTCAAATGTAAAATCAGTACTTCTATATGGCTCAGAATCATGGTGAACAAGGACAAACATCAAAAGATTGCAGACTTTTATTAATAAATGCTTGTGTAAAATCATTCGCCTGAAGTGGCCTGACAAGATTACAAACATTAGCTCATGGGAAAGAGCAGGGCAATGCCCAGTAGAGAAAGAGATTTTGAGAAGCAGATGGCGATGGCTTGGCCATACACTGAGGAAGCCACCAACTAGAATTACCAGACAATCCCTATCCTGGAACCCACAGGGAAAAAGGGGAAGAGGAAGGCCAAAGAATAGTTGAGGTTTGTCTACACTGCCACCCAAGTTCAAACTAGGGTGGCTAATGTAGGCATTCGAACTTGCAAATGAAGTTTAAATATCCCGGGATTTAAATATCCCGGGATTCAGTTGCATGTTCCCGGGCGGGCGCCATTTTTAAATGCCCGTAGTTCAAACTACCTGCCCGCGGCTACACACGGCATGGACTAGGTAGTTTGAATTAAAGCTCCTAATTTGAACTACCGTTAAACCTCCTTGCAGGTGATTTTTCAAAGATGATAGCTAATGATTCAGATACCACCTCTATCAGCTCCTTTAGCATTGTAGGATGCATCCCATCAGACCCTGGTGACTTGAAGACATCTAACTTTTCTAAGAAATTTTTAACTTGTTCTTTTCCTATTTTAACTTTTAAACATACCTCAGTCCACTAGTATTCACTATCTTAAGCATATTGTCACCATCAATCTTCTTGGTGAAAAACCAAAATAAAGACCAAAATTAAGCACCTCTGCCATTTCCAAGTTTCCTGTTATCGTTTCTCCCTCTTCACAGAGCAATGGGCCTACCCTGCCCTTGGTCTTCCTCTTCCTTCGAATATATTTGTAGAAAGTCTTCTTGTTACCCTTTATGTCTCTAGCTAGATTGAGCTGACTTTTGTGCCTTTGCCTTTGTAACCTTGCCCCTGCATACCTGTAGGCTACATCTACACTGGCACGTTCTCACGCAAAAACTCTATTGAGGAAGAGTTCTTCTGCAAAAACTCTTCCAGAAGAGAGTGTCTACACTGGCATGTGCTTTTGCGCAAGAGATGTGCTTTTGCGCAAAAGCATCCATGCCAGTGTAGACGCTCTCTTGCGCAAGAAAGCTCTGATGGCCATTTTAACCATAGGATTTTCTTGCGCAAGAAATTCATGTTGCCTGTCTACACTGGCCTCTTCTGGAAGAGCTCTTGCGCAAGAGGGCTTGTTCCTGAGTAGGAGCGTCAGAGTTCTCATGCAAGAAGCCTTGATTTTATACATTAGAACGTCAGTTTACTTGCGCAAGAACACACGGCCAGTGTAGACAGGCAGCAAATTTGTGCACAAGAGCGGCTGCTTTTGTGCAAGATCATGCCAGTGTAGACACAGCCGTATTGTTTGCTTATATTCATCCTTTGTAACTTGACCTAGTTTCCACATTTTACATAACTTCTTTTTTTATTTTTAGATCATGTAAGATCTCCTGGTTAAGCCATGATGTTCTCTTGCCATTCATTCTATCTTTCCTAAGCATTGGAATAGTTTGCTTTTGGGGCCTTAATAATGTCCCTTTAAAAAACTGCCAACTCTCTTCAGTTGTTTTTCCTCTTAGTCTTGCTTCCCCTGGGATCTTACCTACCAGCTCTCTGAGTTTACTATCATCTGGCTTCCTGAAATCCATTGTCTCCATTTTGCTATTCTCCCTTCTACCATTCCTTAGAATAATGAACTCTATGATATCATGATCACTTTCACCCAATCTGCCTTCCACTTTCAAATTCTAAACCAGTTCCTCCCTATTTGTTAAAATCAGATTTAGAACACTTTCCTTCCATTAGCTTTCTTAACCTTCTGAAATTAAAAAAAAAATTGTCTCCGATGCAGTCCAAGAACTTATTGGATAATCTGTGCCCTGCTGTGTAAGTTTCCCAAAATATGTCAGGATAGTTGAAGTCCCCCATCACCACCAAGTCCTATGTTTTGGACGATTTTGTTAGTTGTTTAAAAAAAGCCTCATCCACCTCTTCTACCTGGGTAGGTGGTCTGCAGTAGACCTCTAGCATGACATCACCATTGTTTTTTACCTCTTTTCACCTAACCCAGAGACTCTCAACAAGACTTTCTCCTATGTTCATCTCCACCTCGGTCCGAGTGTATACATTTGTAATATATAAAGCAACACTTCACCCTTTTTTCCCCAGCCTATTCTTCCTGAGCAAGCTGTATCCTTCTATGCAAATATTTCAATCATGAGTATTATCCCACCAACTCTCTGTGATACTAACTATATCATAGTTGTGTTTATTAGAACATCAAGTACCTTCTGCTTATTCTCCATATCGCTTGCATTTGTATACAGGCTTCTAACTCTACACTACAGAATTTTTCCAAAAAAACTTCACGTACATCCACACTGCAATCATGTTCTTTCAAAAAAAAATCAAAAGAGGGGTTTTTCCAACATTGGTAAACCTCTTTCTATGAGGAAGAAGCCTTTTTCCAAAAGAGCTCTTTTGCAAAAAGGTGTGTGTGTATGGGGAAGAGGGAGTTCTTTCGAAAGAAGAGGAAAGAGGAAAAAGCACAGGTGCCCTGATGTCCACTCCATCCATAGTAATCACAACTTAAATATGAGATAGCATCCATTCAGTGTGGACGATATCTTTCGAAAAAGCAGATTGCTTTTTCGATGTGCTTTGGCAGTGTGGACGCTCTCTTTTGGAAGAAGTTTTTTGGAAGATCTCTTCTGAAAGAAACCTGCAGTCTAGATGTAGCCTAAGATACTGATTTTATTTTGCCCCCTCTCCCTCCAGTTCTGCCTTGTCTCTCCTTTATCTCTGCTATTATAGCCCATGCTTCCTCCATTTCTGACCCATCTTTCAAGTCTTTATGTTTTTCACTTACCTCTGAGCTTTGGTCACCTGCCCCCATTGAACTTAGTTTAAAGCCCTCCTCACTAGGTTAGCCAATCTGTATCCAAACACTCTCTTCCCCTTCCTCGAAAGGTGAACGGCACCTTGCTTAGCAGTCCTATATCTTGGAACAGCATTCGTGGTAAAGGAAGCCAAAGCGCTCCTGGTGATACCATCTTCACAGCCAGGCATCCACCTCCAGGATACACCTGTCTCTGCATGGGCCCCTGCTTTTGACAGAAAGGACTGAAGAGAACATCACCTGAGCACCAGACTCTTTCTGGTGTACTCCTATAGCCTTGTAGTCACTCTTGATCTGCTCAAGGTCACACCTTGCAGTATCATTTGTACCCACATGGATGAGTAGCATGGGGTAGTAGTCAAAGGGCTGGATAATTCTTGACAATGCCTCTCTGCCAACAAAAGGCTGAACTATAGACATAACCTCAGGGAATTTGTATGTGATCGGATGCTCTTCAATCTAGCCACTTCCCCCTGTATTTCTCACCCCTGTTTTCTGAGAGATTCCACCAGCAGGCACCTTTCACATTGGATGATCTCCTCTCCCTGCATATCTGTAAGTAAGACTTGCAAGCCACAGGCCCTGAAAAAACACACAAGGATCTGGGTAGAGCCATCCCTGGGTCATGTGGTCTGTCTGGCTACAGGTACAGATGGAGGAGACAGAAGAAGTGCTGGTGTCAGCGTTGCAAGTCTTCCTAACTATACAGGGGCTCTCTCTCAATCTCCTCTGTCTGCAGTGCCCTGGCCACTTCACTCCCCTAATCACTCTGCCTCTGGCTTTTAAAGCCTGCTCACCTAGGTCAGGCCTACCCCCATTTTAGTCACATAGGGGGATGCTGATCACAAGGCTGAGTAAGGCTGATTAACGGTAATCAAGGAAACAAAGGATCAAACACTCCCAGACACCCAACCCCAACTGCCACAGTAAGTGAAAACACCTGAAACAGAAACAAAACACAAAGGGTATGTCTACACTACATGGCTCCATCGACACAGCTATGTAGATTTGTTTACTGGGCAAAGGGAAATGCTGCCGCACTAGTCTGGATGCTCCGTGGTCCGCGCTAGTCTGGACCGCTCCGCGGTCGACATCTCAGCGCTCTAGTCTGGACGCTCCGCGATCGACATCAAAGCCCTTTGTCAACTGCCCCGGTAAACCTCATCCCACGAGGAATAAGGGGACGGTCGACAAAGGGCTTTGATGTCAACCACGGAGCATCCAGACTAGCGCGCTGAGCCGACAAACAGCTGACCAGCTGTTTGTCAGCTCAGTGCAGCAGCCATTTAAATTTAAATGAAGCGGCGATTATTTAAATCACTGCTTCATTTCCCTATGCCTACAACCCTAATCTACATGGCTCCGTCGATGGAGCCATGTAGTCTAGACATAGCCAAACAGTCAAGTAACCTCACTCACGCCAAAGCTAGTACATTCCCCTGCCATCTGTTCATCTGTGGGATCTCTTGTGCTCCCTCTCAAACTCTCCTGTCTGCAGCCAATGGACTATTTTAAATTTTACTTATAATAAAATCATTCAATTATTTTTCACACATTAAAAAACCCAATTCTTATCATACTGCCTCATTTTAAAACTACAAAATTGTAAACACATTTCTGAAGGTTGACCAACTAAACAACTATTCAAGCAACTATTCCAGTAAAAATGGTGTATGGGAAGATACTCTTGCAGCTTTAGCCATATATTCAGTTCCATTTCTTGAATTTTTTATAATTTCATGTTTTAGGGACTTGCAGAATAAAGAGATAAGCTCTGCTTTAGGATGCAACTGAAAAGGAATGCGCAAACTGACAAAAAAGAAGAAAAAAATCCCCACTGAGAAATCACTTCTTAGCAATATATAAACATTATGTGACATAGAAGGCAATGTATCTATCCAATTATGTCTACCATGCCTTTTTGTATCAAGATATATTGATCTTTAAAATGTATGCCCTTCATTTTTACTCTCAGAAATGTAGTTTGTGAGCCAACACAGACATAAGGTAAATGTGTATGAAAAGTAGCTGAACAACATTATATTGTGATTTATTATGTCACAAATGTAACAAAAATGTGCAAAGTTTGGAAAACCTAGTAATTTTTTTGTACTACATAGAAGCATGATAATAAATGATCATTTATCTAAGGCTATATGTCAGATATTCCCTATCAGATGACCATTCCTGTTAAAAAAGTAGTCAAAGGTAATAACAACGAAAGTTTTGTTATCACAAAGAGAATTTGAAAAGATGTTAAATAAACACTTCTTTACAGCCCAGGATGCAGTGTCGTTCAGTAGTATAAACACATTAACCAGATTGTCCTGTGTGCTTTCTAGCTACTCATATTATACTCTACGTGTACATCTACATTGTGGAAGATCGACACTGCTGCAGTTGATTTTCCTGCTAACTTAGAGGGTGTCCGTTGGTACGGTACCAATAGTACTGCTCCTACTGAGGAGTAAGGGAAGCTGATAGAAGTGTTTGCTCCTGTTGACCTCCCACTATGTGGACAGTGCAGAAATGTGACATAAGATACATCAACTCCAGCTAAATATTTTATGTATCTGGAGTTGTATATCTTACATTTTAACTTCCACTGTATTGTAGATCAGGTCAAAGGTCTTTTTGAGTTGGGGAAATCATTGCTTAGATATACTACAGCAGTGTTTCCCAAGTGGTGCTTGCAAAACGAAAGTAAGGGTTCTGGGAGGAGCTGGCAGTCCCTTGCCCCCTCTTAAAGAGATAGAGCTTTTTAGCATCAGGATTCATGTTTTTTGCTCAATGAAAAGTGGTGGGGGGGGGTGTCTTTTTTTCTTTTTCTGCTTGACCGAATTTAGGCTGCAAGCAAAGAGACTGAAATCCAGGACCTCTATGGTGACATTCTCAGAAATGCTTCCAGCTCCATGCGCAGGACCAGGTAGGCAGACAGAGCTTCAGTCTCAATGCATGGATGAGACGATGGTCTAGGGCAGAAGGGTTTAAATTCATTAGGAACTGGGGACACTTTTGGGAAAAGGGGAGACTATACAGGAAGGATCGACTCCCAAACCAAGGTGGATCCAGATTGCTGGCACTAAACATTAAAAAGGTCATAGAGCAGTTTTTTAAACTAAGAGATGGGGGAAAGCCGATTGGTGTGGAGGAGCGTGTGGATCGGATGGATATTTCTCTCAGAGGAGAGTCATTGATGGAGATTCTCTAGGTTTTAGTCAGGAAGAGAGGACAGGTGATGATAAAGAATGGGCCATATCAGACAAACAATCATATACAAGAATCTAATACATCAGGGAAGGGGAGACAAATAAAGAGTGGCAATTTTTTAAAGTGCTTTTACACAAATGCTAGAAGCCTAAATAATAAGATGGGTGAACTAGAGTACCTTGTATTAAAGGAGGAGATTGACATAATAGGCATCACTGGGATATAAAATATATTGGAAGGACAGAATAGGTCGTGCAGGTGGCAGAGTGGCATTATATGTGAAAGATAATGTAGAATCAAATGAAGTAAAAATCTTAAATGAATCAACATGTTCCATAGAATTACTATGAATAGTAATTCCATGCTCTAATAAGAATACAGCAGTAGGGATATATTATCGACCACCTGACCAGGACAATGATAGTGATGTTGAAATGTTAAGGGAGATTAGAGAGGCTATCAAAATAATAAACTCAATAATAATGGGGGATTTCAATTATCCCCATATTGACTGGGTACATGTCACTTCAGGACGAGATACAGAGAAAATTTCTCAATGCCTTAAATGACTGCTTCTTGGAGCAGCTGGTACAAGAACTCACAAGGGGAGAGGCAAATCTCGATTTAGTCCTGAGTGGAGCGCAGTATCTGGTCCAGGAAGTAACTATAACAGGACCACTTGGGAACAGTAACTATAATATAATAATACTTAACATTCCTGTGGGGGTAAGAACACCTCAGCAATCCAACACTCTGGCATTTAATTTCAAAAAGGGAATTACACAAAAATGAGGAGGTTAGTTGAACAGAAATTAAAAGGTACAGTGACTAGAGTAAAATCCCTGCAAGCTGCATGGAAACTTTTCAAAGACACCATAATAGAGGTCCAACTTAAATGTATACCCCAAATTAAAAAAACAACAACATAGTAAGAGACCTAAAAAAAGAGCCACTGTGGCTTAACAACCATATAAAGAAGCAGTGAGAGATAAAAAGACATCTTTTAAAAAATGGAAGTACAATCCTAGTGAGATAAATAGAAAGGATCATAAACACTGCCAAATTAAGTGTAAAAATGTAATAAGAAAAGCCCAAAAAGATTTTGAGGAACAGCTAGCCAAAAACACAGAAAGTAATATCAAATTTTTTTAAGTACATTAGAAGTAGGATGCCTGCTAAAAAACCAGTGGGGCCCCTGGACGATTGAGCTACAAAAGGAGGAATCAAGGACGATAAAGCCATTGTGGAGAGACTAAATGATTTCTTTGCTTCAGTCTACATGGCTGAGGATGTTAGGGAGATTCCCAAACCTGCATCGTCCTTTGTGGGTGATGAATCTGAGAAACTGTCCAGGATTGAAGTGTCATTAGAGGAGGTTTTGGAACAAATTGAAAAACTTAACAGTAACAATTCACCGGGACCAGATGGCATTCACCCAGGGGTTCTAAAAGAACTCAAATGTGAAATAGAGGAACTATTAATTGTGGTTTGTAACCTATCCTTTAAATCAGCTTCTGTACCCAA
>CM057845.1:245725738-245752168 GCA_030068395.1 Apalone spinifera | reverse complement strand
GTGGTCTCCTCACCTCAAAAAAGATATTTTGGCATTAGAATAGGTTCAGAAAAGAGCAGCTAAAATGATTAGGGGTTTGGAATGGTCCCATAGGAGGAGAGGCTAAAGAGACTGTGACTTTTCAGTTTAGAAAAGAGGAGACTGAGGGGGGATATGATAGAGGTATATAAAATCATGAGTGGTCTGGAGAGAGCGGATAAAGAAAAGTTATTTATTAGTTCCCTAAATAGAAGTACTAGAGGACACCAACTGAAATTAATGGGTAGCAGGTTTAAAACTAATAAAAGAAAGTTCTTCTTCACATAGCGCACAGTCAACCTGTGGAACTCCTTGCCAGAGGAGGCTGTGAAGGCTAGGACTATAACAGAGTTTAAAAAGGAGCTAGATAAATTCTTGGAGGTTAGGTCCATAAAAGGATATTAGTCAGTGAGTAAGGAATGGTACCCCATGCCTCTGTTTGTCAGAGGCTGGAGAAGGATGGCAAGAGACACGTTGCTTGATCATTGTCTTTGGTCCACCCCCTCTGGGGCACCTGGCACTGGCCACTGTCAGCAGGCAGGTTACTGGGCTAGATGGACCTTTGGTCTGACCCAGTACGGCCATTCTTATGTTCTTATGTGCCAGCTCTGGAAGCCACCCGTGCTGCAGCTCTGCATTTTAAATGTAGTAAGAGCCTCCTGGCTCTGTGAACAGGGGATGCTTGATGGCAGCAGCTCCAGTCCACAGGGGGGCACAGCTCCCCGTTGAGTTCTTTGTGGACAGAGGCTGATGCTGGAGCAGCCTCCCCCCCGCTGCCTCTGGTAGAGGCAGTGGGGGACAGGCAGCACTGCAGAGACTGTGCTGGGGGGAACCAGCTTTTAAGTCAGCTCCCCCCAGGACCAGCTCTGTCCCTTCCCCCCCCCCCTCCTGTGCCATTGCTTCTTCTCTTATATTCTTATGTTCTTATGACAAATCATGCAAGGGGCCTTTTTTTAGGCAATCCTAGGGGTTCCGTGGCCAAATAAAACTGGGGAACACCGTACTACAGAATAATTCCTGGCAACATTTTACTTATTTCTAGCAAAATGCAACCCAGTCCCTGAGTGGGCCTCTACCTGCTAGCTCAGTATTCACAAAACTGCTGCTTTTTCCCCTGTGTTATTGTACTGGATAGAAATGAAGAATGGGAGTGAGAACACCTGATTTTTTATTCATGATTGCTTGTAACTCACTGCCAACTTTGAGCAAGCCATTTATACTATTTATGCCTCGGTTTATCCAGTTGTGTTACATTTACTTGGATATTATGGGACAAAGAAGCTGAAAAATGTCAGTGGCAATGAAGACAGGTTTCTGAGGCGTAGTTGTCTTAGTTTGTTTCCGCAAAATCAACAAGGAATCTGGTGGCACTTTAAAGACTAATACATTTATTAGGGCATAAGCTTTTGTGAGATACAATTCGCTTCCTCAGCTTTTTTGAAGAGAAAAGAAAAGAAGTAAGGAAAACAGAGATTAGAATACGACATCAGTGCTAATTAAATCAGCGTGGATATGGCTCATCTCCAACAGTGATGAAAAGGTGAGAGTACCTGAAAGGGAAATTATTATTGTAATGTGAGAACCACTTTATGTCTCTATTTAAACCGCTTTTCGAGGTGTCAAATTTGCATATGAATTCCAGCTCAATAGTTTCTCTCTGCAGTCTGTTTTTGAAAGTATTTTCTGTCTGAGAATGGCAACTTGCAAGTCTGAAACTCTGTGGCCAGAGAGGTTAAAATGCTCCCCCCACTGGTTTTTGAATGTTGCCATTCTTAATGTCTGATTTGTGTCCATTTTCTCTTTTGTGTAGTCTCTCCTGTTTGTCCAATGTACATGGGAAAGGGGCATTATTGGCACATGATGGCATGTATTACAATTAGTTAGTAGATGTGCACATGAATGAGACTTTGAGCTGATATGGTCAGGTGCTGTGATAGGCTGTAGATCCTTGATGATGTGTTGGTGAGATTTTAGCTGGGGTCTTTAACTAGTGGTGTTTTATGTCACCTTGACAGATTGCCATTTAGCTTTTTGTTTGGATTTTAATTCTCCACATCCCCCTCACTTGAAAGAGTGATAATATTTGGATTTTTACTTTGGACTTTATTATATTTGACATGCAATTTCTTTGACATAATATTGGAAATAATATTTTTGTCTTTTTCTCATTAAATCTCTAAACAGGATATCCTGGTACCTCTGTGAAGAGTATTGTAATATTCTAGCAAAGCTAACAAATAATATCTAGGATCTTCCAAAGCCTTTACTTTTAAGTTCTTTACTATCTGAACAAACTTTTCTTGCATTATAAAAACGTGTTGTGGTGAGCTTGAACTGTGTTGAAAATGGTGACCTATTGTCTGTATTTAACTCATTTAGAATGTTACAGTGAGCAACTTATAATTAACAATATATTGACACACCTACTTGATGTGTTCAAGAGTTCAATTTCAAAATAATTCATGTAGTGGGTCACTACTAAGATATAAGCTTTCTCATCTAATTTGAATAGATCTGCTAACACCCTTGGACTAAGGGCACTAAAAAATGTCAAAGAAAATAATATTAAGTTAAAGGAGAATAAGTATCAGATTTGGCCAATAGGGTTATTTGTTTAGGACAAGTGCTTAGTGATAAGTGATTCTGGCTGAATCCACGAAAAGTGGAGGCAGTTTTTTCAAATGGAAGCACCAGGGGAAAAAAGAGATCTGTCAGAGAAGTATAGTCACTTGTTATTATAAAGTGCCCCACAAGTGATTTAAGAAATAAAGACCAAATTTTGCTCTGACTTACAAAACTTTGTCCCATTGAAGTCAAAGGAAGAACTTGGTTCACTCATATTTTTAAGGCAAATGCTCACGCCAGTAGTTGGTGTAGGTGTTTATTTAATAAGGAACAATGCTCAACCTCACTGGGTTGAGACAGGAGAAAGAACACAAGTGTGAGCAGCTGAACAATTATTCTATATGTCGCTTTTGCTTTGCCTTGCTTTCAGCATAGGGTGGGGGGGGGGGGTGGGCAGATTCCCAGGAAGGATAACCGAGAACTTCCTCAAGCATTTACACTGGAACCATTGTTACTACAAAAATATTTAGGGTCCAATCCTGTCACTCTCGTTCATGATAAGAAGCAGTGTAACCTAATATAGGTATACCAAAATTCTTAGGAATAAGGGAGATTGAACTATACTCTAAGCTATTTCAGATAACAAAACCAATGGAGAAAGTTAAAAAGCAATTTATTTTGATGGATTGGGCACCATGCAGTGGTGGTGTTATACTATTTTCTGTGCTTTTATCTTTTTTTCCTTTTTTTTAAGGAACCCAATTATCATTTTTGTTTTTGTAACTGATGGATAACCAGAATGCACCTTCTATTAAAAAGGCAAATACAATGCTTTTTGCTTGGAAGGTTGTAAAGTAATGTCATGATAATATTTTCTATCTTTTCCTTTTTTAAGACACCCAAACATTGTATGTATTTTTCTAATTGCTGGCTTTCTGGTACACACCACCGATTAAAAAAGGGTATGTAAGAATGTTGAGTATCTTAAAATGGTTGAACATACAACTGAAAATAAATGACATTACCTTACTCAGCTGAATTTCATGTCAGCAGATGTTAACCTGCTTGGATAACCTGAAAATAGCTCTCTTAAAGTATCAGATCACAAATTCAGAATCAATTGACGTATAAAGAGGGTAAATTGTTTTGCTTGATTATAAATTTCATGGTTTTACTTCAGAGCATGGTATTTTTCTTCTGTGTTGATCCAATTGTAATTTGCAAGGTTTGGGTGTCATTTTTTAATTACAGCTGTCAGTGACAACTGAAAGTCAAAACAAACTTCAATAAACTCCAAATTCCATTGAATGAGTTTGGATTTTAAAAGGCAAAAAGAAAAGCAATTTTATGGGACATTAACAAAAGAGGTTATACAATTTACAAAAAATAATCATTCATATGTCTTGAAAATGACTTTTCTGTTTTTGTTTTGTTCGAAAGTTCCTGTGACATTATTTGTATTTGAACTGGATTTTCATCAACATGTGTTCAATAATGTTTTTAAACAAATTTTGATTAATAATTAAAAGTAACAATGTCACAAGTTTTCAGTATAAAATTGAAAATTCTGAAGATGTTGACATTTTTCCATTTTTAATCATTTTTATCAGGAAAAGCTTTCGTATGAAAATTTCAACCAATTCTAACAAGCGATCATAACTATGCTTAAGTTAATCTAGAACTGGGATCACATTTGCTCAAATGTTATAGATGCTCTACAGTAGAGGTGGGCAAAATGGCCTCCGTGGGCCGGATCCGGCCAGCCAAGTGGGTGGATCCAGCCCACGGAGGCCCTGCCGCTCCCCCGTCCCCTGGAGCCTGGGAGTAAGGGGAGCGCTGAAAGTTTCCTCCGCCCTGCCAGGAGCATGCGGCACTTAGAAGCACCGTGCAGGGCATGGACAGAGTGGAGGAAACTTTGCACACTCCCCTGCTCCGAGGTCCTGACTGGCCTGGGGGTGGGGGAGCATGGGAAATCTCCTCCCAGCCAGGGGCACGGGCATCTAAGAGAAAGGGGGAGGCAGGCGGGCAAAGGCACTCCCCCCCCCCCAGACCAATCATGATGTGGGGGTGGGGAACCCAGAAGTATCCCAACCCTACCCCTTCTGCTCAAGGTCCCATTCCTTCTGGTGTGGCCCAGGGACACTTCAGAAATTTTTGAAGTAGCCCCCGACAAAAAATTATTGCCCACCCCTTCTCTACAGTGTATAAACAAATCCTGTAAGCAGAATCCTGTAAGCAAAATCAGAATAACGTAAAGGAAGGTACAGATTGAACTTATTAAAGTACCAGGATGAAACTCTTTCACATATTGTCTGTGGAAACCACAAACTTTTAGGTATGCTCAAGAGCTTTGTCAACAGAACCAAGAACAAGTTCAAGAAGTATCCAGGGTATTTTAAAACTGATGCGGTATTCATAGAGTCACAGGTAACATCTGCTAATGTACCAGACACATTTCAGGGCTGAAGTACCAGGTTCCATAGTAAAATATTCCCATTTTCATCATTTAACTTGTTATTGACTAGATGCTTTATTGACTAGATGTGTTTATGCTTTTTTCCAATGGAGCTGAAGCACTTACTACAGCACTGTAGGAATTTCAGAATCCCTGCTTATACTTATCTTACAGATAGTTTCTTTTGTTCCTCTGTACTTCACTTCTCTCTTTGCCCCATCCCCAAGATAGAAGGTATATTTTCTTTCAAATATTGCTGAGATAAAATGTCACTGGCACTCACCTATGGGGAATACTTCTTCCCTATATACCAGCAAGGTATATACTTCTTCCCTATATACTTGCTTCCCTAAGGCACTCCACATAGCAACCTTCATGCTCTTTCTTGCCCTCAGGAGTTACACAATAGTTGTTCCTCTAGTACAATTGTCCTCAATATTCTCACGAGGCATACATTTATGGTTCTTTGTGGGCTTTCTCCTCTCTCTACTGGCATTATACCATATATCTTTGTTCCCTATGTATATGTGTTTTATGATCAACAATACATTGTCACTTACAAACAGGAGTGAGGCATTTCTTAAATACACAGAAGAAGGGTGAGACCTCTACAGATAACTAAGAAGAGCTCATCACCATATGATCTGTTACTGACATCTGATTGCACATATTCAGGTTGGACTGCAGATACACACACTTATCATGTGTAAAAAACTCAAGTTAGTGCTGGAAGGCTGGGATTAAAATCAGAAAATGCTGTCAATTCTATCAATGCTGTTAGTTTATATGAAAGAATGGTCTAACCAACATGACTGGACAACAGCAGTTCCAAAAACCACATCACAAAAATCTGGCACTAATACAGTTTCTCAAACAAGATGGGCAAGAATATGTGATCACAGTTGAAGCCAAAAACATATACACTACAATTAATTGTTATTGTGACTTGCACTGTTTTTTAATGAAGAAAGAACTTGAAATGGATATAATTAAATCCAATATATGAACTTGGCAGATATATGAAAGTAATATATCACCTGGAAAGGGAAGGGGACACTTAACACCACAAAGCAATTCCCTGATAATCTTGTGCAGGATTCTGCTAATTAAAGAGAGAAAAGGCACAATTCTTTACAGCTGGGATAGTAAAGAATTGTGATTAATAACTCTGGTGAATGTCTGTGTGACACCATAGATAAAGCAGTAGATTCTAGGCTATGTATCTGCAGATGGATGTGTGACTGTATAAAAAGCATAGCAGCTTTTTGAGACTTGTGAGCCAAAGCACTGAACCCAAATACTCTGCCCAGTAAAGATTTTGCAGCAAAATTTGAAACAGGACTCAACTGGTACAGTATCAATATGATGAGAGAAAAGTGAATGTAAATTTGCTAGTCAGTAAATCAGGCTTACAACTTTTTTGCTTCATCAGTATGGAAAGAATCAGCTTTTTAAAATGTGGAATCTGTCCACCTAGCCAAATGCAGTGTGTGTGTGTTCATGTTCTTTCTCTCTCTGTTTCCCTCTCTCCCTTTCTCTCTCTCTCTCTCTCTGTCGCTCATTCTCTTGATTTCCCTTACATGCTCCTCTTCTTTCTCTCTGACACATTCAAACCCCCGTGGTTTGTTCAGGTATGCCCTCTGTCGTGATTTGTTCAGGTATGCCTTTTGTTTATGAGAGTGAGAACACCCAGTTCATGAGAAACAGAATGATAGTGTTCCTGAAGTGATTTGTTATAAAAACTGAGCTCTACTTTTCAGTAAATACTAAGGCCAGGTCTATACTAGGAATTTATTTCAAAATAATAACTCCCAAAATAATACTTTGGGATTAGCATGCCCACACTTTGGGAAAGCCTCAAAATTAGTCTGAGGCAGGCTCCATTAATGTGGACACACTACCTTGACTTAGAGTCCCAGGAAGTACTGGTGAGTAATTAGTTTCAATGACTCTAGGGCAGAGGTGGGCAATCATTTTTGGTGGGGAGCCACTGCAAGATTTTGGAAAGTGATTAAGGGCCACACTTTTCTGTGGAGGGAGTGCGGGGTCTAGGAGGAGGTTGGGCACAGAAGGGTGCATGGGATAAGGGACTGGGGTACAGGAGATGGTATGAGATCTGAGAGGGAGTTTGTGCAAAGGAGGGGTTGTGATTTGGGTCAGGGGATTAGAGTGTAGGGTTAGGGAGGGGGCATGGGTACAGGAGAGGATTCTAACCTGGAGGAGGAGCACTAGGAGAGGTACAAAATCTGGGAGGGATCTGTGAACTGGGAGAAGGGAAAAGGGTGTGCAGACTGCAAAGGGTTTGAGTAGTGACTTGGGATAGAGGAATGGGGTGTTTGGGTATAGGAGAGGGGAGGGAGTAGTGACTAGTGGAAGAGGGGTGCAGAGGGTTTGGATGGTGACCTGGGGGAAGGAGTTGGGGTGCAGAAGGGGCTAAGGTACCAGAAACAGGCTCTGGCGGGGAGGTGCTTAGCTAAGCCAGCAGCACCTCAAGGCAGGCTGCTCCCTCCACGTGGCTCTCAGATCCGGGAGAGGAAAGAGATTTACTCTGCTTCCATTCCCTAGGACAATTTCTCAGCTCCTATTGACTGGATGTTTCCAGCCAATAGGAGTTGAGGATTGGGCTGGGGCTGGGGAGATCGCACGAAGCTTCCCCCACCCTGAGAACAGAGAGCCTCACAGACTGCACTGTAAACCTCTCAGCTGTATGCCTGAGGGTCCCAGCAGGGTGATCTGCAGCTTGGTGGGCCGGATCCGGCCCCCAGGCCGTATTTTGCCCAGATCTGCTCTAGGGAGTAGTTATTTCAAAATAGCAGCACCAGAGCATTTACACTACCACTACTTTTAAATAATTATTTTTAAATTAGCATTATTCCTTGTGGAAAGTGGGAGTAATTAGTTTGAAATAACCAGCCCATTATTTTGAAATAATGGGCTTGATAATGTGGACACTCCACTTGTTATTTTGAATAACGGGAGTTATTTCTAACTAATTCTCCAGTGTAGACCAGGACTAATTCATGTTCCCAACTCTAAACAAATGGGGAACCCCATTCACTTTATTGAGATTATTAATGTCAATATAAGTGTTTAAATACTTTGCTGAATCAGGCCCAAATATTGAATTTGGAACATCAGACACATGAAAAACTATATTTACATACTAGGCTACAGAACTTCAGCTGGTGTAAATAGTCATAGCTCAGTTGAAATCAGTCACTTCAATAATAATTACATGACTTCACTGGAGCTATAAAAACTGAGACCAGCTTAGGATCTTTCACTATGTATTTTTGAAACTTCCAATATGTTAATTCAAAATTATAGCATATTCTCTGTAGACACCCACAAAAAAGGGCCACATTCTTTAACAAATAGGCCAACCAGCTGTACAGCCCCAACATTTATAGATTGATAGAACAAAAATAAAGAAAAATTGAAATTGGGGGAAATAATGAGAAATAATTTGAGAAATCTCTGTTAAAGCAATTAAATGTTCACTGTATGAGCTGGTTTCCAGAATAGCTTGATCAAATTTATATTGATTCATTATTCAACACCTCATAATGAGTGTGTTTATGATGTCTTTTTAATATTCAACTGTGTGCAATTTAATATGCTGAGTAGAAATAGGCATATACTCTCATTGTAAATTTTGGGCAATATAAGGTGAGGGCAGATTATAACTATATTTGTTACAAAGAGTTGCCTTTCAAAGACAATTTTAGTTGCATTATAGGGGACATAAGTTATAGATACAAATAATTCGAACTAGAAACATTTTGGTAGCAATGTAAATGATAAAATTGCCATAGCCTAACATTTTGTGGGAAAACATATGGTAGTTTTGAAGATGAAAAGCTTTAATTATAGAGTACATAAATAACTTTATGAAAGGTTTAGAAAGTATCTTGTGGGTAGACTACTGAAATATAACCCTATTAAAGTGGCAAAGAAATAAGCTAATTCTCAATGAACTGACAAAATATTTAGTGTGGCCTAAATCTATCATGAGGGCAGATCTTGACTGTGAGGAGTAATATGATCACATGATAGAAGAAAGACCCTTGTCTTTTTATAGATCAGAAGTTTTTAAATCTGTCTCTGAGGTGTAAGCTTTTATTAAAAGATGTTGGTAGAAATTATCTTTCATCATTATTCTATGTTCAATAGAGATAAGATCATGTTCTGTTGAACAATATTATGGAGGCACCAAACAACTTAGATTACATATATACACAACATACATTTTTAAAACATTACTGCAACTCATAATCATGTTATTAAAACCCAACATTGTTAATGAGAGAACAGTGAGAATTGTAGCCTGAAACTTAGATGACACATTAAACCATTAAAATCTGTTAAAGAACAATTACATATAAATTACTGAATGATGATTATCTGTAATGATACAAAACATAATTCTTGCAACGTACACCCTAAATGTTGTTTACAGCTAGAGAAAGGAAGTAGGGAATTCTCTTATTATTCTGTGATAGAATATAGCATAACTGATTTTTATAGTTTTCTCTTTAAAAAATAGAAGCAGATATATTTTTCTTTTTCTTTTATTTATCTTTTTTTTGGAAGGGGGCGGGATCATTAAAAAAATGCATTATTTTGTTAATGTCTCTTATGCCTTTCTCTATGATTCTTCAGGTCAACATGTGGATTTGATCCACTGGCTGTAGTCCTCAAGACTACAACAAAACAAAGCAAAAAAACAGTAAGTAATCTATGGAAAACTTAAATACCATCTTAACACTATTGCAGAAAAAGGTTTTCTTTCAAGAGGAAGAGAAGTATTATGCTTCAGAGAAAATTGAGATTTCTAAACAGGGATAAAATATAATAATGAGTTCCGTAAATAGAAGATTTTTTAAAAAAATAACAAATCCATTTTCTTTGAAAAACAAAAACACTTAAAAGTTGCCATGGGTAATTTTGGCTGTAGTATACCTGAAATTGGATCTCTGCCTTATTATTGTCACCTGAAGAACTAACAGTGGCAAACGCATTGCAATCTATTATAGTATTTTTAACAGGAGCAAAGGGGGTGCCAACCTTCCAAACCCTAAGATTAGGAGAAGAGACAAGCATGATCAGATCGAAGATCACCTTATTTCTCTAATTTCCAGAGTTGGAAATACACAGAATATTGATTTCAGAGTATATGATGGGGTGAAAAGAGCTAAACAGTGAAAATGGCATTTCATACAGTAACTGGCAGACCTTTTTTATCAAGAAATAAATAGAAAAAGCTTACTGTATAAACAGCATAAAAGGTAGCAAAACAAGTCAATTTAGACAATACTGATATCTACCTTTAACTCATGATATGGAAAAATGCTATGTAAACTAGGACAAAAATAAGATGATAAACACACTTTAATTTATTAGAACATTGGAGCTAGAGTGTTTTAATAAAAAATATTTTTTGAAAGTCAAGAAGTTTGTTGTTAAGTTTCCTCTATCAGCTTATTACTGTTGATTTCTCCCTACCATTCTTTCCTATTGTGCATATGATTTCCACCACTTCTAAGTCAGGATGTATATAGTATTTAGATGTTATATCTTTTATATGTATGGTAGGTGGCTAAAACTGATCTTTGTTCTGTATTTACAGGTGACTGATTGGTCCAATATTTGGGGGCTAAAATGGGGAGTATGGGGTCTCTGACAACCTGCAAGGTGATGGATGGGAATAGGTTGCTTTCTGATCAGTATTAAAAAATGTAAGATAAGAGCAGTCATCCTATTCTGTGAAGTCACATAGGGTTTCTGGCTCTGAAATAATATAGGGGATCAGAGTTTGCTAGCTGGTGTTTTGCATATTAGATGGGGAATGCTAATTAAGGGTAAAAGGGCAGAATTAAGTCTGGTGCAGGAATTTTGAAATATCTGTTCTCTAAAAATATTAATTTTACAACATGTGTTCTCTAAAATATTAATTTTACAATAATAAATGTACTAAATTAGTATATAGTGATTTGCAACTTTAGGCCATGATTTCCAATAATTTATGGATTAGTCTATCTATGAATCTATGTGAGACTGAACTCTCTCGGCGTATCTTTATCAGATGACGATATTTTGGCTGAAAATAGATAGTTGTTGGTTTAAGTGCTCTCCTTCTAAAATGAAATAAGCCCTAAACAATAGACTTCTACTTACAGTATCTGGTTTCTCAGGGGAGAGGGTGCCTAGTGCCAATAAATCACCTAGCAAGGGTCGAGATTCACCTGAGGGGGATATTCTAGGACTCTGGAGTCACTTGACAGGAGCACTGGAAGGTTTGCAAAATTCCCTTGGATGGAAGACAGAGATAAACAGTAAATTTGGGCAGAAGAGTACTAACTGCTACAGTTACATCCTATGGTCACAACAGGAGGGCTGGGGTTTAGGATTGAAGGGGGTTTAGGCTGGACGGGATTGGGTTGTAACTTTAAGAGCTTTAGGGACTCAGCTACTCTCCCTGGGAGAGGGGTGAGTATAGATCCCACGACATAGTCAAAGAGATATCTTTTAAAAACTGGAAGTCAAAACCCACTGAGGAAAATAAGCCTTGTGACATTTTTATTTATAAATAAGCCTGTTTCAAAATTTTGAAATAACTCACTTGCTATGTGGACACTTGCTTTGTTGGTTCACAATAACATGTGTTATTTTGAAATAACACTATTATGTAGACATGCTGACTGTGATATATAACTTAAATCACCCTGTGTACCAAAAAACTGGAGAATAGCAAATATAATGCTAATTTTAAAAAAATGTTCCGGAGATTATCCTATTAATTGTTGATCAGTCCACCTAACTTCAGTGCCAGACAAACTGATTAAAATAATAGTAGAGAGAATTATCAGACACATAAATGAACATGATATGTTGGAGAAAAATCAACACAGCTTTTTAAAAGGGGAACCATGATTCACCAATCAATTAGAATTGATGGGAGAGAGTCAACAAACATGAATAAACAGTGAGATAACTAGTGGGATCCCCAAAAATTTGTACTGGCACTGGTCAATATATTCTTAAATGATCTGGAAAAAGGTTACCAGCAAGGCAGCAAACATTTTAGATGATACAAAATTATTCACAAAATTAAATCCAAAACTGACTACAAGGTGTTACAAAGGGATCTCAAAAAATCAGGTGACTGGGCAGCAAAATAAAAAATGAAATTCAATGTTGATAAATACAAAATAATGTATATTGAATAAAATGTCCTAACTTTATCTGCAAAATGATGGGTCTATATTAGCTCTTACCCCTCAGGAAAGAAAGATTAAGTCATTGTGGATAGTTCTCTGAAAACATCTATTTAATGTGAAACTTCAGTTAAAACAACTTACAGATTGTTACGAGCCCTCAGGAAAAGGACTTAACATTAGTATAGATCATAAAGTTAGTATAGATCATAATTATATAAATCCATATTTATGCCCGCACTTTGAATACTATGTGCAGTTCTCTTTGCCCCATCTCAAAAAAAAAATGTTAGAATTGGAAAAAAGTATTGAGAAGGACAACACAAATGATTAGGCGAATGGAACAGCTTCCCAGATGAGGAAAGATTAAAAAGACTGTGATTTTTCATTTTAGAAAAGAGGTGACTAAGCAAAGATATGATAGAGGTCAATAAAAACATGAATGCTGTGAAAAAAATAAATAAAAGATTGATATTTACCACTCATCACACAAGAACCAGTGATCACTTAGCAGGTTTAAAATAAATATAAGGAAATATTTCTTCATAGTGTCAGTCTGTGGAATTCATTGGCAGTGTAGGGCTTATTATTTTTGTATAGAACTGAGTATTGCTTATTCTAGAAAAGAGCAATGCTGTGTTCAAGTTACGTGTGGGGTCTACATGTGTTATATGCTGCAACTTACATGGCACCTTGAAAAAGTAAACCAGAAAGTCCATGCCTTTGAGTGAAGCTCTCATTAGGTTTGCAACCTGCTAGATTTCACCAGGAGTCTCCTGGAATCAGGCTTAATCTCCTGAAGGTTTATGAGGTCAATCTGGAATATTTTTAAACAACAAAATGTCTGGTAGCAGAATGGAGCTAAGGAAGGCTTCCTGCCTGTCTTTGCCCTGCATCACTTCCAGAAGTGGCTGGCACATCGCTGCAGTCCTTGGGTGGGGATAAGGTATCTCTGCACATTGCCCCTGCCTTGAGCTCCAATTCTGCAACTCCCATTCTCCATGAACTGTGATCAATGGGAATTGTGGGGTTGGCTCCTGAAGGCAGGGGCAGTACATGGAGCCATCTGCTCCTCCCTAGGAGCTGCAGGGATGTGCTGTCTGCTTCCCAGAGCAATGCAGGACCAGGGCAAGCAAGAAACCTGCCTTATTCTGGCTCCACTGCTGACCAGGAGCTGCCTGAGATAAGCGCTAGCTGGCTGAAGCCCACTTCCCTCTGTCCCAACCCCTATCTACTTCCTGCACCCAAACTCTCTCCCAGATCCCAGTCCTCCTTCTGCATACCAACCCCTTGCACCTGGCTCAGCCCATAGCTCATTTCTGGTCCCACCCCACCACCCACACAGCCATCCAGAACCCCTCCTGCATCTAATCTCCAGGAGTGAGTGGGGAGTGGGACAGAAAAAAGGAAGTGGAGGGATGAAGTGAGCAGGAATGGGACCTTGAGAAGTGGTGTGGCCTTGGGTAAGGAGTAGGGTAGGGGCAGACAAGAGTGTTTGGGTTTTGTGCTTAGACAGTTGGTAACCCTACTTTCTGGGTTTCTGGGTTTTCTTTATTACTCCATTCTCCGACATGCCAAACACTGTGTCTGGAGCAGAACTGGTGTTATACTTGGAAGAATTTCATGGGATCTTTTTAAGGGGCTAAGAAAAACTGCCACATTTATTGACAATGTAACATTATTCTGTGATATGCATATTCACACACACACAGAGTGTCTTGTTGCTTGAAGTTACCAGTCTGTTGCTCATATTAACGCACTGGCCAGGCGAGTTAAATGTGAGGGGGAGGAACAACGGCTTCTCTTGGTCTGAACTGATGCTGTGATCTTGAGAAGAAGAGACCCAGAGACTCATGAAAGATGCTCCATTTTGCTGTGTCTGCTCTTAATCAGTCACCATCAGTTCTGTTTAACATATGTTTATCTGGGACTTATTCTTTACTCTGGCATCAGTTTGTCAGTACCTCCTTTCCAGTGTTTATTTAAAAGGTGTGCTTGTTTTTAATTCCAAGGCCATCTATATGTCCTGCACCAGTCTGCTTTATCTTGGGCCCAATTGATGGTACCTTGGTGCCCCTGAGTCATATGGCTTATTTGACCATCTGGACTCTGAAACTGTTGAACCTTCAAGTTGCTATCTTTCTCCAAATACCCACATTTCAAACCCATTCACTCCCCCTCCCCAGGAACTACATAATTGTAACATGGGAAAAGGGATACAATTGCCCTAGTAAGGTATCAATCTACTTCCAATACAAAGTTTCTGTTAGTGGAAACGTTTAATCTTTTATCATATTTTCTTTATAACACAATCTGTATTCTAATTACTTCTAAAATAAACAGTGTGATCATGCTGAATCACAAGGATCTTTTTGATCCTTTCTCTCTTTCTCTTTTGATATCATTCATACACAAACACAAGCAATCTGCCTGATGGATCTTTAGTAAGGGCCTAAAAGACTTTCCTTCCTGCTACTCAGAGAAAGACAGCTGGCAGAGTTATAGTTGCTTAACATTTATTCTCATGCTACCCATTAAGCACATTATATAAAACATTATAAATTCTGTTGTCTACACTGGTCCATCTTACACAGTACAAATAAAGGAAGCTTCATTTGCATTGTTTCCCTGATTTTGATGCAGTGTGACTTCCCTGATTGTTTCATGTTGTAAAATATTGAGACATGACTTCAGAGCATTCATCCCCAGCTTTTAGGTCACAATTTTTAACAAAAAAATAGTTCTTAAAATTAGATTTCTGAATCCATCTTTCGGCATCTAAATAAGTATCCTGATCTTCAAAAGTCCTTGGAACTCAGCAGTTCTCACTGACAGCAATAATGGACATTATTGACAAAAATGTCCTTCCTCCATAATGGACATATATGATAGAGTAATTTTCTTCTTAATGCCAGGTAGGGGTAGATCACGCTCTGAAGGATGTATTGTATTGTACCTGTAGATGTTCTTATTATCCATATAAATGTTCAATCCTTTTTAAAATCCTGCTAAACATGTGGCCCCAATAATATCTCAAAACAAATCTGAAGAAAAATTGTTATAAAATAAAAGAATATGATGAAAGGCATAAATGTATTTGAACACATGGAGAGCTAAGTCATTGCTAAATGAGGGTGGTTATGATCTTGTGGGAATGACTGAAACCTGGTGGGATGATTCTCATAACTGGGATGTCAATAGAGATTAGTACAAACTATATACCAGAGATAGGGAAGAAGAGATGGAGGGTGTTGTTATATACTATAACAAAAGTGCCTACAGTGCTGGCAAAATACGGTTTAGCAATTATTAGTGTCAAAGGAAAAGTCTTTTGAGTTAGGATATAGGGATTGGAAAACAAGAGAAATGACAGGGAGTATTTTGCCACAGATAAGCAAGATGGAGAAAAGCAAACAAACTATTTTTGCACCAATATTTTAGATACAGATAAAAGTTACTGTAATTGCATAGGTTTTTATTTAATTGGCTATCCAATGGGTAACAAATGCAAGCAAGCATGTATCATGAAAGATTTTTTTTAAATTTCTAAAGACTGCTGTTCGCTTTAAGTTAATACTCTGCTTGAAGGAGGAATCATTATTTTGTTTCTGCTATCTTACCAAGAGAAAGAAATTGACTCAGAATTTGAGAACTGTTAAAAAATATCATCTTGAATTCAGCATAATGAGTAATGGGTTAAATTCAGAACTATTAGGATATTACATTTTAGAGATTAAATTTGAAAGAATAGACATATTTTGTAAGAAAGATATGTTAAGAGGTAGTATTCAAATTCATCAGGGTGGAAGAAGGCTGGGGTATTGTGAAGATAATGGCAGGTAATGGCAGACAGCTAAATAGTGGCAGGTTCTTAAGTGCTTATACACAAACACTAGCAGTCTAAATAATAAGATGGGTGAACTACAGTGCCTTGTATTGAATGAGGATATTGATATAATAGACATCACAGAAACTTGGTGGAATGAGGATAATCAATAGGACACAGGTTACAAAATATATCAGAAAGGATATATCAGAAGGACAGAACATGTCATGCTGCTGGGGAAGTGGCATTATATATGGAAGAAAATGCAGACTCAAATGAAGTAAAAATCTTAAATGAATCAAACTGTTCCATAGAATTAGTATGGATAGTAATTCCATGCTCTAATAATATGAATATATCAGTAGGGATATATGTTACCAACCACCTGACCAGGATAGTGATAGTGACTGTGAAATGCTAAGGGAGATTAGAGAGGCTATAAAAATAATAATTAAAAAACCCTCAATAATAATGGGGGATTTCAACAATCCCCATATTCACTGGGTACATGTCACCTCAGAACAGGATGCAGAGATAAAGTTTCTTGAGACTTTAAATGACTAGTTTTTGGAGCAGCTGATTCTAGAACCCTCAAGAAGGGATTTAGTCCTAAATGGAGCATAGGATCTGGGCCAAGAGGTGCAATACTTGGAAACAGTGACCATAATATAATGGTCCAAGTGGCCCAGCATTCTGTCTTCCAACAGTAGCCATTGCCAGGTGATACAGAGGGAATGAATAGAACAGGTAATCAAGTCATCCATCCTCTCTCACCCAGTCCAAGCTTCTGGAAAACAGTTACTAGGGACACCATTTCTGTCTATCTTGGCTAATACCTATTGATGGACCTATCCTCAGTGAATTTTTCTATTCCATTTTGAACCCTGTTACAGTCTTGGCCATCATAACATCCTCTGGCAAAGAGCTCCACAAGTTGACCGTGTGCTGTATGAAGAAATACTTCATTTTGTTTGTTTTAAACCTTCTACTTATTAATTTCATCTGGTGACTCCTAGTGCTTATGTTACAATGAATAAACATTGCTTCTTTATTTACTTTCTCCACACCAGTCACGATTGTATACATCTTTATAAGACCCATCCTCTTTTCTAGGCCAAAAAGTCCCAGTCATATTAATCTCTCTTTATGTGAAAAGTGTTCCTTGCCCGTAATAATTTTTTTGCCCTTTTCTGTACCTTTATCATTCTAATCTGTATATTTTTTTTAGGTAGGGCAACAACACCATATTCAAGATGTGGGTTTATTTAGAGGCAATATGGTATTTTCTGTCTTATTATCTATCTCTTTCCTAATGATTCCCAATATTCTGTTATCTTTTTTGACTACTGCTGCATATTGAGTGGGTGTTTTCAGAGAACTATGTACAATGATTCAAAGATTTCTTTTTTGAGTGATAACAGCTAATTTGGACCTTTATATAATATATATACATAAATAAAGCCATTGCCAAATAAGAAATAGAGACAGCTGGGCAGTGAAGTAAGCCATCTTTCCTTTGTGTATCCATCATTTTAAACTTTGTACATGGTTTTCATGTTCCCAATAATAATCTCTAAGATGGGTTTTACAAATACATTTTCTTAAAAAAATCAGGCATTCTAAGCATGCTTTCCCAAGGAGAGGGAACATCCTCCAAAGAACAGCAATTGTCCTCCATGACCCTGAGGCATGGAAATCTGTTTGAAACTGCTAGGTCAGCAGCACCCTCATGCTCTCAAAGCAAAATGCAATTCTTTTCAGATGTAAATGACCAAAGTGTGACCTAATTACCGCCTATGTTGGTTTAAAAAAAATTCACACATAGGTAGAAAACAAAAACAAAAATAATCTTACTTCAGAATGTATTGATTGATTCTCTGATCCTTCTTCTGGATACAGACATTGTCTTTCATGGGTAGGGAGAGAGAAAGAAAGAAAGAAAGAAAGAAAGAAAGAAAGAAAGAAAGAAAGAAAGAAAGAAAGAAAGAAAGAAAGAAAGAAAGAAAGAAAATTCTTCTTTAAATGATATTAAAGAAAAAAATCCTTTGGGGGATTTTAATTTTTTGAAGTACTAGATGAGTTTCTGGATGAACTCAGAACAAAAGCACCTAGTTTTCTGTTCATTCTACAAAGATCCGGCCCTGGGTTCTCCCAGCCCAGGAGACTGAATTCTGCTATAGTCGTATTCTGTGCCTTAATATATTTACCTTGCCTGTAGCATGCTGAGAGTTGGTAGGTAGTTATGGCAACAAACACAAATTATTTAAAAAGTGTCCATAGAGTCTGTAGCTTTGTTGAAGTTAATCTAAACAAGACAGCCAGAGTATCCCAAAGGCGTGAGATCCTTAGTACACCTGGAAGGCTAAGAAAGTAGGTTATATAGTCCTACCAATCAATCTATTTGAAACAATAATATAGTTTCAGAGAGACAGATTTTTTTAGAGCTATTTAGGCACCTAAACATGAAGACAGGTACTTTTAGCAAATTGACTAGTCAAATAACTTCTATTAATCTCAATGGGATCTTGTTTTTCTATTGAAAATTCCACTAGGCCTACCTGCATCTTTAAGTACCTACATGCCTTTGAAAATTTGGGAGTGTCTTTTTTCGTCAATGGCCTCCTTCCCGCACATTTAACAATGATCTTCTAGTAATACTAGATACAAGATCTGCAAGATCCATTTTTAAAATGTGGTTATGTTAAAGATATGCTTAAATGCCTAACTGGAGCCTGAAGCATTGCCTCTCTTCAAAATAATACTGGTTTAACTTTAAATCAATTTAAAAACTGATTTAATTAAACTGCTTCAGGGGGTAGCCAAGTTAGTCTGTACAGGTAAACTGAAAAAACAACAAATAGTCTGATAGCACTTTAGTCTATAAATTGCTACCAGACTATTTGTTGTTGTCTTTTAATTAAACTGGTGCAGAGCTCATGAGGTGCTAGCTTCATTTTTAGATATATAAATAGCTTTAAGGATATGGCATTCTTACTTTTTGGATTTTTATTTTCTTTACTCACATTTTTATTTTCTTTACTCACATTCGTCAGGTTAATACAAATTTAACCTATTAACTCCTTGGTTAAACCATTAACAAATATAATAATAATAAACTCTTAGCAGATAGTTAGGCTTGGCTACTTAGCGAACTACATTATAGGAGCAATCCTGACTGAGTTATAGTATATTCATCTTGGTTTCTCCCAAGCATCCCAGGCCATCTCAATCTGGGGTGCAAGGAGAAAAGAGGGGAAATACGTAATGTATTTTTAGAGGGAAAATATGTAAGGCATTCTGTTGCTACTGTCAGTAGCATGAGACAGATTAATCTCTTTTGTTCACTTACCACTACAAAGGAGAGTTGCACCTTTTGAGACAATGTGTCAAGCACTCAGTAAAGATGCTGACACTTCATAGGAGTTATTCACCACTTACAAGGCCCGGCAGTATATTTTCAGTCTTGATGCCACTTCTAACTGGACACCAATGGTAAGAGCATGTTTCTGCTGAATGGGATGAACACCTATGGATTAAGTTAAGTGTGTCTCAGAAGATGATTGCTATTTTTGAAGTATTAAGTACTCAAAATTGTCATGACTTTGTAGCCACTTGAAGAAGGAATCTGTACCCAGGACTAAAGCTGATTTACTTTCTGTCCTTGCCACAGGCTTGAATTTGGATTTATTTTTTCTTTTGAATGTTGCAGGCTGAAATTCACCACTGTTATAAAATAGTATGAAAAAAATCATTAAGGCTTTTTAAATGCATTTCTTGTTAAGCTGTGCTTCTGAACACTTGACCTTGCTGATAGCACATCAGTAATTTTGATGCTTGATTATATAAAAATGTGCTTCATGAGTGCTCACACTAATTGAAATTCTGATAATGGTGAATTCAGGTATTCTAATGATAAGAAAACTGTAAAGGTTATTCCTTCTATAACAGGTTAGTTGTATTCCTATTGGGAAAAAAAAATTTTCCCACTTCTCTGACATGTGAAAATATTTTATGGACCATACAGTATTTTAAGTTCATTGTAACCATAGTAAAAATGTCAGTCCATGTGTCATCAGACCTATGAATTATTAAATACAATAGGCAATTTCTTGCTATCTCCCTTGTAAAGTTAGCTGACAGCCACTCTAGTTTTGTAGAAGTCTCTAGAATGGCAGGTAGGAACTGCCAGAGTTGGGGAGAAGAATGCTGTATTTGTATTTGAAGACTATTGGAAAAGTAAAAAGTGGAGGGATTGATGGGACAGAGGAAGAAAAAATCAGTGAAGGTGGAAAGAAGGATGGAAGGAAGGCAACAGTGACAAAGTAAATCTGTGGGGAAAGAGAGCAGAAAACATCAGTTTCATAGTTGTGTGACTTGAAGCCAGGAAAAGGGAAGTAGCAGAAATCTCTGTAGGGGTCCTAAAGCCAGTCTGAATAAAACAAGTGCAACTGAAGCTAAAACTCCATCTTGAAATTCTAATGATTATCTTAACCACTTGGGTAGTCAACATCATGTCTGTGATGTCATTAAAGCCATTAATTGGAATTATGATTAACTGCTTCCCTAACCTCATAGGATTTTGTTGTGATCTTAAAGAAGAATAATTAATTCTGGTTTATATGTGTTGTTGCCATATAATAAAGCCCAAATATTTAGTGAGATGTATGTTATCTGATAGGTCTCAGCAGAATATGGCTTTCTGATCCTCATGAATTCTAAGTTCTCCATATTTTTCCACATCTGGAAACACAAAACAAAAAAATATTGCAAACTGGTAATCCAAAAACTTTTTATCACATCGATCAAAATATTTTGATGTTTGTACTTTTTTTTTCATTTTGATTTTGTTCTTTCAATGTTGTTACATAAATTAACTAAAAGTTTGAAACAAGTAATTTTCAATTTAAAAATCCCTTTTAATATTGAAAATGTTGAAATGGGACATTCTGATAGTTGTGAAACTTTTTAGAATCAGGACCAGGGGAGCTGATGGCCTCCATGGGCCCCTGGGCAAGATGTGTGTGTGTGGCTGGAGGGAAAACAGTGTGCTCCTGGATGGGATGGGGCCTCGAGCAGAGGATGCGGGAATGGGGGCAGCCTGCCTTCAGTGCCACTCAATGTACATCATGCTGACCCCTAGACACCCTGGCTGCATCTAGACTGGCATGATTTTGTGCAAAAGCAGCTGCTTTTGCACAAAATCTTGCCGCCTGTCTACACTGGCCGCTTGTATTTGTGCAAGAACACTGACTTTGTAATGTACAAAATCAGTGGTTCTTGCGCAAATACTCCGATGCTCCCGCTCAGGGATAAGCCCTCTTGACAAGTATTCTTGTGCAAGAGGGCCAGTGTAGACAGCTACGTTTATTTCTTGCGCAAGAAAGCCCGATGGCTAAAATGGCCATCAGAGCTTTCTTGAACAAGAGAGCATCTACACTGGGCACAGATGCTTTTGGGCAAAAGCAAATCTTTTGCGCAAAGGCACATGCCAGTATAGACGCTCTCTTGCACAAATACTTTTAACGGAAAAACTTTTCCGTTAAAAGTATTTGCGCAAAATCTTGCCAATCTAGACGCAGCCCCTCAGTGCTACCTAGAGTGTGGTGAACCCTCCAGCTCCTAGTGCTGTCCGTAATGCAAAGCGCGGTGCTCGAGTGGCAATTTAAAGGGCCCAGTGTTCCAGTTGCTGCTGCAGTAGCAACAGCGGTGACCAGGAGACCCACACCCCTCTGAATCGCTGGGCCCCGGGGCAACTTCCCCTTTGCCCATCTCCTGTCAGCAGGCCTAATCAGGACATTGGTTGATTACTAATTCTTTTTCACAGTTTTTATTTTCATGAATGAACATTTTCCTATGTATACATATTAAAAACCTGGTTTCATTGTATACAATAGAGATGGCTGGGAATTTTACAGTCTCATGTTTGCACATAATACATATGGATTACTTTAGTTCACGTTCTCTTATTACTAAAGGCTAGAATGTGATTACATAATGGCTGTGTCTAGATTGGCATGATTTTCCGGAAATGCTTTTAACAGAAAAGTTTTCCTGACTTTGTTTCCAAATCACTTGGCATACTTCTCTGGTTTAGATATTGGCACATCTCTCACATTTACACATTATTGGAAGAAATAAACTACTGGGAAAAAATGATCATTTGTGTAAATTTTCCATACTAGCATCAATCTCAGGTTTATGCTCAAGAAAAAGATCCTTTTTACACAATGGCATTGCAATAAGACACAATGTTGGGAAATGTTTGTTTACTGAGTTCATGAACTACCAGCCATAGCAAGTGACCTTGGAATCTGAAAATGTCATCCAGTCATGCATGCAATATTGGATTTGTGTCAGTCACGTAAAATATTTAAAGTCAAATAATAGAAGATCACCAGCAATTCCAGAATAGTATGTGTGAACATCCTGGCAGCTCGGAGATTTACATTGCCACCATTCTGTCTGTACAGCCATAAACCAGTGAAGTTCGTTTGCAGCAGGTGCCATAATCATTTTATAGGGTATTTAAACAGGAATATACAACAAGGGCACATTCTCCCTAAGGAAAGACATACATAAGAACAAAAGCTTTTTTTTGGGGGGGGGGGAGAGTAAAGGCCAGTTAGCCTGTCAAAACACATTCCCTTTTCTGTATTTCATTTTCTTCATTGTGCCATATAATATTTATTCCCTGGATGATCCCAATGTTTATTTTCCCTTGAATAACCTTGCCTAATAGGCGATTAGATGCATTAATTATACTTTCAAAGACCAATCATTTTCCAGGTCTGCATAATATGAATTTGTTTTAAATTTATATATGCTCACATATCTTGTGATTAATGAGTTAAGTTGAAAACTGTACCATTTCCTAGTAGTATTTTAATTATATAGTAAAAAATTCACATTTTATTTTCATATATACATGAGATAAAATACACACATGCAAAACCTAACAATCAACCAAAGTGTCACATAAATGTACTATAGAATGTAAAGTCAAATACTCAAAAACAAAGACTTCCAAATACAGGGTTCCTCCAGCAATCTGCAGTGTCAGTGATATCTTGAACTCTTTTTTTTTTCTCCTTTTACACCTTTGCAAAGAGGGAGGTAAATCTTATGAAATATGTTTCAAGAAACTTGAATCTGCTGAGGGACACAGAAAAGAACACTGTGCCAATAGTGATGTGAAATCACCATATTCATGACCCTCTAAACTTTAAAATCAGGTAACCTTTTTGGCTAAGACTTCTCCTCCTCCCAATTGGACTCCTTGTATTAAGAGCTGATGTAAAATGCAGCCAGAGGATGCCTGAAGAAATACCTTGCAACTGCAGACTACAATTGTCCTAATTAGACATGGGGCAAGGAGTTTTGTCTGAGAACTATAGACTCAGTTGTACTTCCATGAAAATGGGGTGATAAAAGGCTATCAAATGGACCAAATGCACAGGAGTAAACAGGGCTACTTACCTCCTTATACCTTCCCCAGTGCAGGTGGGTAGGGTATAGGAGAGGAGCAGCAATTGAACTAAGTGAGGCAGGCGGGTAGGCTGAATTCCATGCCCCTACTTGCTGGTCAGAGTATCTCTGCTAGTATGGGAGACAATAGCAATTCTCTGCTCTTTAAAGGCCACCAGTACATTAATAATATTCAGGAGCAAAGAAAAGACAAGGCACAGCTTTGGAACAAAGTGTGCGTCTGAATCAAAATGGCTTTTCGATAGCAATGTATGCATCATCTTTTGTTCAGGGTTGTGCTTAACTTCATAATCTAGCTTTGTGTTTTAAGGGGTTTGGGTTTATCACTGTAATTTGTCAGGTTTAACAGTAAAGCTTCTGGTAAGAATTCTGCATCATATAGCTTGAGAGGAAACATCTCACCTGTAATAGTTAACAGTAGTAGATCAGAAAGCATATTTAGCTGATACCCAGCATGATCCTGGTCACTGGTACAAATCACCACATCACCTCATTTCCTACTGCCCATAAAGCCTCTTTCTGCCACAATATACACAAATTCATGCATGCACCTTTTCTTTAAAACTGACAGAATACTGGGAAAATGGCAGGCTTCATTACTAAGCAAAAGTGGCGAGGAGTCCTTTGGCACCTTATAGACTAACCGAAGTGTTGGAGCATAAGCTTTCATGGGCAAAGACCCACTTCGTCAGATGCATGTAGTGGAAATTTCCAGAGGAAGGTATAAATATGCAGGCCAGAATCATAGAGATGATGAGGTGGATCCAATAAGGGAGGATGAGGCCCTGTTCTAGTAGCTGATCTGGAGGTTGACTAACAAGAGAGGAGAAGCTGCTTTTCTAGTTAGCTAGCCATTCACAGTCTTTGTTTAATCCTGAGTTGATTGTGTCAAACTTGAACTGTAGCTCAGCAGTTTCTCTTTGAAGTCTGGTCCTGAAGTTTTTTTGCTGCAGGATGGCTACCTTTAGTTCTGCAATTGTGTGTCCAGGGAGATTGAAGTGTTCCCCTACAGGTTTTTTGTATGTTGCCATTCCTAATATCTGATTTGTGTCCATTGAGTCTTTTACGTATGGAACAGAACTGGAAAAAAGCTCAGAACTGGAAAAAAGTACAACAATGAAAAAGCAGTTGAGAAAGAATCAGGTTTGGCTATTTTGCAAAATTAAATAAAGCTGAAACTACCATAATAAATTGATAAGAAATTGCTTGCATGATTTCTTAAAGGTCCAGTTGATCATGTGCTGAACAATATGTATTCCTATGACTCAGACATAATCTATGCAACTGAGTGTGCATGATGATTCAGCAGTTCTTTACAGGACATCTATAGTTCTATAGATAGTGGATTTATCAGAAAATCAGATTGTGAGTAGCTGTTAATATAATCATAAGAGACTTCAGGATGTCATTTAGCAAATTGCGTAGCTTATTCTGAGTCTAAATTGAAAGACCTTATTTTGAAATTTGGTACTGTCTACAGAGCACCAATTTTTTTAAAAAAAGCACTATTCCAACAAATCCCTTAACCCTTGTGGAACAAGGCTTACAGGGATGCCGGAATAGTATACCTGCTATTTTGGGAAATAACGGGCACTTTTAAAGAAGTGGAATTGCTATTTCGGGATACTTCTGGTATCCCAAAAGAGCAACACAGTCTAGACGTACCCTTATTGTAACCCCCTGCTCAAACCAGGACCAACCATCACTAAATCATTTCAGAATAGTAATAGAGATGTAGCCATGTTAGTCTAGTCTAGCTGAAACAAAAAACAGGACTATGTAGCACTTTAAAGACTAAGATGGTTTATTAGGTGATGAGCTTTCATGGGCCAAACCCACTTCCTCAGATCAGATCAGAGCAGTGTGGCAGGGTCAGTCCCACTCCTGGGCCCCGACCCCTGTTCAGCCCACTGTCCCACAGTCTAGAAGCCACAGTAATATGGCTTACTCGCCTTGGTTTGAGGTTTGTTGTCTCCCTGTACTCTTTTAACAAGGTCGATGCTGTTCTCTTGACTCCTCCGGTGCCTTTCTCTCTCCAAACTCCTCCTCCACTCTCCAACACTCCTCCACAGCTCTCCAAACTCTCTCAGTTCTTCAAACTCCTTCTCAATTCGCTCCACACTCTCACAACTCTCCAAACTCCTTCTCAGCTCTCTCCACACTCTCACAACTCTCCAAACTCCTTCCCAACTCTCTCCCCCTCACCCACAGGGAGGGTTCTTAAATAGGCCTCCAGGCAGCCTTAATTGGTTTCACCTGGGCCTTAATTGATTTTGCAGCCGCCCTGTCTCAGCTGCCCCTAATTAGCCAGGATTGCTGACTCTTTCTGCCTCTTTCCCCTGCTGTGTCACCCCTGCTTTGTCACGTATCCCCCTCCCCTGCTCACCACTATGGGGTTGGGCTACGTGGGATGGCAGGCAGTGCACCCTCGATAAGCCGTGGGCATTGCCGTGCTTGGCTCCGGCCCTATGTTTCACTTGGAAGTGGAATGGTGTAGGGACAGGAACCACCACGTTACTCTCGCGTTCCTGGTGCATCCATTGTAGGGGCGCGTGGTCTGTGACGAGAGTGAATTGTCTTCCGAGCAGGTAGTATCGTAGACTCTCCACAGCCCACTTTACTGCAAGGTACTCCTTTTCCACCATAGCATAGTTTCGTTCCCTTGGGAGGAGCTTCTGACTTAAGTATAGTACAGATGCTCTTCTTCTCCGACCGTTTGGGACAATACCGCACCTAATCCGACTTCCGAGGCGTCGGTCTGTAGTATGAACTCTCTCTCAAAATCTGGCGCTATGAGCACTGGATCATTTCACAGGGCTGACTTTAAGTCATTGAATGCGTCGTCTGCTGCTGGGGTCCATTTC
>CM057845.1:245692269-245702724 GCA_030068395.1 Apalone spinifera | reverse complement strand
TAACTATCCTAAACAGTTCGGTATCATCCACAACTTTACCATGTCACTACTTACCCCTTTATCCAGATCATTTATGAATAAGTTGAACAGGATTGATCCCAGGACTGACCCTTGGGGGACACCACTAGTTACCCCTCTCCATTCTGAAAATTTACCATTTATTCCTACCCTTTGTTTCCTGTCTTTTAACCAGTCCTCAATCCAAGAAAGGACCTTCCCTCTTATCCCATGACAATGTAATTTACATGAGAGCCTTTGGTGAGGGACCTTGTCAAAGGCTTTCTCAAAATCTAAGTATACTATATCTACTGGATCCCCCTTGTCTGCATGTTTGTTAACCCCTTCAAAGAACTCTAATAGATTAGTAAGACAGGATTTCCCTTTACAGAAACCATGTTGACTTTTGTCCAACAAATTATGTTCTTCTACATGCCTCACAGTTTTATTCTTTACTATTGTTTCGACTAATTTGCCTGGTACTGAAGTTAGACTCACCAGTCGGTAATTGCAAGGATTGCCTCTAAAGCTCTTTTTAAATATTGGTGTCACGTTGGCTACCTCCCAGTCATTAGGTATGGAAGCCGATTTAAAGGATAGGTTAGAAACCACAGATAATAGTTCAGCAATTTCCCATTTGAGTTCTTTTAGAACCCTTGGATGAATGCCATCCTGTCCCGGAGATTTGTTAACATTAAGTTTTTCTATTTGTTCCAAAACCTCCTCTAATGACACTTCAATCCGGGACAGTTCCTCAGATTCATCACCCACAAAGGATGGTGCAGATTTGGGAATCTCCTTAATGTCCTCAGCCGTAAAGTCTGAAGCAAAGAAATCATTTAGTTTCTCCGCAATGGCTTTATCGTCCTTGATTGCGCCTTTTATATCTTGATCGTCTAGGGGACCCACAGGTTTTTTAGCAGGCTTCCTGCTTCTAATGTACTTAAAAAACATTTTGTTATTTCTTTTTGAGTTTTTGGCTAGCTGTTCCTCGAAATCTTTTTTTGCTTTTCTTATTACATTTTTACACTTGATTTGACAGTGTTTATGTTCCTTTCTATTTATCTCACTAGGATTGGACTTCCACTTCTTAAAAGATGCTTTTTTGTCCCTCACTGCTTCTTTTATATGGTGGTTAAGCCACGGTGACTCTTTTTTAGGTCTCTTGCTATGTTTTTTAATTTGGAGTATACATTAAGTTGGGCCTCTATTATGGTGTCTTTAAAAAGTTTCCATGCAGCTTGCAGGGATTTGGCTCTAGTCATTGTGCCTTTTAATTTCTGTTTAACTAACCCCCTCATTTTTGAGTAATTCCCCTTTTTGAAATTAAATGCCCGAGTGCTGGACTGCTGAGGTGTTCTTCCCACCATAGGAATGTTAAATGTTATTATATTATGGTCACTATTCCCAAGCGGTCCTGCAACCATTATCTCCTAGACCTGATCCTGCGCTCCACTCAGGACTAAATCGAGAATTGCCTCTCTCCTTGTGGGTTCCTGTAGCAGCTGCTCCAAGAAGCAGTCATTTAAGCCATTGAGAAATTTTATCTCTGCTTCTCTTCCTGAGGTGACATGTATCCAGTCAATATGGGGGTAATTAAAATCCCCCATTATTATAGAGTTCTTTATTTTTGTAGCCTCTCTAATCTCCCTCAGCATTTCAATGTCAGCATCCCTGCTCTGGTCAGGTGGTCGGTAATATATCCCTACTGCTAATTTCTTATTATTGGAGCATGGAATTACTATCGATAGCCATTCTATTGAACATGATGATTCATTTAATATTTTTATTTCATTTGATTCTACATTATCTTTCACATACAATGCCACTCCTCCACCCATCCAGCCTGCTCTATCCTTTCGATATATTTTATGTCCCGGTATGATTGTGTCCCACAGATTTTTCTCATTCCACGAGGTTTCAGTGATGCCTATTTTGTCAATCTCCTCCTTTAATACGAGGTACTCTAGTTCACCCATCTTATTAGTCAGACTCCTAGCATTTGTGTAGAAGCACTTTAAAAATTTGCCACTGCTTATTTGTCTGCCCTTCCCTGCTGCATTGGATTCCTTTACATGCAGTTGTTTGTCTGCTCTGGCCCATGGTTTGTCCTCTCCCCTCCTCTCTTTCTGACTACAGCTTAGAGAATCTCCATCAATGGATTCTCCTCTAAGAGAAGTTTCCCTCCGATTTACGTGCATCTCCGCACCAATCGGCTTTCCCTGTCTCTTAGTTTAAAAACTGCTCTTCATCCTTTTTAATGTTTAGTGCCAGCAGTCTGGTTCCACCCTGGTTTAGGTGGAGCCCATCCTTCCTGTATAGGCTCCCCCCTCTCCCAAAAGTGTCCCCAGTTCCTAATAAATCCAAACCCCTCTTCCCTACACCATCGTCTCATCCACGCATTGAGACTCTGAAGCTCTGCCTGCATACCCTGCCCTGCGTGTGGAACTGGAAGCATTTCTGAGAATGCCACCATAGAGGTCCTGGATTTCAGTCTCTTTCCTAGCAACCTGAATTTGGCCTCCAGTACATCTCTCCTACCCTTCCCTACCTACATGTACCACAACCACTGGTTCCTCCCCAGCACTACACATAAGTCTATCTAGATGCCTCGAGAGATCCACGACCTTGACATTTAATTTGAAGTAATACGAAAATGAACAAGTCAAGTCTCTTAGGCACTTTGTAAAGCTGCTGAATAGTTGGTATACACTTTTTTTTCTTATTATTTGTAATCAAAATTTGGATAAATGGACAAGAAACTAAAATGATTAGGGGTTTGAAACGGGTCCCATATGAAGAGAGGTTAAAATGACTGGGACTTTTCAGTTTAGAAAAGAGGAGACTAAGGGGGGATATGATAGAGGTATATAAAATCATGAGTGGTGTGGAGAGGGTGAATAAAGAAAAGTTATTTATTATTTCCCATAATAGAAGAACTAGAGGACACCAAATGAAATTAATGGGTAGCAGGTTTAAAACTAATAAAAGAAAGTTCTTCTTCACACAGTGTGTAGTCAACCTGTGGAACTCCTTGCCAGAGGAGGCTGTGAAGGCTAGGACTATAACAGACTTTAAAAAGAAGCTAGATAATTTCATGGAGGTTAGGTCCATAAAAGGCTATTAGCCAGGATATAGAAAGAGTGTCCCTGGCCTCTGTTTGTCAGAGGCTGGAGAGGGATTGCAGGAGACAAATCGTTTGATCATTGTCTTCGGTCCACCCTCTGTGGTGCACCTGGTGCTGGCCACTGTCGGCAGACAGGCTACTGGGCTGGATGGACCTTTGGTCTGACCCAGTACGACCGTTCTTATGTTTTTATGTTCTAGGAAGTTGTTGAATAAAAGACCCACAATTCACAATCCAGACAACCCTTCGAATCTTTCGTGTTTTTCCCTGATGAATCCACAGCAGTTGAACTTGAGGCTGATTGAAGGTCCATTGAAGTTTAGGAAAAGAATCCTAATGACTTCAACTGGTTTTGGATAGGGCCCTTAAAGTAGAAAATTAGAAAAAAGGGGGGTTTCAATCCATTGCTTTCTTCCTTTGATATGTGTGTAGGTAAAGTAAATTTCAGCTGCTGCATTGAAATGTATCTTGGATGGTGATATGTCAAACTGAATGATTTCACCAGAACAAAGATAACATTATACAGCGCCATGCTCATGGGATTATGCTATTGTTTCAAATTTAATTACCAAATTATCACACATATCCCAAGCTTATGTTCATAAATTAAATCTATTGTCAATCATTTTTCTGATCCTGAATAGCAGGAAAGGAATGTATTGTTAGGATACACTGCTGGAATCATTCTTCTGCATTGCTGGCACCAGAACTGTAGAAGTTAAGTCCTTATTCGCACAAACCACCAAGAAACATGCTGCCGTGATTTGTCTTCTGTGAATAGTCTCGCCTGAAAAATGCTTTTTTTTAAGTTTGAGAAATAGTCCTTACAAATGATGGTGGAATGCTAGGTTGAGTGAAGAATTATTTTTATTATGGTATTTTTAGAAGATGAGGGATTTTTATTCACTTCCCAAAGAACACATACACCAGTTAAATTATGCAGTTCTTAAATTAGTAATGACAAAACTGAGCTGAATACTTTAATCTTTTATAGGGTCATTTCACATTTTATTAGGAAATGTTTTATTCTCTATTTGAAGTTCTTGTGAGATAAGATGGGGGAAATGAAACACTCCTATAAGTTTTTGATTACTTAAATGTAACAGGAAGAATAAAAAAAAAATCAGGCCTTGGTCATGGCCATCCATGGAGGGACCACCATACATGGATCTTTCCAACTTTACATGGAAAGTGGGCTGGAAGAGAAATGAGGTTTCCAAAGCATTATTCCTCTATCCTAAAATCAGTGGAGGGTTCATTATGCTCTTGATAGTCTATGTATGGTGGAGCCAGGTGAAGCCAGAGAGGGTTACTATTATCTCCCTCTTGTCCACAGAACATAAATAGAAGAGGCAATAGAACCCCAGTAAGTATTTCACATTTTCCATGCACCTCCCCTCTACACTTGTGAGTCTTAAATCAGCTGTAGTTAGGCGAGTCCCCTGGCAGCATAGTTTGATTTGGAGCTAACAGTTAAGGATTAGATGACTGCCATGGACTAGAGTCAGATCCCTTAGAGGCCCATGGGATCTCCTGTATTTTGGAAAAGCGGCGAGGGGTCCTGTGGCACCTTATAGACTAACCGAAGTGTTTGGAGCATAAGCTTTCGTGGGCAAAGACCCACTTCATCCATGCATCTGACGAAGTGGGTCTTTGCCCACGAAAGCTTATGCTCCAAACACTTCGGTTAGTCTATAAGGTGCCACAGGACCCCTCGCCGCTTTTGCAGATTCAGACTAACACGGCTACCCCTTTGATACTGTATTTTGGAGTATCCCCATACTTTAACCTCCATGCTAGACTTTTTGTGGGGGGTAGATGGGGAGCTGGCATTGGTTTATGGTGTTAGTGTTGTCCCACAACTAACTATAAAAGCAGTAAAAACAGTGAGTAGTCCTGTGGCACCTTAGAGACTTTCAAGGGCATTAGGTTAATGTTATGTACTGAAGTATGGTAAACAAATTTGCAGAATGGCTTTCTCTTATTCATTGCCTCTCTATTTTTTGTAGTTGTGACATTAGCTTCTGCACTTTCAGGAAAAGAGTAATAAGGCATCTAGCTATTTAAGGTCAAGCTTGCATGATACCATATGATATCATCTTATCTCTTTAAGTTACTACCTAATTCTAAATAAACTTTCTGAAGTTACACATTAATGAGATATCATCTGATTTGAGATTGAACTCATGAATGAAATTATGAGCTCTGATTCGGCTGCTAGTGATCATTTTGCAGGGCTTCACTTCCAGATCTCCCAAATGTAAAGAAAGGAAACGTACTATTCCTTCAGATCTAAGATTCTAGAGTTTGATCTTGTAGTACAGGGTTGCCAACCAGTTAGACACAAAGGGTACGTCTAGACTACAGGCTTTTGGCGACTGAGGCTTTGGCGACAGATACTGCTTGTCGACAAAGAGTGTCTAGACTACATCCAGTTCTGTCAACAAACCAAGCCACTTTGTCAACATGACAGTGTAGTTGCAATAACGTTTCTGTCGACAGAACTGTGTCAACAAAAGGCATTATTCTTTGTAGAATGAGGTTTACCGCCATCGACAAAAATGCCGAGTTCTGTCCACGTTACGTCGACAGAACTCGGTGGTAGTGTAGAGGTAGGTATAGTTTTGTTGACAAAAGTCCACTTTTGTCGACAAAACCCTGTAGACTAGACGCACCCAAAGGGTATGTCTACACTACAATGTTATTTTGAAATATCTTATTTCGAAATAGTTAATTTTAAAGAAGTTATTTCGAAATAATGCATCTACACACAAAATGCATTTCAAAATAGACATTTTGCTATTTCAAAATAGCGTGTCCATGCCGAGTGGACACTGAATCGCATTTAAGGTCAGCTGGAACCAGGTCCAACAAGACATCAGGTCAGGAATAACTGTGTGGCTGCTGCCTGAGGCTATCTAAGACCTGTGCTTAAAGGGACCCGCCCCACATCCCAGACAGCCAGTTCTCAGCTTTCCCTGCTTGCTTGCCTACCTCAATGAGGGAAAGCAAAGCATTTTGTCTCTGCGTGCTCTGGTTGCCCTCACTCGGCACAGCACTCTGCAACATGGAGCCGGAGCTGCCCCTGAGACTCTTGTGGATGTGTTGGTGCAAGCCTGGCTGCACTTTCTGCAGGCTGCCATCTGGGAAATCCATTGGGGGGCTGTCAGGTCAGTATCCAGGAGGCCATGCAGGAGAGCTTCCAACCTGAGGAGCACTGAGAGCCTCCCTGGTGTACCCCACTGGGGGCTTGTGCCTCATTCATACTTCACGACCTCCCACTTACTCCTCCCTATTCCCCCCTTCCTGATGTCAAATAAAATACATGTATTTTCATGAACACAAACTCCCTTTATTTAACAAAACTGGGGAGGGAGGAATGAAACTCTGGTGAGACTGGGGAAAGGAGGTGGGAAACGGGAGAAGAGAAGGTTGGAGAGGAGAGGGGGAAAACTGGGAGGAGGGAGCTGGAAAGGGGAAGTAAGGGGAAGAAGGGGCAAGGGAAGCTCAGGGCTCAGAGTTGGGGTCTCGCCAGACCAACTTGATTTTCATGCAAACCTACTCCTGGGTTCGTATGTGTCCTTTGGTGGCCAGACTGGCAGCTATCCTGCCACAGACGGCCACATTCCTCCATCTACTGCGGAGATCATGGATGTCGGGGGCATCCCCCCCAAACCTGAATAAGGTCCATGATTTGCACTCTGGACCAGGAAGGCACCCACCTTCTCTGGGCCCTGGCAGGCTCCTGGGAGCTGTCAGACTGCTCCTGGGAGTGGTGGAGGGCTGGCTGCCAATAGCTTGCTGTCTCATGTTTTGGGGCCACTGAGTCGGGGCAATGACTGCTGGCTCTGGGCTGGCAGGCTTGGAGTTGCACAGGCACTGTGGCCAGATTCAACCCTTTTAAGGGCTCTGGGGAGGGAGGAGGGAGAGGAGTGTTCTTGGTTGAGGCTAGAGATGCCACCAGGGAACCCTGGGAAGGCTGAAGGCCCCCTATTTCGATATAAGTGTCTACACAGCACTTATTTTGAAATAGCTATTTCGAATTTGGTGTTATTCCTTGTGGAATGAGGTTTACCAAATTTGAAATAAGCGCTCAGCTATTTCGAATTAATTTGAAAATAGCGGTTTGGCTGTGTAGACGCTAGTAAAGTTATTTCGGAATAATGACTGTTATTTCGAAATAACTTTGCTATGTAGACATACCCTAAGAACCAATATAGCTGTGGACAGCAGTGCAAAGAGCTTCACACCCCCTCCCTCAGAGCCAGGCACTGCAGCCCCCCCGCTCTAACCCAATTCCCCTCCCATTCCGCAGAGCCAGGCACCTCCAGCACCTCCCCCCCCTCTAACCCAATGTCCCATCCGTCCCCCATAGCCAGGCAGCCCAGATTCTTTTATTCTTTTATTAACACCCTGAGTCTCATTGGAGCCACTGCTGCCGCCGCAGCCACATGCTTCTCCTTCCAGGCACTGTGGCGCATAAGCAGAGCACCCGTGAGCAGTTCACATGTGTGCCTCCGAACGACAATTGAGCCCTGTCCCCAAATCCCGTACATTTTTTGTGTTTTAATAAAGCCAGAAAAATGACATAGACATATGGTAACCCTAAGAGTTGCATTTCTCTGAGCAAAGAGCCACATGTAGTTCGAGAGCCACAGATTGGCCATCCTTGCTGTAGTAAAATGATAGGCCCTTGTCTGTGACTGCCTACTATTTGATATGAAATGTATTTATTTTAATCTATTTGAATGGAATGTATTTATTTTAGGACTTCATGAAGCATACCTACTCTACTTTTATATTTGGATGGGCTAACACAGAGGGGGAAGTCTTGCATTCATTATAGATATGACTTCAAATACTATTTGTAAAGGAATATTAAGCTGTAAGGGCAAAGTTTTGTCATCAAAATCTCAGGTGAAATTCTTTATGAAGCAGTATGAGGTAGAGTTCAGTTTCCAGCATTTTTACCTGTGATAGCACTAATTAATGTTTCTTCCAATTTACCGGGGATCCTGTCTCCACAGCAGACAATCTCTGCATGGCAAGCAGTACAAAAATATCCCTACCTTTATCTATCACACAGTGCTAGCTTCTGTATTCACACACATTGAGAATTAGGAATTCCACACTGAAGCTTTCTGAGCAACCAAAAATTAATTAGATTTAGGCACCGAAATTCCTTAGATTATAGAGAAAAGCATACTAATTGTAGTTAATCATTTCCTTTAAGATTTTCCTGGCTTGGTCCTTACACTCAAACTATCTGATCTTTTGAAATTTAGCTGTTTAATTAGAGTAGAAAGTACTCAGTGTCTGTTCTGAGCCTATAAAACCTTGAGTAGGTAAAGCAGTTACTTAATTAGCTTTAATAAGACTACTCTTGTACAAGGCCAGGCCTCTTGCAAGAGTATTCTGCTTCCAAGGACTTGAGCTGATTAGAAAATGATTTTATTTCTATCTAAATTTGACAAAAATGATGTTTCAGTTTTGTAAAGATAATTGCTGAATTATTCTTTTTCTTCTTCAGCCTCCAACAAAATTTGACAAATTTCTGATTTTCGTTGAAAGAAATTGCTTTCAGGTGAAAATTTTTTGACCAGCCGCATTAAAGAACCAGCCCCTGGAGATTTCCTGTTGCTGACAATGCTAATAAAAAATAAAATATAAGATTATTGGGAAAATTTGAATATGAGGAAATATGCTACAATAACCTGCAATTCAGACAAGATAAAAAAAAAAACCCCACCAAACACACAAAAACAAAAGGTTTTTTGGATAAAATGGAAATTTAAACTGCTTTTTGTTTTGATTTCAAAATAGCAAAATCTAGGTGACAGCATTTTGGAAAATGTGTTACACATCATTTCACCTAATGCCACTCTCTGTCACCTCCATAAATCTACAAAGCTTAGTCATTCTGTTCTTGGTCAGGCAAATTCCAATTTACCAAGGCTCCTGTCTCCACAGAAGACAATCTCTCCATGGTAGGCAACACAAAAATATCCCTACCTCTATCACACTTAGGGTACGTCTAGACTACAGGCTTTTGTCGACAGAAGTTTTGTCGACAGAATCTGTCGACAAAACTTCTGTCGACAAAGAGCGTCTAGACTACATCAAGCAGATAGACAAAACTATTTGCTTTGTCGACAGAGAGCGTTCAGACTGCAAGACGCTCTGTCGACAGAAGAAAGTACCTGGAACTGCTTCTGCCAGGTCACAGGGGCAGCATGTACTTCCTGGTGCTGCTGCCTGCCTTTTGCAGAGACGCATGCTAAAAGGGACCCCCTCCCCCTCCAGACTAGCCGTTGCTCTGCTGCTGCAGCTGCCTTGCTTACCTCCTAGAGGGACAGCAAAGGTTCTGCAGTGCTTGCTTGGAGTGCCCTGCTTCCTGGCACAGGACAGCAGTGTGGGGTTTTTTTTTTTGTTTGTTTGTTTGTTTGGAAGGTTTTTCCAAACCTTTGTTTGCCATGGAGCGAGAGCTTCCCCCCGGGCAGGCGCTGGCCCCACTCCACGGTGCTTCAAATGCTGCTGCAACTGCATGAGACTTTCATGCTGTTAATCCCTGATCCGGATCCTGAGCCCAGACTGGAGCCCCTCCTTCAGGATGCAGCACTCTTCCTGCCTCCGAACTTTTTCCTGGAGAGGCGATTTTGGAGGATGGAAACAAGTACGGCTCGGGACCGGCTCGTAATGGAGCAGTGGGATGATCAGGCTTGGCTCCAAAACTTCAGGATGTGGAAGTCCACCTTCCTGGAGCTCTGCAACTGGCTAGCCCCCACCCTGCAATGACAGGACACCCACCTGCGCCCTGCCATCCCGCTGGAGAAGAGGGTAGCTATTGCCCTCTGGAAGCTGGCCACTCCTGATAGCTACCGGTCAGTGGGACACCAGTTTGGTGTGGGGAGATCTACTGTTGGTGCTGTGTTGATGGAGGTAAGTCCCTTGGGGAAGGAGGGAGGGGCAGTCCGTAAGGGGACTGTAACAGAAAAAGGGTAGGTGGGGGGCAACGGACGGGAGGTAGTGGAGGGCTCCTGTACCTTACACCATCATACTACTGGGAACAATCATTGGGGGGGGGGGGATACTGGGGTCTTGTGGGGGACAATCTCCCAAGGACTTGGGCAACCCCTCTTACTTCATATTCTGTGTCTGATTGTATGTGTTTATTTCTGCAGGTGGTGAGGGCCATCAATTCACAGCTGCTGAATCAGATTGTCCGCCTCGGAGACCTAGACACCATCATGGCCGGTTTTGCAGGGGTGGGATTCCCAAACTGCGGAGGAGCGCTTGAGGGAACGCACATTCCCATCCCTGCACCACCCCAT
>CM057845.1:245671201-245687895 GCA_030068395.1 Apalone spinifera | reverse complement strand
TTCCCCTTTCCAGCTCCCTCCTCCCAGGTTTCCCTCTCCCCTCTTCAAACACCTCTTTTCCCCTCTCCCGCCTCCTTTCCCCAGTCTCACCAGAGTTTAATTCCTCCATCCCCAGTTTTGTTAAATAAAGGAAGTTTGTGTTCATGAAAATACGTGTATTTTATTTGACATCAGGAAGGGGGGGGGAGTTAGGGAGGGGTGAGTTGAAGGATGAGTTGAGGGGTGAGTTGAAGGAGGAATGAGGTACAAGCCCCCAGTGGGTCATGCCAGGGAGGCTCCTAGAGCTCCTCAGGGTGGAAGCTCTCCCGCAGGGCCTCCTGGATATTGACAGGCCCCTGATGGACCTCCCAGATGGCAGCCTGAAGCATGTGCAGCCAGGCTCGCAGCAACGCATCCACGAGAAGCAACAGAGTGCCCCGGGGCAGCTCTGGCTCCATGTTGCAGAGTGATATGCCTAGTCAGGGCAATCAGAGTACGCAAAGACAAAATGCTTTGCTTTCTCTCATCGAGGTAGGCAAGCAAGCAGGGAAAGCTGAGAACCGGCTGTCTAGGGGGGCAGGTCCCTTTAAGCATAGGCCTCAGATAGCCTCAGGCAGCAGCCACACAAAGTAACTCCTGACCTGATACCCTGTCGGACCTGGTTCCCGCTGGCCTTAAATGCGATTCAGCATCCACTCAGTGTGGATGCACTATTTTGAAATAGCAAAATGCTATTTCGAAATGCATTTTGCGTGTAGACATGTTATTTCAAAATAACTTATTTTGAATTAACTATTTTGAAATAAGATATTTTGAAATAACACTGTAGTGTAGACATACCCTAATTGTTTAGCCATTTCTGACTCTTTGGCTACGTCTAGATTGGTCCCCTTTGCCAGAAAAGCCATGCAAAGGAGCCAAGTCGGAATTACAAATGCAGTGGGGATTTACATTTTCCTGCTCCATTTGCATGAACATGGCTGCCGCTTTTTTCTGTCTTAGAGTTTTGATGGAAAAAAGCGCCAGTCTAGACAGGGCTCTTGCGGAAAAGAAAGCCTTTTCCGCAAGATCTCTTATTCCCTTTTCTAAATGTGGGCAGGAAATTGCAAAATACCTATTTCCTCCAGGTTATCTGATGAGGTCTTTGAATGTGGGCAGGAAATTGCAAAATACTTATTTCCTCCAGGTTATCTGATGAGAATTTTTTTCTGTTTTCTGAGTGTTTCTTTTCCTCGGTAATAAGACTTTTTTCCTCCATCATCAGTATCCAGTTATCTCCACTCCTTAACTGAGCTCTGCAGTCTCTGTTGAATGTCATGAGAGTGTTTCAAACTTTGCTACCGTGGGGAGACTAAGGATGAGGTGAGAGTGTTGATACGCTTAAAAATTTATCAGATTGCTACTTCTGCAGCATTGAAATACAAATTTAAAAAATGACAATAAATAAAACATGATTTCGTGTATTTCTTCCCATGTCTGTTTTATCTGCAGGGATAAGGATATCCTAATGTAGATTTTAGCAACTTAAAAATTGTACATTTATAAAAAGAAACATGCTGTTTGTTAGAGTTCTCTGCTCTTCAACAATGGGAAATAGAGTATGGAGCTAGTTTCATTATTACTTTTGGTTTTTGTTTTTTATTCTACAGAAACAGTACAGGTCTGTAATGTTTGTGTAGGAAATATTAAATCCAAGCTGAAAAGCATTGTTCTTTAATTTTTGTTTTAATATAATTGACACATTTTTAAATTATGTTTTATAAAATCTTTTTTTTTTTTTACAAAAATGTTGGGCCAAACTTGAGTTGATGAAATTCCTCTTGGTGGCTCTCAAATGTTAGTAATTGGTTTATGGATGTATCTTGTCTCTTCATGGGGGAAATAAATAGCTAGAGCTTAACAATTTGAAAATACTATTTATCATACACTAGTTTGTATCAACTCTTATTGAGTAGATTTTAAATCAGGCTCCTACATTTTTTCCAGGCAAATGCAAGGGAAAATTCTTTGAAAGAATTCCTAATTCTTTGAAAATATTTCAATTTCCCTTCTTCTCAGTTTATTTTTCCTTCATCCTAAAAGTAAGGAGGGCTATTTTGGATAATGAAAAAAGCTGGAAGTTTCTTTAAAAAACCCAACTCCAAAAAGGCTCCAAGAAAGAAATTGTTGTTTCTGGGGGAATGGAATGCAGGAGGAATGGAATGCAGTTTTGCTGGTTTGCATACATGAAGAGGTGATGGAAGGCAATTTCATTTGGTTTCAGTCTTTTACATAAAATATGGATATTTTAAATGAAAATGAAAGTACATGTAGTGCTTTCTAGTCCATTCCCCTTGCTTTGTGTAATAGGGAAATGATTAAAGGCTAAACTGGATAGTCATCACAATTCAAGAAGGTTCTAAAATGATGGAGTCTCTCAAATGAAAAAAACCCAGCTAGTCAGGCTCTTCAGGGGAGGCTTTTTTATTTATGCTGTATATGTAAGCTGCAGAGAGGTCCAGAGCATCTTTCAAAGACAGCAGGTGGATTGGAAAGAAGTATAAGCTGGACATGATTTACAATAGGAAAAGAATTGAGCTGGGTTTTCAGAGCAAGGATGGACCAGGTGATCTGAATGCTCACCTTTGGGCAATTTGGAGCTAATTTTGGATGGTTACAATTGTGTTAATAGGAACCATGTACAATTACTGTTTGCTGTATATAAATATATACAATATTGTTGTTTTATTTAAGGATGGGATGACTGTCAGTGATGGGGTGAGATTCACACACTGGCCCTGGAAAAGCAGAATTGGTCCCAGAGGGCCCCATCAAACAATTCAACTGCAAAGGGGAGCTTTTGCCTGGAGGCAGCTAATTGGAGAGAAGCACACCTTCTGCCAGAACCTGGCTATAGACTGGGGCTGATGTAGAAAAAGTAAGTCTCCCAAAGAAAAGAGGGCTCTTGGAGTGGGATACCCAGCGATAGAAGGCAAATCAGAGTGTAGGAAGCAATTAAAGGAAGGGGCTATCAGGGTAGAGAAAGGAAGTCCACAACGGCTGAGCTGGTAATCCTGGAACAAAATCCATAGTAGAGGGTATGCTTAGTTTCCATTAATAGCCACTGAGGGAGTGGCCCCAGGGCAATGAATGGAAAAACTGCATAAGACAATTGGAGGAACACTGAATGGGGGAAGGGGGAACACTGAATGATCTAGCCTAAGAACGTGCTTATGAAGAGGTGCTGCTGACAGTCTTGGAATGTGAGTGGCTGCAGACCAATGTCAGAATGATATTGTGCAAGCTGTCAATGAAGGCTGATGAGATGCAACATCCTGTAATGCTTGGTATTATAATGGGTGTATTGCAAAAAACAATCTTTGACTTTTGGGGTTCCAAGTAAGTGTCAAAAAGACCACCCCCAATTGCCACTTCCTTCATGCCTCAGCTGAATGCTCCTGATGAATATTTGTACATTGGATATCCTCCAGCAACAGTCTATCTCCTGACTTCATCAATAATGAAGCCTCTCATTACAGTCCCAATGTCATCTGAAAAGGAGGATTTCTGAAGAGTGAATTGAACAGCTGGTGCCTAGTGAGGTGGGAAGAAAGGAATCAATGACTTCGTACTTGGCAACTGCAAATTTATATGAAGTTTAACAATTGAAAGTCACTGTACAGAAAAACGACATGTTTTTTAACTATTGGTGTCACTATACCTAGATTTTTAAAAAAAATTCATGTCTTTTTTCAAGATAAGATTCTTATGTTTTTCACAATATTCATTAAGAAATGATAGCATAAATTCAAGTTCTCTGACTTCCACAAATCAGAAGTTATATTTTCTTACACAAACTAAGTTACAAAAAGGGAATTAATTATTGGCTGGAGTTGTCAGTATGTAAAAAAATGGCTATATTTTGCCTGGATTTTCGGAGGTACTGAACACCACAATTCTAATTAGAGTCAGTAAAAGAAATCTGAAAATGAGGACATTTATTTTTTGTATTGAGAAAGGTCTTTTGTTGTAAATACTGAATGAATAAATGGACAGAATATTTGAAAAAAAAACCCCTAAAAATATGATGCAACAATAATAAATTTTGAATCTACAAAAGTGTAAATGGAGGATTTATTTCTAGATTATCAAAAGTTTGATACCAGAATTATTAAGCAATCATTTTAAACTGCACATAGTGTGCTGATTCATTGTGTTGGTAATAAATCATCTGTTCACATTAGGATTAACTTCATTTTAGGGCCGCAATTGATCAACATGATAGAGTGAAACTGGGTTGTAAATTAAAACTCATTTGCTCAATACTGTCTTTCCCCCTCTGTCAATTCATAATGGCTGCGTCTAGATTGGCAAGAGTTTGCGCAAATACTTTTAACGGAAAAGTTTTTCCGTTAAAAGTATTTGCACAAGAGAGCGTCTATACCAGCATGTGCCTTTGCACAAAAGGTTTGCTTTTGCGCAAACGCATCTGTGCCCAGTGTAGACGCTTTCTTGCGCAAGAAAGCTCCGATGGCCATTTTAGCCATCGGGCTTTCTTGTGCAAGAAATAAACGTGGCTGTCTACACTGGCCCTCTTGCGCAAGAATACTTGGGCAAGAGGACTTATCCCTGAGCAGGAGCGTCGGAGTATTTGCGCAAGAACCACTGATTTTGTACATTACAAAGTCAGTGTTCTTGCGCAAATACAAGCGGCCAGTGTAGACAGGTGGCAAGATTTTGCGCAAAAGCAAATCATGCCAGTCTAGACGCAGCCTACATGTTTTAATAGCAACACAGAAAATATAAAATCATTACCAAAGAACTTTGTGCCAAATCTGCAATTTCTTATTTGTTCAAATACCCACTGATGTCAATTTAAAAACAAAAAGCATAATGTCTGATATTTAAAGTTACAAGAATAATAGCATTGTGACTTCTATGACACTCTTAACTTGGTGTCCTTGTATCTTGTTGGCATAGCATATACATGCCTGAGTGGTGTACATTACTGAAACCAATGAAGTTCCTCCAGGTATGAGTTTGGCTCTGTGTCCTCTAACAGAGGTTTAGAGAATACTAAGTAGTGTTAAATACTAGTCGATTCTTTAATATGCCATAAATCACATTGTATGTCACTTATTTTGACCACATTACTCATGGCAGCAATTTTAGTAGAACATCTCCCATGAGTCCAATTTAGCCCAGTGACAGCCGGTGGATGGATAGCTTCTTAACGTCTTTGTGACTCACATTTCTTATCAGTAAATTAGGGCTCTGAGAGCACTGGATGAAAAGGTATACGTTATTTATTATTATTCATTCTATCTGATCATAACTCCTCTGAATAATGAAATGGAAAACAGCTGTCAGTCAACCCAAGCAGCACAACCTTCTCTATTTTTTTTCATTTTACTGCATTCCTTGTATTTCTAGAAGTTCCACATGAAAACTCAACAGAGTGAACACAATTCTGATAATTTTCTTGGGTGCATCCTAATGTCCCTAATACATATGAAACGCAGTGTAAATGAAAGTAAAGGAAAGCACACTTAGTCATCACAATGGTGAGAGCCATATAAGTATCTAGTGAGACAGAGTGATAATTTCTTTCTATCAACTGCTGCTGTTCATTAGGCAAAACACCACCCTTTTCCTTTGTGTATATTTCTCATCACTTCTATATTGTCACATCCTGAGCATTAGAACCTTTTCATCATTCTTCTTCTCATAGGCTGCCCTTGCATAGGAAGGAACATTCAGTGTCACACACATAACAATGGAAATGACTGCCTAAGAAGGAGTATAGGTTGTACCTCCAAAATCCAGGACTCTCTTGTCTAGCAACATCTGTGGTCTGGCAGGACCATGGATGCTCCTGGAGCAGAGAGCCTGGGAGCCTAAGACAAAAAGCCAGCAAGGCAGGACATCAGAGTCGGCAGCCTGGCTGGAAGTAAGGTGGGACTGGGGCTTGAACCCTCCAGCAGCCTCCAAGAGTGCAGCCCTGCAGCTTTCCTTGGCTGCCTGGGGCTGCCTGCAGCTTTCCTTGGCTGCCTGGGGATGGGATGGGACTGTGCAGGGCCAGAGCTGGAGCCCCGTGGCTTTCCCCAGCTGTGTGGGGGCAGGGTGGGGGCTGCTCAGGGACAGAGATGGAGCTCCATGGCTTCCTCCAGTTCTGTAGGGCTGGGGCCAGAACCCTGTGGCTTTCCCTGGCTATGAGGGCCAGGACTGGGGCTGTGCAGGGCCAGGGTCTGAGCCCCAGCCCCCCTGCTGCTCCCGACTGCACAGGAATGGAGCCCCGCAGCAGGAGCCAGAGCCTGTGCCACCCAGGAAGCCAACAGTAGTTGGGCAAACAGCCCAGCCAGGTTGTGGGGGTAGGGAGGAGGAACAGGAAGGCAGGCCAGCAGCAGATAATGAAACCTCCCCTTGTCCGTCAAATTCTCTTGTTTGGACTGGTCAGGTCCCGATGATGCCAGAGAGGTCCAATCTGTACTCCAGAATGGGATCTGGGATCATAGTGGACCACAAGATAAATATGAGTCAATAGTATGACATAGTTGCAAAAAAAGGCAAACATCATTCTGGTATGAATTAGCAGGAATGACGTAAGCAAGATGTGATCATTCTCCCCTCTACTCTGCATTGATTAAGCCTCAACTGGAGTATTGTGTCCAGTTCTGGGAACCACATTTCAGGAAACTTGGGGAAATTGGAGAAGGTCCACAGAAGAGTAACAAAAATATTAAAGATAGAAATGTAGCCATGTTAGTCTGGTGTAGCTGAAACAAAATACAGGACTATGTAGCACTTTAAAGACTAACAAGATGGTTTATTAGCTGATGAGCTTTCGTGGGCCAGACTCACTTCCTCAGATCAAATAGTGGAAGAAAATAGTCACAACCATATATACCAAAGGATACAAATTAAAAAATGATTTATTTGTATCCTTTGGTATATATGGTTGTGACTATTTTCTTCCACTATTTGATCTGAGGAAGTGGGTCTGGCCCATGAAAGCTCATCATCTAATAAACCATCTTGTTAGTCTTTAAAGTGCTACATAGTCCTGTATTTTGTTTCAAAAATATTAAAGATCTATAAAACAGGACCTATGACGTAAGATTGAAAAAGGGGGATTTGTTTAATCTGAAAAAGAGAAGACTGAGTGCTCATTGTTGCATAAAATAGCCTCCGCCTGAGGTTACTTGATTTATATACATGGATTTTCTAAAGCTACACCAAACTGTAAGGTGTAAGGTTTTAAACTGCAACTCGTTGTGATCTTTGTCAAACTTTGTAAATTTCAAATTTACTGTAAACTGCAATTTTGTAATCTTTGTAACTCTCAGCCACCTTGCTTGTAACTTTCCCTAAGCTGCATTCTCTCCTGAATGAATGGAGAGAGAGTGTGAGTGTGAGAGTGTGTTTGAAGAAGACTGGGAACAATGGAGCACATTTCAATGAGTCATCACAGTCTGGGCATGCTCCTTGCTGGATAAAGGGAAGTCTGGGCATGCTCCCTGATGACAAGGTGAATGAGTCACAGGGGGCCATTCCAACACAATATAAGGAGAGGGAGCACATGTGAGACTCTCTTTTTCCTTCCCCTGCTCCTGAGAAGCTCCTCTCAGTGTCTCTCCTCCTGACCAGCTTCCCCAGCCATGATGAGCAGACAGACCCTTCAGGATCCACATGCCTTGGCTCCTTCTGCAACCCATATGTCTATGTAAGTGTGTGAGTGCCTGAGGGCAGGAATAAATGAGTGTGAATGAGTGAATGAATGGAGGTGTGTGTGTGTGTGTGTGAGAGAGAGAGAGAGAGAGAGAGAGTTCTATCTTCTTTAGTTTAAACCTAAAGAAGTATTCCTAGTGGAAATAAACTCATAGTAGTGTAAATCTGGATGATTCAAGGGAATATCCCAAAGTTGCCGTATTTAGGCTAGACAATAGGGATTTATCATTCCTGGCTGAGGGTGATGTTCATTCAAGGAAGCTCATAATGCAATTAGGCAGCTTTAGTATTTTGGATACCAATAGAAGATTCATTATTAACATTGGTCTGATAATTACTGAGCTGGCTTTGTGAAGGCATGAGTTCAGTAGCATGCAGATCAGAGCTTTCCCATCAGGCAGTGCTTTTCTGTTTACTCTGTCCCAGAGTTCAGTGTGGTTCTTGCTTTGGAATTGCTGTCCTCTGTTCTGTATGCTAATAGAGATGCCTCCTTTGTCCTATCTTCAATGCAAATGAAATTAGGGGTGTTTCCTTAATCCTATCACCTCTGTTCAAAGGGGCTTAAGTGTGTCTTTCTCTGCCTTTTCTTTGGGTTTTGTATTGGCTTTGATTGACACAGATGCCGGGTGAGGGGAAGGTATTTCATGAATACTATGCACTTGTTCTCCCAAAAAACACAGAGCTGTTAGGTCAGCAGAACAGTAGCTTTCAAGTGCCTAGAAGGTTATTACAAGGAGGAAAGAGAAGAATTATACTCCCTAATCACTGATGATGGGACAAGAAGCAATGACCTTAAATTTCAGCAAGGGAGGTTTAGGTAGTATATTAGGAAAAACTTCCTAACTGATGGAATAAACTGCCAAAGGAGGTTGTGGAATCTTCATCATTTGAGATTTTTAAGAGCAGATTAGAAATTCACCTGTCCGGGATGGTTTAGATGTACTTGGTCCTGCCATAAGTGTAAGGGTCTGGACTCAGTGACCTCTGGAGGCTCCTTCTAGTTCTGATTCTATGATTCTCCTGGGCATTGCTCTTCATCTGACTTTCTCCTTTTTCTGCAGAATTTCTGGATCTTTTCAAGCTCTGAGACCCTCCCTTGTGCTCCAGCCCAAACCCGAATCTCTACACAACAATTAAATAGACATTTAGCCTGAGACAGTTGGCACAGGCCAGCCATGCAGTTTTAATAGCAGTGTAACCAAACATTAGGAGGCAGGTTAGTTTACTGCTATGCCACAGACACAGCACATCAAATCATTGACTAACTTTCTGGGGGTGTTGTATTTGCCAGTTATTTAAAGTTGCTGAGTACTGTATTGTTGAAAAGACACATATCTTTTAGGATTCCCTTTTTATATTAACACATCAGATGTTCCTCAAAAGAGGTAAATACTCCAATGTGCTAATTCATGATTTCACAAAATATTTGATGTTTTACATAAAACCCCAGCTCCTGGAGACAACTGATTATGTGAGAATGTCAAATTTCATTAATAACAGTGATATTAATAATAACTAGTATGCTTCTAGCCCTTGTGGTTGTGGAAATAATCTTAAAATAATGGTTGAGTGCACACTAAAGTGTCTCAGAAACCACAAGTCAAATAAAAAAGAACCATGGATTGGCATTATTTATGTATGTATGTATGTAATTATTTTATACTAATCTGATATTTTGTGGCTTGGACTCGATTTTTTTGACATTTGGGGCAGGTACTTCTGATACTGATAAACACCATTTATATACTTTGCCTTTCCCTTCCTCCCGTCCTGATCATTGGTATTTGACTTACTGTTTCCATTTCCATGTGCTCCCCTTGGAACAGTGACTTCATCAATATTGCAGAGCAGGAAGGGACAAGAAAGTACTGACAGACAAAAATCCAGCAGGCAGTGGTTATAAAATGTTCGAGACTTCTTGCTTTTTACCTTTACAATACATCAGATTATCACAGCTGGCAGGTACTAAAAACAAAACATTTCCCAGGGGATAATGCCTCCAAGACATATGCCAAAAGTGATCCTCAAAAATTCAAACGAGTTCAATGCAAATATATTGTCAATACTTATCACACATGACACATCACTGCTGCTAAAATATTCCAGTAATACCAACCCCAAATATTCAAAAATAATGACTCCGGCCTCAAAATTTCATGAGGTTGCCTTAAAGAAGCATGACTTTTTAAAAATAAACTTTTTGTTTGTCTTCTGGTTTTTACCCATTAGGGTATGCTTTGATGAAACATCCATACTTTTCTGCATAACCATGAAAGCTATATGCTTACTTAAAAATCTGTGAGGTCCTCACAAGAGCTAGGAGTAGAGGCCAACTACTGTATCATTCATGATAAAATTGTAAGACTTGGTAAAACTCCACAAAAATGCCATGCCAAGTTTGATTTTTATTTTGGAATACCCCTAAAATTTACATTAAACCCAAGTCTAATAAGTGACACTTACTTGAAGTGTGGCTTATAATATCGTATTTAAATTCTCTGACAAAATAATGTTTAAAACGTCAGTCAGATCTAGATCGAGATAGAGATATTTATTTCATAATGGAAGATGGATGGTGTTATATATGGTCTGTAATTCTGGCATCAGACTTTTGAAATCATTCATGACACTCTGTATCTCCAAGTAGCACCCTGGAATCCCCATTTTCACCGTTGTCATGCGAGTGAAATATGTTTTGTACAAAGTATGCTTTGTGAGGCATCATTAATAAGTCTTGATTTACTGAATATTAGTAGCCTATTGGATTATATGTGCTATCTTTGTATGTGAAGTTATGAAGTATTGCTATAAGTGTTACTGAAATACGTTGTGGGATTGGGAAATGCCCATAGCTGGCCCTTCTGTTCCAAAAAAGGAGCAACCATTCCTGGCCAGGCAGGTGTCAATGCTTCATCAAGAAGAATCTATTGCCTCAGAGGTGTCTTAGAGAAGACATGTATGCATATATTCAGTGTGGGTGGATATATATAGCAGCTGGATGAAGGCATAAAAGAAGGACAGTGACATTATCACTAGCTCTTCCCCCCACCATCGCAACACCTGAAAGATAATTTGGAAGACTATGGGAGATTGGTAAGAGGCTGGAAGGAAGTTCAGTCTGAATACTGGGAATTGTAACATTCAGAGGGATACAAAATTGTTTGAATCAAATCTTGCTTACTCTGTTAAAGTTAGAATTTAGTCTGTGTTTCTACTTTTATTTCATAGGTAACAAAGTTTGATCTCAATGCCTGCTACTTATAATCACATAAAACAGGTCTTTCTGTAGTGAATCTTTATATATTTTACCTAAAACAATGTGGTTTTCATAGACGTGCTTGAGGAATCTCAGCTCAGATTACAAAATATGGTACATATATATTTTCCTTTGAGAAGTGGCAAATTTATTAATTAGCTTGCACTGTCCAAGACTGTAAGACATATATTTCTAGCATTCAAGGATAGGAGTTTAGGTGATTTAGGTGTATGGTTCATGAGAGGTTCAGGCAGTAGTCATGCAATTTAGCTGGGTGTGTTCCTCCACATGTTGATGGCCGAGTGATCAGAACACCTAGGGGGATTTGCCGCTTGTTAGTGGCATCACATTGTGAGGGACATCCTATGCAAGAGAGTTAAGAGGACACAGTGGTCCCACAGTCCCAGGTTATTGCCTGGGAATTCCATCACTTCAACATATCGGATTCAATCACTGCAGTCTTCAGTTTAAGCAAACTGCTTCAGAATAGACAGGGCTTCCAAAAACAGTATTAATGTCAGGGGAGGCTGTTATCTCATTTGAAAAAATGCAGTCACTGTTGAAAGTACTAAAATGGGATTGGGACTATGTCTCCATAGAAGTCCCATTCAAATTAGTACAGAAAAATAAAGGTGAAATAAAAAAAAATAAAGTGGCAGACACATGGGCACTGAAATACTCATTATTAACTATTCTAGTAATATTTCATAGTTTGTTCATATGCAAAAGTCTGACACTGCAGGCAGAAGAATGAACATAGGAAAAGTTCATCCTGGAAGTTCTCCCTTTGAGGGCTTCAGTGAATATGGTGCTGATCCATTACTGAATATATTAGATATAAAATTCAATCTTTTAAAAACACTACTTTTAAAACATAGAGAAGATGTGGAAGAAACAATTGCAAGCAAATCTATATCTTTTTGGCTAATGAATTGGCAGAAAGTATCAGAATAAAGTGGGAATGATCTTTTTATGATGCAATATATGGATGAAAAATCTAAGCAGACTGCTATTGGCTCTTATTCTGTGTCTGCACAATATTTAAAATAAGGAGACCCCAATCTCATGATTCTGGGTATTACTATAATTCAGATAAGAATGATAGAAAAAGACTAGTTTCTTATTTATGAACCAAATATAAGATAATTCCTTCACATTTAATCTTTCAAATGCTGAAATTCTCATTAGATTTAAAGAAAATGATTTTTTTTAAAAATAGGACTCTCATAACAAAGATAACTCTGTGGAAAATTGAGATTTTTCTGCTAATTAAAGACAGTGTCTATTAACCTGACCACTAAAACTGTTGCAGGTTCAAGTTTCTTTAATATTCCTGGAAGATAATTAATCTTAGCTGCATATTTTTAACTACCAATTATATTAATTGAGATACAAGATCACAGTCTGTTTTCTTTGTTTCAGTAATCACTCGCAAGTGTTTGTCAATTCAAGGATATTTTTAAAAACAACAGTTGCCAAGAAATGACAATGAGAAACTAAATTTAGCTAAATCAGGAGATGAGATGATCAGTTATTTTTAAAGACAGATTAAATATACAAGTTAAAAATCTGGGATAATTTTTACTTTGTATCGTAATTACTAAAACTTGTAACAAACATGGTGAATACAGATTTATTTTTAACATTCCATCCAGCAGAAAAGACATAAATGGCTTACACACAAGCCAATATGTTCTAGTATATTTTTGAAGACACTGACAATGAATAAATATTTTTCAGTTAATTAAGGGTATACTGAAAGTTTAAATATGTGAAAAGTCATATTCTTGCATTGTATAAGTAATTATTTTAACTTTGACTAGACTTAGGTAAGAAAAAGTAAATTTTATTTTTAATATCTATGAAACCCTTATTTTGCATTAGTGCACTAAAAATAGCTCTTGTATTAGAAGAACAGCTCTTCAGGAATGAATCATCAAAATATCTCAAATGCAGAGTTTTGTTCATTTTGTAAAAATAATAGTTGAAGGACAATAGCTCGAGCACTCTCAATTAATCAATTCTCGGTGATAACTAATTGCTATGTAAGGTGCTTCAGAATATTAGCACAAAATATCATCTGCAGAAGTGGTACAGTTACTGTCTCTTCTGATACCAGCAAATACATGCATATTCTTCATAGATACTTTTCTATTAGTTATTAAATATGCATACTTCCTATTCTCTAGAATTATTATTTAATATCTAAGTTTATGTATTAATTATAAAGCATGCCATTTTGCTTTTGATTATTATCCTGAAAATCCGGAAGAGTCTAAGTTAACGCATTGAGAATATTCTTATTCTCTTCCTCCTCATCAATTTGCATTATAACATGTTTTCAAAGTCATGTCCTTCACAACATACAATAATACCTTTTCATACATACAAAATAGGAAGTGATTGTCTAGGAACGAGTACTGCAGAAAGGGATGTAGGGGTAATAGCAGACCATTAGGTAAATATGAGTCAACAGTGTGACACTGTTGCAAAAAAAGCAAACATCATTCTGGGATGCATTAACAGAAGTGTTGTAAGTAAAACATGAGAAGTAATTCTTCTGTTTTACTCTGCACTAATTAGACGTCATCTTTTCCATGTGCTCTTTTATATTTGGTATCAATATTTCTTCCATTTGTGACTTTTTAGCATAGATCATTGCTGCTACCAATATGTCTGCACATGGTTCCACACCACAAATCTCTCTCTTCAGACTTCAGTCTCCAGTTGAGTAAATTCTTCTATTTGGAATAATGCTCTGTTGTCTCATGATTTCATTTCTTTCTCCGGGTGTGTCTACACTGCACCTTTAGCTCGAAATAAGCTACGCCATTTGAGCTATGCAAATTGCATAGCTTATTTCTAGTTAATTTCAAAATAGCTTATTCCTCATAGAATGAGGTTTACAGGGATGGAGAAAGAGCGTGTCCTCTTTTTCAAAAAATTTTTTGGAATAGCAGACAAGTTCCTTGGACCCAGCATTGCTTTTCCGGGATATCTATGCAGTCTACACATAGCCTAAAGCAATGCAGTCTACACATAGCCTAAAGTGTTAAAGTTCCACTCCTTCCTTCCCAGAATATGCTCTGTTCCCGCGTGGAGAAAGGAACAAGAGACAAGTGATGTAGAGATGGTTCTACCACCTTTAGGTAACTCAGAGATTTTCCTCTTTCACAGGAAATCCTCAGGTCTCCATAATTTTGTATTGCCAGAGCAAAGGCTATACAGCTGAGAGTCAGGATCTGGCCTAAATTATTATCCTAACTGTGTTAGAAATGCCTGAATGACTTTTCTCTCAGTGTTAGAATGTCAAAGATGGGCTAAAGCCTTAATTAATGTATATTACTGAGAAACATTAATTTATGGAATCTCATTAGAGGAAAGTTGAATACTATGGTGCCTTTGAAATGTGCTTGATGTGCTGACACAGAACAGCACGTGAAGCAGCCTTTATTTTAAATTATTTTAAATTAATATTACGGTGTGTCCTATTTATCCCCACACAATAACCATAAAATTCATTTGCTTTAATGCGTCAGGATTTATTTTTTATTTTTTTTTAAGATTTACTCAAAGCCTTATTTTGGGGAACATCTCTGACCTGGCCAAGATTTCAAATTAGATGATCACAATGGTCTTGTTTGGCCTGAGAACCTATAAATGTTGTCTCCACTTTTTCATGTGCAAAAACTAAAGTCAATTCTGCAGCTACTATTTCTAGTTTATTCCTTAATCCTCTGTCCCATAAACATGTATGCATATGTTAATATTTTAGACAGCAAGCACTAATTCTGTGCATAAAGTTAAGTTGTGTTTTCAGAATTGGAACCATAGTTTACAGGAAAAACTGAATCTAACAGAACTTATTCTATAACTATGATTATTTCCCAATCTATTCATTCCTCTCTCTCTTTACAGGATACTGAATGTCATATTTCTTATGTGCTATTGTTTATTTATTATATTAGGCAATTTTCTTACACAAACCCTTATTCAGAAAAATTAAGTTTACTATGGACTTAAGTTTTTTGCTGAATCTGCGCCTTACAGGAAAAAAAAGTCTATTTTCTGATGGAAAATTCTACCTCTCATGCATACAGGATATTCTTAAATTGTTATTTTTATTAAAACATGTCTGGTGCCCTTTGTCAGTGTATTTTCAACCAGTGGGACATGACCCTCTCAGGGTTTATGAAAGGCATTCTACTCCAGGGGGTTGTGAGGCATTGAAAAATTTATTACTAACTAAAACAAAGAAGATCCTGTTCCCTCATTCCTTTCACACCTTTACCATTCAAGGACATAACTATTCTCTATTAACCTTTACAAACACACACACACACAGACACAGATATTATACACTTAGCACTTTTATCTTTAATACACTTTTCACTCATATATATATATGGGTGAAATATAAAGATTGTCCAACTATAGAACAGCTGAGAAGAACTGCCTTATATAATGTTGATTACTGAACAATTGTCTCTTCTTTCCAACGAACAAGCTTTTCTGCTACAGACACAGGAGGCTTTATAGATAAAGGGATAAAGATGATGTAACAGGCACTACTCCACTGACTTCTATGGACTCCTTTTCCCCTTGTTATGCATTTGGCTCAACGAGCACTCTGAAATTCTGTTTTTCTATTCCTATCACCTAAGTATAACTCAGTAAATAATCATTGTTCTCTCTGATGGCTTGGTAACATACAAGTTCACCTCTGCTTTAGTTCTGATGTACATGAAAGAATGTTATTTTAAAAAAAATCCTATGAATTTTAAAATGTGCAAATAATGATATTAATGGAATTATCAATGACGTTTTTTGATCATACAGTATGGGTATGTGAAATTAAACTGTCTGCCATTTGGAACATAGTCTCCTTGTCTTCCTCACCAACTGTCACTATCTTCACCCTTCTTGTCACCAGCCTGATGACAGGAGGAATTCACTTATCAGCTCACAGTACGTGTGAATAATCATCGAAAATTTGTGGCTCATAGGGCAGCTGTGGAGGTTATCAGACAAAGCATGCTGTATAATGCCAACAAAGTATGCTATATAATGTAACTTCACTATGAAACAGTAGGGAAAATATAATTAATAATACTATCACTGTAAATAGACAGTCTACAGAGTTACTATAATTAGGAAATATATTTTTGGAAAACAGGGTTAACCCACTGTTCATTTTTCTTTAGACAACTTTGGGAATAGGTGGGAGGTAGGTTTGCAATCATTAAATTAATCTGTCTAATGTTTTACTTCATATTCCCCTGCCTGACAAGTTCTCCCCTGAGCAGTGAAGGAGGACGAGGAGCTTTAAGACTATGTCTACACTAGCTCGTTAATTCGAGCTAGGTAGACAAATGTGGCTACCGGAGTTGCAAATGAAACCTGGGATTTAAATATCCCAGGCTTTATTTGCATGTTACCATCCGGTCGCTATTTTGAAATTTCACTAGCCTGAACTCACTGCCGCGCGGCTATACTCAGCAGTGAAACGTTAATTCTAATTAAGTCCTTAGTTCGAATTAACTGTCACTCCTCATTCCACGAGGAGTAGAATAGCGCATCCAAACTGAGTGGACATTAAATCGCATTTAAGGACAGCTGGAACCAGGTCCGGCAGGGCATGAGGTCAGGAGTTACTTTGTGTTGGCTGCTGCCCAAGGCTATCTGAGGCCTGTGCTTAAAGGGACCACCTGCCCCCGGACAGCCAGTTCTCAGATTTCCCTGCTCCCTTGCC
>CM057845.1:245638327-245653496 GCA_030068395.1 Apalone spinifera | reverse complement strand
CAGATGATTTCCTTAATTACTTGCTCCATTATCTTCCCTGGGACAGAAGTTAAAAGAATAGGGAGGCAAGGCACAGGCCTCTAGTGGGGAAGGCCTGGGGAGAGTTACTAGGCCCTCCTGGATGCACCTCCTCACCTGATAGGCCTAGCAGATGGCAGCTGTGCATGGCTGCTCAAAGGCCCTTCCCTCCTGACTGGCTTCTGCCCCCCACATGAGAAGGAAGGCCTCCCCATGCTCTCCACAACATTGTGGAAAACACAACACATGGAAACCACCTAGGGGATGTTGCTCCTCCACATTGAGGCAGGTCAGGAGGCACCTGAGCCGTGTCTTCAAGCACCCGAAAGAGCATTCAGCCTGGATGCGGGCCCTGCCCAAATGGGCATTGAATTGGTCCCTGCTAAGCTCCAGGTGTCTGGTGCATGTTTTAATGAGCTATGGCATGAGGAGGTTGGCTGCATTCCCCACTATGAACAGTGACACCTGCACATCCCCAATCTGAAAGTCATGCTGGGGAAAGAATGTGCCAGACTCCAGCTTTTTGGTAGAATTTCTGAAAATGTGGGCATCGTGCGCGCTTCCCGACCACCCAACAAAAATGTCCGTAAACGTTCCGTGGTGGTCGATTAGGGCCTGCAGCACCGTTGAGACATAGCCCTTGTGGTAAATGTAGTGTGCAGCTCGTTGTTCTGGTACTCAGATGGGGATATGGGTTCTATCTATGGCTCTACTGCAGCTGGGGAACCCCAGAGTGGCAAATCTGGTGAAGATAGTGTCCAGGTCTCCCAGACAGATGACCCTGCTCAGCAGGATGGAGTTGATGGCCCTCATCACCTGAAGAAGGAGGCAAAGAAACACACAAAACAGAGAATCAGAGGAGTCCCTCCCCACCCAACACCCCAGGACCCACCTCCTATAAGGCCGTCTCCCCTACGGGGCTGTGTGAGGGCAGAACTGCAGAACCCTCTGGGGACGGGGATTCCCCCTGACCCCTGATGCCCCTTCCAGTACTTTTCCCTCTCCTCTCCCTCCCCCCCTCCAGTGTTTTCCAACCTTGCTAACATTGATGGGTCAAGAAACACACAGATTGTTGAGTGATCTCACATCTCCAACTGTGTTTGAAAGTACTACAAATGCCTCAATTATTGCAGAAATGAAGCCATATTTTTCTTCTACTCCACAGATGATATTTGTTCCATCAGGGACATCAGAAAACTGGAGGGTCAGTAGGCACCTTTTGTTGCTGCTTTAAGGAAGTTGTCAGAACAGTGCCAGTTTGGACAAATTGATGCTTTGCATGACCAGTTGTACTCTGGATTATACAATGATGAGGTCTGGAAGAAGTTACTGACTGAACCAGTGTTTATATTCAAGAAGGCTACAAGTACAAATGCAACAAACTGCAGAGAAAGAGTCTCTGAAATTTAATGTGAAGCAAGAAATTCATCTCCTGCATCAGCAAAACAGAGAACCATAGTAATAAAATGAATTTCTTTGTGGCCCTTGTGCACATACTATGCAGTCTGAGAAAGATTACTGGGCACATCAGGTTATTAAAACAATGTCCTGGAAGAAAGCACACAGTGTACACAATCATCACACTTCTAAGAAGCTGTATTTGAATCATAAACCTAAGGAAAGATGAAAATTAGGAATTTACGATGTAAAAACCAAAGTTTTGAAATGATTGAGACATAACATGCTAATTTTTAAACCCATATAAACTGTGTGGGTTTTTAAGTATTCTACAGATCTGTTGCTATTTCCATGATAAAACTGTCAAAATGTCATTCAGTTGGTCTTTTTTGATCACTCCCCATTCTGTGGGGATTCATTTTTCTCTTTTTCTTTCATATTTATGTCAAAGGGATTTCAAATGTCTACCTGTCTAAGAATTCACACTGGAGAGGACATGCTTCTCATTTTTTGCTGAGATTAGTATAAAGTATTAATATAGTCCTAATTAATATGTAGGGAAAAAGACACAATCTCTTGTGACACTGACCAAGACCTAGCACTATATGTGTTAGCAGAAGTTGCTGATCATCTGTTTTGTCACTTATCTTGGGTTGTGGGAGTCCTTGCTATACTTGTATTCTTAACTCCCTGCTTTACCTTTGAATTTCCTTGTTTAGAAATGATGGTTTAATAACTACCTTGTTTGTTCACACCAACACGTTAGTCAATTTTATTTTAAGAGGCTAAAAGCAAACTCTGAGGATAGAAGTGAGTAGGAGGATGTTCCTCTGGACTGGTTCTCCTTTAGACAGATGTACAAGTCAACAGTACAAGCATAACCATGTGATTCCAAGAGAGTATAAAAACCAATTGTGATATTAAACTTATAAATTGTTTAGTGGGGTTGCTATTGCAGAGCAGAATAATCCCTTACAGTTTAGGAATCCACCTACAACTTTTGTTTAGTTATTTCATGGCAGCCTTGTAAATGATCATGTGTATGAGTTTGGAAAGTGTTTTTAACACAGTGAAAGAATGTGATGTCCCTTACATTTAAATGTTCATGGTGCACTGTATTGCCCCTCCATCCACCCATACCAGTGCAAAGTCTCGCTTACTTTCCTGTTTAGTTTCTGTGTTGCAGCCAGAATAATTAAGGCATCATAGCAAGTCACGTGTGTTTCTATCAGCACAGTCTGTCTCTCTATCTCCTCTGATGATGATTCTGGAAAAATAAGACAGCAGACTCAAGAAGCTTTCTCAGCACTTTAACTTTTCTCTCCTCATTGGTCACAGACAATGACAGGTTATTTATATCCCCTATCTCCTCCTTGTTATTTTTGTTTTTATATTCATTGCTATCCTCTGGAGAATTGGGCAGGAAGTTCCTTGTTAGTATCATGTAACTGCTGTGCACTATGTCCAGATTTACTAAGGAACTCAAGTTCGCATGAGATATCAAAGATTCTGTTGTTTCCTCCTCTCAGAGAGAAATCACCTCTGTGCAAAAGGCCCACTTAAAATCAAGTTAAATCCTAAAAATGGGGCTTAAGTGATGTCCATGTATGAGCCCTCTTCATAGAGATGAATTTCATGCAGAGACATTAAGTACTATTAAACAATTTTTATAGTAATGTTTTAAGCCCTGTCTCCACTCACCTTCAAGAACTCCTCATTTATAAAGTGAATTCATTGTCCATCCATACCAGAAGAAAGATGGGTCATCATCAATGTTCCCCGTAAGTTGTATGCTTGTGTGGCTGTTTAGAAGAAATTCAAATGCCACACAGCTAATTAGCAGAGCACCCACAGACAGGTTTTGTGTTTATGGTGGTGCTCATGCCTTGGTGTGTATAAAAATTATTCTGCACATGGATGGAAAAATCTGCTCATGGATGGAAATGATTAGAGGGAACATTGATCATTATGAATGTGCTTTAATTAGGCTACACATTTATTCCCTTGTAATATCAGGGACTAGCTGAGAGTAAATTGTATAGTACTGGAAGAAGGGTCAGTTCCCCACTAATCCAGACATAGAAGTCTCAAATCCCCTGCCTCTGCTTCCTAACAAAGGTTCAGGATAAGGAATGGGATCAGCTTCCTATCAAGGAGATGTAGGAATTCCTCCTTACTATTCTCCTCCAAAGATTCTTAATTTCAAACCCTTTACCAATATATTTTATTTGATTGCAATATTCCTTCCATGTAAAGTATCTGCACTGGGCAATTGACACATGCTTTGCATGTCAAGTTATGACATAAGAACCTAACCACCTTATTCTCCCTACCTCCACCAGGTCCTAGACCAGCTGTGAACAGAAGAGAAAAAAAGCATCCTTCCTTAGCCAGCCTGGTGGTGAGAGGAAAAGTCCATTGGAGCCCCAAAGGAAAAGAGGAGACCAGTGTAATGCCCACAGTGAATCAAAAGGGAACTCTTCTATTATCAAACTCAAGGGTGGATGAGGGTATGTTTACACTACAGAGTTTTTCCAGAAAAATGGCCGTTTTCCAAAAAAAACCTTCAATTGCATCCACAGTGCAATTGTGTTCTTTCGAAAAAAAATTGAAAGAACAGAGGGGTTTTTCTGACATTGGTAAACCTCTTTCTACAAGAAACAAGCCTTTTTCCGAAAGAGCTCTTTCAGAAAAAGGCGTGTGTGGATGGTGAGATAGCATCCATTCAGTGTGGTCACTATCTTTCAAAAAAGCAGATCACTTTTTCTATGTGCTTTAGCAGTGTGGATGCTCTCTTTCAGAAGACTTTGTTTGGAAGATCTCTTCTGTAAAGCTTCTTCCAAAAAAAGCCTGCAGTCTAGACATAGCCTTGAGTGTGTATATTTAAGAACATCCAAAATACCACCAAGAACAAATTTAAATGATTATACTGCACAAACTTGGTTTGAAAATCAGATATATAGGATGAAAATTTTGAACATATACTAGCAGTTATGAACAATCCCGTGAGACTGTGCAAGAGGTAAATATGAGATGCCTGAACAAACTGAACCTCCTAAAAGAATTTCATCTTATTAGTAAATATTAATTATTTTAATCACCTGTTCTTTTTTGTATATTAATTTCATTCAAATATTAACTTTTCTCTCCAAATCTTTATGGCATTAGCAAAGAGTGTATTTGAATTGTAAGGACAGAGTGTTGGTTATTACCCTTTGACTAACCTGAATTCAGGAATTTCATATGATCAAATAGTAGACTGTAGTTCATTATGTATCAAGGCTCATGGCTCCAAGCCTATAGAGAAAAAAGTGTGATGGTTTTGGTCACAGATAACTTCTCATGCTTCATATTTCTAACTTCAAATACAGGAATGATACATGCACACAAACAGAATATACATTTTCAGCAGTTTATAATGATATATACTTTTAAAATGATATATTAAATGTAATATTTTGCCAGAAGCATATTCAAGTTAATCGTAATTATATTCAAAAGCATATTCTGATAAAGAATATGGGGGGGGGGGTGCAATGTTACAATAAGTGTCCAGAGAAAAGATTCCTCAAACCCACTACATGTCTACAGAAGTATATAAAAAAACCTTGGGTGATTAATGTGGAATATTTGTTATGGTGGATGGGGTTCTGTAGGGAATAAAACAATAATAATGACTGAGTTACAATTACCCTTAGCTTATTGATCATGTAACCTAAAGATACCATAAAAGGAGTTCCATAAGTAACGAAGTAAAACAAAAATGTTAAAACAGGATATTAAAAATAATCTTGGGAAAGAAGACATTGAAAATGTTGTACTAAGATACTGACTGTCCCTCCTACATAATGTCTCAGTATTGGCATCCCTGTTCTTCACTTTTAATTCAAGTGGTTTTGCAAATAATGATAATACCCTTTCCTCCCTCCCCACCCCCAGTTCTATGTAAAGGGTAGGGCAGTGTTAAACTAGGTGCTAGATTTCTTCTGGCCTTATGCAAGTAAACAATGGAGACAGGAGGGACACAAGCGGCCTCCTCTTTTCCCTATTTGCACAGTACACATGAGGGTAATGCAAAATTGCTCTCCTTTCTCCACCTTTTGCTAGTCCATCCAGTTCCCCTGTTGACTGAAGTGAAAAACTATTACACTGTTTCGGCAATAGACAGTGAGGAGCATTTCCAAACGGCTGAGGCCACCTGCTTACTTGCCCACAGGGCTGCAAGGTACATTGAAACTGCACTCAAGAGAAGAGGGATAGACTGCTGGGCTACATCTACATTGGCGCGCTTTTGCGCCAAAGCTATGCAAATGAGGCTTAGCGTTAGAATATCGCCGACCCTCATTTGCATAACTAATGATCTGCCATTTTCGCGGACCAGGCTCTTGCGCAAGACGGGGCTGTCTACACTGGCCCATCTCGTGCAAGAAAAACCCTTTTGCGCAAAGCTCTTATGCCCGAAAATGATCACAGGACTTTGGATCAGACCCTTTTTTATGCTCATGTCATCACACTTACATTGGAGTGCAAGTCCTTCAGACATGTCAGACATGCCTTGTAAAAGGAAGGAATGTTACCTTTTCAATGCTATGTAAGCAATATTTGCACTAATTGTCAAGTTATTTTAACATGCTTCATGACAAAAATATTAAAACAATATTGTTAATAACACATCTCAATTTATCTCACATTACCTGACATGAATCAAATATCTCTGCTTTACAAGAAACAGTCTGAACTAGCCAATCTAATATAAGGAGCTGTGAGTCTAGGGCTGGAGGGAAGCCAAATAAGCATCAGGAAGGTCACGAGGAGGAAGGTGATTCAGATAAACACCTGAATGTCAGTGTTATGCTGAAAAACTATTAAGAGTCACCCATATTCATTTAGTATCTGGGCTGTAATTCACTTTTATTAAATTTTTAATGATTTATGTGAGTTCGTTATGATAATAAAGTGTTTACTAGACACAGTTAGCAGGTGTCAGAACAAATATAATTACTCACACACAAGCAAGAGCAAAATAAAATAAGGAAAAAAAGAGAAAACTATGTATTCATATTGCATTGATTAAACAGTCCTACGCATGGATGCCCTATCATTCCTTCCACTCTTTATGATCTTTATTTAGTGAATACTTTCCTTTGAAGTATATGAATGGTTTCCTTTATGTTCATGTTCATGTACATTAAAGGTAAAGATCTGATCTAGTACAGCATTTCCATTCAGGATGAGAAAGGAAACAAGTGTTAAGTGCACACATGACTCAAAGCCCTAAAAAAAAAAATTAATTTATCTGGGCATGTCATTAGAGCAACTTGAGCTCCACACCCACGTTTATATGTACATTGATCTGTGGTATCCTCATCATTATGTGTGGACAAATGACATTTAAATCAGGCGACATCTCTTGGTTCCAATAGTCCCAGAATCCAGAATATCAAATTTTGGTTCCCTTTTGATTGATACCACAGTAATCAATTCAACAAAGTAATCCAATATTAATCCTAATCATCACTTAAATGCCACTATTTCTCAGTGGCACTTCCATTTATTATGCTAAACTACCAAACCTATTATTTCAAAATAAGGAGCTGGTTATTTCAAAGTAATAACTTCTGCTCTCTACAAGCAATAATGCTTATTTCCAAATAGTTACCATTATTATGCCAGTGTCAGTGGTTATACCCTTGTCCTGGATTACTAAATATAATCCCATCCATACCTCGTTTACCTTTCCACATTCTTGTGTTGTTTTACAGGAATAAAATGCAACAAGTGCGATGGAGAGAAGACAACAAACACATTTCCTGTTTCTCATTTTTCATATGTGTGTGCCTCCTTATTTGTGTGCAGTGAACCTGCTCCTATCCCCCAATTTCTGTTCCCAGTAATAGAAAACTGAGTTCTTATTGATCAAACACTAGATAAGGACTCTTCTGTTTAGGAGCTAGGAGCGAATAGTGTTGTCCTAGTATCTAGCACATTGCTCGATCACCTTCTGTGGGTGTATCATATTCTCCACATAGTAGGTCATACCATGTTTAACATTTGCTGCTCTTAGCTCATCTTTCTAGGCCACTGCTTGCTGTACTTGTTTCGTATGATCAATTAACGCAATTCTTGTGTTACTTCTTTTGTAGTAAGCCCTTCAGTTACTGGAATAAGCAAATTTTCTCTCTGTTCCATGGGCTTTCTCATAAGAACTTCATACAAGGAGAATACCTTTTGATTCTCAGGTCCTTATTCTCATCAGGGAAAAGGGAAATTAGTGAGACTAATTTCCTTCCCCACCCCATGTCAACCTCCCATCTCAATTAACTTTGAATGGTGCAGTCATGATTTCCACTTGTCTCACAGTCTATGGGTGATAAGCAATATGGAACAGCTGCATCATTCCAGTAAGTGCTATAAGCTCTCTCATCAGATCTAATCAGAAAGTGCCTCCTTTGTCAGAGTCAGTTATCTTTGGAACTCTCCATTGAGCAAATACCTTATTGACCAGCTTCTCAACCAACACCTTGGCAGTTTGATATCTTGTGGTATTTTTATAGTCTAATGGGAAGTGTCTTGTATAATTTATTTGTATCCTCTCTCTAAGTCCCCATGGGCCTTTCTCATTAAACTTCCCCTCCAAACCTTGTGAGGTGGATTGTGCCTCGCACAATCTAAGCAACATTCTCAGTGTAATCCTATGTTAGTTGCCATTTGTGAATACCAACACAATTCCTTTACAGTTGCTAGTGCCTCCTCAAAAACAGGATGCCCTCCTGATAAGCTGGTTGTTGAATTGTGTTAAAAATCTAGCCCCTGTTGTATGTAATGAGCACTTCTACAAAATTTTTAAAGTGACCACAAAAAGGAAATCCAGCATCTGTGTCAGCCCATTAATATTTTGATGGTTACACATATTTCTTCTGACATTTTTTAAATGAACCAAATTAAGATCTGGAATTAAATATTGCATAGGAAACAACTTTTGCAAGATAACAATAATGAATGTTGAGGTATACCAGTGATGAGTTCATATTGGTGTTTTTGTACTCCTGCTAGTATTCACCTGCTAGTATTCACCGTCACACACAAGTGCAGAATTTGTGCAGAATTAATATTCCTAGCAGAATTTCATTTTTCCTGCAAATTGTGTAATTTCCTCCCAGCACTCCTGCACACATCTGGTCAAGTCTGACAATGAGATTATATTATGATTGTATGGTGTTATTTTGACAAATAAAATACATAGCATTTTGCAGAATTTAAAATGCTGCACTCACAATTTTATTTTTCTGCAAAAAATGCCTCCAGGAGTAACTAGATTAAAGGAGCAGACCACAATTTTAAAAATCCTACCATGATTCTTGTTAAAGAATGGTCACAATTTAGTATTAACTGTACCTGATCTGGTCAGTCAATACTAAGTATCTACCTGATAATAAATAATAATAATACAACTTCTAAAAATGTGGAGTGTGATATATGAATCCAGAATTTCAACAATTACCATTTTAGATCACATCTAGACATTGCATATGGTTCCTTATGTGTTCCAGGCAATATCTTGCTTATGCACAAACCTGAGTTTCATTGCCCGGTTGAGCACTGCTGATTATGAGAGTAGAATAGATTCAGCTACTAACAATGAGCTTCAGTAAGGATTTATATCTTGGCCTTTAGTTCCCCTCTTTGTTGTGCACCTCACTCTATTTATAAGACTGAAACTGTCTACCTTAAGTGTCTCTAAATCCAAGAATGACGGGTCTGGGTATAGCGTATTCAGCAATACAGCTGCTAGCTCGCAGATAAACTATGCTATAGTTCTGCCCATTACAATCTGTTGAACACTAATAATACCTCTATGTACATTTGCCTGCTCATACATTTTCTGCCTTCATGACTGTTCTGTGCCTGTAACTGTTTTTTGTTGGTGGTGATGCTGGCGTGTTTTTATTTCCCCCGCAGAATAAACCTTTGCACTGTGTCTGAGATGTGCAGGTTTCCTGCTGTTTGCAGATTCTTTGTGAATGATGGGAGAAATCAGCTTTTCCAGCTGTTTGATTCTGGAAGTCACTGCACCTCCTTTGCCACCCTAAAAATAACCCCAGACTCAGCATGATGAGAAAAATCTAGAAGTTGGTTTTAATAAATATCAGATGTTTATCAAAAGTGTGTCTGTAAATTGCCTTTTATTTGGAAATAGGACTAGTAATACCACAAAATACCTAGATGAGATAGCTCAGTACTCCTGATTCAAATCCTAGATGACTTTTGCAATTGAGAAAAAAATATATATATCCCCAAATAGATAATAAACAGAGTTTTAAAATCAAGGGGTTGTGTTTTAGTTTGAGTTTTGGGTGACAGCTCTATTTTATAAATCCTAATTTTCTCATGTCTGATCAGTTAATGTCATAATTTACATAAACTCTTCAGTGCAAAAAGGGAAAAAAGAGATTGTTTATAATTATATCATGAAATAACAGAACAGCAGGTGTTACCAAAGAGACAAGAAGAATGGCAGGGTTAGAATTGGGGACACTGAGAACAAGGGATAGCAAAGAGCAGTGGGGAGAGCACTCTGAGGTGAATAAGAACTGAGGGCTCATTTATCTGCAACAAAAAGTCATGAATCACTTCAGTTCTCTTTCATTTAAAACAGCTGGTGCCCAAGGACACCTCTAAAGAACCTGTTCTTTAACCACAGAGAAGCAAAATTGCAAACCAATGGCTGTCTGTGCCAAGTAACAATAATGTTAATGATAATAATGGGACTTATGCTGCAGATCTTATTCAGGCCAAATTCCTGTTGATATTCTGAGACGCGTACCTGAATAAGGACTACAAAATAGGGCACATTAGGTATATGTACAACTGCAGTAAGGAGTGCATGCACATATGTTGAAAGCTTCTCGTTGCAGTGAAATTCTTTAATTTCTTAAATGTATTCACCGCCAATGTGAGTTTTGGCATTGATTTTCAGTAGGTTTTGCCTCTTAAGGAATATCCCTACTAATATTTCTCCCATATCTGATCTTACAGTAATCATACATACCATACATTAAAGTTGAATGGGGTACTAGAATTTCTATGGTTGATCTTCAACTCCAGGTGCTTCAGAGGGAATGAAAAGAGTGGGTAGTCATTAGGTAATCCATCACCCTTTGCCCATTCCTTTACCCATTCCCAGTTTCTGGCAAACAGAGAAAAGGGGTATTTCAGAGCATGGTTCTGCATCTCTGCCCTCCCTGGCTAATAGCCTGAACTATCCTCCATAAATTTATCTAGTTCTTTAAAAAAAATCTTATTGTAGTTGTGACCTGCAAAATATCTTCAATGAGTTTCACAGGTTGACTGTATGCCTGCAAAACATCTTCACTGAGTTTCACAGGTTGACTGTACAGTACATTTTGTGAAGAAATATGGTACTTCATTTTTATTATTTCAAACCTGCTTCTTATTAATTTCATTTGATGACTCCTAGTTCTCATATTATGAAAATGAGTAAATAACACTTCCTTATTTATTTTCTTCACACCAGCCACAATTTTATAGTCCCCTGTCATCTCTTCTACTTAATCATCTCTTTTCCAAGATGAATAGTCTCAATCTTATTAAACTCTCCACATATGGAAGCTGTTCCATACCACTAGTCATTTTTGTTTCCCTTTTCTTTAATTTTTCCAACTCCAATATATCTTTTTTAGGGTGAGAGTGCATCTACACTACATTCCTCTTTCGAAAGAGGAATGTATGTGAAGGAAATCGAAAATGTAAATGAAGTGCAGATTTACAAATCCCACACTTCATTTGCATAATTGCATCTGATCGCTTTTCAAAAAAGTTTTTTTTCGAAAAAAAAAAAGCAGTCTAGACACAGTTCTTTAGGAAAAAACCTTTTTTGAAAGAACCTGTAAACTTCATTTTTTCAGGAGTAAGGGTTCTTCGAAAAAGGTTGTTTTTTTTTAAAGAACCACGTCTAGACTTCTTTTTTTTTCGAAAAAACCTTTTTCGAAAAGCAATTGGACATGACTATACAAATGAAGCATGAGATTTGTAAATCTGAGTTTCATTTGCATTTTTTATTTCCTTCATTTGCATTCCTCTTTTGAAAGAGGTGTGATAAGGGAAAGGATACCTCGGTGGCTTGAGCACTGGCCTTCTAAATTCTGGGTTGTGAGCTCAATCCTTGAGGGGGCTGTTTGGGGTTCTGGGGCAAATCTATCACGGGTGGCACTTGGTCCTGCCATGAGGGACTGAACTCAATAACCTCTGAAGGTCCCTTCCAGTTCTATGAGCTAAGTATATCTCTCTATATTATAGGAATGTAGTCTAGACACACCTAGAGTGACCACATTTATATTTGACATGAGCATATCATGGATGTATATAGTTGTCATATGATATTTTCTGTCTTATTATCTATCTCTTTCTTAATGATTCCCACTATTGTATTAGCTTTTTTTGTCTGCTTCAATGGATGTTTTCAGAGAAATTTCCACAATCGCTCTCAAGATCTCTTTTTTGGGTGATAATAGCTAATTTAAGACCCCATCATTTTATATGTATATTTGGGATTATGTTTTCCACTGTGCATCGCTTTCCATTTATCAACATTTAATTTCATTTGCCATTGTGTTTTCCTGTCACCCTGTTTTGCGAGATCCCTTTGTAAGTCTTTGCAATCAGCTTTGGCTTTAATTATCTTGAGTAGTTCTGTATCATCTGAACATTTTGCCACCTAACTGTCTATCTGAAAACTAAGAATTTATTCCTATCCTTTCTTTCCTATCTTTTGACAGTTACTGATCCATGAGAGGATCTTCCCTCTTATTCTATGACAGCTTATTTTTCTTAAGGAGCCTTTGGTGAGGGAGCTTGATAAAGATTTCTAAAACTTTAAACACACTATACATTGGACCACTCTTGCCACATGCTTGTTGCCCTTCCCTCCAGACCTCACCACAAAGAATTTTAATGAATCTGTAAGGCACAATATCCTTTTATAAAAACTATATTGATGTTTCCATAACAAACTATATTCATGTATGTGTCTGATAATTGTATTATTTACTATAGTTTCAACAAATGTGTCCAGTACTGAAGTCAAGTTTAATAGCTTGTAATTGCTGGGATCACCTCTGAAGCCTTTTTTTAAAAAATGGTGTTATGTTAGCTATCCTCCAGTTATCTGTTACAGAACCTGATTTACATGATAGGTTATATACTATAGATAGTAATTATATAATTTCATATGTGACTTCTTTCAGAACTCTTGGGTGCACACCAGCTGGTCCTGGTGACTCGTCAATTTGTTCCAAAACCTTCTCTAATAACAATTTGGGACAATTTCTTAGATTTGTCACCTAAAAAAGGATGAAGGTTTGGGAACATCCCTCACAGCTAAAGCAACGAATTCATTTAGTTTCTCTTCAATGGCTTTATCTTTCTTGATCAAGATGCTAAAGAAGCACTTGTCCAGTGGCCCCACTGATTGTTTAGCAGGCTTCGTGTTTCTCATGCATTTTTAAAAATATGCTATTAGTTTTGGATGTTTATCTAGCTCATCTTCAGACTCTTTTTTGGCCTTCCTAATTATATCTTTATGCTTCACTTGCCAGAGTTTATGCTCCTTCCTATTTTCCTCTGCAGGATCTAACTTCCACTTTTTTAAATTATGCCTTTTTTGCTTCTAACTGCTTCTTTTAGTTTGTAGTTTAATCATGAAGGAACTTTTTGGTCTTCTATTTATTTTTAATTTGGGGTAGAGATTTAAAGATTTTAATTTGGGGTGGAGAGGGAGAAGGTTTGGAAAGTTAGACTGAGGAGGGAAATTAAAAAGAGAGGGAGAGAGGATAAAAAGGGGAAAAAATAATCCCTGGTTTTTTATTATTAGTTTTATTCCATTCTTGCGGATGGAGACGGAAAAAAGAAGACAATCAAAAATTCAAATGTTGGACATCAATTGAAAGAAAAGGTTTGGTAAACCAAATGGAACAAAAATCTCAATTCAAAATTTTAAAAAAAATCATTGCATTTTAAAACAGCCCATAAAATTAAATTTTATATAGATAGATAGATAGATAGATAGATATTGTGAAACATGCCTTTTTTTGATGAAATTCCATTTTCTGGAAACAAAACTTTCATTTAAAAAAAATTAAACAACTTTAAATAGGATGGAATCCTTCAATTTTTTCCATTATTTACTGAAAAGGCCTGCTCCAATCCTGCAGCTGATTTAAATGGAATACTCCAGTACTCCTATTAATTGCAGTATTGAGGGCTAAGAGATAAGTGGATTTCTGCTGAGCCACTGATTCACTATGTTACAGTAGGCAAGTTACTTACACATTGTAATGAATACCTTCCGGGTACTGTTCAAGTGAAGCACAAGATGCAGTCTTAGGGTAAACCAATGTATTTAGATGCATTTAATTGAGGGTTGGTGTGTGTTCTTTTTTTGTTTTTGTTTGTTTTTTCCCCTGTGTTTGTGAGTGAGGGTTTTTTTTCCTCACTTCCCCTTTGCCCTCTCCCTCCCCTTCATGGAGTGTGTACTGTGATTGGCAGGTGGAAACTGTTGGCTTCTAATTAAAATGTGAATTCTAGAAGCCTCTGCTGATTGGCTGAGCATTGGTAGGGGGAGGGACTTTCAGGCAGTCCAGGGCTTTAATAAGGCTCCTTCGGCAAGCGACCAAGGAGCTTGCGAACAGGTGAGTGCTAATAGGGAGTTTAGAGAGGGAGTTGGGAAGGGGGCGAGGTTCTCTTGCCTTTCTTTTTAAATCCCTTCTCCAGGACAGCAGGGTTGGATGGTGATGGTTCTGCTGTTGTTACCTGCATGGAGTGTGCCATATTTGTCTTCCTCCTGGAAGAAAGAATGGATTTCATCTACACTAAGTGCAAGCTGGTCACCATTTTTGAAGAAAAAATTAGAGGGCTAGAGGCCCAAGTTTCGACCCTATGCTCGATCAGAGAGGATGAAGACTTCCTCGATCGAAGGCAGCATTTAATTCTTCACGCGCAGCAGGCAGAAGAGCCAGAGAGGGCAGTATGTGACCAGGAAGAGATCTGGCAGCATGTAACTTCTTGAAGGGGAAAAAGGCCAGCATGGGAATCCCCCAATGCTATAGAGGTAAGTAATCGCTTTCAGGCTCTCTCCACAGGCTCTGCAGTGCTGAATGCTTTGGAAGGGACCTCACAAGGAAGAAACCAGAAGGGAACACCGTCTACTGGAAGGCACGGGATGCATAGTATTAGGGATGGGGGTTCCACGGCCACCACCCCCAAAAGAAAACGACCGGTGGTGGTGGTCAGGGACTCCCTCCTAAGAGGGACTGAGGCATCCCTCTGCCATCTGGACCTGGAATCTCGAGAGGTGTGATGCTTACCAGGAGCTTGCATTCAGGATGTGACTGAGAGGCTTACCAAACTGATCAAACCTTTGGATCGCTACCCCTTCCTGCTTCTCCACGTGGGAACTAACGATACGGCCAAGAATGACCTTGAGCAGGTTATTGTGGATTATGTAGCGCTGGGAAGAAGGATCCAAGAATTCGGAGCGCAAGTGGTGTTCTCGTCCATCCTCCCTATTGAAGGGAAAGGACTGGGCAGGGATCATCGAATTGAGGATGTAAATGCGTGGTTGCGCAGGTGGTGTCACAGAGAGGGCTTTGGTTTCTTTGACCATGGGACTCTGTTCCAGGCCCGAGGATTGTTAGGAAGAGATGGGATCCACCTAACAAAGAGAGGAAGGAGCATC
>CM057845.1:245597367-245610829 GCA_030068395.1 Apalone spinifera | reverse complement strand
CTATATTCATCCTTTGTAATTTGTCCTACTTTCCATTTTTTATATGACCCCTTTATATTTTTAGGTAATGCAAGATCTCGTGGTTAAGCCAAGGCGGTCTTTTGCCGTATTTTCTATCTTTCCGACACATCGGAATAGCTTGCTTTTGATCTTCTATACGTGATGTTGTCAATATATATACCGGGAAACTTAACAAGGTTACTTAAAAGGTAATCAAGCCCTAAATGTAATTTTTAGGTACAGGCACATAGACTATTTAAAAAAAACCATGATCAATTAAATTACTAACAAATTCTCCCTGGAAAGCAGAGCTTCAAAGCTTCACTTGGAACAATATCTATCTTCATTACACAAATACTCTTTTTCATTCATCCTTCAAATCCTTTTTAAAGGGAGAAGGAAATTCACACATTTATGAGTCAGAGTCACTACTATCTTAGGTGTGTTACCATGACCACTGACATATTCAGTGAGGATTGAAATTGGGACTTTCTGTATCAAAACCAGATGCCAATGCTATTTGAACTAAAAGTCCTGAGTTTACCTATGAAACAGTAACACAGAGGGAGGCATAGACCAGTGTATTTCACATATGCATCTTGAAGATGTTACTGTCCAACTGATGTCAATACAAGTATATATCCCAGCAGTTCTTGCAGTTCCTCTTATCCCTCTCTGCCCTCATCTCTTACTTTACCTTGCATCTTCCCATGAGCTCCTGTTATTTCCTTTACTTGTTATATCCCATTTCCTTTTCATCCCCTTTTACAGGTAAATTCCATTGACTTTGTCCCATATTCACACCAATATCTATTTAAACCACTGTTTCCATTCTTTTCTATAAGGTCTATTATATTTAAGTTCTAAATCCTTCTTGACAGCTTGGGCTTGATTAACTCAGAAGATCACCCTCCAGATCACCCTTTAACAGGCAAGGGCTTGGAAAGCTGCCCAGGTCTTGTTGAATAATTTATTCTTCGTTTTGTTAAGATGCTGCTGATACTGCCCAGAGTCAATAGCACTGTCTATTCCTATGAGGAGAGCATTTCTTTCTGGTAACCCCAGGGACATGCCACAGAGGATCTTATTTTTGAGGACCCAGATCTTTTCTAACATAAAAACTGTTAATATTTTGTCATGTGTAGAATGATTCTTAGGATATAACCTCTCTGTCTTGGAGTTTCTATACTAGCTTTTCTGAGAAAACTGTTAAGACATCACACTTAAGGTAGAGGCCATTATTTTGTACTTTTTTCCCCTCTACCAGTCTTGGTGCCTACAGGAAAGAGATATTGGTTTTAAGAAAGGACTCTTTCACTTTATCCCATTATGCATATATATCAACTTCTATATCAGTGTCTTCACTAACTTCATCCCGCTGTATGTCTATATCAAAACAATCATTCTGTCAAAGTGGTCGAGAGTCACTCTGATATTGGTCTGTTGATTTACATCTTTTCTTCCACCCCTTTTGGGTAACAGCTTCAGTTTTTCAAGAAGTTATAGAACTTGACAACAACAGATCACTGAGTCCTAAAGAATCTCAGTCAAATATTCTATATGGTCCCATCCTGTGCCAACTTCTCAGTTCCATCTCTTCTTAGGAATCCCTTTTGTAAATGACTGTGTTTTGGAAAAGTAGAAGAGGTTTCTTTACAAAGGAGGTAAGCAATAAGAAGTCTGCAGTCCTGACAGAGTTTCTCAAAATTAGCCTGTCTCAGGCCACCAGACACTTGTGTGTCTGCTGGTATTGTCACCTGCAGCTTCCACTGGCTGTGGTTTGTTCTTCCGGGCCAATAGAAGCTGCGGGAAGTGGTGTCCTGGTCCGTGTCACTTCCCACAGCTCCCAGTGATGCAAACCGCAAACCACGACCACTGGGATCTGCAAACAGCTGTACATACAGATTCACAGGTAAATAAATCAGGTAGCCTCTCAGGGCTAACCTTGGTGAACCACGTCTGGCCCATGCATTGCTCGCTGCCCATCCCTGTTCTGCAATATAGGGGAAATTGATTTTATACCAATAACTTCCTAAATGAAAAGAAAAGTGAGGGTGGTACCTGATTTGAAGAGGCTCAGTGCTTTCATGTGATACTTGACTTTTGGAATGGTGACACTAGTTTTCATAACTCCATCACTAAACGCAAAGGACTGATTTGCAACTCTGATCCTGCAAGATGCCCACTTCCACATCTCCATGTATCCAGTACACAGAAAGTTCTTATGATTTCAGATTGGACAAAACCATTATCCTTTCAGAGTCCTACCCTTCAAACTTTTTATGATGTTGAGGGTGTTCATCAAAGTTCTAGCAGATAATACTGCCCATTGAGAACTTCGGGAATAATTTACCATATTTAGATGACTTGCTCTTCTAAGGGAAATCTCTTCAACAAATAGAAAGTTCGTTTAATTAGATTGTGCCCTAGGCTAGAGATCAACTGCTAAAAGTCCCTGATAACAGCTACGCAGAGGATAGCATTCATAAATGTGCTATTAGACTCTACAAAAGCCACATCTTCTCTGTCTCAAGAAAGGTCCAAGACTATGTCCAACCTAATCAAGTAACTTAAAAATATCCTCATACTGTTAAAAGATGATGAATGGTTGGGCACATCATCTCCTGCACATTTATCACATAGCATGATAGACTACTGCACTTGCATGGCATGAAGGGTTAGTTAAGTTGGTTTATACACCAAGAAAACACCAAAAGGGCATGCCTCTGTCAATACTTCACAATATTCTCACATCCTTTAAATGGTGGAAGGATCCCAACCAGGTACGTATGCAGAGAAGTACCTTTTTCTTTACTTCAGTGGAGGTCAGTGAAGGACACTTCTTTTTTGGGATGAGGAGCACAACCAGGCTACCATTAGACCAAAATCTATGGATCCACAAGTAGACTCATGTATCCATAAATGTAGTAGAGCTCAGAGTGGTTTGCAGGGTCCATAGTGCATTTCTACCAATGATCTGAGAAAAGACAGTTATGATTGACAGACTTTTAATTAAATAGGCATGGAGGGGTTTATTCACCCACTATGTGTCAACTAGTGGTTTGATTATGGCATCAGAAAAATCTTCATCAAGTATATCACATGGCAAGTCATATCCTACACATGGCTGGCCAAAAGATTTTTGGTGTTCTAGGCAAACTAAGAGTGTCCCCCACATTCAATTAGAGAAAAATTAGAAGTCTGGAATGAATTTTTATCTTTATTTACTTGGCATTGGAAATTAACAATGTACAAATAAAAATAAAAATTGTATTGATTTTTCTACTTTTCATTAATCATAACACAATTATACTGTATACAGTAAACAGCCTGGAAGATGACACTTTAAAGTTTTAACCATTGTGAGTTGTATACAGTGTTAATGGTGAGCACTGTAAATAGTTGCTTTTCAAGTTGTAACTGTTCCTTCAAATGCAACTGATTTTTGAAAAGCTATGAGAATTTATATTCTTTGATACTACAGCCGCTCCCCGAGTTATGAACAAGTTACGGACCAACACTTGGTCCGTAACTCGAAGTGTTCGTAACTCAGATCCCATAGAGTTACATGGTGACTGCGCTGTTCGTAAGTGCGGATCGCCATTCGTAACTCGGATCTGAATTTACAACCACTTTGGTCATAAGTGCGGATGGTCATAAGTGGAGGTGTCGTAACTCGTGGAGGTTGTTCACACCAAATATTTCTGATTTGGTGTGAACAACCTCAATTAAAACCTCTTGACTAATCAGATTCTACAATCTTGGACTATTTACTCTCTGTAAAGAGTTCTAGAGTGCCCTGGCACTTGGCAACTATTTCTACATATCACACCTTCACTCCCATTGTAAATGAAGTTTCATTTTGAATTGTAACCCTCTTATACTGAACTATTGATTTGTGTAGACATTTAGGCTATGCCTACACTGCAGGCTTCTTGTGCAAGAACTGTTTTGTGCAAGAGTTCTTGTGTAAAAGCTCTTGCGCAAGAGCGCGTCCACACTGACATGTGCTTTTCTGCAAGAGATGTGCTTTTGCACAAGAGCGTCCATGGCAGTGTGGATGCTCTCTTGGGCAAGAAAGGTCTGATGGCCATTTTAGCCATAGGGGTTTTTTTGTACGATAAAGCCCTGTTACCCTTTCGCACTGCCTTCTTGCGCAAGAGCTCTTGCGCAAGAGGGCTTATTCCTTGTGGGGAGAGGAATAACTCTTGTGCAAGAAGCCGTCTGTTCCGACGCTTTACTGTAAATTTACTTGAGCAAGAACGTGCGTGCAGTGTAGATGCTCCACAAGCTTTTGCGCAAGAATGGCCTGTCTTTTGCAATAAGCCTGCAGTGTAGATGTAGCCTTAGACCTTTGCTATTCATGCCTTTGCTTTCGCAAATTAGGCAATAAATTGTCTGAGACAAGGTTTTGAAGCTATTTTGTGTTCTATTGGGATGGTGGCCAGCCCAACAAATCTCTCTTTTACAATGAAAGAATGAAAGGCTTTATCATTTTGAACTTTGCAAAGCTATGTTCCCCACTAACAACAGAAACTGGAAGAGTCAAGAGGTTTTGAAGAGGAATGAAGATGTTGATGTCCCCTTTACCTTTATCTTGTAACTGAATCCAGCCTTCCTCCACCTCACAGCTTTGTTGCTGGTTGCATATCACACATAGTGAGATCTAGTTCCTCGAACATTTGTATCCAGAGTCAGAAAGATTATGCCAGGCTAATTTATGATGCTAAATGGAAAATATTTCTGATTTGGTGTGAACAACCTCAATTAAAACCTCTTGACTAATCAGATTCTACTATCTTGGACTATTTACTCTCTGTAAAGAGTTCTAAAGTGCCCTGGCACTTGGCAGCTATTTCTACATATCACACCTTCACTCCCATTGAAAGCTACACTTTCACCCCACCTCACTATGATTCCTTACATGTCTTAGGGTATGTCCACTCTGCAGCGTTTTTCCAGAATAATGGGCATTATTCAGAAAAACAATACTTGCATCCACAGTGCAATTGAGGTCTTTCAACAAAAAGTCGAAAGAATGGAGGGTTTTTTCCAATAGCAGTAAACCTCTTTCTACGAGGAAGAATGCCTTTTCTGAAAAAGCTTTTTCAGAAAAAGATGTGTGGACATGGAAGAGGGAGTTCTATTGAAAAAAGAGGCCTCCAGGAAATAGCACAGGTGCCCTTCTGGACACTCCATCCAAACTCATCACAACTCTATAGTTCCTGTCTCTCGGCAGCTCTTGAAGCCGAAGCCACTCGGGACAAGATTTGTGGCATGAAATCAGGCCAGGGAATTATACCTCACTGCGTGGCTGCTACTGCCACACTCCTCAAGACCCATGGCCCAGCCTCAAACCTCCTCCCCCCCGAGAACCCACTGGCCCTCATAGGGAGCATGCCCAGGGCTCCCAGGACCCTGCCAGGGGCACCAAAAGATATGCACCATTGTGGTCTGGTGTGGAGATCCTGGCCCTCCTGTAGGTATGGGGTAAGGAGGAGACCCTCCAGGATCTCCACTCCCGATGGCACTACACCACCTCAGGACCCTTGAGCAGGTCTGAAGTAAAATAAAGGAGCTGCAGCAGGGCTATACCAGGGTCAGAGAACACAGCTCTCACCCTAGGACAGAAAGGCACTTCTGCCCCTACTTCAATGAGTTGCACCACATTCTGGGTTCCGGGGCAGCCTCTTCCCCACCCCTGGTGGTGGACTCAGGAATGGAAATGCCCATTGTCGCCTGCCCAGGGGTCACAGGTGACAAAGAGGAGGAGGAGGACACTGAGCTGCAGAAGGAGGAAGAGACAGCCAGCATTGTCACCCTCAACCTGGAGCTGGTGCCCCATGGGCATGGATGTCTCCCAGGCATCCTCCAAAGCCAGGGAGGAGTCATCAAGTGAGTGCTCTTAAATTTTCACATACATAAGGAGTGGGAGGTGGGCTGCTGAGGGGGTGTGGTGCGATCATCTTTCAGCCTTCTTGGCCTGGCCCTCGTGCTGCAATTGGTGCACATGGATGCATGTGCAGTGCTAGTCTGCGGTACACAGCCCCCCACAGCAGCCCCAGAACACCCCCAGTCTCCTGCTCACAGGCTCTAGGGAGGCTACACATATGTCTTACCCATGGGGGGAATCCCTCCCACCACCAGTCCCCGCTGGAAGCAGTCTGGGGACAAGTGTACCCGCACGCCCACACACAGACTCAGGGCCTCTTGGATGCACACCCTCCTGATGGGTCTGGTGGATGGCAGCTGTGCGCGACTGCTTGAAGGCCCATCCCTCCCGGCAAGTCTTCCCACCCCCCACATCCAGGAAGGAAGGCCTCCCCCTTGCTCTCCACAATGTTGTGGAGAACACAACAGGCTGAGATCTCCTGAGGGTTGTTGTGCTCCCCCATATCCAGGTGGGTTAGGAGGCACCTAAACCTCACTTTCAAATGTCCAAAGGTGCATTCCACCTGGATGCGGGCCCTGCCCATGCAGACACTGAAACGGTCCCTGCTCTGGTCCAGGTGGCCAGTGTGGGGCTTCATGAGCTGTGGCATGAAGGGGTAGGCTGAATCCTCCACAATGCACAGTGGCATCTCAGTGTTCCTGACCATGATGTTGAGCACTGGAGGAAGAGTGCGCTGGCCTCCAGCTTCTGGTAGAGCTGGAATTCCTGACAATGTGGACATCATGCACCCTGCACGACCACCCAACGAGGATGTCCATAAACTGTCCGCGGTGGTTGAGCAGGGCATGCAGCACCATTGAAAAATAGCCCTTGTGATTGATGTATTGGGCGGCTCGAGGTACTGGTGCTCAGATGGGGATGTGGGTTCTATCTATGGCTCCCCTGAAGTTGGGGAAGCCCAGGGTGGCAAATCCAGTGATGATAGGGTCCAGGTCTCCCACGCAGATGACTTTGCTCAGCAGGACAGAGTTGATAGCCCTCACCACCTGCAGAAGGAGACAAAGAAACACACAAAACAGAGAATCAGAGGGGATGCCTGAGCCCTTGGGAGGTTCCCCCCCTTTCCGTCCTCCCTCAAACACTCCAGGAACCAGTCCCTATGAGGCCACCCCCTTTGCAGGTCTATGTGAGGGTGGAATGGCACAACCCCCTGGAGACGGGGATTTCCCTTCACCCGCACCCTCCTTTCCCTGGGGTCCCCCTTTCAGTACTCCCCGTCCTCCACTGCAGGGACTGCAGCCTGAGAGTGCCTTATCTCCATGAGGAGGGTCCCAATGGTGGACTTTCCCATAATGGTTGCCCATAGGCTGGTAGCTGTCTGGGGTGGCGAGCTTCCAGACAGCAATGGCGACCTGTTTCTCCAGGGGGATGGCAGGCTGCATCTGGGTGTCACATCGATGGAGGGCAGGGATGAGCCAGGCACACAGCTCCATGAAGGTGGTCTTCCTCATTCTGAAGTTTTGGAGCCACTGCTGGTCATCCTACCACTCCATCACCAACCGATCCCACCAGTCGGAACAGGTTTCCAGCCTCCAAAAGTGTCTCTCCACCAAGGGCCTTGCTCTTGCACACAGGCAGAGGGTCTCACTGTTGAGCTCAGTGTAGAGGTCCTGCAGGACCACAAAGGCAGCCTAGACTATGGAGCCCAGATGTAGATCTGGCTCTATGGCAAGGAGTGTGCTGTGGTGTCCAAAATCAGGACAATCAAAGCACACACTGCAAATGCTTTGCTGTCCCTCGGAGAAGCAGGCAAACAAGCAGCAGAAACTGAGAAACGGCTTCCAAGGGAGCCCCTTTAAGCACGCGTCTTAGCTAGGCTTAGGCAATAGCACCCAGAAGCAATGGCTGACCTAATGCCCTGCCCGAACTGGTTCAGGGTGACCTTAAATGTGAGATAGCATCCAATCAGTGTGGGGATGCTATCTTTTGAAATAGAAAATAGCTCTTTCATTGTTCTTTTTGCTGGACACTCTCTTTCGAAATAAGCTTTTCTGTAAGATCTCTTATGGAAAAAGCTTATTCCGAAAGATGCGTGCAGTCTAGTCATGGCCTTAGGCAAGCTTTTCCACCAGTAAAGACTTTCCCCTTCTGTGGGACTTTAATGTGGTTCAGGCAGGCTTAAAGAGACCTCATATGAACATTTAGAAACCTACTTCTTGTTGCATGTATCTTTTTAATGGCAATCACACCAGCTAGAAGAATTTGGGAAATACAAGCTCTCATGGTTACTAACTTATAGTCTGAAGAGATAAGCTATCAGACAGACCCAATCTGAGTACTTGCCCAAAGTAGTCATCATTTTTCATTTGAAGCTTATGATTCATTTAACACTATTTCCCCACACTGCATACTAATCAAGAGGAGATTGCGTCGCACACTTTTTCATTGCAAAGGGACAAATCCTTCAGGATTTCCCCAGGGCACATAAATCATTTGCAGAGAGAAAGTAATGTGACGTGATATCTCTCCAGATGCTACATTCATAGCACAACTGGGTTTTGGTTCATGATGGGGTTCTAAGGTGCTATCGTAAAACCAATAATTAATTATAAAAATTAGAATGTTTAAATTTCCCTAGTTGAGATTATTGCTTACTGTAATATTACACTGGGGCTTAGGCAGCTTCTGTGGCTTCCATGCAAAATATGCACATTTCAAACATCTGCAGGGCAGCCACTTCGGGTTCAGGCCATACTTTCACTTAACATTACTCCCTTATGGTAGCATGAAGATATGATGCTTCTCTTGGCAGAGGGGTGTGGTAGGTTTTGTTTAGATGAGGATTGTCATGGTTAGCTGCCAGTGAGCCGCTTGCAGCAGCCAATGGCTGTGGTTTGTTGTCCCTAGTAGAGAGTCAGCCTGTACTACTTCCTGTGGAGTGACTGCCCACTGACCCAGATGGGGAGGAGCCCCTTCCGGAGCCTTGGTGGATAGCATCTGGCCCCAGCAACTCATCTGACCAGAAGCTAGGAGGTGGGGCTGGGGATAAAAAAGGCCTACCAGAGAGGCCAGTCAGGCCCCAGAGGAGCCAGCAACCAGAGGAGCCAGAAGCCTCTTCTTCCCCAGGTCCCCCATCCCCGCCCCGTGCACCCAAGCCAGAAGCTGGACCAAAGGGAACCTGAGGATTTGCCTGGGCCACCGGGCCCACACCTGGACTACTGGAGGGACTACCGGAGAGACTGATTACCTGGCCAGAAGTTCCAGACTGATGAAGCCCAGAGGACCTCCACTGCACCCAGGTACAATTCAAGTGGGAGAACAGAAAGAGCCGAGGGGGAGCCGATTACTGTTTGACTGAGCAAGAACCAGGTCAGTGCGTGGCAGCACAGATCCCTGCTGACTCAGCAGCAGACCACTCTACTGCTGCTAGGGCCTTGGACTGGGACGTGGTGGAGTGGGTAGGTCTGTATCCTCCCTGCCACCCTACTCCTAGGTGACAGTCTTCTCCCTCAGCTGTTCCAGAACAGCAGCATATATCTGTTGGACCTCTGACCATTCAAGAGGATCCCACTGGGTCTGTTTCCAACAAAACTTAGAACTACCACCCTGCCCTGAACAAGGGCCAGGGTTTAAAGACTGTTTATTACAGACTACTATCTGGGCTGTGGACTGTCCTGGGGCTGGAAGCCACAGCTGATTCCCCACAAGAACTGAGCGGTGTGTAGTGGAGTGGGGTGGCTGGCTGCCCACTGACCCAGAGGGGGAGGAGCACTTGCCTGAGACCTACCTGGCTACACATGCCATAGCACCCATTGCTTGGGAACAGGATACCACGGCCACTGGGAGCTACAGGGCTCTATGCCTGCAGAGGTTCAGGCAAACAAAGCATCTGGCAGTGGCTAATCTTGTTGAACCACATGCAACTGATGTGCCAGAGGTTCCCCTCCCCTGGTTTGAAGTGGTTCCTCCTCTTTCTGAGTATGGTCACCAACAGGGCCATAATTAAAGACTAGCACTCAAAGAAGAAAGAAAAGTTGCTTACATTGCAATAATTGTGGCTCTTCAAGATGCATTTATAACCCACTGGACATCTTCCCTGCTACTAAAAAGTCCTGTAACTCTAGATTCTGTAGTGGCAAAATACTTGAATGATTGCTGAGTAATTTTTCTTTCCTTAAACAAATAAACAGAAACAAAACCCCAACAACTATTAATCCTGGAACTCCCTCTTACAATAAGCCCCTACATATTATGAGGAGTTTCAGTCCATATGCTAATCAATGAAGCTGTCTTTGACAATGCAGTGTGGTTCACCTGTGGTTGTGGCAGCTTCTAGTCAATGTGAGTGGTAAGTGCCAGAAATAAAAAGGTACAAAGGATGTGTAAATCTACCTTTTGTGCACAGGAAAGGAGGAATTTAGACCCTAGCTCAATGTCCCTCCCTTTCTGTTCTTTTATCATCAGCGATTCAGAAATCCAAAAGCATCAGCTAAAAGCAGTTTATGAAAGTAATATATCTGAAATAGTTTTAGAACAAAACAAAGGCAGACATTTTCATATGCAATATCTGGGTTATTGCTAAAGGGATCTGTAGAGTTGCAAACTTAATTCCAAATAGATTGAGGGGAACTACTGTCATGAGAATTACATCTCATCAACTTACATTAGTTAAAACGTTTAAAAAACCAATTTGAACTAAATAAGATGGGACAGTCTTCATAGTGCTGAATTATGCTTGAAATAACAGCTTCCTGCCACTAGAGATCACTGTTGCTCTTTGTAAAAGTGACTAGACTTAGCTGTTTATTCTAGCTTGTATCCAGAGCTGCAGTTCTTCACTTCACAGAAGAATTCACCTGGTAATATGAGGATTGATGTGAAAGCTGAAATGATTTCCAGTTTCTTTCTGTAAACAGTTCAGGCTACTGTTGTAGCAACTGAAGCCTGAGATATTTCAACCCTAATAGGAACATATCAGCTGTGGAGGTCTCCATCCTTAGACATATTACAGGTAAGGATGCTATAATTATAGACACTAGACACTTTCTAGGTGAGTGAACTGGAATACAGACTTGCACAAGGCCACATTGCTAGTCAGTGGGTGGCTAAGCTCAAAAGAAAACCATTTAATCCTCTGCTCTATCCACAGGACCACACTGCTTGCTAAATCCACTTTCTGGTTAGGAGTAGTTTTTCCTCTCCAGTCACTGATTGCTGCAAAGCTCTAAATGCATCATCAAACTTTGTATACCTTTTGATTCATTTTTCATTTTGTTTTAATTCAGTGCATATTTTTTCTTTAGTTTTTGGGAACAATATAACTCACAACAAAGAGCTGAAAGCCTTCTGGGAAAGCAGACTCAGTGTTTTGAATCTACAGTTATTTCAGAATCAATTATCATTTCTCAGTTAATAATCTTCTGGTAGACACAAAAAGTTGTATTGTAGAGGAAATCTAGACTTTTTCTGTAGAAAATGGCTAAATAATCGACTATTTTCCATTAAAAGGTTTGGTTTTGGCAAATTTATGTTATATTAAAAATTTGTTTTGACCAGCTCAAGTCAATGGCAAAACTAACTTTGACTGCAGGAGGACCAGGATTTCACCCTATTCATTGTTGTAATCACTACATAAGAACATCAGAAGTGCCATACCTGGTCAGACCAAAGGTCCATCTGGCCCAATGTCCTGTCTTCTGACCATCACCAATACCAGGTGTTTCAGGGAGAATGAACAGAACAGATTATCACCAATATTGCACCGAGTTTAAGCTGTTGCAGGATTGTATGCTGGTTTTAGACAAGATGCAAACATTGGGAAGCAGATGAGGTGCAGCAAAACAAGAGTAGCTGCAATAAGCTTCAATGGATTCTTAGTACATCTTAAATTCTTAATTCCTGAAACTGTTTAGCTGGGAAGGGAACACTGCTTAATTTCACTTTCATCCTATATCTATCTGACCAATTTATGCTGGAGTCCTTGGTAAGGGTGTCCAAATAAATATACTTCACTGAGAACTGCATTGTGTTTAATGACACTTATACATAGTTTTGGATGTATAATGCATCATGTAAAACTGAATCACATATAGTTCAATTTTTTCACCTTTTCATGTGGTTACCCAAAGCTTGTTTGAATATGACTTATCTTTTGCTGTTGCTCTAATAAAAATAATAAGAGCATATTTTTAAATGTGACACATTGTTTAGAGCCCATAAATAATTTCCCAACATTTTCCAGAAACATCAGGTTCTTAGAGTGAAGCCCTAACATTGCATCTCCTTTCCCTTCAGTTGGTTTGGACTCTCCTTCTCCCTTAGCTCTGGTTCTTGTCTTAGGCTGTTTCAAAATTTTAATTGCATTCAATGGCTTTGCACCCCCTCTCACTACATTTTCAGGGGTGTTCAACTTCTTGGTGTCTACAAAATGTTGTGTTTAGGTTATCTTCTTCTTCTTCTTTATGGTTTGAAAAGTGCCTGGGAAATCCATACCACCAATACATCTCAGTTAAATGTCTTCATAGGAAAAAATGGACCATTCCTTTTGCCCTTGTCATTCTACAGCAGCAAGATTGGGAGATAGTTTACAGTCTTGCTATTGGTTCTTTAATACTTTGGTCTGAGATGCCACTGAATCCAGTAGTTGTGTGACTTTCTTAGCACTTTAAACCAAATAGACTGCAATGGGTCACTAAAACACATATAATCTTAATTTGGCAGTGCTCACCTGGCTCTGACTATGCCATGAGATATAAGCAAAGGAAAAAAAACCCATGACTTTTGCTCAAAAGAGCTTAATCATTAATTCATGCACATCCAATAAAATAAACACTGAAATAGTAAAAGGAGTCTCAGAAAGCCAACTGAGAATTGATCTCATCAGTAATGTGCAACAAAACAAAAAGCATACAGAGGAAATTTTACAACATAACATACCAAAACAATGGGAAATGCAAATAACTGCAAACAACTCTATATTTAACAGTATATTAAAAATAACCCAGGTGTATAATTGACATCACAGAATATATTAACTTTTGAAGTATTAAAGACTTTAATTTGGATCCCCTTATGGAGATATGTTATTTATTTTAATGTTTATGTTACTTATTGTTTTATTCTATTTATTTTCCCAATCTTTTGTCAATTTTTCCTTCAGGGATGACTTTCCAATTGCTTTTTCAATCACACAGTTAGTACTTTACTTTTAGTCTAAAGATTTTGATGAGTTGTTTCTATCCTTAAGTACTTTAAAAATCAATCTTTTCAAAACTGAAATTACAACTCCAAGATCATCTAAAAAGCAACTAGAAATCACAGGGTTAGTAGGGAACATGAGGGTCATGTAGTCTAACCAACATCATAGTTCAGGCACATCATAGCAAAGTTTTGCCAGAAAATCTTTCTCGTAGGAAAGAACAGAATGGACTAATTAAAAATAGAATCTACTTTCTGGTCCAGCAACACTATAGTTCATGCAGGATCTCAGTCTTTCTTCAGTGCTCAGAGACACACAGGCTACGTCTACACTGGCATGATTTTCTGGAAATGCTTTTAACGAAAAAGTTT
>CM057845.1:245563168-245597267 GCA_030068395.1 Apalone spinifera | reverse complement strand
TCTAGACACAGCCACAAAGTACACAGTGCAGCCCTCCAGTGGTCATTTAAAGGGCCTGCAGTTCTAGCCACTGCAGCTGCCAGACTACTAGCAACCATGACAGGAGTCCTGGGCCCCTTTGAATTGCCAGGCCCTGGAGCAACTGGTCCTTTTGTTCCCCCTGTCAGCGGACCTGTATTCCACCATTGACATGTGTACTCAGCTGTCAAAGAGCAAAGTGCAAGTGTGGTAGCTGTTGGTATTGCTTGACTGAGTCTCCATTTTGAATTTACAAACTTATTGATAATGTTGTGCAGGGTGCTAATTTTACCTTTTGTCTTCTCCATGTGTTCTTTGAAGTTTGGTCAAGCTTCATCTCAAGGTCAACAGGATTTCAGCAGTGGGCAAGAGACACCATTCCAAGTGATGTTCAACAGTCTATTAGCCTGACGATTCTGAAAGTGGAAGACACTTGAATTTTGCCTGAGTTGGTGTTCAATTGGTTCTTTGTGTAGTAGATTGAGAGATGGTGTGAGGAACTGCTGACCATGGGCCACATGCAGTTCAACAGAGTTAGCCACTGGTGGGCCGCAAAATTGTTTGTTTCCCTGGGTGTCTGCAGGCACAGCCACTGACATCTCCCAGTTCACCATTCCTGGCCAAGGGGTGATGTGGGAAACAGTGATTCCTGCAGCTCCCATTGTCTGGAAACAGTGAACTGTGGCCCTGGTCTGCAACTACAGGGCTTCCTGACTGTGAATGTTCAGGTAAACAAAACATCTGACAGCAGCTATCCCTGATCTATGGCCAGTGTACTGGAAGTTCCCCACAGCTGGCCCAGACAATGCTGATGTTCATGTAGTTTCAATATAAGTGACATCTTTTACTTGGTCAGCAATGCTTAGGCCACCTGTATAAATAAAACTACTTGTGCTGAGATAGATCAATCATGTACAAGTGGAAGAGTATTAGTGAGAGTACACTCCTTTATGGTAGGCTGTTTTCTTTTGCTGCCATTGGCCCCATTTTCCACATAGCTCTATATAAAAATGTCAGTTCTCTAGTCAATATTCTATCAGTCCTGCAAGGGGGTGATCTTCTCGATTTTGTGTATGTTAGTGAGGAGACTTTGCTGATTCACTGTACCACAAATTTCTAATAGGTTGACAAACATGGTGGTGCCTTTTCCCATTTTTTTTTCAGAGTCATCTTTGATGTATTGAGTGAGCACTTCACCATTGTGTGACTTGCCTGAGTGGAATCCATCTTATTCTGGCATTATCAGAGAGACACAATAGGTGGTTTAGGAGGAGAGGCTCCTACAATTTGTTGTGGTACCATATCAGTAACAAAGGGCAGAAGTTCCTTGGCTCTGTGGCATGCTTCCCTGGCTTTAAGAGTGTAGCCACACATGCTTGTCCTTGGATACTTTCTATGGGGATGGATGTATGTGTGCAAAGAAACTGAATTACCACTTCATTATTACTGGTCTGATATGTCTGATTTATTCTGTACAAATATTGTCTAAACACGTGTCTTTTCCATTTTTTAGAGCATTAATTCTGGAGGTTACTTTGATCATTGTGCACAAAAATAATAAGTCTTGTGTTCTTTTTGTGGCTTTAACTGTGTCTTTTTGTTTGTTTGTTTGCTTGCTTGCTTGCTTGCTTGTTTTTTTGTTCGGTGTCCTGCCGTTTTCTAGAAGTTAGTGGGCGACCTGATCTGAGGAACTGTTGTGGTGTTGCTTTGCTTTTGCTTGTTTTTTTGAGGTTTTTCATGCTTTCTTATGCTGTGGGTCATGTACACACTCTCAGTGAGATTATGCCATGACTTCTTGTTTTCCTTCTTTGCGGCAGAGACCAGTTCTTTACCAACTGCTACAGTAACCCTAGTGAATGGATCGGCTCTGAACTTCTTTTTGTCTTTTACAGAGTGATATGATAACTAAGAGTTTAGACCCATGAAGTAGTTTTCAGTAGAGCACGCTCCACATTCACAAATTTCTCATGATTTTCTCATAAAGTTATTGAAGTTTTGGGTGAAGCTCTTCCATTTTGCTTTCTTAAAATTGCAGTGGTGCTGGAATGGTATTAAATTCAGTGTTGTGGCTTCACTGAATGGTGATGAGCCAGGGCTGCAAATGTGGAAGTGGGCCCAAACTAAGCCTGTTACACAAACCAGCTATGTTGTTTCCGACAAATGCCAGATCAGGGTTACATCTGTGTTTCCATCACCTTCTGTTAAAAGAAGTAGGGACCTTAAGGTTGTGAATTAAGCTCAAGTGGTGTGCTTCTGCCCTGACTCAGAGAGTTTGCCATTTTCATCATTTATGCCATCACCTTGTTTGACATTGTGACTGTCAAAGTCACTGATGATCTTTGGGGTTTTACCATGCTCCAGGCTGCATGCACTAGTAAACATGAATTGTTTGCATGGTGTACTTCAGTGAGACAAAGGTGATCACACTTGCCAAGTTTCATGCTCTTACATTTGGTCAGTCAAATCTGACTACATCTCAGGGGAAAATAAAGAACAGATATGTGCTCAATGAGCTTCAAACCACGAAACCATAAATCTTAATCTCCATTCTTCCACAGACAGAGATTAATATTTCTACGGCACTTTAGAATTTTTATCATTCAAGGTCTGTGATGAGGCATCTGCCCTGTACAGGCCCTTTAAGTATTAAAGCCCAGCCCTGGTAGAAGGCTGAGAGAGTGGAGCGAGCAGAGAGGCAGATATAGCCTATTAGGGCCCAGCTGGGGATGTATAAATAAGGGCTCCTGGAGAGGTGGAGACAGACTCCTTTGCTGGGGAACAGGAGGGACCTAGCTGCCAGAAAAGCTAAAGGCTTCCTGATATAAAGCAGGGCTGGAGAAAGGCAGACAGAGCTGGGGAAGCTCTGGCCAGGCAAGCTTCCTGGCTGCAGGGCCTGAAGCAAGGCCTGAGGATACTAAAGCAGCAGAGAAGCAGAAAGGGTAGGGAAAGGCAGCAGGTCCTCATGCCTCACCCTCAGAGTGAACTTTTCTTCCCCTCTGCACTGGCAGGGAAATTTCATGGGGTTCTTCTAGAAACAATAATACTTTCCTAGGATATGCTGCCATTTCTAGAATGAAATAAAACCTGAAGAAAGACTAGGACTTTAGGGAACTGTGAAGCAACATGTAACAAAAAAGAATAAAAGAAATACAGGTTGGACCTCCTGGTTGGGCACTGTCAGGACCCGATCCATCCCAGATGAGGAAATTTGCCAGATCAGGGGAGGTCCCCTGCCACTGGCCTCCCAGGACACTGCTCCTTCCTCTGGCTGGCTCCCCTCTGGCCTCATTGCCACTGGGCTCTAGCCCTGCTGCTATAGGACTTGAGATCCGGCCTCCTGCCACTAGCTGGCAGGCGCTTTCTAGGGATAGAACTCCTCAGATGCCACAGCCTCACTTCTTCACCTCCTAGCCAGGACTCCCCAGGGCTGGGGCTCACCAACTGCTGGTGGCCCGACTGCTGCCCCGCCTGGCAGGGTTCCCCTTTAACGTAGCTTGTTCTTTCAATGGCGGAGCTTTCAGACACTGGACTTCCGACTGGTTTGTAGTCCTGGGTGTTGGGGATCTCTGGTCCTGAGAGTTCTGGATTTGGGAAGTTCAACCTTTAGAAACTATTGAAAAAAAAAAGAACAAATGTGCTTTCTTGCCTCAAATACATACTGAACTGCCCCAAGCACAGTGAACAAGCACATAAGCAAAACACAAAAGGAAAAAACAAGCAATAGTAGATTAAGAAAGAGAGAGACAAAGGACAGCTTTTAGATGTGGGGTCATTCTAAATCTATCATACAAATACTAGCATTTTTTCTGAAATTAGTATGGATTAAAAAATGATGAATCTTGGGTGCCAAGAAAGCTTCTACTTATAGGCCCTACTGTCTACTCCCCTTAACTCAGACTCACATGACTCCATTGGAAAGCATAAGAGAATTTAAAAGCCACCTTTTTTTTCAGCTGCATATTAGCCAAAAGTATTTATTCCTTGCAAATCACAACACAAATAGAATAGTGGTCCCGAATATTTTCATGACAATATTTTGCACATGATAATATTTTGCACGTGATAATATTTTTACCAGTTCTAATAGATTATTAAAGCCCAAATGCTGAACATATTACTGCCTTTGCATTGCCCATAAAAAACTACCTGTACCTCTATGTAAATTAACATTACTGCATTTTTAATGTTAACTAAAACCAAAAAGGTAGCCTAATACCTTTTTATCCCATCAAATAGGTCTGTTGTATATTTCCCACATGGATGAGACACCTAGTTTTCAAGTAATAAATACAAAGTAAGTGAAGTACTGTATATCTTTTGAGATGAATTCTTGATGTGAGTGATTATAATTTTAACAGATGCTACATTGTTGGATGCAACATTTTAGATCCTGAATGAAGAGTCCTTGAAGACCAAGAATGAAAATAATGTCTTACATGTGCAAAATAAATCTGACTTCTCAAGTACAATAGTTGTTTACTGCTACCCAGAGTGCTGTGCAGAGTGCAGTCATCAGAGTTCATCAGCAGACAATAGATGATTATTCTTTTTCTTTGTAAAATAATTATCCTCTTCATATGTTTTATTGGTATTAGGCCAAATCATGCAGCCCTTACTTAACCCTCTCAGACCTGGATTCTTCATGGTGGGTTGCACCTCACTCCATCTGTATTTACATTAATATCTGTAGGATTACTTGAGTAATTAGGTACTGTTCATTGTGAGTAAATGTGCATAATCTCGATTTTAGGCTTAACACACATTGACTTCTGGGAATAATTCACTACAAAGCCTCAATATGTATTACAAATTTTTCTGTACCATATGAGAGCAAAATGGTTTGACCTGATTATTTGACCTGGGGACATTCATTACCGAATACTTATAAACCTATATTAGTAATATGAGAAAATTATTAGAATGGGACTTTAATAGTTATGTATATTTTAAATAATTAACAGTTACAAAAACAGTGTTGGTTACTTTGCTGCTATACCTGCAAGCCCCAACTCCCATTAGTTATCCATATTTACGAAAATTGTCCAGTTGATTTCGGTGGAACGTCTTACTACCTGGAATAAGGATTGGTTTTGATAACAAGGCTTTGCAGGATTAGACCCTAATTAAATATATTAATAGTGCTCCGTCATTTTTATCATCTAATGTTCATCATAATGAAAGTATTTACATTTCCAGGAAAAAAAAATCCTGAAGGCTCATTATTTACAAATATCTGATTTCCGAGAATACATTTAGAAGTCACAGATGTTTCTTTAACATCCACTGAAATATTCTTTTGTCTCATTTACTTTTAACTGGATGGCAATCTCGTCTACATTGGGGAAGTCCTTATAACAATTTGGGGATTAGACTCGATGACCTCCTGAGGTCTCTTCCAATCCCATGAATATATGATCAGAGTAGTCTGACATCTACCTTCCTGAGCAAGAGCTAATTGCATTAGAATCTGCAAGATCAGACACTATGTTTCTGTTTTTAAATTAGCTATTTTCTGAACCAAACATGTTAAAAATATGGTTATTTTATTTTTGAGCCAAAAATCACAAAGAAAACCCTTCAGGCCTATTCACTAAACTCTTTGCACAGAAGTAAAGCCATGAAACTGTAAAAAAAAAATTATCTTTTTTTTTATAACTGTTTTTCCTTTTTTATTACTTTGTACAAAATCTTAATTAATACAAAAGTTATTAGTAGTGATAACTGCTGAAACCCTGGGAAAAGGATCCCAAACCCAAATCACTGGTTGTTTAGGTTATTTGCAGTGTTCTATAGCCATATATGTCCCAGTTATAGGGCTAAGGTAGGTGAAGTATTATCTTTTATTTATGCCAGCTTCTATGGGTGAAAGAGACAAGATTTTAAGCTTACACAGAGCTGTCATTCAGATCTGAAGAGCTCTGTTTAAGCTCAAAAGCATGTCTCTATCACTGACTAAATTTGGACCAATAAAATATTATCTCATCCACCTTGTGATGTTTTAATAGTAATATGGCAAAAATATTCAGAAGTGATTTGAAATGTGAAATGCTTCTATTTTTGGGTGCCCAACCCAATGCACCTTAAAAATATGGATAACTGATTTTCAGAGGCTGGGAATACAATAGTTTCTGCAAATCGTGCTTCTTCAAAGTGTGCCATGGCAGGCTTTTAAATTATTATCCACTTTTGAAAAGTGTGCCTTTACCACCCTAAAAATCCATCCAAACCTTTAAAACAAAGCATGGAGACTGCAGAGTCTCCATGAATAATTATTGTGGATTATTATCCGTATACAAGTTTATTACATGTGTATCAAGTCACAGCACAATTAACTACAAAACAAATAAGGCTCAGTTCTTTCCTCAGTTACATCAGTGCAACTTCACCAATTTCATTGGTAATAGCACTCATGAAACTAAGGACAGAACTTATTTATCTATATATAGCCTATTTATATCTATATATGCCACCTTCATAGGTACCAAAAGGAAGGATCTACAGGTTGGACCTCCCTGGTCCAGCACCCTTACGACCTAATCAATTCTGAAAGAGGGAATCATAGAATGCTAGGGCTGGAAGATACCTCAGGAGGTCATTGAGTCCAGCCCCCTGCCCAAAGCAGGACTAACCCTAACTAAATCATGCCAGCTAGGGCTTTGTCAAGCCGGGACTTAAAATCTGGGACTTAAACCAGGACTTAAACCCCCCCACTCTTCCCTTCTGCAGCCCAAATCTCTCAGCATCTCCTCATAGGTCATGTGTTTCAGCGCCCTAATCATTTGGTCCCCGCTGGACCCTCTCCAATGTGTCCTCTTCCTTTCTATGAGGGGCAAGGCAGAATTGGATGCAATACTCCAGATGTGGCCTTCTTGGCACACAAGAGCACACTGATGACTCATATCCACTGTAATCCCCAGGTCTTTTTCTGATGAACTGCTACTTATCCAGTTAGTCCCCAGCCTATAACAATGCTTGGGATACTTCTGTCCCAAGTTCAGGCAGGACTCTGCACTTGTCCTTGTTGAACCTCATCAGATTTCTTTTGGCCCAATCTTCCAATTTGTCTAGGTCACTCTGCACCCTATCCCTACCCTCCAACGTATCTACCTATCCCCCAGCTTAGAGTCATCCGCAAACTTGCTGAGGTTGCAATCCATCCCCTCATCCTGGTCATTAATAAAGATGTTGAACAAAACTGGCTCTAAAACTGATCCTTGGGGCACTCTGCTAGAAACTGACTGCCAACCAGACATCAAGCTATTGATCGCTACCCATTAGGCCTGATAATCTAGCCAGATTTCTATCTACCTTACAGTCCATTTATCCAATCCATACTTCCTTAACTTGCTGGCAAGAATATTGTGGGAGACTGTATCAAAAGTTTTGCTAAAGTCAAGGTATATCTCATCCACTGACTTCCCCATGTCCACAGAGCCAGTTACTTCATCATAGACACTAATTAGGTTGGTCAGGCATGACTTGCCCTTGGTGAATCCATGTTGACTATTCCTGATCACTTTCTCCTCTTCCAAGTGCTTCAAAATGGATTCCTTAAGGATCCCCTCCATGATTTTCCAGGGACTGAGGTAAGGATGACTGGACTGTAGTTCCCTGGAATTTGCCGGATCCCTTGCCACCAACCTCCCTGGATGTTCCTCTTTCCTGGGCTCGCTCTGTTCCAGCCCCACTGCCACTGGGCTCCAGCCCTGTAGCAGCAGGGCTTGGATTTGGGCTCCAGCCCATTGCTGCTGGCAGCTGGGTTCCCCAGGGATGGATATCCCCAGCTGCTGCACCTCCACTTCTCTCCCACCCAGATGGGACTCCCTGGGGATTGGGGCTTGCTAGCTGCCCTGCTTCTTCTGCATGTCAGTGGGGCTCTCTGGGGACAGACTTCTCCCAGCTGCCCTGCTGTGCTCTGCTGCGGATCCCTGGGGATGAGACTTGTAGTCTGCCCCACTTCTGTTGTGCTCTGCTGGGGCTCTCTGGGATGGAGCTTGCTGTCTGCCCTGCTGCTACCCCAACTGGCCAGGGCTCCCTGGGGATAGCAGCAGGACCAGTCCTGCTGCTGCCCTGCCCAGCTGGGGCTCCCTAGGGATGGGGCTTCCAGCCCAATTTCTTACTCTGGGTCGCTGAGACTCTCTGGTCCAGCAACATCCATGGTAGGACAAAGGATGTTACCAGACCATAGATTCCTGGGTTTAGGAGATTTAACCTGTATTATACTCATTTAGTCTGATCTTGTGCATAACCCAAACCATAGAATTTTACCCAATAGTTCAGATGCCTAACACCAAAAATGGTGGTAGGGCAAGAGAAGGGTTTTCAACCTTTTTCTTTGTAAGGCTTCCCCATCATGGCATACAAACTCCACACCCCAGCTGAGTCACAACAATGTTTTTTCTGCATATAAAAGCCAAGGCTGGTGTAAGTGGTAGCAAGCAGGGCAATTGCCTGGGGCCCCATGCCATAGGGGACTCTGCAAAATGAAATTGCTTAGTTTCAGCTTCAGCTCTGTGTAGCAGGACTTGAGGCTCTGGGCTGCTGTCCTCTGTGATGGGGTTTTGACTTTCTGCCCTGGACCCTGGTGAGTTTAATGCCAGTCACATTTTTCAGACCCTCTGAAACTTGTTCATGTCCTCCTAGTGGGCCTCAGACCCCTGGTTGAGAACCACTGATCTAAAGTATATCTTTTACATATGTTGTGCTTACCACGTTTATATGAGTATGGGTTCACAGACTTTTCCTTAGTTTCAGTCCACCTCTTGTTCATTTCACTGCACTTTACACTGCATATGCAGAGCTCCCCTTCACACTGTAGAAGAGCTGGGGAAGTTACATGGCTGTGAAGCCCTTCTGTGCAACTTATGCAGTAGAGCTCAGTTCTGGAAAGGGCCTTTGGACTCGTTATCCATGCCAGGCATATTTCACTTCTGCCAGAGAGTATCAAAATTAACACAAGAAAAATAATGTTCTAAGTATCACCTTAATCATGGTATGCTAAAAGAATCAGAAGTATGGAAGGGTGTTCTAACAGTGGAGAGTCAGATGGCTGAATGCTTTTTATCTGGAAATTGTACTGAACACAGAAAGGATGAGAAACAATACATCAAAACCAGACCATCATACAGAAGCATGAATGTAAGCCTAGATCCAATAACTTAGATGTGAGGACACTGGAATGTACAATTAAATTAATAAATCTTACTAAATTTTGGAAAGACTGGACCAGTTCTTGCTTTTCTTACTCAAGTAAGTGATGGCAAGTAAGTAATTTGAGCAGGATTTACGTCAGTATCTACTATTTATGTATATTAGTTCTATATCTTTTCCCCTTAAGTCGTTTTGTTGGATGTGTGCTCTTGATACATATGGCTGAGAAATAGATATGGGATAATGAGTGCATACCAGTGGCTTTTAAATTATATGAAAATCTAAAATATACCATGCAACAGTGCTTCTGTATTTTCTTTAGGGGGCAGTAACAGCCTGAATCTCATATGCTGATACTCTCAATGGAGTGGTGTTTCAAGAAAGTTATCTATATACTAAAGAGGAATATTCTCTTAATAATACATTAACATTATTTAACAGGACCTCAGGAGTCAATAGAATATGAACAATGACTCTATCCTCCTCTCCCCCAAAAAGTGCATCCAGAACTAGTCCTTTTCTTCAATGAAGTGAAAGACTCGTTCAATTTGCTCAGCGTGGGAGGCTTTGTCATTTTAACTTGATGGTACAATAGATATTGATAAAAATAAAAGTCTTTTAACATAATAAAACTGCAAGACAATACTGAGAAAGTGTCTTGTCTGTCAGCAATGGCCATTAAAAATGTATTAAAACATGCATTCAGCTCTTTTATTTCCTAAAAAAATAAAAAGGCTGGTAAGTGCTTACATGCGAAAAGCTTCTCATAAGGAAAAAAAGAAAGAGAGACGGGGGGCACAGAAAGGAGGCCACTAGATGTAGACATGGGAGACAAAAGCAAACGAAGGGAAAAGGGCCCATGGGACAAAAGAAAAGCTCAGTAACTAGATTGAACTGGGGAGAAACATAATAAATCTAAACAATGAAATAGGCTTCCTATAATTCTGTGAAAAAAATATCATTTGAACGTTCTGCCTATAAAATTCCCAGTCATCCTTTTTGACTCCAGTATAGATTTGTTCAGTTGAATTTCCAGAATTAACAAAGTGTTGTCCATTGACAGTATTTCATCTAAAGATGAACCAATGCAAAACTGTATGTTTGTTTAACTATATGATAGTAAACAAATATATAGCAAAGCTTATTCTTCCATGAATGCATTGTTTCTTTTTTAGCTCTTTAAACAATGTTCCCCAGTTAAACTTTTTTGTAGCTAAATTAAGTCAATGTGGAGGATTTACTACAATAGACATGGATAGCTTTCATTGTGGAAGAACAGAGGGGAGAAAGAAAGATTAAAGGATGCAATTCAATTCATGGGAAGATTTTCTGTTGAAGTCAGCCAGTGAGGAAGGAACTGTTGTTTTACTGTGCCTCACAGGGTTCAAAGCATATGTATTAAAACAATTTACAGATGTAGGTTAAGCAAAATATTAGAGAGCATTCTTAGTAAACTTAGTTTGCTCAGCTATTTTCACTCTTTCGAAAGTTCATAAGTCCTGTAAATCCTCCAGAGCCCACTGTCTAATTATATTGGGCATCCTGTATACCTTCTCATTAAAAACTAACCTCCTATTTTAATGAGTTGGTTGAGATCCTTTGAAGATCAGATTGTGTTAGTGACTGAATGTTAGTAGTGTGGATATCCCTACATGCCGTCCTCTCCTACACTCCTTTCCAAGTGTTGATTGTTTCCTTCCTGTTTTCTTCAAAACTATTTTTCAGATATTTCACCTGATTTCCATCTGAAGAGTGCTGAAGTGATTCTTCCTGCAGGCCCTTCTGATCCCTGACAGAATGGGGCAGACAGAGTTAAGTGTTTAGGTTACTTGTATTAGTGGGAAAAGAGCCCTTTATCAAGCTGGGGTAGTTACTGAAGAGTTGCATCACTGATACTGGAGAGTATTTACAATATCCCATCTTTATTATATAAGTCTAAAATCATCCCTGGGAAAATTCCACAAGATTTATTTTGAATTATACCTCTGATTATTTTGTGCCAATGGATTTAAGATGCTAAATCTTCATTGACTTTCCTACTCACAATGTGTATTTTCTTTACCCGTACACTTTGCCTTGGAAAACTTAAGTTTAGATAATCACTCTGATCCAAGAGTTCTGTCTTTTGCTTGATCTCATGCTTCAGGAATTCAGGATATGCTCTTATATGAAGGTACTTGTTAATCCATCCTCACCAATACTAGTGTCTTTCCCATCTTTATTTTAAAACAAGAAAGTTATCCATTATTTAAGTTTATGTTTTGGTTTCTTTTTAATTTTTACTTGATTTGAAGTGGGCTTATAAATTTATGTTGTAAATAATTATTTTGAAGTCAAAATATTTATTTGACTTCAATAGTATGACCTCCCCACATGTGCACAGATTCCATTACTATCAAAGGAATATAGAGTACCTTCTTCTCTTTTTTGCCTTCTCCCTTACCCTATATACTTTGTCTCTAAAGCCATCAAGTAAAATACTGGCAATGAAAATGTGTGGAGCAAACAAACAAAACCTTGTACCACTGTGAGATATATCCTACATTTTTTCACTTGTTGTACTGCCAGTCTGTAATATGTAGCCCATGTAACTCAAACATGGCAAGAAATGTATCTTCCTTTTTGTCTTGCACCAACAGAAGTGCATTGATAGAGTTCAAGTAATAAGAGCATATTCCTTGATAATATGCAAACTTGCTTCACTTGAAGACATATAATATCATTTTATATACTGTAAACTAGGTCCTACATTTCTTACTGTGGCAAAAATCACATACAACCAGTTTACACTTTACAATGGGCCTTAACAAAGATGCTAATTATCTTACCCATTACAAAGATAGCTTCCCCAATTATCACCCCTAATATCATTATCTCATGGACACTAACCTCCCCCCCCCCACCTCCCACTCTGTTCTAAAATCTGATTTGTCAATTTTATACATGTTCACTTTTTTTTTTATCCCTGTGGTATATATGGTCATGCCAATTTTCTTCCACAATTTGATCTGAGGAAATGGGTCTGGCCCACGAAAGCTCATCACCTAATAAACCATCTTGTTAGTCTTTAAAGTGCTGCATAGTCTTGTCTTTTGTTTCAGGAAGACCAGACTAACATGGCTATATCTCTATTACTATTATACAGCCAGTTTGTGATCCCCGGCCTTACAATGAACATTACCCTTATACCACAAGCAGACCCATTTTTTCCAGTGGTACTCCTTGTGGTGTAATGTAGCATTCAGAGTTAATGTAGGTTTCACAATATCTCATATAATTAATGCAGGTTGAAGCTATCTAATCTGGCACCCCGGGACCTGATTGATGCTGGACCAGAGAATTTGCCAGACCATGGAAAGTCAATATTTTCTAGCAGAATTACCAACATTTCTACTGTTTAATGGGCTCATAGACAACATTCATGGGAAAATTAGAACTAAATAACAGCACAGAACACTGTGAGTCAGGACTGGTGGCAGTAAACAAATTTTTCATGTGGCTGCAGGAAACTTAGCCACATCCCTTAAAAGTGGACATCTGGCTAATTAAAATCATGCTGGACAATAGGTATTGCAAGACCAGAGAGCACCGGTCTAGGGAGGTTCAGCCTGCAAGTTGTGAAGTAACATGTTTGTTACTCAAAGAGAAATAAAATACACGGATCTCCTTCATTTTCAGATTGAAGGGAGGAAAATATAACCTGCCAAATAAAAACTTACATCTGAAAAGTCAATTGTAAATTATACAAATCAGTTTATTTTGCTAGGTACAGAGAATGTTTCTTAAAATATTTCTTTTCTACATTGAATGTAAAGGAAAATAGAGATATTATTTTGATATATGACCTTGCTAACAAGTTTGGAGATTAAATATTGCCATTATTAAAAGAGACACAAACCTTCACATACCAAATAAATAAATAAAATCACTATCTTTAATAAAAGCCAGGTTTTACTGATTAAATAACATTTTATACAAAAGAGATTCTCTAACATAAAAGGCTTTATTGAAAAAGGTCTGATGGATTGAAAGAGAAATTTTATTTTTATAGGGCAATTTTCTTAAGTACAGTTCCTTAATGTTTAGAATAAGCCTGGAGTTAGAAAAACATGAATGGAGCTCTTATTGGAATGCCCTGCATCAAAACACAAATAATTTTCTATTAGCCATGTCACTAGGTTAAAGAATAGCTAGGTGGAATCCAAGCAATTATCAGGAAATGTTAGAACATTCTTCAAAATAACCCTGACCTTAATAACTTGTTTAAAGATCTTCTCATGATGGTTTATGGAAGAAGACTAACTTAAAAGACAAAAGTGTACTCTCAGAGTGCATTGTTAATCACTCTAAACCCTCAGTGGCAAAGCTACCCAATGGCAATTACTTTTGTGGTGACTGTGACCATATAATTCAACCCCCAAATACATGTGTTTTATTTTATCACCCTATTAGAGGAAAAAATATCTTCTCCCATTTAATGAATAATAACATGCACTACAAAGAATGTATTGCAGTGTATCTGACCAAATGTCCTTGTACTTTAGTTAGTGAGTGGATCATACCACAAATATGATGACAGAACAAAAGTGTAAAAAAAATCATCTCTCCATTAGTGAAAATGATGAAGCCTCTCAAAAAGCTGAATACTTTAACATAGGGACAGACTCTAATGTAATTTGCTCAGCATACAATACTGCGTAGCTCAACAACAAAAATGTGTTTCTGTGTATGTGGAGCATTCCCTGCCACATATATGGAGTACAATGTCTCATTCTTTTAAAAAAGCTGGGAATGGAAAAGACAAGTAATGTCACAAAGAGGACGTTTATTGATTACGATCTAGTTCCCATAAGGAAGTCTCAAGCAGAGACAATGATATAGTTAGATTTATAAATTGCATGAAAAATAAATGTTAATTTGTGCCAGGACAAAAAAACCTGCTAATAAATTCAAATCCTTTCCTAATATTGGAGACTTTCATAAAGTAGTACCATGATTCAGAAGCACAGAAATTACAAGTGCAACATAGAGACATTAATCTGTGTCACATACCCAATAGTGAAAATACACACAAATGCCAAAGGCAGTTAGGGGTAATTCTTGCAGCAAATCCTTGCCAAAAACAGGCTTAGTGCCACTCTATTTTCATGTAACTAAGAGTGTGCTTTTATTATCACTTTCCTCCACTTCCTCCATTTCTCTTATTTCTCTTTTCTGAGAGAAGTGCTCCCATCACCTGGTTACTGGGAGAAGGAGTAACCTAATTCACCTCTGTCTTTTCAACCAAGTGAGGCAAGAAAGAATCTCCTTTTTCTCTTTCCTGGGCTCTCCAGCTGGAATGGCAGCACATTGCCATTTGGAGAGAAGGGACTGTTATGACTATGTAGTCTGAACATCCACAAAACACAAGCTAAAAATATGTGCACCAAGCCAATAATTTCTGTTCGAGCAATAGCATAACTTTTAGAAAGATATCCATCTTGATTTTTAAAGATTACAAGTGATTGAGAAGCCAAGCATTCCTAGCCAAATTGTTTGAATGATTAATTATGGGTAAAATTTGGGCCTTATATCTACTTGTAAATTTGTCTAGCTTCTGCTTCTAACCACTGGATCTCATTATGTCTTGAGATAATGAGCTTGAGTTAAAGAGCTGTCTAGTATTAGAAATTGCTTCCTCATGAAGATACTTATAGTACATAATTAAGTCACCTCTTAATTTCCTTTGAATAAGCTAAGTAGATTGAGCTTCCTAAGTGTCTCATTTTGAGGCATGGTTTCCAGACCTTGACTCATTCCTGTGGCTCTTTTCCAAACCTTTTCAAAATTTTCAATATCCCTTTTCATGTGTGGACACAAGAACAAGACAGAGTATTCTAGTAATGACATCACAGATGGTGTCTACAAAGGTGATACCACCTCCATACTTGTTGTTCCCCTATCTCTGAAGATAAAGACAATGTCTGCACTCTTAGCTGCAACATTGCAGTGGGAACGCCTATTTAGTTGGTTAACTGCTGCAAACCCTCAATCCTTTTCAGTTACACTGAATTGCTGGTTAAAGTCCTTTATTCAGGCCCACTGACAGAGGGGGCAAAAAGGGCAGTTACCCCAGGGCTCAACGATTCAGCTGGGCCTGGGGCTCCCAGCTCCCGCCACCACTATTACAGTTGCAGCAGCAGCCAGAGCCCCAGGTCCTTTAAAACACTGCTGGAGCACTGCGCCACATGCTCCACATGGCTCTGTGAGGGACGGCATAGTGCGCTCTGTAAGGTGCAGACAGCTCCCGACCCCGGCCCTTCCATCCAAGGCCTAGCCTGCAGAGGCTATAAGCGCTTCTTCCTTCATCTTGTGTGACCTGCATTCTTTACTACTAGATCTAGGCCTTGCATTTGGCTATATTAAACATGTTTTGCAAATGAGCCCATCTTACCGAGCAATCTAGGTTGATTTTTTAGCTGAGCTGTCCACATAATATTTTTACTCCCAACCAATTCTGAAGGAATCTGCAAATCTTCTCAGTAACGATTTTACATTTTCTTTGAGATCATTGATTAAGGTATTGAATAGCATGGGCCAATCACACAAATCTGCATGACACCATTATTGTATGATGATTCTACATTTGCAATTACTTTTTCAGATCTGTCTAACCTGTTTTTGATCTAGTTGCTAAGGGCTACATTGATTTTGTGCAATGTCATTTTTTGTTAAATCAGGCTGTCATACAGGACTGAGTCTTACAAATGTCTAAATATGTTATATTAACACAGTCAACCAAACTTGTATGCTCCTCAAAAATGACATCAGGTTTAGTTGAAAATGAACATGCTGGCTTCATGTTGTCTTGAGTTACCTCTTAATGAGCACTGACCTGAAAATGGCATCTCAATGTGCGGTTACATTCTGAAAAATGCCTTAGTCAATGTTGTATTGCCCGTGAATATTGTCTCTGATCTCCATTTTACTGCAGAAACCCAGCAGCTCCTCCCAAAGGTGTGCTAGCTCTACAGTAAAGAGCAGTTAAAAATCCCATGAAGTAAGGCAATGTTGCTTTTAATATACAAAGGAAGTTAAAATGTTGAGCAAAAAGATGACATTTTAAAAACAAATGGACTCACATCACAAAATTGAATTCTAACTTCTAGAGTTCAACTTTGCAGCTCAGACCAACCTCTGTAATTTTCCTGCATCCAAATTCAAATCTGAAGAACCCTGGAGGTAAAAGAAGTTCTGAAGTACAAACAGAGATTATTTTATTTCTTGTCCTCCCATAACTACATTTAATGCTGCCCTATTGCTCCTGACTCTTTCTTGGATTATTTTTCCTGGAACTAAACCTTTCCCTTAATTAAAACAAACAAACAAGCAACAAACAAATACCTTTTTACGGTTCACTCTGTAAATATTCTAAATCATTAGGCAGCTTTACAGTCAAGAATTAGATTATTGTTTTAGGAAAGAATGTGATTAGACACAGACATAGGATTAATAAATTACTCAAGACTGCTTTCACTTTTGTTTTATTCAAACTGCTTGTCTAATGTCTGAAGGCCTGATCTTCAGCTTCCACAGAAAAATTTGCCAGATGTTTCCAAAGGGAAACATCTATTTCCTCTCTCTCTTCATATTACCAGACCTCAGAATGACTTCCACTGAGTCTGAGGAAAAGGAAGATGCTGCTGGAAAGATAACTATATCTCCCTTCTGCATGCAAAGAAGAAATCTGTTTCTGAGTTTTTCAGGAATATAACTTAAAAAGAAAATGACACCCAGGAAGAAAGATGGTGCAAAAGGTATACATTAGCAAAAGATATTTTTCTCAAAAGAAATTAAATGTACAACTAAGACACTTGGGGACAGAATATCTCCTTATAGGGAACTCAGTGGCTTATTGTTAGTTGATATGAAGCAGTCCCTTCCCAACAAGTATGGACATATTGCCTTCATGGAATTTCTAATTGAATTTGAACATGGAATAAGCACTCCTCCCGATCTTTCTTTTTTTGTAAAAAATATTGCACTTTTGCATTATTTCTAACAAAAAAGGAAAAAGAAAAAAATAAATATTCATTTAAACACAAATTTTCACAGAGATTGCAAATCCAATTCATGATTGGTGTAAATGAGCACAACTCCAGAAAGAATTCTGCCCATCTGCACAACACCAGGTGTAGCTTTGGCCCCTCAGGTCTGTACTCTCCAGGAATTCTTTAGTTACACTGGATGAGATTTAAAGGATTTGAGGCTCACCCGAGTATTCACAACTAAAGAGCAGATTATGCTGGCTATTAGCTACCTTTGCACTCTCCCAATCCTGGGCTGCTCTGGAGGCTGAAGAGACCTTGGAGTAACTTAAATAAATATGAGGGCCTGTTTAGGTTTTGGCAGTCGCCCTGATCAGCCTTATAGATTTCACTCTACCTTCAGTCTCTGTAAGACTGTATGCTGCAGCCTTGTGTGTGACCACTCAAACCCCTATTTCTTCCCCAGCACATCTAGGGCACAGCTTGCATGAGGTTAGGATTCTTTGGAAGACAGCCTTATAGATGTGTTGGTAAAATCCTCCCCTGACTAGATCCGAAGTATTCACCCTACTCTAGTGCTCTTCCCCAGAGCGAAGAGGCCAGAGTTTATGGGGGGAGGTGGAAAGTTTTAAAATTCTTTCCAAATAAATTAGCTTTGAAGGAGGTAGGGAAAAAGCTTTTTATAAGATCTGACAAGCTGTAGATAGAGTATGTGGAATTCCTTTCTTTTACTTGCACAGTGTTAACAATGTAGCCAATTTATAGAAGCAACCAACTCTTTTTCATTTAATATATGCCAGTCATTCACAATTCAATACTATGGAAATTATTCCTGTTTGAATGTGACCATGTAGAGTATATTACCCTTCTGTGTTACCACTTCCCCTTCTTATTTACTTACTTTTTCCTGGTCCCCTTTTGCATCCCTTCACACATGAAATTCTCAGGGGTCCTGCTGTAGAGTTTAAGGGCCCATGGCTACACCTCAGTGAAGTCAGCAGGAATACTCCTATTGATGTCATTGGGTTTTTTTCAGAGCCCAGGTGGGCTAAGAACTTGAAGGCTGGGGGCCATTATTTATTGTCAGCTCTAAATACAAAGGATTTATTTGAAAATAAAAATTCAGACATTGTTAGGCCAGAAGAAACCATTATGATAATTGGGTCTGATCTGCTATATAATACTGAACATGTACTTTCTCGCCCAGTAATTGTTACATTAGGCCCAATGACTTGTGCAACCCATCCAAGATGATTATTCCCTGCATTATTTCCTAAAATTTATTCTTTTAAAACTTTAATTCCTTTGGTCCACATTGTTGATTAACATTGCCTCCACATCCAAGATAATAGATTAATAGCTTTCATGGCCGTAAGGGAACAATGTGATCATCTGATCTAATTCCATGCATGATGTGGGCTATAGAATGTCCCAAAAATCATTCCTTTTTAATTAGAGCATATCTTTTAAAAATCATCCACATCTTCATTTTAAATTTGACAGTCATAAGCTCCCCTCCCAGCATACCCTAAGTAGCCTCCCAGTCTCCCTTCATTTCCATTGCAGATACTCAGGAGGCAAACAGAATTCATATGCCCAGTAACATTCCCCCATGTGCACAGGTACATGAGGAGTAGATGATGAGCATCAGGAAATGGACAAGTTTCCAACTCCGCTTACCCACCATTGTCAAAGCTCAGAAAGGTCAAAGAGTCAAACAGTTCTAATGTGGAGAGTCTGGCTATCAAATCCCATTCATTTCAAAGGCGATTTGTTAGCTATCATATTCCCATCCTATTCGTTTTATCTAATGCAGAGCTCAATTGATGGCATTATTCGTATTAGCTTCAAGTATTTCAAATAAGTTTAAAAAAACAAGAGACAAAGGAAACATTTAAATAATATTAGTTTCTGAAATAAACTGCATGCAATTTAGGACTTTTGTAGTTAAATAAGAAAACTACATATAGTTGTGTAAATGGTCCTTTTAAAGGTGTGAAGATAACAGATGTTAACTTCATAAGCTTCTGAATGTAAAATCTGAGAATTGTACATATTTTCACTAATATTAGTAAGTAAGTTGAAGGAGAAATCTGAGTTTACAGGTGAAGTTGGGCCCACTTTTGAGCAAATATGTCTTGATTTCCAGCTCCACAACATGGGCAGTTTGTCATAGTTTCATTAGAAAAACAGTCCCAAACTTGGCAGTTTCATATGAGGTTCACTCAGGGTTTGGATGTGAGGTTACATAAAACACAAAGGTGATCTCAGGAAGGTGAAAATACTGGTGAATTAAAGCCTAAAGTCTTGTCAACCTTTAAAAGGCTGGAGTAGCAGCACTTGTGCAACTGCATAGCCGTAGCATTTCAGTAAAAACCTGCCTACTCTGATAGGAGGACTTCTCCACCACCCTGAGAGGCAGAAGTCCTGTGACTGGGCTACGTCTACACAGCTTCCTTCTTCCACAAAAGCCTATGCAAATGAAGCACGGGTTAGCATATTGCCATGCTTCATTTGCATAATTAATTATGAGCCATTTTGAGCACGAGGTTTTTGCGCAAGAGCCATTCTTCCTTGTTTTTTCAGGAAGAACGGCTCTTGTGCAAGAGGGAGTTTTTGCACAAGGAGGCGCTGTGTAGACGGTGTCTTTTTGAGCAAAAACCTCTTACGCAAAACCAGCTCTTAATTAACTATGCAAATGAAGAGTAGCAATATGTTAATCTGTGCTTTATTTGAATAGACTTTGTGGCAGAAGGAAATTGTGTAGACGTAGCCTAGGGGGTCTTGAAGTAATTTTTATCATAGACAGGGTTTACAATTTTCTTCAGTGACATTCAGTATCCCCTCAAACTCTAGAAATTCTTCCAAAGCCACTGCCAAGAGATGATAGCTAGGTGGATGTAAAAAGCCCTTCCATCGACATACTTCTGTCTGCACCAGGAATTAATATAAAGGTTGGGATTGATATAGTTATAACCAGGGCTCGCCAAGTGGAGTGAGCCCCGCTCACCGGCTGCGCAGTTCTGCACTCACAGCGCATGTGCAGATCGCTCTGTGCCGGCTCTTCCAGGTTGTAATCTACTCGCCCCGGGCGAGTAGATTACATATTTTGTCGAGCCCAGGTTATAACACTAAAGTTACTAGATTAGAGGAGATTAGGCAAAATCTCTATTGGTTGTAGTGAGAAGTGTATTTGATGCAGGTAATATAGCATCTTTTGCTAAGTGAGGCAGACTTTTTTTGGAAGAGCCCTAGGTTACAGTTTTGCTTGCATGTTTCTAATGCTAAGTCTGTTTTAAATAAAAATCAATCAAATGGAGCTACTTGCATTACCAACTATAGAGTAAAATGATTAAACCTACTTTTATAATTTAAACATAATAGAACTATGCAATTGTAACAGAACATTTTCAAAGGGACATTGTACTATTATTTTCCTTCAATATTTATGAACAGGAGCATCAGGAGCTCCTTTTCTTGTAGCAAGGGTCTCTTGAACTCAAATATAGTACTATGAGGTCAATGGTGGCATTAAGGAACTGCCTGTGACATTGTGCCATATGGATCTGCATCAGGATCTCAAAAAGGTTAGATAAAATATTTATTCTTATACGTAATCAACATTTTAAAACAATTTAAAACATCCTTTAAACTTGGACTTTCTTCAAAAACTTTTTTTGGTGTAACCTGTATGGGTTTTTTTTCAACTATTCCTTGGCTTTCTGCTGTTCTGCCATTGTTGTTAGCTTTAGACTCTCTACTTTGTGGCTGTATTCTGTCATCATCGTCAGCTTTTTGTTTCTTAGTGGAGCTTGGCTGAGATGTTTTAAACTGAAAAATCAGAAAACTTCACTCATAGGCTATCCACTGCCTTCTCCATTGTAAATTATTCCACATAAGCAAACACTGGTACCCATGCCTAATACTGCTACAGTCAGGTGTGTCTGTCAGGAATTCTTTCTATAAATGAGGCCCTTGTCATGATTAGAGCATTTGAGAAGGACCATAATAAATAATACAGATAGTTCAAAATTCTCACACAAAACCTCACAAAAACTTGATTTTCATTTTCTTAGTTTCCAGAACAAGCCCATTTTCTTTTATCAAAAGTTTTCATAGCATTATTGTAATGTTTTCTTATTTTTTAAGTTTTTGAAATGGACATTTTCTAATTTTGAAATTGAAAATAGCTTGCCAAGTGAGTTTGCAGACCAGTTTAACCAGTCAATGCAAATTAACCAGAGAGCACCATGTAATACACAACAGAGGAAATGTAGGGAGAAAGTTAAAACTAGTGGGGCCCACAGACTTGCCGAGCCTTGGATAGAAGATTTGGGGCTGGGTATAGCCTCCCCCAGGCAGCTCTCAAAGCTACCCTCAGGGCTGTCTAGAATGCACCAATAATGACTTAAATGGCTCAAGGCAATTTCCCCTTTCCCACCCACCATCAGCAGGCCTCGTTAAGACCAATAATGCACAGCCATGTAGATTCTTAAATATAGAAATAGGAATGTTTTGAATGTTCTTTTTTTTTTTTTTCAAATAAAGGCAAGTATGGGAAATGTGAACCAAGAGGCAGTGGTGTTTGACTGGACTAGTGCAGCAGAGGAGACAGGTTAATAACATAGTAAAGTATATGATTAGGTTAGTAGGGTGGAGTTAATTTGTGGTAAGCCTTCAGAGTGTTCAAGTGCTTGTTTCCTGTGGTGTAGACGGGCGAGCCCAGGAAGGGGAGGACACAATCAAAAAAATGGATTAGAAAGATAAACTTGGCAATCAAATATGAATTTTCTTTAGGAATAAAATGAGTTCTCATGAAGCATAGCAGCATAGCTACAGTACCAGCATGGGAAGCAAGAGTGAGCATGGCTTAGAGCCATCCTTGGATTGATGTAGCATAATCTCACATGCCTGTGGGGAGCCTATTCTCTTAGCTGGCAAAGGAATGGTTCAGGTCATAGTCTTGTGAATCTGAAGAAGGGATTGCCTCTTCATAATAGTGTCCTCATTAAACTTCAGAGGATGGGAAGAGGAAAAGAATGTAGGTGGCACTAAGGAGAGAGAGACCAGTTTGCATGAGCTAGTCCGTATCTTAAGGTATTGAATTGCACCAGATGGTTCTCATGGTATTTTTGTGTTGGTAGCAAACTTATCAGCAGCAATGTATTTCAACAAAATAGTTCATTTTTCCTAAAAATATACAATAATTACAAATATGAATTATGAATATTACATAAAGTAATGAGAAAGACAACATCAAAGCACGGCATTTCCAAATATGTATTCCCTGGTACTAGGTTTCTAAGAATTTTACCTATTGCAGTGGTAAATACAAAGTTCCCCTCACCTCCCCCCCCCCACACATGCCTTTATTTGGCTAACCCTTTAAAGCAGCTGTACGCCCCTAAGGCTACATCAATACAGCAGAGCCATTTTGGGATACCTGTGGTATCCTGAAATACCTATTCTATGTCTTCAAACATGCCCGTTATTTCAAAATATATTTCAAAATAATGGGTGTGCTATTCCAGCATCCCTGAAACCTTTGTTCCATGAGGGTTAAGGGATTTGTTGGAATAGCACTTTATTTCAAAATACGCTTGTGATGGGGTGGCAGGAGCTGAAGGGTAAGCCCCGCACCCCGCATCAGAGCGGCACTTGGCCCTGGTGCCGTGCCGTGCAATCAGCTCTACAGAGCCTGTTTGGCTGCAGCCACTTGCGCAGGCACCGGGATTTCCCCAGCAGACGTGCCGGAGCGCCGAGGAGCGCATGCGCTGGCGTCCCGGGAAGAGGGCGCCGGCTTCAAAAAGGAGGGCGCTCGCCCTTGGGGGGGGAGGAAGGGCAGGAGTCATGGAGGCTGCAAGAGCCCACGAGGTAGGCAAGCAGAGGGGGGTCGGGTCCTGAGGAGCAGCGTGACCCTGAGAAGCTGAGGCCAGAAAGGCACCAGGCGACCAGGGGAAGAAAGGTGACTGGAGCAGCCAAGATGGAGCACGGCCAGAGGGAAGGAAGGAGCCCAGGATGGGGCCAGGGAAGGCAGTTGCGGCATTGCCCCCCCGGCCAAACAGGACATAAATCACGCCTGTTCTTAGGGTCCTGGGCTGGGACCTGGAGAAAGGGAGGGTCCAGGTCCCCCTTCCCTCCCGGCGGATACGAGGGCTTCTCAGGCAATAAGGAGTGTTATCACCAGACTAAAAGGACACTGGGGTGAAGAGGGGGTTGCAACAATTGGAAAGGGGGTCAACCCCAAAAAGGGGGCAAACCCCTAACAAAGCTATTTAGAAATAACCTCAAAATAAGCTATGCAATTTGCATAGCACAAATTGTGTAGCTTATTTCGAGATAACGGTGCTGTGTAGACACACCCTAACTGGACATTTTACAATAATAAGATGTGCCCTTCACCTCTTTTTTTAGATGATACGTATCGTTTTCCCTTAGATTTTCTCTTTTTTAATCAATGGGGAGATTGTACATCCTCCCTATCAAACAAAAAAAAATGCAAAGCCTTATTATTTAATGTACAATAGATTAATATAGTTTACCATTTATTCTATACAAGAGTTCAAAAAGACTGATTTTGTACTCTTTCATAATGTTTTTGAGATGGTGTAATACTATTGGCATCTACTGAGTTACAATAGTATATGGTTGATACAAACTAGTGGAAAATCAGGCCCGAAATCTCTAAAGGGTGGTTCAAAAATCCCTTCTTTCTAAACTATGTATAGACTGGAAGTGCTGTAGTGTGGGTTTCTGTATTTTGATTTGTATCACAAGTGGAGAACAACTGTAAAACAGCCTAAAGTGGAAATCATTAATAACATTTTAAATTAGACATGAAATCTTTCACTTTTAAAATCAGTAGTAGTCATTGTCACTGTATATTTTTTTCAAAGATCTACTTAATGGCACAAATAATTTTGCCTTTGGAAAAAAGTGAGTGGGTTCAATTTGAAAACATGGACATTAAGTATCTGCTTAATGTTTTTAAAATGAAATATATAGGTTTGTCTTTCCCAGCTGAATAAAATAAGGGAATGACCCTCCCCCCCCCCAGTTTGAATACATGACTGCAATTATGAACCCACCCTGTAACAATTGCATAAGTGATTTTGAAGAGGCGGGGTTTTATTCCCTTCTGTGTGCTGGGCAGCCATGTAAGTACATGTCATTCTTTAGCTTTTAGTAACTTGGTACAGGTCAGTCTTTATTTGTAGCTTAAATTGATGCGGGAATTCCAGATTAGATTGTCTCCTTACAGCTCCTGTGCTTGATTATGAGATCAAAGGTTGAAAATCAAGAGAAGAGGTGGGAAAATAAAGTATGTATCTATATTTGGATTTGAGATCCCATATCCCATGTATTTCAGTTACAATATGTTGAAAATGTGAACCACAAACCACTTTTTTTAAAACCAGAACTGATACACATGGCTTAATTTTCCTTTCACCTCTGTAAATAGTACAAATAACGTTTAGAACCTAAAAGATAGTTTAGCCGAATTGTATTGCTGGGAAGTGATGATAACAATGTGGTTTTTGACCACCTTGTGAAATTTCGCTACAGTTAGGAAAAACTTTGTCTAAACTGCTCTGTCTCATATATTTTATTCTTACATTACTTCATATTGTAAAGAGCAAGATCCTGTTTTGGATTTTTTGCTATCAGTGAATAAAACATTTCCTGAATTATTTAACTTCCTTACAAATTCACATCATTTATATGTTTTTCTCTTTTTTCTGTCAACAGTCATTCTCAAGAGGAAAGCACTTTTTATGTTCATGATCACTTTTATTTAAAAATACTTTAAGTGATATGGAAGAGCTTTGTTGGATCAGTTTGATTGTTCTCATTAAGGGCTACTCTTGAGGAAATAGTATTCATGTTTCTTAAGAAAAAGAAATATGTGGTTAATTTAATGGAAACTGCTTTGGAAGAATCACTTTTGCATATGTGTTTTATGTAAAATATGTCATCATTAAAATATGAATTTGATACCCCTGTATGAAACAGAGAAAACACAAAAACAGAGCTTCAAAACACTTTTTGTTTGAAATAGGACAATTTGTATATCCTAAACATGAAGTTTTTTATTCTCTTCTACTTTGCAACTTGTATAGTGATTTACCTCTGTGCAAATGGATTTGATGTGCTTCCAAATCAGAATTACCCAATCACACACACCAACTTTAGCACTTGACACAGCTAAATGACTACACAAGCTGCATGGTAACAGAGAATTGGGCTAACTGGGTCAAATTTTCCTGTGACTGCATCACTAGCAACTAAATTGAAATAAAGTTGGTGCAATTGAAAGGAAAATCAGTGCTGATTATCTACTCTGTTACAACTATTTTAAACTGATGTCTCTCCAATGACATTGATTTTATGGTGCTGTTCACCAGCTGCTTTCTGCTGTTCTAGTTGTATTTTGCAATTTACATCACGAGAGCAGCTCAAAAAAGCCAGTCACCAATGAATCTGGCTCTGTATCTCAATATGGTAATATAAGAGTCCTAAATTATTTATGCATCTGAAACCCCATTAACTTCAATAAGAGTCTCAATTAAAAAGGAATTTAGGGCTGAGTCCTAATTAACAGTCTTATTTTAGTTCATGTGTCTGGTTTTGATGCAAAAACATTCATGAGAAAGGTTCCTTTTCTTCAGAGGTTTGTGGGTTTATCTTCACATTCTTTGAACCAATACTTTTTTCTCATAAACCTTTATTTTTAATCCTCTTTATTTTTCTTCTATCTACTGAACATCTTTATTAAATCAAAATAACTTCTATAGCAGTTCCTAATCTATTACTGTTAATCTTTTTCCTAAGTGTACATATGGGTCATAAAAACTTATCTGTCCATGCAATATTATATTGTAAGTACTTAAGCTGGCTTATTTTTACAACCCCTTTTTATTCAGAGAAGAGTGGTATCTATCGACAGTTATTTCTTGGAAATAAGTTGTGAGCAGAACTGGGATATTTTACAAGTCTTCAGTGTGCATTGTGCATACAAAACTCCCATTGGTCTGAATGGTACAGGTTCAGGCCCATTGACTTCTGTGCCCCTATACAGATAAGTAAACATTTACGCACTCACTTAAGTAAGGTTTTATGGGATTGAGCCTTTAGATGTGCACTGTAGATGTCAAGATTCTGTATCTGACTCTCTTCCTTTTGCACTGCTGTAAATGAGCTAAAGTCCATGGAATTTTGCTGGAACAAAACTGGTATAAGTGAGAAAAAGATCAAGCACTCTGATTACAGTATCCCAAGTAAAATTGATTCTTTTTTACTCAATCGTGATTCTGATCATGCAGTTTCCTTTAATAGATGATATGGTCAATACCAGGCTTAAGATGCCTCAGCAGGCTTTAATGACTATGCAAGTATGACATTTATTTAAAAAGGGAATATCGATGACTTCTAGAGATCTCATTAGATGATCACAAATGAACAGGTTTCTGAAGCTGTCAATTCAGTTTGTTGTTGCTTAGAAGGATTGAATATAAAAAGAGTCTGTGCTATTATAGATTTGTTGTAGGAAGAAAAACCCAGCACATGACAAAGGTCACAGCTGCATACAAAGTACTGAAAAAATGGAAGAATATAAGAAAGAGAGAGCCACATGCAATCATGGAGAAGACATATACATCAGTGCAAAGTTGTCACAGTTCAGCTCAAGATCAAGCTGGCTGCAGGAATCATCATAAATATCTGACATGTTGAGGTTAAAGAAAATACCTAAGCATTGCAATGACTAGATAACAAAACCACAAATGACTGTGCAAATGTTCTTACCTCTTTAAACTCTGGTGGTTGTTTCTATTACTTCAGACATGTTTAGTGTTTAGATTAACGAAGATGAAGATTTGCCTTCATTGCTAAGTGCATTTTCTTGGAAATATGACTTTTTTCCTTGTAATTTGGGGAAACAAGCACTAAAAGAAGTTTGAAAGTTAAGTTAATCATACTTTATATAATTTTTGCAAAACAGAGTGATCTTGAAAGATTTCAAGTTATAGTTGAAAAAGGATTGTTTTCCTCTAGGAAGAAAATCATCATTTCTTTAAATATTTTATAACAATTATTGGTAAATGTTAAGCATTCCTTTATCCATATATTTCTGTTATAATCTGCTGATTAAATAAAAATATCTGACAGATTCAAATAAGGGATTGCAAAATTATATAGCATCAGCACAAAATACTAGCTTTTATACATCACAGCTCTTAAAATCTTGGTTTCTCTGGAGGTTGACATTCACATACTTGGTAGGAATGCATCAACCTATATAGTAAAAAGGAATTTTCCCATTTTTCTTCAGGACTGTTAAATAGAAATTGTTTAAGACAATAAATGTCTTTATTTAAATTATTATTTTAACCTAATTTATTTTAACAAGATTTGTAATGCATTCTGCCCTTTGATCTCTTAGTTTGAAACACTGCCTGTTGTTCCATTATTCTACCATCCATTTGCAGATAACAATACATCAGAACCTTTTTCTTGTTGCAGAAACAATGCCCTTTATTTGAGAAAGGACATTGTTTTGACAGATAAAGTAGGCATTTGATAAATTGAAACAGGTTCTGAATTATTTTGAGGGGAATGTGTGCTACATCTGTCTGCTGATTTTCCACTGAAGCAGTGCTTAACTTTCTTGTCTGTTCGTGATTTATTGAGCTGTAGAAAAGGTTAGGAAATTTTCATGGCTCTTCTCTTATAATTTGTAAGTGAATCAAAAAGCATTTGTTACTGTTTATGATGCTCAAAAGACAAAATTACCCCTAAACATTTATTCATAACAGAGTCTGCAGTGACCAAAACAAACCAAAAACAAAACAATACAAAAAGCCCTGAAGAATTATCCTCTTTGTTATTAAGATTTCAGATTTAAAACTAAAAAAATAGCAGAGTTCTATTTAACTGCTAAAATGCCCAACATGTTAATCAACTTTTGAGTGAATATGGACACATAAAATTGGGGGAATATATATTGAGACTATAAACTAATTTGCCAGTGAGCCATATATAAGCATATAATATTACTTACCATGCATGCAATCATAATTATCTACCTATTTCAATGTTTCCTTCCAATTATTACAATCTGAAGACCCCTTAAAAACTGGAGGTGAAATAATAGCCCCAAAGAAGACTATGGGAGTTTTGTGATTTATTTCAGTAATCAGGATTTTATCCATGCCTTTAGAAATTCCTTGAGCTATTTTACTAGAATTTGTATCAGAAGACTATCCCAGGCTCTTTGATGAAAACAAGGATGGGTATTGACTTGTACAGTTGTAAGGTGGAAGGGGAAAGTGGAACTCCTGTGGCACTGAAATCTCACTTTTGTACATCTATAAGTCTCTCAAAGGGACTTAAGTAGTGGTTTTAAAGATTTTTTTTTCTGTTCCCTTATTTTTCTGCAAGAGGGGATGATAGAGTCATACAGATGTATTTAAACAAAATAGTTATACATGAAAAATACAGATGAAATAATACATAGCATAAGTCCTGAAGAAGATCTGAGGAAAAGCTCTCTGTAGCTTGAAAGCTCCTCTATGTTGCCAACAGAATTATTCTAGTAAAAGATATTATCTCACCCACCTTGACACTCAAAAAAATTAGACACTTACCGATAATGGTACAATTACTAAGTTAACTAAAAGGCCATATAAGAAAAACCAAGAGGTGATAGACAAAGGAGAAGAGATGAGACATGAAACAAACAATTGATGAGGTAAAGGAGGGGCAGGGAATGTCCTGCCCATGGGCTGCATATGATTCATCTGTATTAAACATTGATTGGCTGGCCAGCAGATACTTTGTTTTCCTGAGTGACCACAAGTGTGGAGCCCTGCAGCTCCCAGTGGCTGCAGTTCACCATTACTGGCCAATGGGACTTGCAGAAAGGTCCACAGCCCACACTGCTTCCTGCAACTTCCATTGGCTGGGTTTGGTGAATTGTAGCCACTGGGGGGGGGGGGGAATGTCTATACTACAGAGTCCACCTCCCCCATCCTGATGGTGCGTTCAGGGAAAAAAAGTGCCAGTGTGCATCCTCTGGAAGAGGCTGGAGTTTCTGAATGACCAGGCATTGTGCGCCTTCCTTGACCACCTGAGGTAAAAGTCTATGAATCGACCTCTGTGGTCCACAAGAGCCTACAGCACCATTGAAAAGTACCCCTTCTTATGGATAAAGTCTGAGGCCTGGTGGTTGGAAGCCCAGATGAGGATGTGGGTGCCATCAATGCCCCTCCTCCCCCACAGTTGGGGATGCCCTTGGCAGCAGAGCTAGTGATGGTGGGGTTGCCATTGCCCATGTTGATGATGCAGCAGGATGGTGTTGATGGCCTTCACAACCCATAGAATCATAGAAACATGGAATCACAGGGCTGCCAGAGCCCTCAGGAGCTTCCCAAGTCCAAGCCCCTTCCCACAGTACAAGAACCCCAACTAAACCATCCCAGGCAGGGCTTTATCAAGCTGGGACTAAAAACACTTTTAGGGATGGAGATTCCACCTCCCTCCCTAGGCAACCCATTCCAGTAGTTCACCACTCTCCTAGGACAATAGCAAGAGAGTCATATCTGCATGAGTACAGCCCCAACGATCAATTTCCCCACGCCAAACTGGTTCTTGACAAAGCAGGAGCTGTTCAGCATGGCAAGCTTCCAAAGTACATTTGCAACATGCTTCTGAAGGGGGATGGCATGTCACATGTGGGTGTTCCATCTCTGTACAGCAGAGGCAAGCCACTCACAGTTCTTTAGGAAGGTGGTCTTCCACTTGTGGAAGTTCTGGAGCCACGGCTGATCATCCCACCACTCTATGATGATCTGGTCCCACCAGTCAGAACTGGTCTCCCAGCACCAGAAGTGGTGGTGCATTGTGTGCAGGGGAGGATGGAAGGGAATGTGGGGCATGAAGAGCACCTGGCTGGGGTGAGGAGATGCCCTATTCTGAGCTGATTGTCATGATCCTGCAGTGTCATGAGGGCAGCCTGCATAAACTGTGCCAGGAGTTGCAGCAGGAGATCTAAGAGCCTGACACTGCTTTGCAGCATGCCTGGCTCCATGTTGGAAGTGCTGTGGCATCCACAAGGTCAATCAGAGCACGTGGGGTGAGTTTGCTGTCCCTCAAGGAGGTAGGCAATGGAGAAGAGACTGAGACACAGCTGTAGAGGGGGAGTCCCTTTATATACGAGCCTCAGCAAGCAGCTCCAGGAAATGATAGCTGTCCTATGCCTTGCCCAGAGTACTTCTGAGGGGCTCTCATTTCATTTAGGCTCCAATCAGTGTGGACATGTTATTTCAATATAAATCTGCATTATTTATATGTGGATTTTAGTTTAGACATGCTATTTCAAAATAGTTATTTTGGGAGTTATTATTTCAAAATAACTTGTTTCGAAATAAGTACATAGTGTAGACATAGCCTGGGAGCTGAGAGCGGCAATGACTGTAGGCACTCATGCATACAAACCATCTGGCAGCCCACCAGCCCTAATCCAGGTGAACTGCGTTGCAAGCACACAAGAGACTCCCTATCCATGAGATAAAGAAATATATGAAGATTGTTCCAGATGATAAAAGCTGCAGGGGAGCAATGGCAATGGCATAAAGGAACCAAGTTGATCGTATTAAATGAATGTAGCGCTATGGGTTTGAACGTGAAATAAACTACATGATGTCAATGGAGGGCTTTGAGAACAAAGAAAGGAAATTTCAGATTAGATGAGTTAGGGTGTCTGAGTATAGTTTTAATATTGTTACATTACTTTGCATATGTGAGGTGGTGAAGGGCAATATTCTGTATATGCTTGAGACTGGAGAATTGATCTACTAATCACACATTTCTTTATATTTCTGGCTATAGTAATACAGAAATCACATCATTATACATTTCCAGAGTATATTTTAAAAGAAATATAGCCATTATATCAGCGAATGGACTGTATGGTATTGTAAATAACCAGATTACTTTTATAACCATATTTAGTTATATCTAAATTTTAAAGAAAGTGTCTTTGCAATAGCAAATCTCCCAGACTCCATTTAAAATAGTAAGCTATAGTTAATATAGTGGCATATGGTGTAAATTATTTACTTACATGTGTTCATTTTGTACGATATTCCTCAGAATATTCACCTTTGATACATTTCTGAGATTTGGGATTATACTAGCCAAGAATAAGGAGAGGAGAGGAAATGTGGTATATTCACTTTCAAACAAATGAACATCATTTGCAGTGGACCACATTCTGCCCTTGGATATTCAAATGAGGTTCTCAGTGTACACATTAAAGGACATTACTTGATCCAATAACCATATTTCCTATGCTAGAGATAATTAATTAATATTAATTAATATAAGCATTAGGCCATCTGTATCAGTCCTCATTCCTGCATCTGGGGGATGGTTAGCTACACGGCACTTCATTCAATAACACGCCATTCAAAGATGTACTAAGTGCAATGATAAGCACACTACCTGTCTTTTGCCTATACACAAGAGCAGTTAATGGGCTAGCCTGTTTCTACATTCAATGACTTCTACCTATAATTTATGATCATGTGGGCTAATGTGACCTATTGAAATCACTCAGAGTCTTTATACCCTTTCAAAATTTGGAAAATCTTGGAAAACTTCCTGAATGGTTATTCAAAGACTCATGTTCAAAGCCAAGGAACATGCAGAAGTAACAAGGGGTTGTAGCATTGGTAATGTGATGCTATCATTCTGGCTAGTAAAGCCATGTTCTTATTTAAAAATTTTTGAAAAGAAACTTCAAAATGAAAAATTCATGCTGTCACTTTGATAAGGCATTTTCTTTTAAAAAATTAAGTAATTATATTAAAAGTGCAAAATGAACACTAGTTGGAATCAAAACAAAACATTTCAGTTGATTTGAACAAGAGTGTCAGTGGGTATTTTTTTTGTTTGTTTGTTGGGTATTTTGTATTTAATTTATTTTTTTAAATAAATATTAAAGAAATATTCAGCAGTTCCAGTTTTCTTCCTAATTTGTGATGGGGAATTTTTTCATCGTCTCAAGTGTTCACAGTATGAGAAAACCATTTTTGTTCCTGCTCTATTCATCACCCCTTACATAAAAAGAATAGCCATAAGTGCCTGGAAAGTGAGCACTTAACTACATTCCTCAAAAGAGGGAACAGCTTCTGTCAGGAGAACCTAAGAATTTTGAAGTTTCTATAGTTCAAAAAATATGAAGGCTTTCTATCTGAGTCAGACTGAGTGGGCTGGATTCAAAGATATCATAAACTCACATGACACCTTTCAAGTCACCAGCTGATGATCTGGCCCCAGGTATTCCCACAACCTAAAATAAAGGGATAATCTGAATTTTGCATCTGCTAAAAGCTTAAAGCATGACTGCTACTTTTAAGCCAAGATTTGTTTCACAAATTTGATAAAAGTCTGTCTATGGTTTGTCTATTACAAGACATATTTCTCTTTTAAAATATTGCCATCGGACACCACAAAAAACACATGGATCATGAACTGCTTAAATTGTCCTTCTCTAAAGACTGATAGCAAAACTATAATTATGGTTATAAATTATTGGTTCTAATTATGACTTTAAGCTCTTATCTCTTGGTTACTGTAAACCAGATTATTTAGAAAAGAAAAAATAGGGGTTCAGTCAAACTTCTCACATTATCTTTCCTTTCTTCTTCTAGACTTTATCACTGTTTATATTCTCTCTCTCTCTCTCTCTCTCTCTCTCTCTCTCTCTCACACACACACACACACACACACACACACACACTTCCTGCACTATTCTATAAGGATTCAATGAATCTCTGTAATTGTGAAAAAGTCTCCAATGATTCTTAACCACACCTCTCTATCCTGAGCTATGCAGATCTGGCATGGCAGTATAGGTGCCTTTTCTGTTGTTATATATGCTCACTCACTTCACTAGTAAGACCACACATGTACATGCAAATACATTTACTGTGTATTTGACAGGAGAAAACTGAATATAAATTCTGCAAATCATTTAAACATGGCTTCTGGTGCTTTGACTGTCTTCCTGTCAACAAGCAACTCATCTATTTTTAAATTCTCATTGCTTACACAAATGTTTGTGGTAAACGAATATGAAGAGGTTACAAATGTTTTGTAATCTATTTTTCTTAGATTTGGCCAAAATATTGATTAGATTCTGTTGTTTTGTTTTCAGAATTTGCCAAGTTCTAAATTAAACATGGGTAAGTTTTTTGACATGGTAGCATTGATTTCAAGAAATGGCCTTTTAGGCTATAATTAGCATTTACATTGCAAAACAGCTCACAATTCATGCAATACTATTATATCATCATTGTTTGGTCAATGGTTATACTTGTTTCTAACACAAGAAACAATGTATATCCCATCTTATTTCAGATTCCTACCATCTGGGATTTTCTAATACCTCTGCCCCTAAGAAAGTTATGAATTTTAACCAAATTTCTCTGCTGATCCACAGCTGCAAGCATTATTCTAGCTATATTTCCTTGGGCATATCTACACTAGGAAATTATTTCAAAATAACTAAATTTGAAATAACAACTCCTGAAATAAATTCAAAATACTGGTCAGTAGTTATTTCAAAAGAGAAGCAGCAGAGGCTATGTCTATACTACAGGGATCTATCAGAAAAAGGTATGCAAATTGCCAACATCCCAACTACACTGGGCTTAATTTTGGAAAAGCCTCCTCTTTTGGAAGAGCCCTTCTTCCTCATAGGATGAGGAAGACAGAGCTTCCGAAAGAGAGAGTCTGCTCTTCCACAAAAAAAAAGCAGAAGAGCAGACGCGTTCCCTGGACATGAGGGCTATGTCTAGACTGCCATGATTTTCCGCAAATGCTTTTAACGGAAAAGTTTT